>JALAZF010000204.1:1889375-2519166 GCA_022829125.1 Lathyrus tuberosus
AGTTTCGGTGTCGACGAGACCACTCTTTTGGGGAACCTGTGACCGTTATCGACACAGAAAAGCTTGTAGTTGTTGGAAGTACTGAATGAGAGAATCGACTTAATAAGATACCGCGATACCCCGTTGAGCTCAATTCGTTGATATCGAATCATCGTGACCGACCGTCGACCGAATGATGGACTTAATCAGTGAACATTGTGACAAAAGGGTGACCACCTTTCTCGAACATAATTGCCCCAGTCTTCTGCATGGAAGTAAGTGATTACTCGTCTAGAAGACATGATCCCGTGATCTCGCAAAGGCTTCAATTTTGCCTTTAAGCCTAGTATGAGGCTGCTACCTGCAAGCAAAGGATATGCACGTATACCCCGTGCGAGATATGACTTCTGCAACCGAGAAAATCTAACTCTGAACCACCACTTGTTGGGGAGAAAGGTTTGCATGCAATCTCTTGCTGGAGAACATTATTAATGACGCCTACTGAAGACGGGGACCAAAAATGCCTTGGGTCGGAATGCCCCTTAGTTTCACTCCTTTTGGCTGATTGACTGCATATGCGTGACCAACTGTTTTTCTTCACTTGTCCCAAACCAACATGGTCCACCGGAAGAAATTGTCCCAAGAGGATTTTACAGAAGACTTGACATCCAAAACGCTTCAATGTCTTCAAACTCTCGTAGAGATTCGTTGGATCTCGTCGTAACTGCCCCAGACCGTATGGACTACAGAGGAATTCACCTTGAAAAGATTCATGAACAATCTCATACCACCGTGGGATATTCTGTCCCAGTATTCTGAACTCTGGATAGGCTGATTAGTCGTTTGGATGGGCTAACATCTCGTGCTCTTGGTATAGCTTGCCCCAGTATGAACCTTGAAGTGGTTTTGCCCCTGACTACTGATCTTCGAAGGACAACCAAAAATGCAGACGACTACTGGCCTGCCACACTACTGGTGGACTTTGCAGCTTCGTGCCACCCGAAGATGGACTTCTGCCAATCCACTGTTGGACTTTTGCCACCCGAAGACGGACTTTTGCCAATCCACTGTTGGACTTTTGCCACCCGAAGACGGACTTTTGCCAATCCACTGTTGGACTTTTGCCACCCGAAGACGGACTTTTGCCAATCCACTGTTGGACTTTTAGCTGCTTTGCCACCCGAAGATGGACTTTTGCCAATCCACTGTTGGACTTTTGCCACCCGAAGACGGACTTTTGCCAATCCACTGTTGGACTTTTGCCACCCGAAGACGGACTTTTGCCAATCCACTGTTGGACTTTTGCCACCCGAAGACGGACTTTTGCCAATCCACTGTTGGACTTTTGCCACCCGAAGACGGACTTTTGCCAATCCACTGTTGGACTTTTGCCACCCGAAGACGGACTTTTGCCAATCCACTGTTGGACTTTTGCCAATCCACTGTTGGACTTTTGCCACCCGCTGTTGGACTTTTGCCACCCGAAGACGGACTTTTGCCAATCCACTGTTGGACTTTTGCCACCCGAAGACGGACTTTTGCCAATCCACTGTTGGACTTTTGCCACCCGAAGACGGACTTTTGCCAATCCACTGTTGGACTTTTGCCACCCGAAGACGGACTTTTGCCAATCCACTGTTGGACTTTTAGAATTTTAAAATCGAATTACTCTCTGCCTCTGCGCCAGACATCTCTGCCGACTCTGCTGAGGAACCACAATCAATGATTTAATCTCGGAGACTCCTAAAAGGATAATATCTCTGCTGGCGAATGGATGAACAATCCGTCTGCTTCGAATTGTCAAGCTTGCCAAAAATAAATTGGACTTTAAGATATGAGGGAATGACGACTCTGCCAGGAATTATTCCATCTGTTTGGGGGAATGAATTCTGGTCACAGCGATTCCGCTGGGGATGAGAATTTTTAAATGACGTCCTGCTGGGGAAATGAGCCATTAAAACTCTGCTTGGGGATTTATTCAACCCAAGATCCTTTATAGGGATTATCAACCTTATAACTCGGCTGGGGAGTATTGCTGACAAGATTCAATGCTGACCTCTGTGGGGAATCATTACCAGAGACACAATCTTGTTGGGGATCATGGCTACTCTGCCAGGGATATGCAAATCCTGGTTAGAACATTCCACTGCAACTTGCTAGAAAGAGTCCTTAGAGATCTGTTGGGGAAACCCAAAGCAAATCCACAGTAGTCTGCTGAAGAATATGACTGTCGAGCTTAGGATAAGTACTACAATGCCCCATGTTAGGCGAGGTTTCCTTTAGACAATTCCGTTGGGGATGACGAGTTTATAACAAACTCTGCTGGAGAAAACTGCTTTAAAGCGTCTCGTGTTGGGGAATGCCTTTTGAGAGGATTTTACAGAAGACCAACTGTCCTCAAACTCTACTGGGGATGATCAACACTTCATGCTGGGGAAACAACATGCCCCCGAAGAGGATGTCATAAGAGGATTTTACAGAAGATTTAGCCTCTTCAAACTCCTGCGACTTCGCTGGGGATAATGACCATCAGTTTCGGTGTCGACGAGACCACTCTTTTGGGGAACCTGTGACCGTTATCGACACAGAAAAGCTTGTAGTTGTTGGAAGTACTGAATGAGAGAATCGACTTAATAAGATACCGCGATACCCCGTTGAGCTCAATTCGTTGATATCGAATCATCGTGACCGACCGTCGACCGAATGATGGACTTAATCAGTGAACATTGTGACAAAAGGGTGACCACCTTTCTCGAACATAATTGCCCCAGTCTTCTGCATGGAAGTAAGTGATTACTCGTCTAGAAGACATGATCCCGTGATCTCGCAAAGGCTTCAATTTTGCCTTTAAGCCTAGTATGAGGCTGCTACCTGCAAGCAAAGGATATGCACGTATACCCCGTGCGAGATATGACTTTTGCAACCGAGAAAATCTAACTCTGAACCACCACTTGTTGGGGAGAAAGGTTTGCATGCAATCTCTTGCTGGAGAACATTATTAATGACGCCTACTGAAGACGGGGACCAAAAATGCCTTGGGTCGGAATGCCCCTTAGTTTCACTCCTTTTGGCTGATTGACTGCATATGCGTGACCAACTGTTTTTCTTCACTTGTCCCAAACCAACATGGTCCACCGGAAGAAATTGTCCCAAGAGGATTTTACAGAAGACTTGACATCCAAAACGCTTCAATGTCTTCAAACTCTCGTAGAGATTCGTTGGATCTCGTCGTAACTGCCCCAGACCGTATGGACTACAGAGGAATTCACCTTGAAAAGATTCATGAACAATCTCATACCACCGTGGGATATTCTGTCCCAGTATTCTGAACTCTGGATAGGCTGATTAGTCGTTTGGATGGGCTAACATCTCGTGCTCTTGGTATAGCTTGCCCCAGTATGAACCTTGAAGTGGTTTTGCCCCTGACTACTGATCTTCGAAGGACAACCAAAAATGCTTGCATTTGTAGGGATTTGAATCTCACAGTAATTGCCCCAGTTTGGCTGAACTTTGAAGAGATTTTTCGACGTGATTGGCTCAGATGAGCTACACCTTAAAGAGATGGTTCGACGTGATTGCCCCAGATCGACTACGTCTTAGCACAACTTGTTGGGAAAGCTCATACTCAACAAAGTTTCTTGGGGAGGTACCACTGGATGTGGCTGTCCTTCAGGAGTTTCAGGATTCTCAAATCGGCAAGATTAAGCTTCCGGACTGAATTTCCATATGTAAGCTTCTTTTGATGTCAAACAAATGTATGCAAGCAGAAAATGTTTTATTCTGAGAATGAAAATTTTAATGCAACACACATGTTAATCTTGAAGTCTTACTGAAAAGATGTCGCAAACCCTTTTGTGAGCGAATCACGGGTTATAATACAACATTAATTTTTGAATGAAAGAATGCGATGCACATGCAACACCAACAAAGATCTTTTTAGCACAACTCATAGGAGTCAGGAACGCTATCTCTTGGTAGTATGCTTTCGAAATAACCCTGTTTCAATTAGGACTTTTGATGGTTGTATCGTGGCCTGGTTCACGGTTTTGAGAAAAATGGTTTTATGGCTCAAAGTTTATTGGTGCCCACCCACTCTTCGTGATGTTCTCCAGTCCTACGTTCAGCTAATTTGCACAAGCGTTCGCCTCTCAAAAGATTTCGTGATCTTTAAGGAACCCATGCATCTGATGATTTGACACCCAATGAGGCTTTGGAGTGACAGTCACCCCTTTGTCTTTTGTTCGTAGTCACACGACTTTGTTCTTGCTCGAGGATTTTCTTTTGTAATCCTTTTGTTTTTCGCTTTCGCATTCTTTTGCCCTCCTTTTTTTTTTTTATCCCTAACTTTTGCCTGGACTGATTCTATTGAATCTTTGATTTCGGAGTCCAGCGGGATGCCCTAACTTTTGCCTAAGTTGCTTGTTTTCAAGTTTCAACTTAGCGGGCTTTTTTCTTTTTCTTTTTTCTTTTTTTTTCGCGGAACAAATCGTGTGACACTAGCTTGTCTTGACTTTGTTGAAAGGGTTGTGACTTCCTAACTCTTTGATTGTTGATGGATAACCATTGTGGTTTCACATCTCTTGACCTCTTGGCAGTGGAATAGAAGGTAATGGATCCTCAGATGCACACTCCTTTTGAAATTTGAACGCTCGGTCAAATTAACTGACGCCTACCCTGCCCCTAGGTTAAATGTGAGGGTTTTTTCATATGAAAAGAAACTCCTACTTCAAGGCTCAAAGGGGTTAACGAGGGTCTATCTCCCTTATATCTCCAGTGTTTGGGGATTTGAATCAATGCCTGTACATCCTCAACAGGGTTTTATCCAAAAGCACACAATTAGAGATTTTTGCGTTTCCAACTCATCATCCTCCTTCAAGAGTTTAAGCACGACAGTTGGTATTGCAATGCACATATACAAACTTATGAGTGAATACGAATGGATCATTTCAAGAAAAACATGCTTATTGTATTATGATTAACATAAAAAGAAAAACAGATTTCATGCATGCATACAAATGTTTTGACAAACATAAAAAGCTACACATGAGAATGCAGTAAAGAAGCTAAATGATTGTCCTGGTTGAGGAGGCTTGACTCCGTCTGGACTTGTTGCTTCTGATGATGTTTTTGCAAACTGGGTGCTCAATCTGATGAAGAAAGTTCAATTTATGGGCCACCCGTCTGGTGTGATAACCTTTGAGTCAATCAAGTTCTGCACCTTGTCTTTACCTTTACCTCTGGAAGACTTGCAATCGTCAATTAAATGGTCAGGTGCTCCAGAATGGTAGTCATACCTGGCATTTGGCATTGAAACCCCAAAGGAAGCTTTGTCGAGGATGATCCTGATGCGACTAGCTCAACCAGTTTGAATTTGAGCAAACAAGGAGACCCGTTGCGCGTACGGCATCGGAATGGGATCAAACTTCTTCTCAAGTTGTTCTGGCCTTTGCCCATAAGCTCAGCCCCTAGGACTCTCTTGGGGAGATGGAGTTGGAAGCTGACAAGAGATATCTGGAGGAAAGAAATTAATAAATAAGGTTGATAGATAAGGTTGCTCGCAAAGATCTCACACGATCTCCTGCCTACGTATCTCCATTGACTAATGAAGAATCAGAGCGACGTAGTTCCCCTCAACGAGGATGAGGATTGCTTTGTTTCCTTAACACCGCATTCTGGATTTCTGTAATTAAGCCCATCTGAGTCTTCACCCAGTTGACTTCTTCTCTCAGCAGTTTCTGACCGCGGGACAACGCTTGAATGTCCACCATAAAATGCCCCACCTGGGCCCTCCTCTCAGTCACTTTCGCTCAGAGTTATTCCATAACTACCCTCTGATTGTTATGAGTTGAGTGGTGGGAGAAGTCAAGTTGGCCGTTTCTGAAGAGAATACCCAGTCAGAATGAGAAATCCGCTCCAGAACACCTGTTATGCATATGAGAATGAGAATGCAATGCAGAATGTCATGTTTGAATATTTCCAAGGGATCATCATGCTATGATTCGAATTTTTTTTTTTATTTTTAGAAAAGACATAAGAAATGAATAAAAATGCTCAGTGGCAAGTCTCAAAGTTAATATCCCTTGTAAATACCAGAACATGTATGCGAACATGATGATGCAGATGCAACATGCATGGGATCAAAGCTTCCATATAATCTGGATAACTGTTGTGCTGACGGCTGAATAAGCTCATAAGTCTGCTCTGAAGAAAATACCGGAATACCAGAATATCTGAATAATTAGAATGCCATGATGTCGGGATATCGGCATAATCGGAATACCAAAAGGCCAGAATATCGGCATAATCAGAGTACCGACCTGATCAGAATACCGGGATGGTCAGAATAATCATGATGCCATAATACTAGGCTGAGGAGTCCACACTGATAGGAAATCCAAAATACCGGGTAGGTTGAAGGTCAAGGTTACCTGCAAACCTGTAAACAACCCGCCCCTCTCATATGTGGGTACTAGGATGTTCAGTATCCCGGGCTCTCAGGTCGAGAAATGATGATACGTTCACCATTTCTGGTTTGGCATCATCATCAATCGAGGAGGCCTCAACTGATTCTCCAAAACGAAAGGTCCTCAGCTTCTGGCACTGAGGTCGAGAAGCAATAGTACATTCATCCCTCAGGGTACAGTACTATCGCCAATCAAGGAGTGCCTCCGCTGACTCTCTTTCAAAAAGGGGTGTCCTATAGCAAGTTCCCAGCATTGGGTCCTCGGATCGAGAATATGCAATGGGTTTGCCACGGAATGTGGTCTGCCACTGTCATATCTCGGGAGGAGTGCCGCAACTGAGTCCTCGGGAATGGTCACCAGAGTCGACAGTTCCTCAAGAGAATAACCACTGGCCTGCATAACATGCAGTAGCAGAAAGCTCCTGATAGAACCTCGTCTGGTTGTGGGTCTCATGAACAACAATACGTGGTCACCACCACGCAAGCGTCATGACTATCCACTCTAATACCTATGTATGTACTCAAGCCTTGGTAGTGAGCTTATCTCTCAGAACACCCATCCCGCCAAACAGACAAACAACACAGTCCAGTATAGCATAATATATCATATGAAACGAAAATGCTAAAATGCGGTAAATACAGTAATGTACAGTAAAACAGTAAATAACCATACAATAAAACAGTAAATACAGCACAACAGTAAACACCCAATGAAAGAAAAGCAAACAAGCGCTAGGATTGACTCGCTAAGGAAACCAGAGATTCTGGGTCACAGGTTCCCCAGCAGAGTCGCCAGCTGTCGCTCCCGGGATTTTCATCCAAGTACAAACGCGAAAGTGGCACCGAACAGAGTCGCCATCAATGTGTATTTATCCCACGAGAGGGAAAGGAAACACCGCGTAAACCTGAGAGAAAGGAAAAGCATGGTCTTACGACCAAGAGAAATGGGTTCGGGAGTCGGTTACGCGAGAGGAAGGTATTAGCACCCCCACGCGTCCATCGTACCCGATGGGATCCACGCTTGCTTGCTTCAATCAAAGGGTGTAAAGAAAGGATACTGGAAAAGGAACGAAAAGAGAACTGGAAAAGGAAAAAGAAAAGAAAAGGAACGGGAAACAAATGTAGGGAAAATAAAAAAAGTGCTCGCATGGGCCCTACCCCACTGCCTACGTATCTCATCGGGAACATGAGAATCAGAGCGACGTAGTTCCCCTCACCAGGGATGGATTGTTTATGTTTTTTTAAGGAACGACTAACGTTCTGGCTCAGGTGTTGCAGGCTCGCTGGTCCAAGTGCGTTACCATCTTGCAAGAGAACGAGAAGGAGCACGTTCGTACGCTGAGAATGAGTGAGGTGGGAAAAGAATTCCCGAAGGAAAGACGTCATTGTTTGTTTTTGTCTTTTAGAAGTTTCTTTTTTTATTTGTTTGCGTATGATAGTGTATCCAAATCTTAGTCATTGGAATGTGTACGTTCTCACATTCCAAGATGGAATGGATAAGAAAGCACACTAAGAATGAAGAAGACCCTCACACTTAGTTCCAATTATCAAGGTTCAAACACACTAGCATACTTGTATTTATTAAGTGTTTTTGTTGATTAAGAAATGAAGAAGTGTTTTTTATTATTGGTACCTTCAACAAGTATTGCATTTAAGTCCCTCATACAAGATCAAATGTTTAACACATTGACCCAAGATGGGCTATATGCTACACATTCTAAGATTATAAGAGAAGACCCCTTATAATCTTTTCTTTATATGAAAGGCCTAAATGCAATAAATGCCTACCTTTATTAGATATTTTGAATTTTCTTTTGGGATAAGAAGAGAGACTCAAGAGAAGAAGAAAGGTAAAATCTATGTGATCTAAGACTCCATCCTAATTGATTAGTTAAGGGAGTGGTCCTAAAGGTTTGTGAGGTTTAAAGATTCTAATCCTAAAAGAAGAGAGAAGAGACTCAAAGTGTAAGAGAAAACGGAAGTTAGTTGTTAGTGTGCTCGCCGAGATATCGCATCTCGTGCCTACGTATCCGCAATCTGAAAAGAAAGAGGAATCAGAGCATCCGTAGTTCACGGTACTACGGGTGAACAGGAAACAGGATCTCGATCGCATAGGTGCGAGAGAACAAAGGGGAAAGACACACATAAAGTCTAAGGGGGAAACTCGGTCCTACAAGTTAACATGCATCAATGGTCCTAAGGTCAGGATCAGGAGGGAAGCTACCTAATGTTATCAGATGGATTGCTATCCTAATGTCTCTCCTGCCTCCGAATTAATAAAAAATTAAGTGGAGCTAGGAATCCTAAGGGGATCATGTCATCAGACAAGTAAACACAGGATAAATCAATCACGAAATGAATTAAAAGCAGACGGAAGAATTACTAGTGTTAATCCTATGTTATGTTTTCTAACCTATCTAACTTGGACAAGTTAGAATAGGTATCCTAATGAGGAAGCAAAAGCTAAAACAAACAATACAACGATATCAAATATCAAAGTAGATAAAGAAAAAAAGATGTGAATGAGATCACATAAGCGTCAACATCGGTCGATGTGAGCTAATGACAATGAGTGGGGGTCGGTTGCGAACCCTATCTTCCACTTGACTGACTCGATAACAGGAGCAGGTGATGTTCAAAGCTTCAATCATGTAATGAGAGCTAAGAACGACTCAACTAGACTAACGGGGGTCGATTGCGAACCCTATCTTCCGTCGATTGCCTCTTTAGAGGTCTTCAGCACAATATCAACCAAGCACAATCATGGCCTCACTTGAGGGCTTTCCATATAATCCTACTTATCATGGCATCGACTATTCCTACTTCTCATGGCATTTGAAAGCATTAAAGAGAAGTGAAGAGATAAGAAGTCCTACCAAACGGATGTGAATCCGTAGCAAAGCAACGAAAGCGCAACGAAAGCAAGTCACGAAAGCACCTATAAACAAATAGCAAACCAAGTTAGAAACAAGATTTTATTTACAAAATGACATGGTCACACCACCTTTGGAATGTCTCCTTTATGTACCTTGCACATGTGAACCAAAGACATTAGTAATAACAAGGGAGGGTATGCACAACATGAAAACCTAAGTCTAATGACTATGTATATTTGAGTCACATTAGTCACAGTGAAAGACCTAAAAGGGTTATGAGATTACAAGTCAAGCTACAACTATGCTATAAGACTAATCTACTTTGAAGTTAAGGGTAAACCGACAAAAGAAATAACCTAAGGGTTACAAGTATAGGCAAAGAACATGAAAGTAAACCAAAACCAAAATTGAACTCATGTTAGAAGTGTGCACGTATCTTATAAACATCCGTCAATGGCTAAGGTAACACAAGTTTAAGTCCTTAAGACAAAACAAGGCAATGAGCCATAAACAGCAGCAACAACAGCGCTCCTGCACCTGCCTAGCTATAAATACCAGCAACAAGTAAAAACAGCCTATAACAGCTACTATTTCCAGAACGGGGCAGGTATGTATACAATCAGGCAGAATAGTCACATTTTACAGCACATTTTGTGCACAGCAGCTATGTATGTTACAGCAACTTCTACATTTAACTAATCAAGTATAAAACATCTCAAAACAAACTCAAAAGTTAGTCAAAATTCAAATAGAAATTGTCAACAAGAAGTAGATGAAATCAATACTAAATGTAAACCACAATTAGCCAAAATTAACATGTGACAAGTATTATGGAGTATTAACAAAATTAACTAATGAAACTACTAAAGATTAGTCAATGTTAGTATTAAAACTAAGCATATTCAATGTTAGAACAAAATCAAATCAAAGTCAATTAGTTCAAGATTAGTTCTAATGGACAATTAAGCCGAAAATCAATTAGTGAGTGATTAAGCTAAAATCAATTAATGAGCAATTACACAAAAAATGATTAGTGCCATTAAACTAAAAGCAAATAGTATGATTAAGCAAAAATGGTTATCAAGCAATTAAGCTAAAAACAATTATCAAGCACTCAAGCTAAAAAACGATTAGTGAACTATTAAGTCGAAAAACAATTAATAAGCAAAAAATGAGTAATGCAATTAAGCAAAACAATTGGCCAAAACCATTAGTGCCATTAGGCAAAAAACAATTAGTAAACACTTATCTAATTGGTCAAAATCAATTCAAAGTTAAAGCCTAAACTAAATTGAAATAAACTCCTAAACGAAAATTGATCACAATTAAACTACAATTAATCCACTTACTAAACCATGTTAACATGTCAATTAAAATCAAAATCAAGTTCTATATGAAAACAAATTCTAGAATCAATATCTAACAACAAAGATAGAAAAAATCTAATTAATCCACAATTTGAACCTAATGAAAACCCTAATTCTAGCCCAAAGATTATCAACATTCAATTAAAAATTAAAATCTACTTAATTAACCTAAGCCAATTAACCAAAGCTAATTACTAAATCAAACAACCTAACCTAATTATCTAAGGCTAGAAGAAATTAATCAAAATAAAAAACAATGGGGGTGCAGAATTGAATACGTGGTGTGGATAGATCCTTCAAACAACTTGAAGCCTGGTCCGCATTGGTACGTTGAAAGGGATAAGAAAACCCTAGAGTGTCATCAGCCTAACTCACTCCCTTCTTCCTTTTCACGGCGCCATTCCATATCATCATCTTAATCTCCTCTTCCTCACTGTCCGCCGTAATGTTTTCCACTCCACCGGAACTCATCTAACCTCTTCCTTGTTTCACAACAACAAACCGTCACACACAAAACCCTCCGTCTCATCTCCACACTCTATAAAAACTCAGTGCCGCGCCGGCATGCCTCGCAGTGGAGACGGCGGCCATGCCACCTTATCTTGCTCAACCTTACCTCAAACACCCTCCGCGAATCTTACGTTATCGCCTCCGTGACAATTCAACACTCCGTTAATCCACCTCTTCGATTCGATTCGCGCGGATGAACACTCACCGACACTCATCGTAAACACACATACATATTATCGCGAATACAAGAAGAGAATCAGAGTTCAAAATGAAAGTACCGTGAGTTTGCGACGACGACGATGACGCCACGATTCAGGTATGAAATTGATTACGTTTCTGCTTCCGCAATTGCTTTGTATCGAATTCTGTTACTCTTCGTCTTCTTGAAGCAATTTGGGATTCTTCTCCTTCGATTCTCTTTTCTCGGTTCTGCGAAGGTGTTGATGCAGTCGATCAATGCAGGTGAACCGTGATGAACTCGTGTGACACTTCGAGATGTCGAGCTCCGAGTTTCGGACGCGAATTAGAGAAGAGTTGTAACAGTTTGGAGCTTAATCAGGTACACGCTGAATTCCCGCTTTCGCCATTTTTCTGAACCTTCTTCTTCTTCGTGATTTCTGTTCACTTCTGGTTGTTGTTAATTGCAGAGGTTGAAAATTATTGAAGAAGAGATTGGAGAGGGTTTCTGTTAGAGATTCTGTTAGCTTTTGTTAGTTTCTGTTTTGAAACAGTTATGAGGTTCACTGTTATTTCTGGTGTATCAATTGGATCGGGTAGTTGTTGTTAGAAATTGAAGAGCTTTCTTTGGTTATGGCAGTTAGAGATCGGAGAGAAATGGTTCTGAAGATTGAAGAGGGAAAGTGATTTTTGTTATCGAATTGTGGAGAATCGTGTGGCAGGTTGTGCAGTTCGAGATGGCTGAGGAAAATTGAAGTTTTTTTTGGTAGAGTTTCTGAGAATTCAGTTAGGTTCAGTTAGAGGAGGTTAGGTTTTTTGTTAGTTATGACAGTTGGTTTTTTTGATGTGCTATCAGTTAGAGATGGTTAATCTTTTGAATTCTGTTATATCATTTTTCCGGGTGTGAATGTGAACTGGTTTTGGTTTTTGTTCTGCTATGAAAATAGAAGAAAAATGTGATCAGTTATGAGAACTTTGAATTGGAAACTGTTATGAGTTTTATTCAGCTGCTATGTAATTTTTTTCGTGAGAAACTTGGTTAGTCAATTGTTGTGTAGTCTTTTGTTGTTATCTCAATGCCTTGCAGTTCTTTACAATTTGAGCTTCAACGTGACCGCGAAAATTTGACGGATGCACGGGCCTAATCTCTACAAATCTTTCATGGTATTTTGATCTTGGAGTTCGATTTTGAGGAGGGATTATGGATATTTGGTTTGAATTAAGAACTTTGGTTTAATGAAATATAATTGAAATGAATGTGGATATGGTTTAAGAACATGGATGTTAGATTCAATTGTATTTGAAAGTGAATGTAAATTTTGAAAAATGCGTTTTGGATTGGATTTATTGGACATAAAAGATGGATTTGGAAATGGATAATTTGGTATTTTGGATATGAACTAAATTGAATAAAATGGAATTTAGATTTAGTTTTGAATTGAATTGAAAATGGATTTGGACAAAATGGTAAAAATGGTCTAATGGATTTAGTATGGACATGAAAAGGAATGGATAAAAGTGGACCTAAAAATGTGGATAAAAATGGACATGGAAGTGGATATTTGAAAAGTGAAAATAGACAATGAGTTTAATGGTTAGAAATGGATTTTGACTAAAAAATGGACAACAAAAACTGGAAATGAATAATGAGTTTCAAATAGTCCACACGACAAATCTATAATTCCAATCACACTCTCAATCCGCACCAAACTCACATCTTCAATGAATTCCAAGATATTAATCAGTAAGCTCATTAGATTGTGACCCAATGATTTGCAATTCAATCCACAAATATCCTGTCTTTATAACCAAGAATCTCAATACAAGAACAATTCCCCGAGAACAACTTGAAAATGAAGACAAGTCATGAAGCAGAAAGAAACATGATCACCCAGAGGTCCTTGATGCTCACTGATATGAATACTGAAAGCTCACACCAAAGGAAAATGCCTTGATCATGTGTCCTATGCTGAATGCAATGCTTTATGTTTTATTTTTTTTTCTATGCTTGAATGCAGTGCAATGAAATGAAAGCTCATGCTAAATGATATGAAGAAATGAGAGGGCAAATTTTGGGGTATTACAGGAAGCAGTGCTCCCGATAGAAATTAAAATCCCCTCAATGAGAGTTCTGATTGAAGCTGAATTGTCTGAGGCTGAATGGTGTTAGAGCAGATACGACCAGTTGAATCTGATTGAAGATAAGAGAATGACGGCTTTGTACCATGGTCAATTGTATCAGCAGAGAATGAAGAAAGCTTTTGATAAGAAGGTCCGACCTCGTGTGTTTAGAGAAGGCGACCTCGTGCTCAAAAAGATCCAATATTTCCTTACTAATTCTAGGGGCAAGTGGACTCGTAATTATGATGGTCCATATGTTGTTAAGAAAGCCTTCTCTAGCGGTGCATTAATTCTTACAACTATGGATGGTGAGGAGATCACTCGCCCAGTGAATACCGATGCAGTCAAGAAATACTTCGCCTAAAAGAATAAAAGAACAACTCGCTAAAAAACCCGAAAGGGTGGCTTAGGCAAAAATGAGCGTCTCGGAGGATTGAAAACCCGAAAGGGCGGTCCAAGAAAAAGTTAGATACATAAAAAGAAAATAATTATTCTGATAGATTGAAAACCTGAAAGGGAAATCTAGGCAAAAGTTAGGGATCATGGCAAGTAACTGCATCAGGCCAGATTGGATCACTCGAAGCAACAATGCCTATCAAAGATTCTTACTCAAGCATCCTTGACAGAAGTTCCAAGCACAGTGGAGTTCAAAGTTGTTAGGGAGAATAGCGATCATTGTATTTCAATGTAGCCCTTTCCTTGTATTGACCATTTTTTAAACTTTGTAGTGATCCATGGAGTCACGCCATTTGCGGACCACCATTCTATCAATAAAATTTGAGCCTTTTTTCCAATTGTTTGCAATTCTTTATTTTGTTTCTGTTTACAGAATTTCATTTATTTTTTTATGATGATTTTCGAAACAAAATATGAATAATTGATTAAGCTTTTGAAAATTATATAAAAAAAATTCCTTTGATTTATGAATACAAAAAAGAATGTCAACCATTATTCTGAGAATGGTAAAATCTCGAAGCACACAACTTAGTGTTTTCCTCAACATAGTTTGTTCTTGTGGATGTAACCAAGTCTCCCCTACACTTGTTAACCAGATGATGGATTTCCTCAAGATTTGTTACAATGTGTTGGACTCATGAAATCCAATATTCCCTAGTTGAACACCAGTTCGGTTTTTCCCCAGACAAGTATTATTTGGGTGTTCTCCGTCTAAGTCTTGATTTAGATCTTCTTCAGCTGAGTATATTTCTTTTCTCCAGCCAAGTCGTAATTAGGCAGTTGAACAGTTTTAAGTTCCACATCTCCTTGATGTGGAATCCCCACACATAATCTTATCCTCTAGTTGTGATGTTGTTGCTTCGGTGGCTTCCCGAGTAGAGAGCAACATTTCCTATTAAGAAGTGTTGATATAGCATTCACCTGTCAAGTTTTCTCTCACCTTGTATTGGGTATTGATTTAAAATCCCCTATAGTTTGACTTCTTGCTATGACGTTAACTTCTTATTTTCCCCGGCAAGTCCAGGATGCTTTTCTTAGAGATGGCTAGTCCCTAGAGAGTTTTCTTGTATCCCCAGCAGATCTGTGTTGTTCCCTAGTAGAGTTTGTATAACTGTTTACATGGTTACAATCCCCAGCGGATCCATCATTTTCTGCAGCAGATCTCTCCATCCCCTTGAAGCGGAGTTCATGTTGTTATCCCCTTTGGGGATTATTGATGTTAGATGATTGCATTTTGTGTTTCTCCCCAAGCAAAATCTTCCTCTCCCCAGCGATATTTGAGCCTTGTAGTAGGATTTAACTCCTTTGATGGCTTTTGTTGATCCCTAGCAGGATCTCCAGTGATACCTCTATCTTGTTGAGACTAGCTGAGTATCCAGTTGTGTTGTGATGTTTATCCATCCTATGTTTATCTTTATCACTGTTTTGTCAGCATATTCATTCATACTCATATTCATTGCATGTGCATTCATTTGTTGTGCATAACATCTTGTTGTTGCATTGCTCATCTTGCATTTCTTGCATGTTTTCCCACTCTCTGGTGTTATGTCCCCTGTAGAGTTTGTGTGTCCTCTCTCCAATAGAGTGTCGACCCTAAGCAGAAAATGCTTATCCTTTTTAATTTCCCACTGAGTTTATTCCTCGTGGAAGATTTTATTTCAGTTTTCCTAATCAGCTCATTATTTGGATGGAATTAATCCCCAGTTGAGTTATTTCCTCATTGAATTGAGTCTTGCTTGACCGTTTCTCTCCAGTTTATTCCTGGATTGAACTTTTGTCCCTTTCTCTGACAGCAGAAGCTTGTTATCTCTTTGGTTTGGTTACCTTGTCGAGGCTGCCACTTGGTTGGTAGTTGGTAATCTTTCCTTTTGAGCGTATTACCTTTGTCGTACTGCTCGTTAGTTGGTAGTAGGTGATATATCTCGTATCCCTTTGGTTTGGTTACCTTGTCGTAGCTGCCACTTGTTTGGTAGTTGGTAATCTTTCCTTTTGAGATTATTACCTTTGTCGTACTGCCCGTTAGTTGGTAGTAGGTAATATATATCGTATACTTTTGGTTTGTTTCCTTGTCGTAGCTGCCACTTGGTTGGTTGTTAGTAATCTTTCTGATCGTACCTGGATCAGATAGTTGTTCAGTGGCCAGCAACGCCGTATGGACTTCAGCTCCGGTGAGGTTGAAAGACGGACCGGGGGGGGTGTACCTGCAAGGTACTCCGACGCTCAAGTAAGATAACGGTCTGAGAAAGGCAAGTACAGAAGAAGGTTAGAGTGTATGAGATTGCATAACTTGACCCTCTCAAGTGAGAGGGTATTTATAGAGAGCCCCCAGCGCGGGGCCAACGGTCACTAGCACTGGGATGGATTGCGAGGCCCAATCCAAGTAACTGCCAGGGCTTACATGGCATAGTGAAGACCAGCACGTTGTCTTCGGCCTTGGGTAACCGTTCCTAGATCTCCGGAATTAGGGCAGACCGATTCCATCGGGAGTGGGTGGTTACATGAGAACGTGTCCTCGCGGGGAGGAGTCTTACGTGTCAGGGAGAGACGTGTCCTCGCGGGGAGGATTCTCATATGCAGAAGGAGATGGCTCCTCGAGGGGGAGCCCCTAAGTGTCGAGGAGGAGCGAGCCCGGAGAGACTTAGCACCTCTGCCTGATACTCTATGTCGTGCGTGCCCGAACACCACCGAGGTGTGGCATGTGCCCGACACTGTGGAGGTGGGGTGTGTGCTCGACATTGGTCGTGCTAAGAGGCCTTTGTTGGGCCACCCCAGGACGTATGGGTTGGGCCTGCTCGATTGAGGGGCAGACCCCGGCCCAGTCCAGAACAGGAGCCCCCCAAGTCATTGCTCTGAGGTGTCAGGGTAATGACTTTAGGGTTAATACTATGTCGAGGACGTGTTCTGTCGGGGAAGGGACTCTAAACGAGGAACTGTTGGTAAATCAGGCAGAAACAAATCGATCTGCCAATGCTAGACTGGCCGCGGATGGGCGACGACGCGGGGAGAAGTCTAAAATGAGGTGAATGAAAAGACGTGTTGGGGAATGAAAAGATGTGCCTGGGGAAGCGTACGCCACGTGTCACACCTCATCATTGCCTAGGGCGGCTATGCTAGGGTAGCGTAATCGATTGCCTAGGAAATCCTAGAGTCTTGTGAGGAGCCTATAAAAGGGCTCGAGTTCGTGTCAGTTGTACTTTCCACCTTTTTCGCTCTCCTCTTCTTCCTAACTTCGTCACCGCTCCACTGTCATTTTCCGCCGTACGTCGCCACATCTTCCGCTCCGGTCAGGCTTCAACCACCATTCCAAGTAAGCTTCTGATCTCTTTCTTTTCCGTTTTGCTTTCTGTTGGTGGTTTTCTGGTGAACTGATGAAGTTCCCGGTAATCCCTTGAGGGTTCCGGCCAAAAACGGCGGGACGTTCCTAGGGTTCCGGTAGGTTTAGCGGAGGCTTAGGATGAATGTCCCGAGGACCCGATGAATACCCTGAGGATATGCGATGAATGTCGCGGGGAAGTGAGGTGAGAGGATTGGAGACCCGAAGAGGGGACGGGGGTAACGGCCTCGGGCAGTTCGCCGTGTCCCCGAATGTTTTCTTTGCTCTCGCTGCCCTTTCACTTGATCGGCGGTGGAAGGGTGGATTTGGTCGCGGCCAACGTGTTCACCTATTTCCTCTGCTTTTCAGGTAAAAAATGGCCGAGAGGCTTCCGGGGATTCTCCAGATAGACATTGACCCCGACGTCGACGGGTCCGCGCAGATCCCTGGGGAGGAGCTCGTGCGTCCGACCGCCGAATGGACCGGCGAGGAGCCGCTAAACATAAAATCACGTTTCGCTGCCGACGACACGGACGCTTTCGCCTTCGTCGAGGACGTCCCTGAGGGCGAGCAGGTGAAGTGAACTATCTTCCAGCCTCGGGCACACCACCGCATCTGCTCGAATTATCGTGGGTTAAGGTTCCCCATGTATGAGTTTGCCTTCAAAGAGGCTGGTATTCATCTCCCCTTCAACAGCTTTCAACTTGGGGTTTTCAACCGGCTACACCTGGCGCCGTCCCAGCTTCATCCTAATGCTCTTGCCTTCATGCGGGCATTTGAGATCGTGTGTGACTACCTCAAAATCGGGACCACCCTCACGCTCTTTTTCTGCGTCTTCCATCTCCAACGTTCGAAGGACCAGGGACGACACAGTTGGGTCTCCTTCAAACAGCCGAGGAAGCTGTTCAAGGCGTACTCGGATTCGATTAGGAACTTCAAAGATAGGTTCTACTATGTTATGCCCGCGACGCACGACGCTGTGGGTACGTTTTATGACATCGTGACCGACAGTTCCGGGGAGGAGAGGTTTGTGTCCAAGTGTCCCCTGGAGTGGGAGGATGCGCACTTCGCGCTTGGTACGGACGACTACCTCGTGAAGCCTGGCGAGCTGTCGGAGGAGGACAAAGGAGCGTATGCCATGCTGGTCACATATCTTACCAGTTTTAACCGGGCAGAGGGTGTTGGTAGGGATGGAAAATACATCCTCGACCCACGAGGAAGGGTTGTGACCTCTCCCCGTTACATAAACACCAGGGGTCTCCTTGAGTGCAAGTCTCCCGATGAGGCCAAGAGGTTCTTAGGTAGGAGTTCCTCGTCCTGTTCGGGCATCCGTTTAGTTTTGTTTCTTTGTGCTAACTTTTTTCATGTTTTCTCTTGCAGCTCAAATGTCGAACGCCACCGAGCGCATCTTGAAGTTGGTCGCTGAACGGGCACCTAAGCGAACCAAGAGCCGCGTTCGGGATGTTATTCAGGCTGCGGCGTCGACTGGGACGACGAGTGGCTCAGCCTCTCCACAGTGTAGCCATTCTCCTCCTCCGGAGGGCACCCCAACCAAGAAAATGAGGACCGAGGGACCTGTCCTCATGGATCTCGTGGACCCTACCTCACCGGAGAATTTTCTAATGCCCGCCTGTCACCTTCAGCGGAATTTCTTTGGGGGAAGCCCCCCCATCATTGCCGAGGCCGAGGTGAAAGCAGTTCAGGGAATGGACGGTGCGGCCAGGAGAGAGGCGTTTGTCGAGGATCTTACGGCCATGATGTGAGTCTTCGAGACTGCCTGGATATTGAACTAGGGGACCCCCTCTGCCTCCGAGTTACAGAAGCTGGAGGATGGATATACTGCCCTCGAGAAAGAGAAGGACAAGGTCGCGGCTGATCTGCAAAGGGCCCAGGCCAAATGCGAGGACTATGCTAACGTCCTCTACGAGCTGAATGATGCCAAGGCTGCACTGAAGGCGACTCAAGAGGAGCGCGATCGCTTTCGGACCAGGATTGAAGAATTGGAAACCGATGTCCGTCCCGCAGAGAAAGAATCCGCCGAGGAGAAAAGCTTCGTCGACCGCGCGAGCCTGATCGCTAAGATTCAGGAACTTTAGCAAGATAGCCTGGAGGCCCTCGAGATAGGCTTTAAGAATGCAGTGGAGCAGGTCGGTGCTGAGAATCCGGGTGTTCAGCTTGCGCTCGACAGAATCAGCCCGTTCCTTCGTGTGGTTAATGGCAAGTTGGACCTGCCAGAGGAGGAGGACGAGGAGGATGGACGCCGGGTTGAGGACGAGATTGTTGTTTAGTTTTGCTTGTTCGGCCTGCGTGCCACTCTCTTTTGATCTCGGTTTATCTGGCCTGCGTGCCATTTTTTCTTTGTAATGACTTGTGCTCGGCCTGCGTGCCAAGGGCTTTTTGACACTTGTTTGTAATATTTGTACGCTGGGCTTCTGCCCTCTTCAATACATTTTTGTTTATCTGCTCGTGTGCTGTTTGTATGTTTTCAATTGTGTGTGATGTTATTGCATTTGCTATACTTTGTTTATTTTTGTCTAATAAAGATTTTGGGGATTGCTCGACTTCGATAATCCTCGACTGCGTGGAGAGCTGGTCGAGTAGCCGGGGGTGTATCCCGACCTTCAACGAGGCTAAGAGCTCGGTCGAGGTCTTAGCTTCGCGGCGTGAACTTCCCATCGCGAGCTGGGTGTTCTTCCTAATCGGTACGACGACGAAGGAGCTCGATCGAGGTGTCCTCGTTGGATCAAGGTGCTCGCGCACACATAACACGGCCCTTGATCATTGTGTTCTATATAGGGGTCTCGTGCTTGTACCCTAGTGCGTCCCTGTAACCGCGATGTTGGTGTGTCGCGGGCAGTGTTTAACTATAGTACTGTTTGAGCTTCTCAGCGTTCCATGGTCGAGCAAGTTCCTCCCCGTGCAGATTTTTGAGGAAGTAGGCTCCTGTCCCCGTTTTCGCACAGACGCGGTACGGGCCCTCCCAGTTCGCGGCGAGTTTTCCTTCTCGCGAGTCTTTCTGGTTCCTTCGTAGGAAGAGGGTGCCCACCTGAAAATCACGTTTGATAACTTTGTCGTTATAACGTAGTGTTATTTTCTGTTTAAGTGAAGCTTCTCGGAGGGAAGCGCCCGAACGTGTCTCCTCGACGAAATCGAGTTCTTCCCTCAGGGCGTCATTGTTCGCATCCCCGTCGATGGGGTCTTATGTCCTCCTCGAGGGTTCCGTGATTTCCACGAGGATCACCGCTTCCGTTCCGTAGGTCAGCCGAAAGGGGGTCTCCCCGGTCATGGAATGTGGGGTCGTTCGGTAGGCCCAGAGGATGCTGTGCAGCTCCTCGACCCACCATTGTTTAGCGTCGCCTAATCGACGTTTCAATCCTCGGAGGATTACCCTGTTCGCCGCTTCAGCCTGCCCGTTCGTTTGAGGGTGCTCGACCGACGTGAAGTGCTACTTCGTGCCTAGTTTGGTGACGAAGTCTTGGAAGTTCCTGTCAGTGAACTGCATTCCGTTGTTGGTGACAATAGCTTGAGGCACGCCGAATTGGGCAAGGATGTTTCTTTTGTAAAAACCCAGTATGTTGAAGGCTGTGATTTTGGCCAATGCTTCTGCCTCGATCCACTTCGTAAAGTAGTCCACTCCGATGATGAGGTACTTGTTTTGATATGATCCTATGACGAAAGGTCCAAGGATGTCCATTCCCCACCATGCAAACGACCACGGGGAGGACACCGTTTTGAGCTCGTTAGGAGGAGCGACGTGCATGTCCCTGTGTCACTGGCATCTATCGCACTTCTTGACGTGTTCCTTGGCGTCTTGTTGCATAGTGGGCCAGTAATACCCTGCTCGAAGTGCCTTACGAGCTAACGATCGCCCGCCGAGGTGCTGCGCATTGATTCCCTCGTGGATTTCCTGGAGGATGCTGGGGACCCTGGTCTCTTTGACGCATCTGAGGAGAGGGATAGCAAACCCTCGTCGGTATAGCTTGTCTTCGACTATCATGTATGAGCATGCCCGCCGCTTTACCATCCCCGCTTCCTTGGGATCTTCAGGCAGTCTGCCCGTCATGAGGTCCTCGTACACCGGGGTCATCCAGCAGTTGCTGTCCCCAATGGCATTCACGTCTGTCGCTGGAACGAGTTTGTCAATGCTCGGGCGGGAAAGCACTTCTTGTATGACAGATTTGTTTCCGCCCTTCTTCTTTGTGCTTGCCAATTTGGACAGAACATCTGCTCGGGCATTATGCTCGTGAGGGATGTGGGTTACTTCCGTGGAGGTGAATTTTTTCATCTTTTCTTTCACAAGGGTCAAGTATTCGATGAGGCTATCATTCTTGGCCTGGTACTCTCCTCGAACTTACGAGGCCACGAGCTGGGAGTTGGTGAAGATTTTGACCTCCTTGACGCCGAAGTCCTCGGCCAGCCGAAGCCCGACGAGGAAAGCCTCGTACTCTGCTTGGTTGTTCGACGTCGGGAAGGATAGTTCGAGGGATACCTCGATCAGGATGCCTTCCTCGTTTTCGAGGATGATGCCCGCCCCGCTTCCCTTCGGGCTAGATGCTCCATCGACATAGATCGTCCATTTTTGGGATCCGTTGGTCGAAGGTTCTGGGACGGTCATCTCTGCCACAAAGTCGGCCAATACCTGAGCCTTCAGGGCCTTTCTTCCCTCGTATTGGATGTCAAACTCGGCGAGTTCGAGCGACCACCTGAGCATCCTCCCTGCCATATCTGGCCGTCCAAGGAGTTGCCTTAAGGGTTGTTCGGTCCTTACGATGACAGTGTAGGCTAGGAAGTAATGGCGTAGCCTCCTGGCCGCGGTGACGAGGGTAAGGGCGACTTTCTCTATCTGCTGATACCTGAGCTCGGGGCCTTGGAGGGCTTTGCTCATGAAGTAAATCGGTTTCTGCCCGTCCGGGGTTTCCCGAATGAGGACCGTACTGACCGCTTCACTCGTGATTGCGAGATACAAGAAAGTGTCTCCCTGCTCTCGGGCCGTGAGAGGACCGGGGGTTGCGATATGACTTATTTTAGGTGGAGGAGTGCCTGCTCGCATTCCTCGCTCCATTCAAACGTCTCTTTTTGTCGAAGAAGTTTGAAAAATGAGAGTGTGTATTGCGCAGGCTTAGCGACGAAGCGGGAGAGGGCGGTGAGCATCCCGTTTAATGACTGTATCTACTTCTTCGAGTCCGGAGTAGGGATATTGGAGAAAGCCCTACACTTGTCAGGGTTGGCTTCGATTCCTCGCTCCGTGAGGTAGAAGCCGAGGAACTTACCTGCCCGAACGCCGAAGGTGCATTTGTCGGGGTTGAACCTCACGCGACATCTCCTCGTCGTGTCGAACACCTTCTTGAGGTGCGCGGCGTGGTCGACTTCTTTCGCGGATTTAACGATCATGTCGTCCATATAGACCTCGAGCATGTCGCCGATTTCAGCCCGGAAAACCTTGTTCATCATCCGTTGGTAGGTCGCCCCGGCGTTCTTCAGGCCGAAGGGCATTACGTTGTAGTAGTAATTGCCCGACTCGGTCATGAAAGCCGTGTGCTGTTTGTCGGCCTTATCCATGGGAATTTGGTTGTATCCTGAGTAGGCGTCCATGAAGGACAACAGTTTGTAACCTGCAGAATTGTCGACCAGCTGGTCGATGTTAGGCAAAGGATAGCAGTCTTTCGGGCAAGCCCGGTTAAGATCAGTATAGTCAACACACATCCTCCATTTTCCATTATTCTTTTTGACGAGTACAATGTTGGACAGCCAGGTTGGGTACCTGGCCTCCGAAATAAAATTTGCCTCTAGGAGGTCTTTTACAGCTTTTTTGGCAGTCTCCGCTTTTTCGGGAGACTGCTTACGCCTACGTTGAGTTATGGCCCTAGCGATCGTATCTACTGCGAGCTGATGGCAAGCCACCTCAGGGTCAAGGCTAGGCATCTCGGAGGCGCTCCATGTGTCGCTCCCGAAATATTCGCATCCAACGGTACAAACGCGAGAGTGGCGCAGAAAACACATAGTCGCCAGCAATGTGTATTTATCCCGAGAGAGGGAAAGGAAACACTACATAAACCTGAAGAGAAAGGGGGAAAGACATGGTCATCACAACCATAATCTGGGTTCGGGAGTCGGTTATGCGAGGGGAAGGTGTTAGCACCCCACGCATCCATCGTACTCGATGGGATCCACGCTTGTTGTCTAAACAGAGGGTGAGCTGTCCTACTATCTATGGCTAAACAAAAGAAAACGGGGATGGGGGTGACTAAGACGGACTCGATAGGACATATTTGATGCCCTAGGCCTACGTACTCCCTCAGTGCAATGGGAAAGTCAGAGTCAACGTAGTTCGGACGGGAACTGTGGGGGAAGGTTGCTCGCCAAGACAATCATTGTCTTGTGCCTACATATCCTCAATCGGACGAGAGAGAGGAATCAGAGCTAATGTAGTTCGTGGGTACGACCACGAATGGGTAAGTGTTTTTCACGTGAGCGACGAGCTCTTTTCTGAAAATGAAATTTGAAACCCAACAATCCTGAAGGATAAAAAGATTTGAATTTGTTTTGTGTTTTTTAGACAGAAGTGTTTTTTAAGTTAGTTCATAACTTGCATTGCACCAAAGTCTAGGGCACAGGGACGAATACTTAACGAATCGTCCCAAGACAGGACGCCCACTAAGCACTCTAGAAAGATGAGAGGAAGCCCCTCATTTCTCATTCCCCACGCTTAAGGCTCGTGCGCAATACACTTTATCTTTATTAAGTGTTTTCAAGAAGTTTGGAGACGAGAAGAGAGAAGACCCAAAGGAAACTCTAAGGGGAAACTAAGAGTCCTAATGTTATCATGCATGGATGGCCTATGGTTAGTGAGGCTTAGGAGGGACGACTACCTAATGTTATCATGCTTGGATTGAGAGCCTAATGTCTATCCTACTCCGAGCTTAATCAGAAATTAAGTCGGACTAGGAGCCTTAAGGGAGCATATGAATACAGAGATAATCAACAAGTAAACACAAAGTATCGCAATCACAAAGAGAAAATTGAACAAGAGGCAGTCAAGTATTTAATCAGAATATGCATCAAAAATCAAGATCAAGAATATCCAAGATAAAATAAAGTGCAAATTAAAATCAAGATTAAATTCTAAGGCTAAAAGCTAAAATTAAAGATTAATGAAAAAAAAAAGTATCTAAACCTAAGATTAATTCAAAATAATTTCTAAAAAATCTATTTCTAAAATTAATCTAATTAAAAGAAAATTTAATTCTAAAGAAAATTAATTCTAAAATTATAAACAATTAGCAAACAAAAACAAATAAAATAAAATACAATAAAAAGAAGGGTGCAAACAGACTTCAGGGGGTGTGAGTAGTTCCAGGCATGTGGGCCTTGGCAGTTCAGGCCTAAAATACTCATTCACAAGCCAAGGAGGGGAGGTGCGAAAATTGCTTCTGGGAGTGCAGAGGATCTTCAGGCGAATGGGATTGAAGCTAGGCCTATGATCTCGTCCAAGGTCAGGGAGGTGTACGAATGGATTAGGGGTGTAGCACAGAAAATAATTGGGCTTAAGAAAAAGCACGGTTCAAACTTGAAACAAATAGGTTTTTAAATAACCTAAAAGTCCTTCAGCAAAAAACCATCGCCTCTCACTCTCTTCTCCAAATGCGTCGCCGGCAGCTCCCTCTGTCTCGTTTCTTCTTCATCCACTTCATCTGTGATTTTCTTCTTCAAATAAACAACATCATCGCCTTCCATTTCTTCTCCCTCAACCATTTCTTCCTCACCTTCTCTTCTCCGCAAACTCACTGTCTTCCTTCTCCTTCGAAATCGCCGGCGACAGAGTCTTACAAACCGCTTCGCTTCGTTCACTCTCTCAGCATTCATCTTCAAACAAATCCTCAACTTCTTCTTCATAAACCTTAGTGTTCCCTTCTCAATGGCTTCAGCCTCTCCCTTAGTTGAACAAGAAAACGAAACAAAACAGAGTGCACGAACCTCCACACAACACACCATCACAAGAATTCACGGCTTCGCTGTGACCTGCTTCTTTCAACATTCTCCTCTGCTAAGCACGAACATGACGCAGAAGAACAACACACTCAACAACACCAAAACGCGAGGAATTCGACAACATGTTCCATAAACAAATTCAACGGCATCAATAAAGAGAAAGAGATTCAGAGTACCTATCAGAGTCGCTCTGATGGCGCTTAAAAAACGATGACAATGGAGTGAACTCAACGAATCCGATTCAGGTATGTGCATCCATGATTGATTCCAACACGTACCTGCTTCTCTGATCCACTTCTTCCTCTTCTTCTTTGCGATACTTCTTCGAGCACGTGTCGTTGATGTTGTTACTTCGACTATGCTTTTTTCCTCTAATCCTTCTCTGCGTGTGTTGATGATTTGTCTGCTGAATGTTGAAGTATGATACTCTTGATTTGTAAGCTATGAGCTGAATATTCTGTTGTGATTTGCAGATCTGCGAAGCTTGAGAAAGTGCGGTTTTAGAGAGCTTGAAGGTTTGTGTATGATTTCGATCTCGTTTGTTTCAACCTCTTCTTCTCCACTCTGATTTCACTCTGTGATTTTGTTTTGAGTGACGATTGATGTTAATCTGAGTTTGATTGCAGGTGTGAAATTGAAGATGCCGAAAATTGTTGATGGTGAATTGATGATGAAGATAGAAGATCGCAGAAGAGTGAAATGTAAAGGTGATGCTGATGGAAAGAAATTCGTTGCAGCTTTGTTTTTATACTGTGAATTGGGGTAGAATAGGTAATTGGGGTGAATTCTGTTAGAGAATTGTGAATTTGTTCTGCAGCGCTTTTGTGTGCAAGTTTGTTTTCGTAATTTCTGAAACTTGCGTTTTGCTCGTGGGCAGTTTAGTGGCTTGAACGCAACTTGGCAATTGATTTGGATGTTATTTGAAATTTGGATATGAAGTGAAGATTGGAAATGGATTTTGTAAATTAGTCATAAATGGACATGGATATTAATAATTGGATGTTAAAACATGGATTGTAAAGGATAATGGATATTTGATAATGAATAAAAAGGGTGGATTTAGGAAAAATATGATTAAATAAAATGGATAAAAAACAAATGGATATGAGAAATGACTTGAATTTTAGATGTGGTTTATGGACATAGACAATTGGCTTAGATAAAAAGAATGGTTTAAAATGGATAGTGATTGGATATGAAATGGACTTTTGAAATTGAACTTGAATAAAATTGGATATGGATTATTTGGTTTGGACATGATGGGTTTGAAAATGATCAAGAATGGATATTGAAATGAAAATGGTTAATGGTTTGAATATATGAATTGGTACGGGTTATGGATTTGTACATGGACAAAGAGAAATGGTTCTAAAAAAATATAACCACATTACACCAACTCTCGACTTTCCACAACACCCGATTAAAGGCACACAACTACCACTGAAACAAAACGCCTAAATCACACATCCTCTGAATCTTTGATCAAGTGAATCCTCACATGAATCTGTCTGAATAAATCTCTGGGAAAATAAATCCACAGATCCTGACTTTTAAATCAACCCCACATGAACCAATGCTTGATAACTTGACCTCCAGCGCATAACAAATTGACCCTTGATGCGCACTTCCTGAGAAATAAACCAATAACACGGATAACTTGTACTTGAAGCAAAACTCCTGATGATTTGACCAAGATGAACTCAAACTTCCACCTGATCATAACTGAATGAGCACTTAACCTGGAACCAATTCTCTTGAGATATTAAGAAGGATCCAAACCCTAATTCACACCAATGAAACCTTGACTCAATACTTTTGATGCCTCCTCTGAAAATGAGAAGCCCTGGGAGAACCATGATCCCACGTCTTAAGAACCAATGCGGATGATTAATTATGAACCATGACCTAATGATGCAAAATGAGAAAGAAACATAAGCCAGAAAAAGGGTAGGGCAAATTTTGAGGTGCTACACCATGCAAACAGATCAGCATTCTCCCGGAGACATGCCTTCAGCTACTCCTTCGCCAGGTCAGGGATCCCCGTGCCAATCTTCACGTTACGGTCTGGATCTTCCCCGAGGGCTACGAGCTCAAAGTCTCCGTCTGGGATGGGGCGCGCTGGGTGGAGAGGCCGCCCGTTGTTTTCCGCCTGGAGGTCGGGGTCTTCTGCCCCGTCTTCATCGGGTTCGCCCGGGAACCTGCTGTCGAGTTCGACCGCGTTGACCCGCGGGAGAGGTACCTGTTCGGTGCCCGGGGATGGCTTTGCTACGGTCTTGGGTTTGGTGCCGATGGAACTCATGCCTTTGATGGCAGCGTCGAAGCACCTCCTGGTCGCGTCTATGTCCCCGTGCATCATCACTACTCGTCCCCTGGTCGTGTAGTACTTCATTTTGAGGTGGACCGTTGATGATATCGCTGTAAGTTCGGCCAGGGTGGTCCTCCCGAGGATGCAGTTGTAAAGGGATGGACATTCGACCACCAGGAAACGGGTCTTCACCTGTCGGGCAGTGTCTTCGGCCCCGAATGTGACCATCAGCTCAACGTAGCCCCATGGTCTGGTGGTGGTTTCGTTGAATCCATAGAAATCTAAGCCGACGTATGGGGTCAGATGTCTCTCGTTGAGTTGGAGAGTCCCAAAAAGGTGAGCGTACATGATGTCGACCGAGCTGCCCTGGTCGACAAGGATCCTTCGAACGTCAAAATTTGCCATCTGTGCCCTGACCAGGAAGGGGATAGTGGCGTTAGGCGCTCCACCGGGGAGCTCCTCGAGGTAGAAGGTGATAGGGTTTGAGTTCCCTCGCACCTTCTCGAGAGTGGTTGTCTTCGCCAACGTTGCTGATTCCAGCTCGTCAAATTTCCTCTTGATCGAGCCGACAGAAAACTTCTCGTAACCACCCCCGGAGATGACCATTGCCTTGGGGAAGCCTTCCCAAGTGCTACGGGCAGCGACGGGGTCCTCGTGGGGGAAGTTCGCCCACATCTTGCGAACTGCTTCCTGGCCCTCAATGTCCCCGGGGGCGAAAAAGTCTTCGGGTCAAGTCACACTGAGGGCGACTTGAAGCCGACTCTCGTCGGGAGGAGGCGTCATTTCCTCGATGTTCTAGGCTTCCCGGGAGCTGGGCCGAGGAGTATCATTCTTCTGGGCGTATTTCTTCAAGTGCCCTTCCTTGATGAGGATTTCAATTGCATCCTTGAGATGGATGCAGTCTTCTGTGACATGTCCGTGGCTCCGGTGGAACCTACAGTACTTTGACTTGTCCGTGTTTGATTTGGGGGTAGTCGACTTCGGAAACCTCCTTTCATAAACTCCGAGTTCTGGCACTCGGAGAGGATTCGCTCGCGGGGAGCGTTTAGCGGGGTGTATTCCGTGAACCGGCAAGCTGGTACGCGCGGTTCACGAGGATCCCGGGGGCGATTTTCTTTCTTTCTTTCTCCTCCTCACCGGGGAGGAGAGTCTTCTTCTTTGTGACCGCGGGGGCCCTCCTTGCGTCTCGACTCAAGGGCGATCTGTGCTGCCTTCGACGCCTCGAGCTCGATGTACGACTGAGCTCGTTGGAGGAGGTCCTCCAGACAGCGGGGTCTGCGGAGGCCCACGGACTTGGCAAAATCAGATCCAAAACGTAGTCCATGGATGATTAAATACTTCTTCATATCGTCGGTCGTATGAACCTCGACAGCTTCTCTGTTGAATCTCTCAATGTAGTTCCAGAGAGATTCGTTCTTCCCCTGGAAGATACTCTCTAGGGCAGCCTCCGTCTTCGGGTTTCGACGAGACGTGGTAAAGTGTTTGGTGAAGTGTTGTCTTAGTTGCTTCCAGGATGTGATCGACCCGGGCGCGAGACCCTTGTACCATGTCACGGTGCCCTTCCGCAAGGTGGTGGGGAAAATCCTGCACTTAATGGCTCCCCTGACGTTCCTGAAGTCGAGCATGGCTTCAAAACTTTCGACGTGATCGTCGGGGTCGGCCAGTCCGTCGTAGGTTCCCAACGGTGGGGGTTTCTCCATGACCACAGGAATAGGGGCGTTCATGATCTCCCATGATAGAGGGGTCCTCTGGTCGTCGTCGTCGCTTTCGGCCGGGGACCTCGAAGGGGATCGGTGATGCCGTGGAGGGGAATTCCTCGAACGGTTCCTTGGCATCTCCTTGGTGGTTTTGGACTTCTTGGTAGTGGAGGGCCGGGGTTTTTTTCGAGGCGGGGAACGATGGCGCTTCTGGGAGATCGCCGGTTGGGGGCGTTCAAGGCGTGGACGACGGCCCTCATGCACCGGCGAGGGGGTTCGAGATTCTTCGGATGGGGTCCTTCGCGGGGAAGGAGAACGGTGAGGTGAAGGTGGACGACGATGTCTTCGTGGGGAAGATCGTCATGTCCGCCCTCGCTCTAGTGCTTCAATTCTGAGATTCTGGTGTGCAATCAGCTGGTTGGTCTGATTGACCAAGGCAACTAGGGCCACGGTGCTCGAATCTGCATTGGGCGGAGGAGCAACTGGCTGAAAGACGGCTTGCTGGTCGTCCTGGCGGGCGGCATCGTAAGCCGTGTCTGACGTCACCTTCTTCGACGTTGAGGGCGGTACGTCCTCATGGTGGTTTCTGTTCTCGAGTTACGCGAGGACGGTGTCCAGAGCTTTGTTAGCGGACGGGTTGTTGGACATGCTGGTGATGAACGAGAGGATTGCTTTGGTTTATCGGAGGAAAAACGGGGAAGCAAAGGTTCCCACAGACGGCGCCACTGATCGTACCTGGATCAGACAGTTGTTCAGTGGCCAGCAACGCCGTATGGACTTCAGCTCCGGTGAGGTTGAAAGACGGCCGGGGGTGTACCTGCAAGGTACTCCGACGCTCAAGTAAGATAACGGTCAGAGAAAGGTAAGTACAGAAGAAGGTTAGAGTGTATGAGATTGCGTAACCTGACCCTCTCAAGTGAGAGGGTATTTATAGAGAGCCCCCAGCGCAGGGCCAACGGTCACTAGCACTGGGCTGGATTGCAAGGCCCAATCCAAGTAACTGTCAGGGCTTACATGGCATAGTGAAGACCAGCACGTGGTCTTCGCCCTGGGGTAACCGTTCCTAGATCTCCGGAATTAGGGCAGACCGATTCCATCGAGACTGGGTGGTTACATAAGAACGTGTCCTCGCGGGGAGGAGTCTTGCGTGTCGGGGAGAGACGTGTCCTCGCGGGGAGGATTCTCATATGCAGAAGGAGACGGCTCCTCGAGGGGGGAGCCCCTGAGTGTCGAGGAGGAGCGAGCCTAGAGAGGCTTAGGGCCTCTGCCCGATGCTCTATGTCGTGCGTGCCCGAACACCACCGAGGTGTGGCATGTGCCCGACACTGTGGAGGTGGGGCGTGTGCTCGACATTGGTCATGCTAAGAGGCCTTTGTTGGGCCACCCCAGGACGTGTGGGTTGGGCCTGCTCGATTGAGGGGCAGACCCCGGCCCAGTCCAGAACACTTTCCTTTTGAGCTTATTACCTTTGTCGTACTGCCCGTTAGTTGGTAGTAGGTAATATATCTCGTTATCCTTTTGGGTTGGTTGCCTTGTCGTAGCTGTCACTTGGTTGGGAGTTGGTAATCTTTCTTTTGAGTGAGTTATTTTCACTACCGGGCATTTGGTAGTAGGTGACCTTTTTCCCCAGCGGAGATTTCTCTTCCCCTAGTGGAAGTGGGTATCCCCTTTATCTTTCATTTTCTTGTTCTGACGTTTATTTTATCTCTTGCGGTGCTATATTCCCGACAGAGGTCTTGTGTTTGCATACCATTAGCATAATCATATCATTTATGCGGTCTCTTAGGGCCAAAAATTGGGTTTTCTGTATTTAAGTCTCTTCTATCTTGTCGAGACAAAGATGTCAATCTTCACATGAAGAAACTTAAATAGGGGCAGCTGTAATACCCTAATTTTTACCCCTAAGACCCCACATATCATTTGTATTTTTTTGTATACAAACAAGATCACAAAATCGGTTATCCTCCCCTCCTCTGTGGATTTGCTTCTGAGAGAGATCACCAAGCAATTGTTGTTTCTTAATTACTTTATGTTTGTTTATGTTTACTAACCTCTAACCCAAAATACTAAAACTATGTTGCAGTTTGCTTGTTTCTTCTTCTCTGTGTGTTTATGGTTTTGCAGGGAGATTAATGACAAGGGCATTGGTTTCAAGTTACATGTGGTTATTCATTCAAGTCTAGATCAGATGGAAGTTTGACCTCATCTTGGTCAAACCATTAAAGTATTGCTTCAATTGCAAGTTACCAATGCCAGTGGGCTATTTCTCAGGCAATGTGTATCCTAGGTGTGTACCAGAGGAATCGAGACTTAGTCAAGGTTATATGGTCAAGATTGTGTGGCTATTCTTCATCAGTTGATTCAAATAAGGCTGACCTATTCTTGTTCAAACAAGTTAAAAGGGTTTCATTTTCAAGATCTCTGTGACATATAGGCCTTTAAATCATCAAGTGATCAATATCAGGGTTTGTGCAAGTTCAATTTCATCTGATGAAGTCAAATGACTAGGTATTCAAAAGACATCTGGTTTACATTTCAAATCATTTGCAAAGTTTTGATTATGAGGTGCAAGTTCTGATCATGAGATTCAAGTCCATTGAAGCAGGCCATTTATTCTGATTAATTTCAAGATTGATTCAAGTTTGATCAGAGGCAAATTTAATTCGAGAATTAAATCAGGAGCAAGATTCAAGATTTGTTCAATTTCAAGTCAAAGCAAAGTCAAGGGTGTGATTTAATTTAGGGAGGTGCCAATAGTGTGTTAAACCCATTATCCATTTTAAACCATTTCCATATTCCTTCATATCCAATTCACAAAAATCCATTTATATCCATATTCCAAAATTCCTTTCATTATCCATTATCCATTTTTATATCCAATTCATCCATTTTTCTAAATCACTTTATTCATTATCCAAAGTCCAAATAAATCCATCATATCCATTTTTATAATCCAATTTCCAATTACCCATTTATTGTATCCAAACTTGCCATAAACCATATACCAAAAACAATGAATTTGGATCCTCTTCTGCACTTTCTCTCATGTTTCCATTCAGCTCCAATATCAACCATACATTTGTCTTTTTTATTTTCTCTTTCATACTCTTGTTTTTCTTTTATACACTAATTGACCATTGGATTAGAAAAGGAGAGAGGGCAGCACAAAAATGGCAGCAGATAGTAATAAATACAAATCCCTTCATCACAAGCCCATGCTAGCAATCCAATCCTACACTCAGGGTCATAACCAAGTTGTTACCTCCATGTTACCAACGTGAAGCCACAAAGCCTGATCCAAGTCTTACAAACGTGAGCACGACGCAAACACAAACAAGTTGCAACGTAAGCCAAGCCGCTGCTAAGCAAAACGACACAAGCATGAGAAAAAATATGAGCCAAACGACTATAACAAAATCCAAATGACTCCAAGCTGCAAAAACAAAACGGAAACGACGTGCACATAACCTCATAAACGACTTCACAAAATGCTGCACAAAAAGGAAATCAAAACCACGTGAAAACAATACAAATACAACAAAACGCGCAGCACTGCACATGAAAGATGAAACGCGGAAACTATTGCAAAACGGCAGCAAATTCACTCAAATTCATCTATAAATAGCATACTCACCTCATTCTAAAACCAAGCTCAGAGAGCCATTGAAGCTCTGCCAAAATTTCCTCAAACTTCCATTTTATTCATCACTCTCAAATTCCAAAATTTGTTTCTAAATTCATTCAAAATCAAGAACAACAAATCACAGCAAGCTCAGAAGAAGAGAGGAGGAAGATTCGAAGCAATTCTGACCCGAATTTGAAGGTAGTTTGGCAGGATTGATGACTGTTTTGCGTTTTAGATTCAAGTTTGTTGTTGAGTAATTTTCGAAATTGATTGTATATTTGAACTGAGCATTTGATGTTGAACGTTTTGATGTGAGTTACGAGCTCCGCCGCTCCGATTCGGTGGAGCTCCGATTTGTTGGCTCGCATGAATAGTGACGGCGAGAAGAGGAAGACGAAGATGTCATTTGCCTTTTTTTAATTCTGACTTCATGATTGTTTGTTTTTTTTTAAACATGCCTTGTGCTTATGAAACTTGGGCCAGGTCCGTGCTTGTGTTCGGATTGCTATCCATCACCATTTTTTCCTACTAAACCTTTATTCTCTTTTCTTAAACAAAATAGTTTCCTTTTTTTAATTTTATTTTATTCAAAATTTTCTTATGATTCTTGAAATTTTTTTTAAATAGTTGTTTCTTGATTTTTTTTTTTTTTAGATTTTGTTTCATTTCTTTAATTCTTGTATTATTGATATTTTAGTTAAATTTATTTTAAAAATCTTTAATTGAGACATCGTTTGATTTTATATTCTTGATTAATATTTTGATTATTGGTTGTTCTTGGATCTTGTTTGATCATGAGTTTCATCAACATCATTAGAACTAGGCGTTGATAGGTTTAAAAACCAAATCCACCAAAATGGATGAATGATGTTAATGATAACTTGATCCATACTTTGATTCAATTTGGTTTTGGTCTTGTGTCTTGTTGGTCTCTTCTTCTTCCTTCTCTTTTCTTTTCTCTTTCTGGTTGATGAAGATCTTAAACATCATAGAACTTCTTTGAAGTTCTTGATTAAGATAAGACCATTCCTCCTTTTCTTTTAGTGTGGCAAACTTTAGGAGGGTGACTTATATGTCACTTCTCTAGCTTGTATTAGCATAAATATTGTTATTGACCTACCTCCCATAGTATGACCTTCTTTATAGGTTGTGCTACGATTGCTTAACATAGCGCTACATTTGTTCCGAATTAGAAACTAAGTCATTTTTGTAAGTGAGATTGTCAGCCTCATACTCTCTATAGTGTGATGTGAAATAGATTGTCTCTTTGTCATTTAAAAGAGCTAGTGGCATACTTGTTGATTTTATCCAAGTTGGAGCCCTTCTCTTAATGATGTATAGATTCATGTTTTCATGCTTATGGATGTCTTATTGAGTGTTCTCCAAAAAATGACAAATTGATCTTTCTTTCCTAATCACTAACTTACTAAATTTTTGTTGATTTGATCTTTACTTTAATTGTCATTTACTTTATCTTTTTTACTTATTGAAATTTATTTTATGCTTTTATTTTAGCATTACATATCATATTATCATATTTCTTTTTTCTTTGTCCACTTGGACTTATGTTTACGCTTATGCTCTTTTTATTTTGTCCATTTGAACTTTCTCTTAAGACATTAATAAATATCAAAACTTCTAAAAAAACTTTGGTTACTTTCTTTGTGGACTTGAGTTACTATCCTATGCATTAAGTAGTTATGGACTTAGAGTTAGGACCTTGACCTTGGCTTGGAAGTATACCTTGAGACTTGTTTGGATTCATCTGGTACCCTTGGCTTAGGATTCTCTTGAAGACTCATCTTGGTTACTATGATTTCATCTGATGTTTGGATTTCTATTTGTTTATTGGGCTTGCTTACAACTTAATCCAAAGGAGGGAATTCTTGACTGACTTATGTCATGGGGCTTGCTAGTTTCTCTTGGTTAGATCTTTCTTTGTCCTTAGCTTTTATTTTATGCTTTAGGATAGTTTCTCCATCTCCTCTCCCTTCTTTAATTTTCAAAATCTTCTCCCTTTTTCAAAACCTTCTTGTTTTCAAAATTAAACCACCTTTTTAAATAAAACCTTGACTTTATCAAGTGCATTTTCAAAACCTTTTTTTTAATAAATGCTAAGATATCTTAAGCATACTTAAACCCTTTTCAAAAGATAAAAAAATACAAAACTCATTCAATCATTTTGTTCCTTTGTGCACTTTTTCATTTAAAACTTTTCATAAAGTTTAGACATGAGTCATTTTCATAGTTGAGATGTAATTCTCCTATTCCCCATAGTATTAAAGATGTTGACATTTTCCACTTAGATGTTGAGTGATAGACTTGTTGATTTTAATCCAAGCAAAAATCCTCCATCTCAAGATGATGCAAATGTTGTTTTCTTATACTTGTGGGTGACTAGTTGCAGTTTTCTCCTTAAAATGACAACTTGTCTTTTCATTTAAAATCAACCAAAACACACAATTTTTGTTATTTGTACCATGAACTATGATGTTTTGATCATATATTGCACTTTGTGGGTACGTAGGCATGAGGCTCATGAAGTCTCTCCAAACACAAAAATCTTAAAAAAATTTCTTCTCTCATCTTCCCAATCTCATTTCAAGCAAACATTTCAAACCAAAAAGCGAAGATTTTTCAAAGAGGTTCCTATAGAGTACTATAGAAGTTTTGGGTGCTAACACCTTCCCTTTGCGTAACCAACCTCCTTACCGTGTCTCTGTTTATTTGTTCTTGTTTAGAACTTGTTTAGGTTTTGGTCGCTCTTTTTCCTCTCCTTTGGATAAAATAAAAGTGCGGTGGCGAATCTTGTTTTGTGAGTTAAGCTAATCAATAGCTTAATCTCAAATATTCCTGCTACAGAGACGCAATGTCTTGAACGTGAACACGCTTGATTTTTTTCCTAGCCATTAGTGTCCGGGGAAGGGAAGGAAAAGGAGGAGAAATATCAACATTTATGCCTAGTGATAAGGAACGAGTATCACAACTCTTTTTTTTCTTTTCCTTCTCTAAAGAATTCCTAGCCCTATATATTTTTGCTAAGGAAGAAAAAATGAATAGTCCAAAAAAAGAAATATAAAAAGATTTCCTTGGGAAATGTATCAGTTTCTTTCATAGAAGTCCAATAGCCCCAGTAAGGTATCCCCTCAATAGAGTAAATGCTGCGAGGAGTAGTAAAGTTCCCACGCATTAAGGATGTATGTAAGAAAAGGCACAGTTACATAAAACACATGTAACCTCGGACGCAAAGTTGATTTAACCGCAGTTAAAGAGGCGATGTAACGAAGGGCGTCATGAAAAACTGCCACTTAACCCTCAGTTTAATAATAATCAAGGGGTTAGTTAAAACTGTCATGGGTTCGATCCCCAACAATAGCTTTTATATATTTTCCAAACTAGCACCATATTCCTCTCAGTTTAATAACAAAACCGATGGGAAAGATACATACACACACACACACACACACATATATATATATATATATATATATATATATATATACACACACTCATTACATTGTTTACAAAGAATATTAATAATTTAATTTGTTTACAAATTACATTGTTTACTTAGAATATTACATTTATTCTTCATCGTCATTGCTGTGGTGAAGAACAAATGTTGAATATCTTGGAGAAGAGAAAATGTTGGGGTTCTTCGTTTCATTGATCTTGAGGAAGATCAAATGTCAGATATAAGACAATAAAAAGGTTAGATAAATAAAATAAATATTCAGTTATATGATTATTTAAGAACACAAATCTTGAACCCAAATAATACTTTGTTCTTGCAATCCATACTTGAGAACTTTTCCCAAACAAAATAAACATTTTTTTTAAGTTTCAAAGTTTTCATGTTAAATGTTTCATTATCAATTTTTAATATTAAGAATGCTTTTATAATGAGGGTTTTAGGTTTCATGAGGATCACTAATTGCAATGTCTTGAGTGTTGATACTCATTAAATGGACGACAAAGATTTGCTTATTGACAGTGAAGAAACTGAATAAACACACTTATATTTTACCTTCTTATTAGTAAAATCGAGGTAAAATGTTTTTCTTTTTAGATAAAAAATACAATAAAATATGTTCCACCCCAAGCGCCACATACCTCTCAATTTCTTTTAAAAACCGAAGGAAAAAAGTTTTTTATTATATTTACATTGTTTACACAGAATATTAAAATAATTTTTTTAAACGAATCAAAATTTTGATAATGGATTCTTGGAGAACAACATATCTTTTCAAATTTCTGATAAGTTATTTGTTCCAACTAAGAGATATTTTTTGTTTGTATTTGCAATCCATCCCAGAGAGATTTCATTATCTTGAGCAAATGTCTTTTTGTCAAATGTTTTCACATGAAAGAGAAATGGATGATTCTGTTTAGGAATAAATTTCTCAATGTTGTTAACCGAGGAAAGCAATAAATTTCTCAATGTTTTCTTTGATTGAAAACATAGGAAGGTTATTACAAAAATACAACAACAACATCTACATCATTATGTGAGATAGATTGGAAGGGCAAGAAAATGTTTTGTTCAAGATTGAAGAACATTGAAGATTTTTTCTGTCTTGCAATCCATCCCAAAGAGTGATGCGTAAGACTTTGGAGCGGCTACATATAAGTTATGCTTAGGGTAAAATGTAATTAACGAGTACTTTTATAATAAAATATGATAATCTAATCCCTCAATTATAAAATATAACTGAAGGAGTAGATCATTAATTAAATAAAATAAAAAGAAATGTGCCAGTTTTTAAGAAATAAAAACATAAACTGTTGTTGTTGGGAATTAAAGCATGTCTTGAATTATTTTTCCCCTCAGTTATATTTAGAAACCACGGGAACATATGGTATTTATTAAAAAATTAAATAAAACATGGCGTACCTTGACATTTTACCTCAGATTTTTGATTGGATGAGGTGAAAGCTTTGTCATGAAATGTATTATTTGTAGTAGTGAGGGTTGGATTGTTTTTCCCTGGATACCCTTCATGAGTTGCATTAAGTACTACCCATTCCCCTCTTCCACTAAGCATTCAAGCTTTCATAATTTATTAACATCTCTAGGGTCAATCAAGTGAGGCTTGACATCTTCCATCTGAAACTCTGGTTACTCAGTAGGCATATGTCAAGGAGGTGATGACTCACCTCCAACTAAGGGATTTGCCTCTAATTAAAAGAGTCATCTTTAGCTGAGGGACTCATCCCAAACTAAGGGACTTACCTCCTATTAAAGAGGTCACCTTCAGTTGAGGGAATATCCCTTGTAGAGGGGCTCATCCCCAACTGAGATACTAGCCCCTGACCACAAAGCTCAACCCGAGGGAAGTGTGAAAACACTTCTCCCTTTACAAGTCCTCGTACTTGAGGATATATTTGTGAAAACCTCAAATAGTGATGACACAAGGGCCCTCGCCTCATGAAGCATTGCTAGGGAGTTACCTTTCATGACCCTAACCACCCTCAACTTCAAAGGCCCCTGAGTATCCCTTACCTGCGTAGGGATACCATGCACTCCTTCACTTTTTGACAAGTATGTTTCTCATTTATTGTAATTTGCTAAAGAAGGTATTATCTCTTTTGTAATATCATTAAAGGAAATTTTTGTTTGGTTCTTTAGATTAATATTTGGTTCTTGAGATTAGACGTTAAAATCTCTACTTGGTTTGTTAGCTTAGCCAATCAAAAACTGTGTTTGGTTTAGATATTAGCCTATCAAAATCTCTCTTTTGGTTTTGAGATTATCCTGCTAAAACCTCTTGTTTGGTTCGTGGGATTAGGAAGTTAAAATATCCATTTGATCGTAAGAAGGTTCGTGGGAATAACTTTGAAAGGAATGGATTCGATGATTCATGCAGAGCAATACATCATTATTTCCAGTTCTATGGCCACGTATCGTAACCCTCTAGTATACTTGTCAACAAGTACATAATGCATGGCACCCCTATGCTGGTAGGGGTGGATAGATGCCTTAGTGAATTTATGTGGGTTAGGGCTTGCTCATGGTGATGAGAAACCATGTTCGATGGTGTTTTTGGCTATAGAGAGAATAAGCTCACGTGAGGTGAAAAGCTCTGTATTCTTTAGGTATTTTTGTGTACGAAATGAGTTGTTTTTCCTCATGCTAGGGATGTCATATTTATATAGGCTTATGGGTCTGGAGTTAGGGTCTCTTGGGAATGATAACCACCCACTTAGTCATAGTAGTCGACCGTTGAATCCATACATCCTACGGAGAGTCACTTTAGTTTGTTGACTCAGAATTCCCTATAATCAAGACGTGTCTTATCCCATGTTTCCCACAACAGGGAAAGAAGGGGGCATTAATTTCGAGGTTGACCCAATGGTGGGAGGTAGATGGGTGTCGCCTTTGCGAGCGGCAACAACATCCTCGCCTTTGACAGACCTTTACAAATATATCACTACATAGTCCCTCAATCACGAGGGCTTGATAAAGGGCAAAATGCTTTAACTACTTTTGGGTCTCTCATGTAGGATAATGCATCAAGCCTGTCCGATTTTGACGATGAGCCCATCAGGTGAGGATTTGAGCCTCTCGGGCAAGCCTTAAGTCGAGACCCTCAGGAAAGACTTTTAGGTCTCTCAGGATGGACTTAAGTTGAGTCCCTTAGGCGAGACCTTTGGCTGGACCTTGTCTGAGGAGACTTTAAGTCCCTCGAGTAAGGAATTTAGATGAACCTATTTAATGGGGCTCTAAGTCCTTCAGGAGAGATTCTATATTGATCATGTCTGATGAGACTCCAAGTCCCTTAGGCAATGTGTTGGATCTCTCGAGAAAGACTTCTGTCGAGACCCTCAAGCAAGACTTTTTAGTCCCCCGGGCCAGACTTTGGTCAAGTCCCTTAGGCGAGACCTTAGGTTAGACCTTTTATGAGTAAATCATAAGTCCCTTAGGTGAGACAGTTAGATGTGCCTATTTGATGGGACATTAAGCCCTTCAAGCGAGATTATATGTTAAGCATGTCTGATGAGACCACAAGTCCCTCAAGCGAGGAAGTTATATAGGGTAACCCATTTGTATTACCCTTAAGGGAGATAATGACATTCCTGTGGAACTTCAGCATATTTGTATTACCTCTAGGGGTGGCAAGGATCTTCCTGTGGAAGTCCAACATATTCGTATTGCCTTGAGAGGTGACAAGGATCTTCCTATGGAAGACCAACGTATTCTTGTTACCTTGAGAGGCGACAAGGATCTTCCTATGGAAGTCCATCGTATTCATGTTTCCCTAAGAGGTGGCAACAATCTTCCTAAGGAAGTCCAACATATTTGAATCCTGTGCACGTAATAGCAAAAACCGAAATATTCTCCTTGATCATAAGTGTTAACAAAAATTGTACATAGCTGGACATTGTACCCCCTTTGAAAATTCATAAATAATTTAACTGCAATAATACTTTAAGCGGATAGAATTCCATGTCATGGGAACGTGTCCCCATCCAATTCTTGCAGATTATAAGCTCCATGTGGCAGCTTCTGGAGTATGTGATATGGAGGTTATATGTTGTGCAGGAAGAATCACTTGCCTCAGTACCAAGTCACCCTCATGCATTTCTCTTTGCATTACCTTTGAGTTTTATCTTCTAGCCTCTCTTTTCTTGGCGGTGAATTCTCAGATGTGGGTGATATCTCTTAATTGAGAATGATGCCATGAGGGCGTGTCGATCTTGATGGGAGACAAAGCATTCGCCCCATATATCATCGAAAATGGGTTTTCCTTAGTAGTTGAATGGGGAGTGGTACAGTATAAGCATAATATTTTGTCGAGTAAATCAGCCCCTTGGTTTCGTCCAACTTCTTCTTTATCCACTTCAAGATCACCATATTTTCCGATTCTACTTATCCATTAGCCCGGGATGGACAAAACACTACTATAAAACGTACCTAACATAACATGTTATTACCTCGATCATTAATCCAGCCGAAGTAAGATCTCTTATTCAGGCGAGTTCAAATTTTTTCTTTTAATAAAAAACATTTCACTACAATCTATATTAGTAACTGATCAATGCATTTTAATGCACATTCTCTTATGTTTGTACTTAGCCATTTCCTTAGTTTGTTTCGGTTATTTTATTGTTTTATTATGTTTTTATAATTAAGTCTTTGTTTGCTGTTAATTTATTTTCGCAGCTTATTTTCAGCTTTAGCGGTTATTTATTACCTATCCACTGTTCATATCATAACTGGAGCTACGAGAATCAGATTTACGCGTTCTACTAGGCTTTGGAAAGCTAAGACAGAGAGCTACAAGTTTCATGTTTAAGGAAAGAGGTGATTCGGAAGGAAAGAGTTTCAAATAATTCATTGAAGTCAGGACCCGAATTCTGCCTTTAGGAATATTTAGTTTTACGCCGGGTTTTTTATGTTTTTCGACCCAGTTGGGTTAGAACCGGATTTTATGTGCTTCCTTATACCTAGTAGCGGTCGTGCTACTGTTCATGACCTTCTTTTCTCTATTCACGAATAATTCTTTGGCGTTTAACGATTTCATATGGAGAGCTAAATCCCTTCGTAGTTAATCTACTGTATTCAGGTTCCGAAACCTTGAGATTATTATAATTTGCAATACAATTTCGGTTTCCTTCATCTCTATTGTATAATTATTGTTTACTTAATTCAATTTATCATAGGGTAGTTTTTTTTGGTTCGATTGATGCTTGTTCTCTAATTTTGTTTGCGGATTATCGTTTGCTTAATTCGTTAATTCACTTTATTTTTAACCGAGTGCTTAATTCATTCACGCTTGTTGATTGATTTGTGATCGACAAATAGGAAACATAATTCTTATAATTTCATGAATGTTTGTTGATTGATTTTATGATCGAACAGGAATACAGAATCCGCTTAGGGATTGCAAGTTATAATAGTCGATGATAGGTAGGAATCAAATCAGTAGATTAACTCCTTAATCGTAACTGTAATCACTTATATTTTTAATCACTTTTTCTAAATCGAAAACAAATCCCCCAATCGTTTTTCAATTGGTTAATTTCGCATCAAGAATCCTTGCGATACGACATCCGAGTGTCGCTTCCCGTTACTACATTTTTCAAAAACTTGTTTTTGATCTGTGCACGACAGCAGATCAAATTGGCGTCGTTGCCGGGGATTCTTGTATATTTTAACCAATTTTAGGATTTTAATTTAGAGTTTTGTTAGAGTTTTTTATTTTTTTTTTGTTTTTGGAAAGAGGGTATGTTTGGAAACTACTGTTTCAATTCGATCCGATTTTTTTCCTGAAAATCAGAAAAAAAAATCGCAGAATATTACTCATTTAGAATAAAATTCTAAAAGATTTCGACCATCAAAATCGCAAATTCTGCGTTTTTCTATTTTATTTGATTTATTTTCTATTTTCATATTTTCAAAATAATATAAAAAATTGTGCGATCTTTATTTGATTTAATTAGATTTTTTGCATTATTTTTATATTTTTTAGATTTTATTTTAATCGCTTTTCTTATTTTTCATTCTTTTTAAGTCTGTAGTGATTTTATTTGATTCTGTGTTGAAATTGATAATCATATCATGGCTGATAAAATGACTCTGAGAGAACTAGTTGCAGTTTGTGTGAATTATAATTCTTTATGTATTGAATATCCTGTTGTTGATGTACCTTTCGAATTTAAATATGGTTTAACACACTTGTTGCCAAGTTTTAATGGTTTTGCAAGTGAGGATCCGAATAAGCATCTGAAGGAATTCCAAGTTGTGTGCTCTGCACCTTTCGAACCTTCACTAGAGGACCTTGTCAAGTAAATGGCTGCAAATAATATCAAGTATCAGCAACAAATAGATTCTAATTTTCAGACTTTGCAAACACAGATTGAACAGCTTACCACTTCAATGAATGCCATGCAGCAAGCTCAAGGATCAAACTAACAAACCTTGGAAGAGCATTCTCTTTTTCAAATAGAGATGCCTTCTGAAATTGTTGATGAAGCTTATTCTGAGCTGTTATATGATTTTCCATCATTATCTGATTTGATGATACTTACTTTTACGATTCGTGTACTGACACTAACATTTTCTCTATTTGTGCTGAGATTGATGTCGCATTGCAGGTTAATGTTTTTCATGAAGATGAAGTCGTTTATGCGGCTGAAACTCTTGACATCCCTGCTGCCCCAACCATTTTGTCCATTGAACAATCTCCTTTCTTAGAGCTTAAACCTTTTCCTAACAATCTGAATTATGCCTATTTAGAGAGGAATGAAAAGCTACCGATTATAATTTCTTCTAACCTTGATTTTGATCAAGAAAATAAGCTTTTGTAGGTTTTAAAGAAACATAAGAAGGGAATTGGATGGACCTGGTTTGATACTTGTGATATTAGCCCATCCATGAGTATGCATAGGATCTCAATTGAAGATGGAACAAAAGTAGTAAGGCAGCCCCTTAATCCTTTGATTCTTGATGTTGTAGAAAAGGGGATCACTATCATGTGCCCATTCAACACTTTTACTTATCAAAGATTCTTCTTTGATCCTGGAATAAAAAGCGAAGCCACTAATAAAAATTTCAAGATTAATGGATGCTGCCCAAAGCTACTCTATGAGATCCCCACTTTGGAAGAAGAGACTGTAGAAGTGCTCTCTTTAGGAAAGGCTGCTTATGTGATCACCTATCCTCTTTGACTACTCGGGTTTGTTCTTTCCTTTCTTTCTCTCATTCTTATTTAGTAGTTACGTCCTTTCATTGAGGACAATGCATGTTTTAAGTATGGGGGAGGGAATCATTTAGTTTATTTATTTTCTATTTTTGTTATTTGTTTTGTTTTGTTTTACTTTCATTTCTTTAAGTGAAAAATAAAAAAAAAAATTGCATTTTTTTTGAAAGCTTTAGGCTATAGATTAATTTGAGGTTAGATTGTGGAGACATGGGAAAACTTCATAAGATCGGGATCGTTCTAACACCTTAAGTCTCTCGTATACGGAAATCGATTTAAATACTTGTTATGATATAGCCTTGAGTTCCCATCCTTTAATAGCTCTTAAGTAGTTTATCTAGCAGTCAGCACCATCTAGAAATTACACACTAAGTAATTAAGCTGATGCAAATAAGTGAATGATCCCGTGCTTAAGAAATCTAAATTGGAATCCACCTTTTAAGTTAGGTGACCCTCATTTAGTCACTTAGGCTAACGGTTGTGAAACCTTAAAAAAAAGAAAAAAATATTGTTGTTGCTAACGTGGTTAATTTTGAATTGTTGACAAGATATGGATCATAGTCACTAACAGGCTTATTTACCGTGTGTGTGAATAGATAACGGGCTTAATGTGATTGCATTAGAATGAAAGAGAGAAAAAAGGAGGATGAGTAAGTTAGGCTTAGGCATAATAACATGATTTGGATTGGTTTGTATAGGAGGGAGGTTTATGACCGCACAACTACGGATTTATGTTATTACGATATCCTTAGCGTGCAAAATTAGTACCTATCGATACAATCTTGACCAAAGAAGAGTTTGTGGCCTAGAACGAGTTTCCGAATGCTATTGTTTTTCATGAGTCTTGATACTATTTTGTTCGGAGTGCAAAAGTTCAAGTGTGAGGGAATTTGATCAGTGCATTTTAATGCACATTCTCTTATGTTTGTACTTAGCCATTTCCTTAGTTTGTTTCGCTTATTTTAGTGTTTTATTATGTTTTTATAATTAAGTCTTTGTTTGCCGTTAATTTATTTTCGCAGCTTATTTACAGCTTTAGCGGTTATTTGATACTTGTCCACTGTTCAGATCATAACTGGAGCTACGACAATTGGATTTACGCGTTCTACCAGGCGTTAGAAAGCTAAGACAGAGAGCTACAAGTTTAATTTTTAAGGAAAGAGCTGATTCGGATGGAAAGAGGGTCAAATAATTCGTTGAAGTCAGGACTCGAATTCTGCCTTTAGGAATATTTAGTTTTGGGCCGGGTTTTTTATGTTTTTCGACCTAGTTGGGTTGGAACCAGATTTTGTGTGCTTCCCTATACCTAGTAGAGGCCGTGCTACTATTCATGACCTTCTTTTTTCTGTTCACGAATAATTCTTTGGCGTTTAACAATTTCATATGGAGAGCTAAATCCCTTCGTAGTTAATCTACTGTATTCAGGTTCCGAAACCTTGAGATTATTATAATTTGCAATACAATTTCTGTTTCCTTCATCTCTATTGTATGATTATTGTTTGCTTAATTCAATTTATCATAGGGTAGTTTTATTTGGTTCGATTGATGCTTGTTCCCTAATTTTGTTTGCGGATTATCGTTTGCTTTATTCGTTAATTCGCTTTATTTTTAACCGAGTGCTTAATTCATTCACGCTTATTGATTGATTTGTGATCGGCAAATAGGAAACATAATTCTTATAATTTCATGAACGCTTGTTGATTGATTTTATGATCGAATAGGAATATAGAATCCGCTTTGGAATTGCGAGTTATAATAGTCGATGATAGGTAGGAATCGAATCAGTAGATTAACTCCTTAATCGTAACTGTAATCACTTATATTTTTAATCACTTTTTCTAAATCGAAAACAAACACCCCCCAATCGTTTTTCAATTGGTTAATTTCACATTAAGAATCCTTGCGATACGAGATCCGAGTGTCGCTTCCCGTTACTACATTTTTCAAAAACTCATTTTTTATCTATGTGCGACAGCGGATCAGTAACCGTAGTGATATGTTAAAGCATATAGACTTCGAATCCTAACACCATGTGTTTTCCTTTTTTGGTTACAAAATTAGCATGTAACTTATGATTATAATATTTATATTAAAATAAAATATCTTTCACCACCGTGAATAATGGAAATCATTGTGAAATGTACATATTAATCATGTTCATTTATAACTATTGTGGTGAAAAATATAACTTATATTGAAGCGAAATTTTGCTCATTCAGGATAGAACGCATCCTTTTCTCTAAAAACAAAACCCTAACTCTCTATCACGACTCATCTTAACTCCATGCATAGTTGCATACTACTTCGTCACAAAATTCCAACATATCTTCTTCATCTCTTATGGATCAAGGAAAAGTGTTACACGAAACTCATTTCTTTCACTTCCTCATTACATTTCAGGCACATGTTTCCACATTTTATGTTGTTGTTGATTTTGTTGATATATGTTGCATGTTGTTTAAGGTATGTTTTTGTTGATTTTGTTTATATATGTTGTATGTTGTTGATGGTTTTGTTATATATATATATATATATATATATATATATATATATATATATATATATATATATATATATATATATTGTATGTTGTTGTTAATGTAGTTGTTATTGATAAAAGTTTTATGTTGTTTAAGGTATGTTGTTGATGATTTTGTTTTTGTTTATATATGTTGTATGTGGTTGTTAATGTACGTTGTTATTCATAAAAGTTTTATGTTGTTGTAGATAAAAGTTGTATGTTGTTGGTAATGTATATTGTAAGTTGTTTATGATATATTATAAGTTGTATGTTGTTAGTAATATAAGTTGTATGTTGTATGTTGTATGTTATATGTTGTTTAAGGTATATTGTTGATGATTTTGTTTTTGTTGATAAAATTTGTATATTATTAAGGTATGTTGTTGTTAATATAACTTCATATCTAATATTATATTTTTGGCTTAATTGCAATTTTGGTCCCCCTATATTGGTTTTTTCACGGTTTTAGTCCCCCTATTTTGTTTTTAAGCAGTTTTGGTCCCCCATCCCAATTTTTGACCAACTGTTCATGTACGGTCATGCACTGTTCATGTACTGACAAAATGAACAGTACACGACCGTACATGAACTGTTGGGTCAAAATTGGGATGGGGGACCAAAACTGCTTAAAAACAAAATAGGGGGACTAAAACCGCGAAAAAACCAAAACAGGGGGACCAAAATTGCAATTAAGCCTATATTTTTTAAAATTAGATTGAAAGATTATATGTTTAGTGAGAGGTTAGTGAAATAAGCATTCTAAATAAGTTATAATAAACTCAAGTATACATATTACCATAATTGTTATAAAAAACGTAGTGATATGTTGTGTGCTAAGTCTTTCACCGCAGTTAGATTCTATGATCGTGGTGAAATATGTTGAAATCTGGAGAAAAAAAAGTGCAGGCGTTGGGAATCAAACCCCAAACCATAACCTTTTACTATGGTTGTTTAAAACAACCGTATTGGTATGCTACACAATACAACCTTTTTACCACAACTAGTCGTCTGTGGTTGTAAACATGGCATATATAACCACAAGCTACCTTACCACTGACCACCATTCGTAGTAAAATCTTTTTACCAACCATGGCTATATATATATATATATATATATATTCCATAGTAGTGAAAGAGACACACTTTTTTTGAACTCCTATCTCACGGCAAAATTCAGTGACCATGGCATGGGGAACTGTGTTCCATTGTCGGAGAGGATGACGTCTGGCAACCCGAACCCTCGCATGATTTTAAGCTAGTATTAATGGTGAATTCTCTCTGTTGTAATCTTGGTGACATACTCTGCCTCTATCCATTTTGTGAAGTAGTTGACCCCCACGATCAGGAACTTAAGTTGCCTCGATGCCATGGGAAACATACCTAGAATATCCACCCATTGGTAGAAAGGTCATGACGATGTCATGGAGTGGAGGAGGTCACCATGGGCATGATAAAGGTCGGCGTGTCTTTGATACTGATCACACCTCTTGACAAATGACACATTATCTTTTAACAAGATGGGCTAATAGTAACCTACTTTAAGTAATTTGTGCGCGTGAGCCCTACAGCCAATGTGGTTGTCGCATGCCCTTTGGTGATATTCTATGAGTACCAGGGAAGTTTCATACTCCCCTAGAAACCGTAACATTGGGGAGGCTCTTCCCAACTTATAGAGTTTTCCCTCTTGAAGAGTATGAAGGAATTTAAGAGTTTTTTTTAATCATGTGTCCTTTTAGAAGAACAATCACGATGAATGGATCATGATTAAACTATTAATCACAAATAAAATACCAAATTAAGGATTCAAGAAATACCTCTTGAAGCTTATTTCATTTTCGATCACAAACGGAGAAAGATTTCGATGTATCTACGTAGTCCACGCGAGAACAAAGTGGAAGGTGGTGCTAGCTGTTTTCTGAGAATGACCAAAACTAAACCTAAGATTGGAAGGGAAAGAGTTTCTCTATTTATATAGAGATACTAAAACCCTAATGCTCCAAAAATAACATCAATCTTACTTATATTTAATTAAACTCTTTTAATCAAATTAAAAAAATTAAATTAAATCATATTTAATTTAATTAACCGTAAATTATCATTTATTTAATTAAATCATATTTAATCAAATAAATTATATATGTGTTAATGTATTAAACAATTTAAATACTATTAACACATAATTAAATTAAATCTTATTTAATTTAATCGTTCATTCAACTATCAATACTCGATGTGTATGGCTCTGTAGATTCTAGTAGCATTGGCAATAATATTGTATCACACGGTATCTAGAAACACATCACTTCTACCCAAGTAACGAGAATATCATGTGATCTGACATAACCTTTCTATGATAATGATCATGTGTATAATTACCCTTTTGCAATTATATCTATATTGAACACAAGATGTAGAATATGCCACCCTTGGTATAGTCCAACATTATATTTGTTGATCACCGAGTATACTTGATAACAACAAATAAGCTTAATATCTCATATGGACTTATTTGAGCACGACCGTGCATTTCACAATCATACTCGATCAAGGAGCCATAGATATTACTCATGTATATGTAAGAGGGGCAAATCCTATCTAGGTCACTCAACATGATTTGTGTAGTACTCATCAACCATATTTATTGTCAGCCTGTTATGGACACCATTTGATTGACAACAAAGTACTCAACTACACATCTAGGGTTCATAGTGGTTTCAGGTTAAAAGGTGGTATACACCACTATCATTATGAGAATAACTTATGACACTTACATAATGTACTATGTATTATTCTGATGGTGGGTCAATCTAGTATAAAAATTACTCCTAATATTTATACCTATGTGAAGACTTGATATCTCATATCCATGACCTATGATATATGACCATCAGCCTACTCACACAATAGTCTCTATGCGTCACTATAAGTCACATACAAGTAACATAATAAATATAATGCCTAATAAGTGTGTGTGTGTGTGTGTGTATATATATATATATATATATATATATATATATATATATATATATATATATATATATATATATATATATATATATATATATATATATTAAAAAATATGTATATCAAGGTCATGATACAAAAGTAAATACAACCAATATTGATTGACGATCAGGGCTTACTCCAATAGAGTATACTTGGAGGCCTTTTTCCAGATTTTTTCGTCTCCCCTTCATCTTTAGGTAGTTTGTCCTCCTGCAGATAGTAGAGTATGGGACTCATCCAGATTGAGTTAGGGGCAACCTCTAGGGTATAACTTTTGTTCACCTCAATGCTGGGGGCTGAGATAATATATTGTATGACTATTCGATTGTAACCTGCCGTCTTCATGGTGGTGAGTTTGGACAGAAGGTCTATTTTGAAATTCTGTTCCATGGGGACTTATTTTACTTTAAAAGATTTAAAGCATGTTAATGATCTTCGCACCTTATGGAGATATTTTATAAGTTGCAGTTCTTTCGGCTAATATTCCCTGACGACTTGATTGGTGAACAATTGGGAATCATTTTTTTCTTCTACCCAGAGGCATCTATTTCCAGGCCGAGAACCATACCAGTGAAGAGAGTTTCACACTCTACCTAAGTATTGCTTGCTTTAAATTCGAAATCCAGTGCTTGTTTGATTAGAACGTTGCCTGACCCTTCTAATACTATCCGATGTTACTCCCACAGACTTTAGAGGCAACATCAATGTACAACGTCCATTTGGAGGGAGCCTTTTCATCCACCGATGAGTTGAATTCTAGCAAAAAAAATTCCAGAGCTTAGGACTTGATACTTCCTCTTGGGACATATTGGATGTCATGCTCTGAGAGTTCCACCACCTATGATACCATTCTTCTCTCCATGTATGACTTTTTAAGGATCTGTCGGATAAGGTAGTTAGTTTTTACGAGCTATTTAAGGCCTTGAAAATAGGGTTGAAGCTTCCTCTCCATGATAACGATGTCCATAGCTAGATTCTTTATCTTCGGTAACGTGCCTCGATGCCTTTGAACATTTTGCTTACAAACTGGTCGTTCTGCCTTCTCTGTCTCATGGATGAGTATTGGACTCATTGTCCAATTTGTGACTGAAACGTATATAAGTAAAGGCGACCCCTCTTTTAGGAAAACGAGGATAGGCGGCAATGTGAGAAAGGTATTTAGTTGTGAAATTCCTCCTCGCATTCACCTATCCACTCAAACTTCTCCTTCTTTTTAGGGGTGCAAAGAATAGAAAAGCCTTGTCACCCGCACATGAGAGAAAATGGGATAAAGAGACGAGGCAACTCGTTACCTGTTGCACTTATCTGATGTTGGCGGGGCTTCTCATGTCAATGACCTCCTGAAACTTATTCTGGGTTAGCCTCAATGCGTTCTTTTGTCAACATGAAGCCCATGAAATTTCCTACATGCACCCCAAAGGAACACTTTGAGGGAATCAAATGCATGTTGTACTTCTTGAATGATTTTTGGACATCCTCCTAGACTAATGTGTGACTATGTCCTTTTGTAGTATTCATTATCACGTCGTCGACGTAGAATTCAAAGTTTTGCCCTATCGAGTGGGAAAATACGATGTCCACGGGTCGCTGGTACTTGGCGCTAGTGTTCTTAAGGCTGAAAGGCATGACATTATAATATTTGTTGGCATTGTTTGACATGAACTCCATCTTGGGTGCGTCAAGGGGATCCTCCTTAATCTAATTATACCCCCAAATATGTATCCATAAAGTTCAACATGCAGTAGTCTGAAGACCCATCAATTAGGCAATTAATATCCGACAAAGGATAAAGGTCTTTGGGACATGCCACATCGAGGTCGATGAAGTCTATGCACATGCACCATTTTTTGATGCTTTCTTCACCAATACTACATTGGAAAACCAGGTTGGGTTTTTCTCTTTTGTGTTGAAACCAGCGTTGGCTAACTTGTCTATCTCCTCATCGATTGCAGCTCTCTTATCCTCCCAAACTTTATGCTTTCTTTGTGACACAAATCTTGCAAAAGGGTTGATAGTAAGGCAATGTAACACACTCTAGTATCTATCTCTGGCTTGTCGGTGGGGGCCCATGCAAACAAGTCGACATTTCTAATGAGTTGGTCGACTAGTTCGCGCTTCTTTTCTTGAGAGAGAGAGAGAGGGTGCCTATCTTTTTCATATGGTGAACCGAAGTTCCTATTTGAACTTCATTCATATCTTCAGTGGGCGTGAGCCTATCATTTTCTATGCCCAGACTGGGTCCCAACTAGCAGTGTTTGTGTAATGTGCTCTAGAAAATGGGACAACCTCAAGGTTGAGCTCTTTCTTTCCCATCTCCAGGCTACTCTAGTAACATTCTTGGGCGCTTTATTGGTCTCCTTGAATTGTCCCGACTCTCCCTCTAGGTAACAGGTATTTTAGGACAAGGTACAGGGTGGATATTATTGTCTCTAATGAGTCGATGGTCGGTCTGTCCTAGATAATATTGTAGGGTGATAAAGCATCCACTATGAGATGGCTTAACTTAATATCCTTGGAATTTAATCTCACGCCGCAAGTTTTCTTTAAGGTTACATGTCTATTTACTTGCACCTGTTTACATAACATACATACTAGCGTTCCTTGACAGACTTAATGATTCTTGGATAGAGATGAAGTCTTTGGAAGGTGTCCTAGAATAGGACGTCAACCAAGTTTCCTGAGTCTATCAAGACTTGCTTGATATCCCAGTTACCGTGTTGTACAGTGATGACCATGGGATCTTTTTCATGAATGAGGACCTCGATGGTGTCACTGCTGGAGAAAATAATGATAGCCCTTAGTCTTCTCCGTTTAGATTTAGAGATTCATGGGGATATTACGTTCACAATCAGAACCTTCCTAGCATATTTCCTCCAAAAGGATCTGGAACTTCCTCCCCCGCAAAACCTCTCTCTATGGTGCTAATGAAGAAGTTTGGATATTTCTTGGACATGTCGAGGGAAGATTGTGAAAATGGAAACAATGACGGAAGTTGTGGCTCAGGTTAGTTTTACCGAGGCCCATGGTGGGCATCGTTTTACTTGTCAAAAAGTACATAATGTGTGACAACCCTAAGATGGTAAGGGTGGCCAGAGGCCTTAGTGAATTTATGTAGGTTAGGGCTTCCTCACGGCGGTGAGAAACCCTGTTCGGTGGTGTTTTTGTCTATGGAGAGAGCAAGCTCACGTAAGGTGAAAAGCTCTACATTCTCTAGGTATTATTATGTATGTAATGAGCTGTCTTTCCTCATGCTAGGGATGGGGTATTTATAGAGGCTTATAAGTATGGAATTAGAGTCTCTTGCAAATGATAATCGTCCACTTAGTCGTAGTAGTGGACTGTTGAATCCATACTTCCTATGGAGAATCACTTTATTTTGTTAACTATGAATTCCCTATAATCGAGACGTGTCTTTTCCCATGTTTTCAATGACATAACAAGAGGGGGACATTAAAGGTGAGGTTGCCCCCGAATCACGGGTGGTAGATGGATGTTTCCCCTTACAGGCGACCGCAACATCATCATCCTTAACAAATCATTAAAAATACATCACTACATAACCAAATAACCCTTATATACCCTTCATACAATTGTTTGATCCACGACAAAAAAAATGTTGGAAAGTGTGTTTATGCCACCAAAAATCTCGATCTCACATTGAACTCTTCAAAACACTTGAGTACCATAAGATGAGAAGACATCATTATTGTCAGTCCTAAGGCCATGTGTTGCAACCATCTTGTGAAATATTACAAGTTACAAGGAAGAAATTCAATGTGAAGTTTCCTAATGATTCCATTATCACAACTATCCCACTCCCTTCAAGTAAGGGTCAAACTGGAAGCTCGCATGATGAATCCATCGTCCCACCAAGCAAGAACAAGGGTTTGGAGGAACTATTTTGCATTATCCACAAGGCCTATACATTGAGGCTTACTTTAAAGTATTACGAAGGAAAGGTTGAGGAAGAGGTACGACCTCACTCGAGCTCGGGGTATGTAATTCCGACTTCAAGCCAACTTTCTATCATATGATCTAATTGGACGATGATATGCACTATATAGCAGATTAAACGGAAACTGTTTTAAATGTATTCATTATGTAAAGTTTTTCACACGCCAAGATTGATATATTCTACTCATTTTCATGCTCATATTATTTCTTATTCATTCATTGACTTGAGTGTTGGAGTACTAACCTTGTAGGTTTACCCTGCTACGTGTAGCGTGCAATTTTTGTCGGTGACGCGACCACCTTAAATTCGGTGCTACTTTCTGATTTCTTATTTATCCTATGAAGCTGGAAAGGAAAGGGAAGATATCTAAAACTAAGCTTGCATGCAAATGTTTTCTTTAACAAATGCTAAGAGATTGGGGGTCGGGGTCAGGTTATACAAAGGGAAGCTATTAACACCCAGTGTATGTATGGTTATCCATAGACCTTTCTTTTAATGTTTCTCTATTAATTTGAAATGTTCTCTGGTGTTTATCTGCTGTGGCTTGGGAAAGTTTCTCCCTTGGGAGAATTGAGGGAATATTTTGGTTGTTTTCGGGGTTTCTGTTGTTTTTGGTAAGGTACTGGACCTAAAGTTTTTGATTTGTGTGCTCGCTAAGATTTCACAATCTTATGCCTACGTATTTGTCATACCCCAAATTTTGACCACAAGATTTCCCATCATTGTGAGGATCATTACCACAATATGGATGTACCTTCATGTCTCATCAACCCTCTCAAAGATTGTTGAGCATTTACCTCAACCAAGAATTAGGGTATTGATCCCTCTCAAAGCACTTAGACAAAGGATCAATCAAGAAATGACATGATATTCAACTTGTCTAGCCTCTCAAACACCCATAAAGGATCAAGAGGTCTCCCATATCAAGAATCAAGAACAAGGTTGCAACATTCCAAGTGGATCGAGCCTCAAGATCGCCAGTGTCACCAAATTAGGGTTTTGGTCGACCAAGGCCTCCAGATGAAAATTTTCATCTGGGCATGAGCCAATACTTCAAAACATGATCCAAAATTCTCCAAAGTACCTCATGGATCCAATCATCAAGTCAAATTAGCATCAGGTGAAGCATTCATAAAAAATCAGGAATTAGGGTTTCTTGACCTGTTTCACCCTTAAGTTGACTTTTGAGGCAAGACATAAGCCAAGACCTCAAGACATGATTTGAGGGCCTCAAACACACCACAATGATCCATTTATAACAATGGATTGATCCAAGAAGCTTGATTAACAAGTTTCAAATTCATCTAGACCACAATTAGGGTTTTGAAGAAAAAGTCAACTGTATCTTTGACTTTTGACCAAGACATGTTCCCAAACCTTGGGACATGATTCAATACACTCTAAAACACCTATGGAATACATCCATTTGGTTTGAATTAGGTCAAAAACTTGATTGCATAGAGAATCACACAATTTGGAATTCATTTGACAAAAAGTCAATTGTGCCTAAAATCATGTTTGAATTTTGGGATTTTTTCACAAATGTGGCTCCCCTAAGTCAAAAACAATGTTAATGTATGGTTTTGATCATCATTCATCAAGAAAAATCAAGAAAAGTGAGGTTTCTTGCAAAAGGGGCAACCATAGAAAACCTAAAATTTACTAAGTTATGAAACAAAATGGATTTGGTACCCACTTTGCAAGGTCATAAGTCCCAAACCCTAAGGCCTTTTTCTTCCATCCAAAGCTCAAATGAAAGTTCACATGGCATACTTCAAAAGTGTCAACTACATCAAATTCCCAATCCTCATGGATTTTGAGTTATGGATTGATCAAAATCACAAAAAGTGAAAATGACCACTTTTTCCAACACTTAGTGAAATTTTCAAGAAGTCAGAATTTGTTTCATTTTTTACCAACTTTGAGGTCATTTTTCATCATGATCCAAGCTGAACCAGGTCCATATGTGAACATCAAAGTTAAATTATGTCATGAGAGCTTTCCAAAGAATACAAGAACTCCCATTGATTCAACTTAATAAAGGAGTTATGAACCTCACAACATGCCTTGCTCAAACTAATTTCCAAGACAGAATTGTGCATTACTTGTGGCACACGATTCTTGAGTCCAATTTTGGTGACTATGCAAGACTGATCCTTATCCAAATTCAACAAAAATCTCAGTTAATTATGAAAAACCTGCAAGCTTGGACCCTAAGGCAAGAATCCAATCCCTTTGGCATGTGATCATCAATGTTGCAAATCCAAAACCAAGCTTTGTCATTTGGAATTGATGTAGTGCATTGATCTGTCATGAACCAGCACAGATCAGTCCAAATGAGTCAAGGTTGTTGCAAAAATCAGAAGACCTAGAGCTACAAATATCAGCTCTAGTCAATGGCCAAGTGAAGACTTGGTACCTTGGCATTTAAGGAAGTGATACATGGGCATATCTATTGGATAATAGAGTGATCCCTCATCCAACACCATTCCTTCAAAAACAAAACTACTCTCCTATAAATAGATGTCATTTCTGATGTTTCAAAGCACGCCAAAACAATACCAAAACCTTGTTTTCTCCCTCTCCCTCTCTTACTTCAATTTCAAGTCACATTGAAGAAATTTGGGAATTCTTAAAACCAGATCAAAAACCACTCAAATAACTATCCAAACACATCATAAATCATCCATTGGAGGTGTTCAAACCTTCATCCACATTGTACAACCTCAAAATCAGAAAGTTAACCTCCAAAACCTCAAATTTTGACTTTTTTGCATTTTGCAAGCCATGTCTTGATTCATTCACTTTCAAAACCAAACAAAGCTTCAAACACACTCCAAATATCATCCTCAAACTATCCCAACAAGTCTCCATCAACTGTAACACTATTTGAGTGAGTTACCATTTTGGTCATTTTTGCCACTTTTGCAAGAAAGAGCCAACTCTTGTTCCTAAGGTTTCCAGCTAGTTTTGATCATCCTAAAAGCTTCTAAGGGATCAATCAAGAGTGTCTAAAGCATTGGATTACTTCTGGCACAAGGATCTTGACAGTTAGCACAAGGAGCTTCAAGAGGTAAGTGCATCACAACTTGAACTTTTAAAATATGCATTGCTTTGATGTCCATTGATAATAAACATGTCATATATATCAAATGTGTTATGTTTCAACCAATTTACCATGCTATTGTTGCTTGTATGATAAGATAGCATAGAACTTACAAATCTTGACCAATTTTGAAACCACTATCGTGTTTTAAAATAGAAGCATCTTAGAAAATTCTAAAAGCACCATTGGATTTGTCATGAAATTCTAGGCAGGATCCATCTGAATTTCATCCCATTCCATGGAGAATTGAGGAAGTTATGGCCTTCTTGCAAATCCACCAAAGCCTGGTTTTTGCCTTGGCCAGGCCTAGAATTTAGGCCACCCATATATGTTTATGGGGTGGTTTTGATACATGGATGTATCACCACCCCAGTGGTAGAAGCGCGATTATGTTTGGTTGGAGGTCATGGGTTCAAGACCCACCCAGACCATTTTTGCTATTTCTCTCATTTTGCTATTTTTCTCATTTTTTTATGGTTTTTATTAATTAATTCCAAAATTAATTTCTCTCTCAATTTTAATTTTTTTTATTGGTTCTTTTTTTGAAAAATCACAAAAAATGTTGAAATATTTTATTCCAATTTTTTTTATTTAATATAGTTTGGATTTTTGTAATTAATTTCATTTTATTTGTTTCAAACATTTAAAAAATGAAGTTTCCACCTTGATCTTCCAAAACCAATTGAATTTCAAGCCTTCATGTGATTAAACATGATTTTCCAAAATATTTTTCAAGGCTTACCACTTGTTTTTAAATATATTTGATATTTTATATTTAATTTCCTTTGAAAATAATATTATGTTAATTAAAATTAGGGTTTCCCTCAATTTTAATTTTTCAAACTTCATTTGAAACACTTTTGGGCCTCTTGATAGAGTGTAAGTCCCATCCCTTTGTAAATAAACCAATTTTGGGCTTCTGGATAGAGTGTAAGTCCCATCTTGTAAATAAACCATTTTTGGGCCTCTCCTTGAGCTATAAGCCCCATCTCTTGAAAAAAATAAACTCTTGGGCCTCTAATAGAGTGTAAGATCCATCCTATTTGTAAATACAACAATTTGGGCCCCAGTCATTGTATAAGTCCCGATACGTTTAAAAAATCTCGGCGCGGTCACCGTTTTCAAAATAATTTTCATTTGGGCCTCTCCTTGAGCTATAAGCCCCATCTCTTGAAAAAATAAACTCTTGGGCCTCTAATAGAGTGTAAGACCCATCCTCTTTGTAAATACAACAATTTGGGCCTCAGACATTGTATAAGTCCCTCTGTGGTTTTCAAAAAATTAACGACACGATCTTCCCCTTTTCAAAAGAGATCATCTGTGCCTCTCCTTGAGTATAAGCCCCAAACTTCTTTTCACAACAAACTTTCTTTTTGACTTAGATTCAAATCTTAAGTTTCATCAAAACATTCTTCAATTTCTTGAATAACTAACCATACAGCTGTAATTACAATGCTAGAGCTTGCACACCTGTAAGTTCTACTATTTCCTCTATACATACTGGTTTATATATTTCATCTGTATATGAATGCTTGTATATATTTGATTAGAGTTTTCCCCAACAATTAGGTCTAGTTCTAGATCAAACCAGTGGTTACTCTTTCAACACAGTCAAAACTAGTTCCCCCATAGGAAATTCCAGATACAGTCTTGCCTCATATTAGGCTTATACAATATGGAACAGAGAAAGGCATTATTCCCGGTGAAACTTTTCTCAAGACTGTCACAACTTAGAAATATCTGTACAAGAAATTCATTTTCCCATAGAGGATTATTCCCGGTGAAACCTCTTTTGAATTTCTTCAAACCCTAGAACTGTTCACTAAAGAAAGGATTATTCCCGGTGAAACCTTTCTTGAACTTTTCTCAGGCTTGGACCCTTAAGCTTCCTAAAAGCATCCCTAGCCTCCTCTTGGGCTTTGTACAAGGACCCTCATGCTTCTTAGAAGTTCTCAGCCTCCTCTTGGGCTTAGTACAAGGACCTGAAGACCTCCTACAGGTATATGACAGAACTTAGTCATCTCTACTAGTTTAATCCTCCAGAGAGTCAAAACATCAGACTAGTTTAGGGTTGATTCTCATCCCTTAAAACATCAGCCTCCTCTTGGGAATCATACAAAGACAACCTCTTCATACTAGTAGACTTGTAAAGTCTCATCTCCTCTTGGATCTCAAAGAAACCCTCAAGTTTCCTAAAAGCGCAGGAAAAACCCTGATGACTTCATCGATCTCCAGAAGAGTTAGAACCTCCATAGGTTTTAAAAAATCAGTCTTTAAAACTTTCATTCTAAGTTCCCCAGCTAGGGTCAACTTACCATCAGTAAAATCCTAATAGAATCAGAACCTCATGGCATCTGATATTTTAACTCTTCTTCACTCCTTAAGCAAGAGTTGATTCCCTAATTTGGACCTGTCTTTGGATCTCAATAATCCTCAGCAGAAGCTAGCCTCCTCTTAGGCTTCATATAAGAAATTCCCCAACCAGCCTCCTCTTAGGCTTTGTATAATGATTTTTCCTCAGCCGAGTTAGCCTCAACCTTGGGCTCTACGGTTCATATTCTCCAGCTGAGTTAATCAAACCTTTAGCCTCAATCTTGGACTTTGTATAAGACAGATAAAACCTCTCCCCTGTGGAGTCAATTCTTTTAGCCTCAATCTTGGGCTTTGTACAAGACAAACAAAACTTTCCCCAGAAGAGTCATCTCTTTCAGCCTCAATATTGGGCTTTGTACAAGATAGATATAAAACTCCTTAAGTAGAGTCAACCTTTTAGCTTCAACCTTGGGCTTTGATCAAGGCACATAATATCAACATCCCCTCAGAGGAAATCAAAATTTCTCTCTGTCGGAAGACATTTCTCTGTACATCACACATCAAAATAGACAATAAAAAAAACCAATTCCATACATTCCAGTTAAAGTAATTCCCCTTTATAATCGATTACCCAACAACTGTGATGAACAGGTGAGATATATCCCTTTAGAGATGACAAATTCTCTCTAAGTTACCCTTTTAGCTTCAATCTTGGGCTTTGAACAAGACACAAATAACCTCTAGCTTCAATCTTGGGCTTTGAACAAGACACCAAACATCTTTCCTCCCATAGAATAGGAGGAACTATGATTGCTCTGATTTCCCTGTTATCTTTACGGGAATACATAGGCATAAGATTGCGAAATCTTAGCGAGCACACAAATCAAAAACTTTAGGTCCAGTACCTTACCAAAAACAACAGAAATCCAAAAACAGTAAAAACACTCTCTCAACATTCCCAACCCATAACAGTGAACACCAGAAAGTATTTAAACATGCCACACAGAGTCTATGGATAACCATAAATACACTGGGTAATTAACAACTCCCCTTTGTATAACTTGACCCCGGACCCCCCAATCTCTTAGCATTTGTTAAAGAAAACATTTGTGTGCAAGGTTAGTTTTAGATAGCTTCCCTTTCCTTTCCAGCTTCATAGGATAAATAAGAAATCAGAAAGTAGCACCCAATTCCAACCAATGCGGTAAGGTGTCACGTCATCGACAAAAATCGCACGCTACAGAAAAATTGCGACTCTGCTGGGGAGTCCTAGGATTAGAGTTCTTAAGAGGTCTAGGTTTTGTTTGGCATTTTCTATACTTCCTACTATATATATATATATATATATATATATCATTTACTATTATACTACTTGATACCCGTGTTTAATTTTCTGTCAACTGGGAATGCGATTAATACGCATGTGGAAAGTTTGAGAGAACATTAAGATAAGTGGTGGCATATCCAGGAAACGCTTATAGGGAGTGAATCCCGACCAAGCTAACTTGGCAGTCCACCGAATCGGTCAAGGTACTCGTGCAAAAGTATCGATGTTGAACGACCGATTGTCGTGAAAGCATTGTCTTTCCCAGTGTGGTACCCATGACCCTGGGGATTTAGTAGACATTAACCATATGACCATTTGGTAGTGCGGTAACTATCGGGAATAGTTGATACGCGATACTACACTCAAATGAGATTCATCCTAGGATGTTACAGCTCGCTCGAGTGAATCAGCTTGCTGTTAATTTCCCTAGGAGGGGTCAATGACTTTGGGAACCTTAGAACCTGTACTACAGGTACAAAAATTGACCAAAATAGTACAACCTTTGGGGATGGGTAGAGCCATGACTTCATGCTCGTGACGTTGAACCCTTGAACGTATGTTTTCAAATTTTTTTTGTGCTGCATTCATGCATTCATTTAAAAACTCTTTTCAAACAAGAAAAAATCTTTTTTTTCAAAAGAACTAAAATAATAATTGCAAATATCAGAGGTTGCGTTATGGATTTCGGTAGAAGAAAAATGCACAAGTACACCTTCAAGGCTCCGAAACTAGAGGACTTAAGGAAATTGGCAAGGATGATTACCAATCCCGAGGCTTTCAGAGCTAAGCACGAAGGGCTGTTATCTCTGTTAAGGGTCCACGTAGTTGAAGGAATCCTGTCTATGTTGATTCAGTTCTACGATTCGGTTTACCACTGTTTCACCTTTCCGGATTACCAACTTGCACTAACACTGGAAGAGTACTCCCACCTGATTGATTTACCTATCACTGATCAAGCTCCATTTTCTGGACTGGAAGAAATTCCAAAGGATCAGGTCATTACAAGAGCAATCTCTTTGGACGAGTCAGAAGTTAGGACTCACATGACCACTAAAGGAGGAATACAGGGTTTACCAACTAAATTCCTGATGGAGAGAGCTCTATACTTTGTTAGTATAGGAAACATAACTGCCTTCGAAGACGTTTTTGTTCTACTCATATATGGGTTATTCCTCTTTCCCAATGTGACGCCCTCAATCTATACCCCCAATTAAATAAAGCAGTAAAAGAAAATTCAAAATTCCATCAGAGTATATTTAAATTATCATGGAATAGACGGGGAGAATCACATTATATTGAAACAAATCATACAACACCTGCTCATAAAGACATGCAACAGCGGGGTAGCAATCAACAGAGGAACTCAGTTCCTTACACCCACATTTCAGATTTTAGAATAAAAGCGGAAAATCTAAAACTGAATATCATATATATATATATATATATATATATATATATATATATATATATATATATATATATCACATGAAAAGTTTGTCATACATCAAGTTATACATGCACAAGCCAAAAGATATATATACATAATACACAATAATCACAAACGGCCTCCCTAACTACCCGGTGTCACATATCAGAGCTGACTGACAAAAGAACGAAGTCCTAAGCTTCACAAAAAGACCTCCAGCAACTCTAATCTGCAATGCCTCATAGAGCATTATAAAACAGCAGAAGGGTGAGAAAAACAATCATAATATAATTGCATACAATTATATATAACACCAAAAATACACATATATACTGTTCTCACCACAACTCATACCAGTATTCCAACACAAAACAACACGATGTACATTTCATATTTCCATTACCAAGGTATACCAACCATGCACAATACAAGTGTCACCAACACATATCCATATATCAATGTATCAATTTTATCCATAATTCCACACATACACAAACCATTAATGATTTATGCAAATGCAAGACACCGACACAACGACTCTATGCATATGCACATGCGGTACCGACTTCCAATGTTTCTCATCACTAGTTCACTCAGGAACTCTGCTAGAATCATTTCTCGTTACATCACTATAACTCCCCATCGGGTATACGATGTTCCCCGTCACTCACACCCCACATGGGCACACGATGTTTATGGATCGCTCACACCCCACACGGGCACACGACCCGATCGCTCACACCCCACATGGGCACACGATCATCTATAACCATCGCTTTCGATCCTCTTATTTTTAAGGTTATTCATACCTCTTATTTTTAAGGCTCACGATGTTATAGCAGATTCCCTCTGGAATCAAACCGTCACTCAGGACGTCACAACAATGCATATCATGATGCTTGGCATACAAGGACTCATGACATTCAAATACACACATATATGCAACCATCTCTCTTAACAAAATCACACTTTGCACTTAAGCCCAAAACAATACATTTAATTGCCATACGACCACAAATCATCTCAACACCATCTAAACACATGCATTTACATCATACAACAGCACCTTGCATGATACACATCAATTACGCACAGTTACAACAACAAAAGTCGACAAACTGACACTATTCCAAATTTTCGACATAATTAAATTGGCTAACAATTTAAAAATTATTATAATAAGAAATTACAGTTCAATAGCTACACAACGATACCAAGAATGTAAGAATCAGATAAACGGAACACAAGTTGCGGACTAAACAAGAAAAGACATCGCGAAAAACCCCCATTTTACAATTTTCCTGACTATACGCGTATGGCCCCTCTCATACACGTACGGAAATACCCTCATACGCGTACAATATGCATCTCACCAGAAGGCCGGGAAAAGTAACATCTCATACGCGTATTGGCCCCAAAACTCGCCAATGATACGCGTATCGCCAAGGCCCATACGCGTATGAACATGCCCCATACGCGTATGATCTAGGCAAAACCAAAATTCTGCAGATTTCTTGCTGTTATGGGTTTCACACCCAAAACCCTCCAAGTCATCATCCAAATTCAGAAAAACACCAATTTGAGGTACAACAATACATATCCAACATGTATAAACAACAAAGAACATAATCAACATGAGTTTAGACACATTTGGATCAATTTCTACCAATTTCTAAACATTATGAGTTTTACTATAATCTCCATTTTAATCCAATAACAATCAACAAACACACATACATAATCATACACAAGCATATAATAATCGAGGTTCGCACCCTTACCCGATTTAATCGCGTTTAGAAAAATCGGGAGATTGATTTCTTAATTTCCAAGTTTTCTCACTTTTTCTTCTCTTCTCCTCTTTTCTTTCTCCTTTCCTTCTTCTCTTTTTCTTTCTCTCTATTTTTCTCTCTTTCTATTTTCTATTCTTTCTAACTTAAGGAAAAATATCATGAAATGACCAAAATACCCCTACACTCAAATATCTCGCAACGTTCCCAAAACCCGATAAAATATCACAACATTGAAAAATAACATATTTCCAAATAAAAGTTGAAAATAAAATAAAATAATAATAAAATAATCAAAACGACTCGATTAAATAAAAACTGACAAAACTGGGGCGTTACAACTCTCCCCCACTTAGAAATTTTCGTCCTCGAAAATATACCTGAGACGAACAACTCTGGATACGACTCCCGCATCCGACTCTCCAACTCCCAAGTCAAATTGCCCTCAGCAGTGCCTCCCCACGCCACTTTCACAAGTGCAATATCCTTGCCCCTCAACCGCTTCACCTCGCGATCCAAAATCCTAACTGGTAATGCCTCAACCGTAAGGTTCTCCCTTACCTCAACCTCATCCATAGGAATCACATGCGACGGATCCGAAACATACTTCCGAAGCTGTGAAACATGGAACACATCGTGCAAATTCGACAGATTCGGCGGCAACGCCACCCTATAAGCCACAGCACCCACTCTCGCGGATATCTGGTAAGGACCAATAAATTGAGAAGTAAGTTTATTCGATTTCAATGCACGACCAACACCCGTTACCGACGTAACCCTTAGAAATACATGATCGCCCTCTTGGAACTCAAGATCTTTTCGCCTCCGATCATGATAACTCTTTTGTCTACTCTGAGAAGCCTTCATTTTCTCACGAATAAGCTTCACTTTCTCCGTAGTCTGTTGCACCAACTCTGGTCCAACCACCGAACTCTCACCAGATTCGTGCCAACACAATGGTGTTCGACACCTTCGTCCATACAGTGCTTCAAACGATGCCATTCCAATACTTGAATGGAAACTGTTATTATACGTGAATTCAACCAATGCAAGATAACTATCCCACGCACCACCTTGCTCAAGCACACAAGCTCTCAACAAATCTTCCAAAGACTAAATTGTTCTTTCCGTCTGACCATCCGTCTGCGGATGATAAGCCGAACTTAATCTCAATTTAGAACCCAACGCCTTCTGTAAACTTTCCCAAACTCTCGAAGTAAACCTCGGATCTTGATCTGAAACAATACTCAATGGAACCCCATGCAATTTCACAATCACACTGATGTAAATCTCCGCCAACCTCTCCAAAGAAAAACTGATGTCAATCGGAATGAAATGAGCCGATTTAGTCAGCCTATCAACAACCACCCAAATAGCATTATGCCCTTTCTGCGTATTCGGCAACCCTGTCACAAAATCCATGGAAATGCTATCCCATTTCCATTCCGGAATATCCAACGGCTGCAACAAACCACTAGGCCTCAGATGTTCCACCTTCGATTTCTGACAAGTCAAACATGCATAAACAAACTGAGCCACATTTCTTTTCAATCCAGACCACCAGAAAATCTTCTTCAAATCTTGGTACATCTTATTCGCTCCCGGATGTATACTCAAATTACTCCGGTGTCCTTTCTCCAAAATCATCTTTTTCAACTCCGCATCATCCGGAATACAAATTCGACCTCGGAATCTCAAAACACCATTAACATCCACTTGAAAATCACTGCTCGCATATTTTTCTCCCACTAACATCAAATCCACAAATTTCACATCCAGTTTCTGTTTCTCACTAACCGTCATCAGAAAATCATTAGTAATCATTAGCATCCCAAGCCTTATGCTATCCGACGTCACTTCACAAACCAAACTCAAATCTCTAAACGATTCCAAAAGTTCCCACTCCCTAACCATCAAAGCAAACATATGTAACGATTTCCGACTCAACGCATCGGCTACCACATTAGCTTTACCAGGATGGTAATTCAAGCCAAAGTCGTAGTCCTTCAAAAATTCCAACCATCTACGTTGCCTCATATTTAGCTCTTTCTGATCAAACAAATATTTCAAACTTTTATGATCACTAAAGACTTCAAACCTTGCACCGTAGAGATAATGCCTCCAAATCTTCAACACAAAAACCACAGCCGCTAATTCAAGATCATGAGTAGGATAATTTTTCTCATGCACTCTCAATTGCCTTGAAGCATAAGCAACGACCTTACCTCCTTGCATTAGCACACCACCTAAACCAATCAAAGAAGCGTCACAATAAACCATAAATGGTTCATTCGGATTCGGCAAAATCAAAATCGGAGCTGTCGTCAATCTTCTCTCCAGCTCATTAAAACTTTCCTCACACCGAATATCCTAAATGAACGCTTGCCCTTTACAAGTCAACTGGGTCAAAGGAAGTGCTAGCTTAGAAAAACCTTCAATGACCCTTCGATAATATCCAGCCAAACCCAAAAAGCTTCGAATTTCAGTAATAGATCTCGGAGCCTCCCATTGTAGAACTGCTTCTACTTTAGATGGATCCACAAAAATACCATTACCTGAAATCACGCGCCCAAGAAAACTCACTTCCGACAACCAGAACTCACACTTGGACAACTTGGCAAAAAGCTTCCTTTCTTTCAAAACCTGCAAAACAATACGCAAATACTCCGCGTGCTCTTCCCGAGACTTAGAATAAATCAAAATGTCATCAATAAACACAACAACAAATCGATCCAAATGCTCATGAAAAATACGATTCATGTACTCCATAAACACACCTGGTGCATTAGAAACCCCGAACGACATCACAAAATATTCATAATGACCGTAATGTGTCCTAAAAGCCGTCTTCTGAATATCTTCCTCTTTCACCCTAATCTGATGATACCCTGACCTCAAGTCAATCTTACTGAACACACACGCACCAACCAACTGATCCATCAGATCATCAATTCTTGGAAGAGGATACTTATTCTTAATTGTCACCTTATTCAACTGGCGATAATCAATACACAACCGCATACTTCCATCTTTCTATTTCACCAACAAGACTGGAGCACCCCAAGGAGAAACGCTTGGTCTCACAAACCTCTTCTCCAACAACTCATTCAATTGCTTCTTCAACTCTACCAACTCAGATGCCGACATACGATAAGGTGCCATAGAAACATGTCTAGTACCAGGAACTAGATCTATAGAAAACTCCACCTCTCTCTCTGGAGGCAAGTCTGAAATATCCTCAGGAAACACTTCGGGAAAATCACACACAACAGGAAATACCTCAAGTGAAACTTGACTATCCACAGTCAACGATGCAAACAACCCAAACAACTGAGCTTCATCCGCCAAAAGTCTCTTCAACTCTTTGGTAGATAAGAAACCCGAGTCTTCGTCTTCCTCAAGAGAAGGAAACCTTACTAACTTATGATAACAATCAATATGAACCCTATTGAATTGCAACCAATTCATTCCCAAAACCACATCTAAACCCTCCAACGGTAAACACAACAAATCCATCTCAAAGTCTTTACCATAAATGGTCAAAGGACAACTTAAACAAACCAAAGAAGTAGTTACTGACCCCATTGCTGGAGTATCAATAACCATCTCACCACCCATCGAAGCAAACACAAGATTTAAACGCTTCGCGCACTCATACAAAATAAACGAATGAGTCGCTCCAGTATCAATAATAGCAGCTAAAGGAGTACTATTAATAAAACAAGTACCTCTGATCAGACGATCTGCACTTGAAGTCTGAGTTCCTGCTAATGCAAAAACTGTCCCACCAGATTGAGCCTACTTTGGTTTCGGACACTTCGTACTAATATGCCCAGGTTCACCACAGTTGAAACATTTCACCACATTTTTCCTGGCACACTCAGCTGCAACATGTCCTACACCTCCACAATTAGTACACTTCCTCATATCTTTCCTGCACTCAAACTGACGATGCCCCAACTCACCACATCTATAACACCTCAGAGGACTACACATTCCTCCTCCACTTGACCTTCTCTCAAAATTTCCCCTTTGTTTACCCTTATCAGCTGGTGTTACATACGGACCACCACGAAACTGTTGCTTCCCTTTCCTCTTGCTCACACTCTTATAGTGAGTAGAACGAGCCTTATTATCCTCCTCGTAAATCCTACAACAATCCACCAAATCAGAAAACCTCTAAATCCTTTGATAAACAATGGCCTGCTTTATCTCAGGACGCAATTCATTCTCAAACTTTACACACTTAGAAAATTCCGCAGTCGCTTCAGCATAATGAGGATAAAACTACACAAGCTCCACAAACTTAGGAGTATAATCAACAACAGACATATTACCTTGTTTTAACTCCAAGAACTCAATTTCCTTCTTTCCTCTTACATCTTCAGGAAAATACCTCCTCATAAACTCAAAGCTAAACACAGCCTAAGTGATCTCCTCCTCTGCAGCTTCCAACACATGACGTGTACTAACCCACCAATCATCAGCTTCTTCCAGTAACATGTGAGTATCCAGTCTCACCTTCTGATCCTCAGCACAATCCATCACTCAGAAAATCCTTTCAATCTCTTTCAGCCAAATCTGTGCACCATCAGGATCATATCTTCCTTTGAAGACAGGCGGTTTGTTCTTCCTGAACTCATCATTACCTGCAGCATTAGGTGCAACCTGCACAGCCCGAGCCATAGCTTGCATAGCAGCAGCAAAAGCAGCGTCATTCCTACCAGCCATATTCTGTTCATTTCCAATAACAGCAACTATGGTTAAACAAACAGCTCATCCAAACACCAAGACCGACAAGGACTGACACAAACTGACACGGACTGGCTCTGATACCACTTAATGTGATGCCCCTAATCTATACCCCCAATTAAATAAAGCAGTAAAAGAAAATTCAAAATTTCATCAGAGTATATTTAAATTATCATGGCATAGACGGGGAGAATCACATTATATTGAAACAAATCATACAACACCTGCTCATAAAGACATGCAACAGCGGGGTAGCAATCAACAGAGGAACTCAGTTCCTTACACCCACATTTCGGATTTTAGAATAAAAGCGGAAAATCTAAAATTGAATATCATATATATATATATATATATATATATATATATATATCACATGAAAAGTTTGTCATACATCAAGTTATGCATGCACAAGCCAAAAGATATATATACATAATACACAATAATCACAAACGGCCTCCCTAACTACCCGGTGTCACATATCAGAGCTGACCGACAAAAGAACGAAGTCCTAAGCTTCACAAAAAGACCTCCAGCAACTCTAATCTGCAATGCCACATAGAGCATTATAAAACAGCAGAAGGGTGAGAAAAACAATCATAATATAATTGCATACAATTATATATAACACCAAAAATACACATATATACTGTTCTCACCACAACTCATACCAGTATTCCAACACAAAATAACACGATGTACATTTCATATTTCCATTACCAAGGTATACCAACCATGCACAATACAAGTGTCACCAACACATATCCATATATCAATGTGTCAATTTTATCCATAATTCCACACATACACAAACCATTAATGATTTATGCAAATGCAAGAGACCGACACAACGACTCTATGCATATGCACATGCGGTACCGACTTCCAATGTTTCTCATCACTAGTTCACTCAGGAACTCTGCTGGAATCATCGCTCGTTACATCACTATAACTCCCCATCGGGTATACGATGTTCCCCGTCACTCACACCCCACATGGGCACACGATGTTTATGGATCGCTCACACCCCACACGGGCACACGACCCGATCGCTCACACCCCACATGGGCACACGATCATCTATAACCATCGCTTTCGGTCCTCTTATTTTTAAGGCTATTCATACCTCTTATTTTTAAGGCTCACGATGTTATAGCAGATTCCCTCTGGAATCGAACCGTCACTCAGGACGTCACAACAATGCATATCATGATGCTTGGCATACAAGGACTCATGACATTCAAATACACACATATATGCAACCATCTCTCTTAACAAAATCACACTTTGCACTTAAGCCCAAAACAATGCATTTAATTGCCATACGACCACAAATCATCTCAACACCATCTAAACACATGCATTTACATCATACGTCAGCACCTTGCATGATACACATCAATTACGCACAGTTACAACAACAAAAGTCGACAAACTGACACTATTCCAAATTTCCGACATAATTAAATTGGCTAACAATTTAAAAATTATTATAATAAGAAAGTACAGTTCAATAGCTACACAACGATACCAAGAATGTAAGAATCAGATAAACGGAACACAAGTTGCGGACTAAACAAGAAAAGACATCGCGAAAAACCCCCATTTTACAATTTTCCTGACTATACGCGTATGGCCCCTCTCATACGCGTACGGAAATACCCTCATACGCGTACAATACGCATCTCACCAGAAGGCCGGGAAAAGTAACATCTTATACGCGTATTGGCCCCAAAACTCACCAATGATACGCGTATCGCCAAGGCCCATACGCGTATGAACATGCCCCATACGCGTATGATCTGGGCAAAACCAGAATTCTGCAGATTTCTTGCTGTTACGGGTTTCACACCCAAAACCCTCCAAGTCATCATCCAAATTCAGAAAAACACAAATTTGAGGTACAACAATACACATCCAACATGTATAAACAACAAAGAACACAATCAACATGAGTTTAGACACATTTGGATCAATTTCTACCAATTTCAAAACATTATGAGTTTTACTATAATCTCCATTTTAATCCAATAACAATCAACAAACACACATACATAATCATACACAAGCATATAATAATCGAGGTTCGCACCCTTACCCGATTTAATCGCGTTTAGAAAAGTCGGGAGATCGATTTCTTGATTTCCAAGTTTTCTCACTTTTTCTTCTCTTCTCCTCTTTTCTTTCTCCTTTCCTTCTTCTCTTATTCTTTCTCTCTATTTTTCTCTCTTTCTATTTTCTATTCTTTCTAACTTAAGGAAAAATATCATGAAATAACCAAAATACCCCTACACTCAAATATCTCGCAAACGTTCCCAAAACCCGATAAAATATCACAACATTGAAAAATAACATATTTCCAAATAAAAGTCGAAAATAAAATAAAATAATAATAAAATAATCAAAACGACTCGATTAAATAAAAACTGACAAAACTGGGGCGTTACAACTCTCCCCCACTTAGAAATTTTCGTCCTCGAAAATATACGTGAGACGAACAACTCTGGATACGACTCCCGCATCCGACTCTCCAACTCCCAAGTCAAATTGCCCTCAGCAGCGCCTCCCCACGCCACTTTCACAAGTGCAATATCCTTTCCCCTCAACCGCTTCACCTCGCGATCGAAAATCCTAATTGGTAATGCCTCAACCGTAAGGTTCTCCCTTACCTCAACCTCATCCATAGGAATCACATGCGACGGATCCGGAACATACTTCCGAAGCTGTGAAACATGGAACACATCGTGCAAATTCGACAGATTCGGCGGCAACGCCACCCTATAAGCCACAGCACCCACTCTCGCGGATATCTGGTAAGGACCAATAAATCGAGAAGTAAGTTTATTCGATTTTAATGCACGACCAACACCCGTTACCGGCGTAACCCTTAGAAATACATGATCGCCCTCTTGGAACTCAAGATCTTTCCGCCTCCGATCATGATAACTCTTTTGTCTACTCTGAGAAGCCTTCATTTTCTCACGAATAAGCTTCACTTTCTCCATAGTATGTTGCACCAACTCTGGTCCAACCACCGAACTCTCACCAGATTCGCGCCAACACAACAGTGTTCAACACCTTCGTCCATACAGTGCTTCAAACGGTGCCATTCCAATACTTGAATGGAAACTGTTATTATACGTGAATTCAACCAATGCAAGATAACTATCCCACGCACCACCTTGCTCAAGCACACAAGCTCTCAACAAATCTTCCAAAGACTAAATCGTTCTCTCCGTCTGACCATCCGTCTGCGGATGATAAGCCGAACTTAATCTCAATTTAGAACCCAACGCCTTCTGTAAACTTTCCCAAAATCTCGAAGTAAACCTCGGATCTTGATCCGAAACAATACTCAATGGAACCCCATGCAATTTCACAATCACACTGATGTAAATCTCCGCCAACCTCTCCAAAGAAAAACTGATGTCAATCGGAATGAAATGAGCCGATTTAGTCAGCCTATCAACAACCACCCAAATAGCATTATGCCCTTTCTGCGTATTCGGCAACCCTGTCACAAAATCCATGGAAATGCTATCCCATTTCCATTCCGGAATATCCAACGGCTGCAACAAACCACTAGGCCTCAGATGTTCCACTTTCGATTTCTGACAAGTCAAACATGCATAAACAAACTGAGCCACATCTCTTTTCAATCCAGACCACCAGAAAATCTTCTTCAAATCTTGGTACATCTTATTCGCTCCCGGATGTATACTCAAATTACTCCGGCGTCCTTTCTCCAAAATCATCTTTTTCAACTCCGCATCATCCGAAATACAAATTCGACCTCGGAATCTCAAAACACCATTAACATCCACTTGAAAATCACTACTCGCATATTTTTCTCCCACTAACATCAAATCCACAAATTTCACATCCAGTTTCTGTTTCTCACTAACCGTCATCAGAAAATCATTAGTAATCATTAGCATCCCAAGCCTTACGCTATCCGACGTCACTTCACAAACCAAACTCAAATCTCTAAACGATTCCAAAAGTTCCCACTCCCTAACCATCAAAGCGGACATATGTAACGATTTCCGACTCAACGCATCGGCTACCACATTAGCTTTACCAGGATGGTAATTCAAGCCAAAGTCGTAGTCCTTCAAAAATTCCAACCATCTACGTTGCCTCATATTTAGCTCTTTCTGATCAAAAAAATATTTCAAACTGTTATGATCACTAAAGACTTCAAACCTTGCACCGTAGAGATAATGCTTCTAAATCTTCAACACAAAAACCACAGCCGCTAATTCAAGATCATGAGTAGGATAATTTTTCTCATGCACTCTCAATTGCCTTGAAGCATAAGCAACGACCTTACCTCCTTGCATTAGCACACCACCTAAACCAATCAAAGAAGCGTCACAATAAACCATAAATGGTTCATTCGGATTCGGCAAAATCAAAATCGGAGCTGTCGTCAATCTTCTCTTCAGCTCATTAAAACTTTCCTCACACCAAATATCCCAAATGAACGCTTGCCCTTTACAAGTCAACTGGGTCAAAGGAAAAGCTAGCTTAGAAAAACCTTCAATGAACCTTCGATAATATCCAGCCAAACCCAAAAAGCTTCAAATTTCAGTAACAGATCTCGGAGCCTCCCATTGTAGAACTGCTTCTACTTTAGATGGATCCACAAAAATACCATTACCTGAAATCACGTGCCCAAGAAAACTCACTTCCGACAACCAGAACTCACACTTGGACAACTTGGCAAAAAGCTTCCTTTCTTTCAAAACCTGCAAAACAATACGCAAATGCTCCGCGTGCTCTTCCCGAGACTTAGAATAAATCAAAATGTCATCAATAAACACAACAACAAATCGATCCAAATGCTCGTGAAAAATACGATTCATGTACTCCATAAACACACCTGGCGTATTAGAAACCCCGAACGGCATCACAAAATATTCATAATGACCGTAACGTGTCCTAAAAGCCGTCTTCTGAATATCTCCCTCTTTCACCCTAATCTGATGATACCCTGACCTCAAGTCAATCTTACTGAACACACACGCACCAACCAACTGATCCATCAGATCATCAATTCTTGGAAGAGGATACTTATTCTTAATTGTCACCTTATTCAACTGGCGATAATCAATACACAACCGCATACTTCCATCTTTCTATTTCACCAACAAGACTGGAGCACCCCAAGGAGAAACGCTTGGTCTCACAAACCTCTTCTCCAATAACTCATTCAATTCCTTCTTCAACTCTACCAACTCAGATGCCGACATACGATAAGGTGCCATAGAAACAGGTCTAGTACCAAGAACTAGATCTATAGAAAACTCCACCTCTCTCTCTGGCGGCAAGTCTGAAATATCCTCAGGAAACACTTCGGGAAAATCACACACAACAGGAAATACCTCAAGTGAAACTTGACTATCCACAGTCAACGATGCAAACAACCCAAACAACTGAGCTTCATCCGCCAAAAGTCTCTTCAACTCTTTGGTAGATAAGAAACCTGAGTCTTCGTCTTCCTCAAGAGAAGGAAACCTTACCAGCTTATGATAACAATCAATATGAACCCTATTGAATTGCAACCAATTCATTCCCAAAACCACATCTAAACCCTCCAACGGTAAACACACCAAATCCATCTCAAAGTCTTTATCATAAATGGTCAAAGGACAACTTAAACAAACCAAAGAAGTAGTTACTGACCCCATTGCTGGAGTATCAATAACCATCTCACCACCCATCGAAGCCAACACAAGATTCAAACGCTTCGCGCACTCATACAAAATAAACGAATGAGTTGCTCCAGTATCAATAATAGCAACTAAAGGAGTACTATTAATAAAATAAGTACCTCTGATCAGACGATCTGCACTTGAAGTCTGAGTTCCTGCTAATGCAAAAACTGTCCCACCAGATTGAGCCTACTTTGGTTTCGGACACTTCGTACTAATATGCCCAGGTTCACCACAGTTGAAACATTTCACCACATTTTTCCTGGCACACTCAGCTGCAACATGTCCTACACCTCCACAATTAGTACACTTCCTCATATCTTTCCTGCACTCAAACTGACGATGCCCCAACTCACCACATCTATAACACCTCAGAGGACTAGACATTCCTCCTCCACTTGACCTTCTCTCAAAATTTCCCCTTTGTTTACCCTTATCAGCTGGTGTTACATACGGACCACCACGAAACTGTTGCTTCCCTTTCCTCTTGCTCACACTCTTATAGTGAGTAGAACGAGCCTTATTATCCTCCTCGTAAATCCTACAACAATCCACCAAATCAGAAAACCTCTGAATCCTTTGTTAAACAATGGCCTGCTTTATCTCAGGACGCAATTGATTCTCAAACTTTACACACTTAGAAAATTCCGCAGTCGCTTCAGCATAATGAGGATAAAACTACACAAGCTCCACAAACTTAGCAGTATAATCAACAACAGACATATTACCTTGTTTTAACTCCAAGAACTCAATTTCCTTCTTTCCTCTTACATCTTCAGGAAAATACCTCCTCAGAAACTCAAAGCTAAACACAGCCTAAGTGATCTCCTCCTCTGCAGCTTCCAACACATGACGTGTACTAACCCACCAATCATCAGCTTCTTCCAGTAACATGTGAGTACCCAGTCTCACCTTCTGATCCTCAACACAATCCATCACTCAGAAAATCCTTTCAATCTCTTTCAGCCAAATCTGTGCACCATCAGGATCATATCTTCCTTTGAAGACAGGCGGTTTGTTCTTCCTGAACGCATCATTACCTGCAGCATTAGGTGCACCCTGCACAGCCCGAGCCATAGCTTGCATAGCAGCAGCCAAAGCAGCGTCATTCCTACCAGCCATATTCTGTTCATTTCCAATAACAGCAACTATGGTTAAACAAACAGCTCATCTAAACACCAAGACCGACAAGGACTGACACAAACTGACACGGACTGGCTCTGATACCACTTAATGTGACGCCCCCAATCTATACCCCCAATTAAATAAAGCAGTAAAAGAAATTTCAAAATTTCATCAGAGTATATTTAAATTATCATGGCATAGACGGGGAGAATCACATTATATTGAAACAAATCATACAACACCTGCTCATAAAGACATGCAATAGCGGGGTAGCAATCAACAGAGGAACTCAGTTCCTTACACCCACATTTCAGATTTTAGAATAAAAGCGGAAAATCTAAAACTGAATTTCATATATATATATATATATATATATATATATATATATATATATATATATCACATGAAAAGTTTGTCATGCATCAAGTTATACATGCACAAGCCAAAAGATATATATACATAATACACAATAATCACAAACGGCCTCCCTAACTACCCGGTGTCACATATCAGAGCCGACCGACAAAGGAACGAAGTCCTAAGCTTCACAAAAAGACCTCCAGCAACTCTAATCTGCAATGCCTCATAGAGCATTATAAAAAAGCAGAAGGGTGAGAAAAATAATCATAATATAATTGCATACAATTATATATAACACTAAAAATACACATATATACTGTTCACACCACAACTCATACCAGTATTCCAACACAAAACAACACGATGTACATTTCATATTTCCATTACCAAGGTATACCAACTATGCACAATACAAGTGTCACCAACACATATCCATACATCAATTTATCAATTTTATCCATAATTCCACACATACACAAACCATTAATGATTTATGCAAATGCAAGAGACCGACACAACGACTCTATGCATATGCACATGCGGTACCGACTTCCAATGTTTCTCATCACTAGTTCACTCAGGAACTGTGCTGGAATCATCGCTCGTTACATCACTGTAACTCCCCGTCGGGCATACGATGTTCCTCGTCGCTCACACCCCATATGGGCACACGACGTTTATGGATCGCTCACACCCCACACGGGCACACGACCCGATCGCTCACACCCCACATGGGCACACGATCGTCTATAACCATCGCTTTCGGTCCTCTTATTTTTAAGGCTATTCATACCTCTTATTTTTAAGGCTCACGATGTTATAGCAGATTCCCTCTGGAATCAAACCGTCACTCAGGACGTCACAACAATGCATATCATGATGCTTGGCATACAAGGACTCATGACATTCAAATACACACATATATGCAACCATCTCTCTTAACAAAATCACACTTTGCACTTAAGCCCAAAACAATGCATTTAATTGCCATACGGCCACAAATCATCTCAACACCATCTAAACACATGCATTTACATCATAAAACAGCACCTTGCATGATACACATCAATTACGCACAGTTACAACAACAAAAGTCGACAAACCGACACTCTTCCAAATTTCCGACATAATTAAATTGGCTAACAATTTCAAAATTATTATAATAATAAAGTACAGTTCAATAGCTACACAACGATACCAAGAATGTAAGAATCGGATAAACGGAACACAAGTTGCGGACTAAACAAGAAAATACATCGCGAAAAACCCCCATTTTACAATTTTCCTGACTATACGCGTATGGCCCCTCTCATACGCGTACGGCAAAACCCTCATACGCGTACAATACGCATCTCACCAGAAGGCTGGGAAAAGTGACATCTCATACGCGTATTGGCCCAAAAACTCGCCAATGATACGCGTATCGCCAAGGCCCATAAGCGTATGAACATGCCCCATACGCGTATGATCTGGGCAAAACCAGAATTCTGCAGATTTCTTGCTGTTACGGGTTTCACACCCAAAACCCTCCAAGTCATCATCCAAATTCAGAAAAACACCAATTTGAGGTACAACAATACATATCCAACATGTATAAACAACAAAGAACACAATAAACATGAGTTTAGACACATTTGGATCAATTTCTACCAATTTCTAAACATTATGAGTTTTACTAAAATCTCCATTTTAATCCAATAACAATCAACAAACACACATACATAATCATACACAAGCATATAATAATCGAGTTTCGCACCCTTACCCGATTTAATCGCGTTTAGAAAAGTCGGGAGATCGATTTCTTGATTTCCAAGTTTTCTCACTTTTTCTTCTCTTCTCCTCTTTTCTTTCTCCTTTCCTTCTTCTCTTTTTCTTTCTCTCTATTTTTCTCTCTTTCTATTTTCTATTCTTTCTAACTTAAGGAAAAATATCATGAAATGACCAAAATACCCCCACACTCAAATATCTCGCAAACGTTCCCAAAACCCGATAAAATATCACAACATTGAAAAATAACATATTTCCAAATAAAAGTCGAAAATAAAATAAAATAATAATAAAATAATCAAAACGACTCGATTAAATAAAAACTGACAAAACTGGGGCGTTACACCCAACATTGACAACTTCGTCGATACCAATGCTGTTAAGATATTCTTAATAGGAAACCCCGTGCCAATCCTGCTCGCAGATGCTTATCATTCTGTACACTTAAGGAATTTGTACAACGGAGGAATGATCACATGCTGTGTGCCCTTACTCTACAAATGGTTCATTTCCCCTTTACCCAAGTATGCTACTTTTTGGGATCATAAGAGTACTCTACGTTGGTCACAAAAGATTATGTCCCTTACCAACTCTGACATAGATTGGTACAATAGGATTTATGAAGGGATAGAGATCATCGACAGATGTGGAAATTTCCCCAACGTACCCCTCATTGGAACTAAAGGAGGAGTCAATTATCATCCGATTTTAGCTCGCCATCAACTCGGATACCTGATGAAGAATATCCCACATAACGTTCATCTGGAAGGTCTTTTCTTCATGGAAGGGGAAAATGACATGGCACTAAAGAAAGAAATAGTGCATGCATGGCAACATATTCACAAGAAAGGCAGAGAGTCTCTAGGAAGACCAAATTGTACCTCCATGGAACCTTATCTCCACCGGGTACAAACTAAAGCCCTCAAGCTGAGGATGCCTTACCCTCGCCAAGAAGTTTTTTCATTAAAGGAATTAGTTCTTTATTTCATGTCTGATGCGGAAAAACTCCAGGTCGCTCTCAACAAAGTTCAACGTGAGAAGAGCTCTTGGAAGAAAAAATACCAAATCCTTAATTTTGAATGTACCAAGATTCAGGAACTGTTAAAGGAGAAGGATGCTCTGATTGAGATATTAGAGCAGCATGCTATAGAAAGTCAGGAAGATCGAAGGAATTTGCTCGCTCATTTCACTTGGCAAAGGACTGACGACCCGACAACAACTGAAGAGCCCCGATCAAAGAAAAGGAAAATACAGGAATCAACCTATGAGCTCTCTTCAGAGAGAACTCAGGATCCATGAGCTTAGACGTTTCCTTACAGCACTTTGTACTTTTCCTTGTAAAATGCTGCAATCTTTCGAATTCAATAAAAGGGGTCTCCACCCTTCACTGTATGATATTTGCAATCTATTTGTTGAAGTTTCTTTTTGATTAAAACAAAAACTAAAAAATATGTATTTGCATATCATTCATCATTCTCACATAACGCATTTTTTCTTATCTTTGAGTCTCACGTATGTGTCACAATTCTAGAGTCAAACTGTCTCATTCATACAATACTCTAGCCAATCGACAAAATAAAATGGACGATCTCGAGGAAGAGAACAAAGAGCTGAGAGAAGAAATCAATGCTCTAAAGGAAAGTTTGGAAAAACTTCACAATAACATGCAATCCCTGGCAGTAGCTCAGGAGCAACAACAAAGGACTGTGATCTCGGAGATCACATCTACCCCTGTAATAGAGACATATGATCCTCGGTACAACATGCCTAAGGGTCGCCCCTGGGGCATGCCTTTCAACTTTATACCTGAAGGATATATCCCACCGGTCACTGAAGACCCAGAAACCGCAACAAGAACCATTGGACCTGAAGGTTACAAACTTCGGGAAAATGAAGACGCAGGGGTTATAACAGTAACTCCTGAAGGTTATAAACTTCAGGGCACTGAAACGCCAAGGGTCACCGCTATAATGTCTATACCACAACCAGTGGTACACACTGTCCCGGAAGGACAGATTCCGTAAACAATTTCTGGTGGAAACGAAGACATGTATGAAAGGATGAATGAGTTCCAAGAATAATTCTTGGAAATACAGAAAGAGCTGCATGCCATTCGCGGTCAAGACTTATTCGAAAAGGACGTCGCTGACCTCTGTTTGGTCCCTAATGTAAAGATCCCGCATAAATTCAAGGTGTCTGACTTTTAAAAATACAAAGACAACTCTTGCCCTTAAAGTCATTTGGTGAGGTTCGCTCGAAAAATGTCAACTCAGACAGAAAATCAACAACTACTGATCCATTACTTCCAAGACAGTTTAACCGGTGCCGCACTCAAATGGTACATGGGTTTAAACCGCACCAAGATCAGTACTTTCAGAGATCTTGGGGCAGTCTTTATTCAGCAGTATAAATACAACTTGGACATGGCACCAGATAGGGATCAGCTCAGAGCAATGTCACAGAAGGATAAAGAAACTTTTAAAGACTATGCTCAGAGATAGTGTGAATTTGCTGGTCAGATCTGTCCCCCTCTTGAAGAAAAGGAGATGACAAAGATCTTCCTAAAACCCTTGAGCTCATTCTATTACGACCGAATGGTTGCAAGTGCACCCAGTGACTTCACTAAAATGGTGAACATGGGAGTACGCCTTGAAGAAGCAGTTCGAGAAGGATGATTGGTCAAAGATACAGAGCCATCTAGCAGTACTAAGAGATACGGTAGTGCTTTCCAAAAGAAAAAAGAGCAATATATCAGTAATATATCTCTGGGAAAGCAAAGGCGAAGGTATCAACTAGTAGCGGCGGTAACTCCCGCTATCAACCCAGCGCCAGCTCCGACTTATCAACCTCAGGTTGCTCAGAGCCAACCAAGTAAACAATAGTATCAGCAAAGGCCGCAACAACCTTTTCAACAGGCTCGCCCATAGTACAACAACAACAATTATACTACACGACCATCAGGGTTTGACCCTATACCGATGTTGTACGCAGAATTGTTTCCACTTCTACTGGCCAAGGGGCACGTCCAAACCAAGACTCCTCTCGCAGTACCAGAAAATCCACCTTTTTGGTTCAAGGCAGATCAAACTTGCCCTTATTATCAAGGAGGATCAGGACATAACATTGAGAATTGTCTCAACTTCAAGTCTGATGTACAGAAGCTTGTCAGGAACGGGATTCTATCTTTCAAAGATACTAATCCGAATGTTCAGAGAAACCCATTACCACAACATGAAAAGACTACGATAAACCTGATAGAAAGAGAACCTATCAATAGTTATCAAATTCACAATGTGCTCCTATTAGGAACCAATCTGGTGAAGATGCATTGCAGACAGAGCGGGTACGGTCATGTGCCATCTCACAACTATCATCAGTGTGACGTCTTCTCCAAAGACAATCAAGGGTGTTCCGTAGTGCAAGCAGCTCTGCAAGAACAAATGGTTCTGGGCTGGATTCAGGATCACAGGGTTCGTGAAGTAAACATGGCACATGCACATCCCAACATTGTATAGAACCACGACATCCATGCAATGAACGTCAATTTAGTGGCGATGCATTCGAGGCAAAGTCAGTATTATAATCTGCCACGGCACGATTATAACACTTGTCCAGTCTGCTCAACAGACAATTAGGGATGCTCTTTTATACAAGAGGCCCTCCAACTACGGGTGTTCAAATCCAAACCAATCCCAATAAAAACCGCAAACCGATAAAAAAACCGAAAACCGCAAAATACCAAAATTTTTTGGATGTATTTGGATGTCATTTTGTAAAAACCGATCGGTTCGGATCGGATTTCGGATTGATTTTTCAAAACCGATCCAAACCAAACCAAACCGCATGTATATATTTTTTATACTTATTTATTTTTTATTAGTATATATGTTGTGTTAGTTTAATATTAGATGATACTTATTGTTTTAAATAATATTTATTAGTTTGATTTAATCTATTTATTTTTATTATTTTCATCTTGTAATATTAACTTTAACTTTTGATTTAGTATATTATATATTATGTCAAACTTATTATTTATTAGTACTTTTAGAATATTAATAAAGGATATAATTTGTAATTTAGATATCCAAAAAATCGATCCAAATTAAACCGCATTAATATGGATTGGATCGGATCAGATTTTTTTAATCAATCATCCAAAACCGAACCAAACCATGAGTAAATTTACCGTTGGATCGGATGATATTTTGCTTCAAAACCGATCCAAACCGAACCGCAAACACCCCTACCTCAAACGTCAGATGGATCTCGGATGGATCCAAGACTAATGTGAAAGAAATAACCATCAATTAAATATGGTTCAGATCTTTGACATACACTTGATGAATACCAGTCTAGTAGAATTGCATGCTAAGCAAGTCAGGCTCGGTTTTCTGGCTTCACATGATTATCTAGACTATGAACAATGCTGCGAAGACAACCAAGGGTGTGCGCTTGTGCAAAGAACCCTTCAACATCTGTTGGACCACTGGTGGCTTCCGATCTACCTGGATGAAGTTACACAATGGATTAGCATGACTGATAGAAATCCTAGTAGACATCAAAGTTGTGATATTCGTTCAACATAAACAGATATGGTAAAGATGCACTGCGTACAAAGCAGATTTGGTCAGGTACCACCGCACAATTATGAACCCTGTAGAGTTTGCTCGAAAAATAACCATGGATGTTATCTCATGCGAGCAGCCCTCCAAAATCAGTTAAACCATAAGGAGGTTCGACCATGTTCAAGTTCTGGGTCTATCAACATGATACAAGAGTACCTCCCCGGTCAAAGCAAAAACACTATCATAATCTCCGATCACAGAATGACCAAGGACGTTTGTGCCATAATCCATCTGCTCAACGAGTCAAAAGTCTCCCTTGACAGTAGAAGAATCCTTAACCTCGGACCAATTGAGGCTGCCTACGATGGTCAGAGGAATCAAAAAGCTCTTGTGGTTATTTACCTACCAGGACCAATATCGTACAAATCAGAAAAGGCTATCCCTTACAAGTACGGTGCAATGACCATCGAAAATGGAAAGGAAACTCCATTACCCTCCGTTGTAAACATTGTCGACATCATTCGAGTCACACGGAGAGGTCGGATCTTCAACAAAGGAGTTGGAGAACCTACCAAAGAAAAGGAACCTCAAGCAGAAGTTACTAACCCACTAGACGGTCAATCCTGTAATCCATAACTGGTGAAGAACAATGATGAGATGCTGAAGCTCATCCGAAAAAGCGAGTACAACATTGTGGACCAATTGTTGCAAACTCCATCTCGAATCTCTGTGTTATCTCTCCTGCTTAGTTCAGAAGCTCACAGGGAAGCTCTACAGAAAGTCTTAGAGCAAGCCTTTGTGGAACAAGATGTGACGGTAGGACAATTTGATAGCATAATCTCCAACATCGCTTCCTGCAACAACTTAGGGTTCAGTGATGAAGAACTGCCGGAAGAAGGCAAAAATCATAATATGGTGCTTAACATTACAGTCAATTGCCAATACGATGCTTTAGCCAGCGTACTGGTAGCACAGGATCATCTTTGAATGTTATGCCAAAGTCAACTCTGGTACGACTATCATTTCAAAGAGCTAAGATGAGAGGCAGTGAGATCATCGTCAAAGCCTTTGACGGATCTAGAAAAATAGTTATTGGCGAAGTCGATCTTCCCATAACCATCGGCCCTCACACTTTCCAAGTCACTTTCTAGGTCATGGACATCCGGGAAGCATACAGCTGTTTATTAGGAAGACCTTGGATACACGAAGCTGGGGCAGTCACTTCGACACTTCACCAGAAGCTGAAGTTCGTCAAGAACGAAAAGTTAGTCACAGTATGCGGAGAAAAGGCCTTAATCGTGAGCAACTTATCATCATTCTCCTGTGTAGAACCTGAGGAGGTTGTCGGAACTCAGTTACAAGCACTCTCGGTGAGCAATGAGAGTCGACCAGAAAGTTGGACGTCGATTTCCTCATACAAGGATGCTCTCAAAGTAATCGAGAGTAATGACATAAAAGGATGTAGACAGATTGTAATTCCTACTGATAACAAGACAATAAAAGGTCTTGGTTTCTTTCTAACTTGTACCCAGACTACTTAGAAAGAAGAAAATTTTTGTCCCATTCAGGATTTCTTCTACAGTGGAGGTTTCCTCCACCCGGTGTTTCTAGTAGTACACACCATCAATGCAAGCGATTCCTCCGATACTGAGGAGGAGTGGAAATCTTACCTTAACCATGACGGTTATATATCTCGGGAAAAAGCACGCATGCCATTCTGTTTTCCCAAGCAGAGCCCAAGATCTATACCAAGGTCAGACGTCAGCATGATCTACGAAGATTGTGATCCAGAAGGATGTCGTGCCCCACCCAACTCATTAGAGGAGGACACTCTGATGAAAGACAACTTTGACTATAATTATTATGATCCCCTGGATGACTTGCCTATCTCGAAGCCATACACGGAAGACTTGGGGCAAAAGATTCAGTCGGACGATGCCTATCAACTGAGTAATATTGAAAGGAATACCCATGTCCCCACCGAGTCATGAAATCATTACTCAGGACATTCCAAAAACGTCCGACACCATAGTGATGAATCTACAAATATTGCAAGACAAGAATTCATTAACTATGCTTTTCCTGAGGTCAACGTCATTGAGGAGGATGACTCCTCTATTCCCACATAAATATGGGACACCTTAGGACAGCCGAGTGGCAAGTACGACTTCCTAGTTAAATACACTGCTCCCGAAAGTTCTTGCATCAGATACGAGGACATCTAGCCCACTGGATGGGGAGATCCGCTTGAGAGTGAAAACACTAGGGAAGATACAACAAAAGATTTCGTTTATCACAACTCTGCATGGGAGGAAGACTCCAACGATCCTACTCCACCAGAAATCAGCGTCATTTCTGAAGATAAACCAAGAAGGAAAGTACTAGACTTTGTGATTCATAGAGGAGTTCTTCGCCTTTGGGTTGCTGTCGATGTCCCGAAAGGCGTCCATAAGTCTAAGTAATTGCCATCTTTGTTTTAACCTTTCACCTTGCCCGGGTGGAGTGGATGTTTTATAGGGCTCGCTTTTATGTAAATGACCCTCTTCGCTACGCCCAAAGCGACAGAGTTTTATTTTTTAGGGCTGTGTTTCAAGAATCGACAAATCATAAATAAATAATGTCATTCTGAGTTTCCGCATTTATTGCTATTTTCACTTTTCATTTTTCAGAAAATGGTAATCCTAAAAACAACCCAAAATAAAAACAAGCATTTTTCAGAAAATACACTGCACACACCTTTGCATTCTCTCTGTCTTTACTAAAAAATGAATCATCATGTCATGCAGATTTCTTGTTTTAAAGCCCATTGAAACATACGATCCAATGTCTTCTCCCAACTTTGAATTCCCGGTATTTGAGGCTGAAGAAGAAGATGACGAAAAAATTCCAGAAGAGATCTCCCGATTACTCAGACAAGAGGAAAGGTCTATCGAGCCTCACAAAGAGCCGTTGGAAACAGTCAATTTAGGTTCAGAAGAAGAGAAGAAAGAAGTTAAGACTGGAGCACTGCTCAGTCCAACTGTCAGAGAAGACTTGATAAAACTTCTCAAAAAGTTTCCAGATATGTTTTCTTGGTCCTACCAGAACATGCCAGGGTTGGGTACCAGCATCGTGGAACACCACTTACCACTGAAAACAGAATGTCCGCCAGTAAAACAAAGACTGAGAAGGACTCATCCTGACATGGCCATCAAAATTAAAGAGGAAGTGCAGAAACAGATCGACGCAGGTTTCCTTGCCACCTCAGAATATCCTCAATGGCTAGCCAACATAGTGCCAGTTCCGAAAAAGGACGGAAAAGTCAGAATGTGTGTAGACTACAGGGATCTGAACAAAGCAAGTCCAAAGGATGACTTCCCCTACCACACATTGACATGTTTGTAGACAGCACGACAAAATTCAAAGTCTTCTCCTTCATGGATGGATTTTCGGGATACAATCAAATCAAAATGGCGGCGGATGATATGGATAAAACTTCATTCATTACCCCATGAGGCACCTTTTGTTACAAGGTAATGTCGTTCGGTCTGAAGAATGCCAGGGCAACCTATCAAAGGGCCATGAAAACTCTGTTTCAAGATATGATGCACAAAGAGATTGAAGTGTACGTCGATGACATGATTTCCAAATCTAAAATAGAAGAAGAGCATGTGACACACCTATCAAAGTTATTCGAGTGTTTGAGAAAATACAGACTCCGCCTGAATCCCAATAAATGCACGTTCGGTGTCCGCTAAGGGAAACTTTTGGGATTCATCGTCAGCCAGAAAGGAATTAAGGTTGATCCTGACAAGGTCAAGGCCATTCAAGAAATACCTTCGCAGAAGACTGAAAAACAGGTCAGAGTATTTCGGGGACGTCTCAATTACATCTCAAGGTTCATATCCCTTATGACCGCGACATGCGCGCCCATCTTTAAACTACTCAGAAAGAATCAAAGCTGCGTGTGGACGGAAGACTGCCAAAAAGCTTTCGACATCATCAAATAATATCTGTTGAATTCATCTATTCTATCTCCTCCAGTGGAAGGAAGACCACTGATCATTTACTTAACAGTCTTGGAAGACTCTATGGGTTGTGTGCTTGGCCAACAAGATAAAACAAAAAGAAAAGAGTCTACCATTTACTACTTAAGCAAGAAATTCACAGACTGTGAAACTCGGTACACTATGCTCGAGAAAACTTGCTGCGCTCTGGCTTGGGCAGCCAAACGTCTTTGCCAGTACATGATTTTTCACACTAGGTTAATCTCCGAAATGGATCCGATCAAGTATATCTTTGAAAAGCCTACTCTCACAGGAAGAATTGCCCGTTGGCAGATGTTGTTATTAGAATACGACATCGAGTACCATGCTCAGAAACCCGTCAAAGGAAGTATTTTAGCCAATCATTTGGCTCATCAACTGATTGAAGATCAAGAATCAGTCGGATTTGACTTCCCAGACGAAGATGTTATGTACTTAAAAATGAAAGATTGCGATGAACCGTTACCCAGTGAAGGGCCAGAACCAGGTTCGACTAATTTTTGATGGAGCTGTCAACAATTACGGAAACGGAATTGGGGCAATCATCGTAACACTTCTGGGTACCCACATTCCTTTCACTGCCCGACTAAACTTCAAATGCACAAACAACGAGGCCGAATACGAAGCTTGTATTATGGGTCTCGAAGAAGCTATCGACTTAAGAATAAAGAACTTGGATGTGTATGGAGACTCAGCCCTGGTTATCAATCAGATCAAAGGAGAGTGGAATACATACCAATCGAGATTGATTCCCTATAAAGATTACGCAAGAAGGTTGTTACCATTCTTCAACAGAATTAAGTTTCATCACATTACTCGTGAAGAAAATCACATGGCTGATGCACTAGCCACTCTCTCCTCCATGATTAGTGTAGGTCAATGGAACGACGTACCTAAGATTGACATAATGCGCCTTGAAAGGCCCACTTACATCTTCACAATTAAAGCAGTCACAGATGACAAACCTTGGTATCACGATATCAAATGCTTCCTTCAAAAACAAGAGTACCCGCCTGGGGCATCAAGAAAATACAGGAAGACTCTCAGAATATTGGCTGGCAAATTCTTCCTGAGCGGTCATACACTTTATAAGAGAAACTTCGACATGGTTTTGCTCAGATGCGTAGACAGACAAGAAGCAAACATGTTAATGAAGGAAATTCACGAAGGCTCCTTTGGAACTCATGCCAACGGACACACAATGGCCAGAAAAATTCTAAGAGCATGATATTATTGGTTGACAATGGAATCTGATTACTACAAGTACATGAGGAAGTGTCACAAGTGTCAGATATACGCAGACAAAATCCATGTACCGCCAACGCATCTCAAAGTTATTTCTTCTCCATGGCCTTTTTCTATATGGGGAATCGACGTGATTGGCATGATTGAACCCAAAACTTCAAACGGACATCGGTTCATCCTGGTAGCCATTGACTACTTCACCAAGTGGGTCGAAGCAGTGTCATACGCCAATGTAACCCGACAAGTGGTGGTCCGATTCATCAAAAACAATCTCATTTGCCGTTATGATGTTTCAAGCCAGATCATTACGGACAATGGATCCAACTTGAACAACAAGATGATGAAAGAGTTGTGTACTGAGTTCAGGATCGAACACCATAACTCATCTCCCTACCGACCTAAGATGAATGGAGCAGTAGAAGCATCTAACAAGAATATCAAAAAGATCGTTCAAAAGAAGGTTGTAACCTACCAAGACTGGAACGAGATGCTACCCTTTGCTCTCTACGGTTATCGGACATCTGTTCGCACTGCAACAGGGGCAACCCCTTTTTCTCTAGTATATGACATGGAAGCAGTACTTCCCATAGAAGTAGAGATCCCATTAATCCGGGTATTGATGAAAGCTAAGTCGACAGAAGCCGAATGGTGTCAATGTCGACACGATGAACTGAATCTGATCGAAGAAAAGCGAATAACGGCTCTATGTCATAGCCAGTTGTATTAGCAAAGAATGAAGAAAGCGTTCGACAAAAAGGTCCGACCCTGTGTCTTCAGAAAAGGAGACCTCGTGCTCAAGGAGATACAATCATTTCTCACTGATTCCCAGGGCAAATGGACTCCGAATTATGACGGCCCCTATGTGGTCAAGAAAGCCTTTTCAGGCGGCGCCTTCAGACTCACAATCATAGATGGAGAGGAGTTTACCTACCCCACGAATGTTGATGTAGTCAAGAAATACTTCGCCTAAATAAAAAAACATCTCGGTGGAATGAAAACCCGAAAGGGCAGTCCAGGCAAAAGTTAGAGACATAAGCAAAAAATCATCCCGATGGATTGGAAACCTCAAAGGACAATCCAGGCAAAAGTTAGGGATTCATGGCAAGTAACTACGTCCGACAAGGTTAAACCCCCCAGCAGTAACACCATCCGTCGAAGGACTTCAGTCAAGGTCATCTTCGACAGAAGCTCAGGATGTCTAGAATTCAAAGTTTTTAGAAGGATAACGGTCGTTATGTTTCAATGTTTCCCTTTTTCCCATAAATTACCATTTTCTAAACTTTGTAAATGCTCTATGGGATCAAGCGCTTGGCTGATTTCCATTCTATCAATAAAATTTGAGCCCTAGTGCTTTTGTTTGCAATTCTCATTTATTTTGCTTTTCAGAATGGCATTTTTTAACATGATCACCGATTCTTGAAAAAAAGATGAATTTACTTGTCAAATTTTCTTCTGCTTTTAAAATTAAAGATGGCAATTCTTTTTTACTACTGAACATAAAAAGGAACATCGATGGCTTCTCCGGAAGTGATTAAATCTCAAATGCAGAGTCAAAGTACTCCTTTTAGCCAGTACACCTGATTGAAGTATCAACTATTTCAGATGTAATACCCCATCTGATATCCCCGACAGAGTTTTTACCTCTAAAGACCAATTAATAGTTTTTCTTCCCAGAAGGGTCTACCCCTCCTAAGCAAGACAGGATCGTAATCTTGAACCAATGATACTTTTTATCCCCCGCAGTGGCCGAGTATCCAGTCGTGTTCATCACCAGTCTGTATGTCGCGTCTGTTTTGACAGCATAAACATACATACATCATGCATAATTAATTCATATTCATAATCATATTGCATTAATATCACTTTGGTCAGTCTCATCCCCAAGTGATAACATCCTCCCGCAATAAAGTTGTCAGTTCTTTCCTCATCCGGAAATGTATTGTCTGAGTAATTTCTCCCTAGTTTATTTCTGGATTGGAGCCTGTCCTTGACCACTTTGATAACTTGAACCTCTGAAAGGCAAGAAGACATTCGACGGACACCCCCGAAACATCACTCTTCACCATTGAAGATGATATTTTTGCTTTCTCGAATTAAAGAAAATCCCCGGAGAAGGCCTCTCCGCTAAAAGAATCTTGGTAATATGGCGGTTTCTCCCTGAAAGATTTGATGTCAAATAAACTCATCAGCGCCTCAAAATTGGATTACATCACATGGCATTTCTCCGAGAAAGATCTCGAAGAAAAGTATGATGTAACCTCATCAAGTGAAAGGCAGTCCTTCAAGAGACTCGTTTTCCCCAGTAGGGTCCGTAAATGGCATCTCCCACAGAGAAGTTTGCACACCTGCAGTTCAGACGAATGAGTTCCCCCAGCAAGTCTGACCTCAAACTTTTTTTCCATCGAATGGCATCTCCCTAGTAAAAGACTCTGCGAGAAGTTTGATGAAGACCGCTACAAATAGCATTCCTTGTCAAGAAAGAAACTTGACAAGAAGAAACTGAGACCAGTTCCGTGGCTAAAGACCAGGATCGGGGGGAAGTTTATTTCAGAAGAAACTGAGACTAGTTTCGTGGCTAAAGAGCAGGATCGAGGGGAAGTTTATTTCAAAAGAAACAGAGACCAGTTCCGTGGCTGAAGACCAGGATTGAGGGGAAGTTTTACCCTTTTCTAAGTAACATTTCTTAGCAAAAGAAGACGAATGAGAAAACTGCTATTCATAACCACATTTAAAATTTCGGGTATTCCGATATTTAATCCTCTTGCACCCTGAATGTCTGAATATCTTCGCCATTCACACCTTCAGGTCCAAGAAGACTAAATAGGGGCATCTGTCATACCCCAAAATTTGACCATAAGATTTTCCATCATTTTGAGGATCATTACCATAATATGGATGTACCTTCATGCCTCATCAATCCTCTCAAAAATTGTTGAGCATTTACCTCAACCAAGAATTAGGGTTTTGAGCCCTCTCAGAGCACTTAGACAAAGGATCAATCAAGAAATGACATGATCTTAAACTTTTCTAGCCTCTCAAACACCCAAAAAGGATCAAGAGGTCTCCCATATCAAGAATCAAGCACAAGGTTGCAACATTCCAAGTGGATCGAGCCTCAAGATCGCCAGTGTCACCAAATTAGGGTTTTGGTCGACCAAGGCCTCCAGATGAAAATTTTCATCTGGGCATGAGCCAATACTTCAAAACATGATCCAAAATGCTCCAAGGGACCTCATGGATCTAATCATCAAGTCAAATTAGCATCAGGGGAAGCATTCATCAAAAATCAGGAATTAGGGTTTCTTGACCTAATTCACCCCTAAGTTGACTTTTGAGGCAAGATATAAGCCAAGACCTCAAGACATGATTTGAGGTCCTCAAACACACTACATTGATCCATTTATAATAATGGATTGATCCAAGAAGCTTGATTCACAAGTTTCAAATTCATCTGGACCACAATTAGGGTTTTGAAGAAAAAGTCAACTGTATATTTGACTTTTGACCAAGACATGTTCCCAAACCTTGGGACATGATTCAATACACTCTAAAACACCTATTGAATCCATCCATTAGGTTTGAATTTGGTCAAGAACTTAATTGCATAGAGAATCACACAATTTGAAATTCATCTGACAAAAAGTCAACTGTGTCTAAAATCAAGTTTGACTTTTTGGATTTTTTCACAAATGTGGCTCCCCTAAGTCAAAAACAATGTTAATGTATGGTTTTGATCATCATTCATCAAGAAAAATCAATAAAAGTGAGGTTTCTTGCAAAAGAGGCAACCATAGAAAACCTAAAATTTTCTAAGTTATGGAACAAAATGGATTTGGTACCCACTTTGTAAGGTCATAACTCCCAAACCCTAAGGTCTTTTTCTTCCATCCAAAGCTCAAATGAAAGTTCACATGGCATACTTTAAAAGTGTCAACTACATCAAATTCCAAATCCTCATGGATTTTGAGTTATGGATTGATCAAAATCACAATAAGTGAAAATGACCACTTTTCCAACACTTAGTGAAATTTTCAAGAAGTCAGAATCTGTTTCATTTTTTACCAACTTTGAGGTCATTTTTCATCATGATCCAAGCTGAACCAGGTCCGTTTGTGAACATCAAAGTCAAAGTATGTCATGAGAGCTTTCCAAAGAATACAAGAACTCCCATTGATTCAACTTAATTAAGGAGTTATGAACCTCACAACATGCCTTGCTCAAACTGATTTCCAAGACAGAATTATGCATTCCTTGTTGCACACGATTCTTGAGTCCAATTTTGGTGACTATGAAAGACTGATCCTCATCCAAATTCAACAAGAATCTCAGTCAATCATGAAAAAAATTGCAAGCTTGGACCCTAAGGCAAGAATCCAATCCCTTTGGCATGTGATCATCAATGTTGCAAATCCAAAACCAAGCTTTGTCATTTGGAATTGATGTAGTGCATTGAGCTATCATGAAACAACACATATCAGTCTAATTGAGTCAAGGTTGTTGCAAAAATCAGAAGACCTAGAGCTACAAAGATCAGCTTTAGTCAATGGCCAAGTGAAGACTTGGTACCTTGGCATTTAAGGAAGTGATACATGGGCATATCCATTGGACAATAGAGTGATCCCTCATCCAACACTATTCCTTTAAAAACAAAACTCCTCTCCTATAAATAGAGGTCATTTATGATGTTTCAAAGCACGCCAAAACAATACCGAAGCCTTGTTTTCTCACTCTCCCTCTCTTACTTCAATTTCAAGTCACATTGAAGCAATTTGGGAATTCTTGAAACCAGAGAAAAAAACCACTCAAATAACCATCCAAACACATCATAAATCATCCATTGGAGGTGTTCAAACCTTCATCCACATTGTACAACCTTAAAATCAGAAAGTCAACCTCCAAAACCTCAAATTTTGAATTTTTTGCATTTTACATGCCATGTCTTGATTCAGTCACTTTCAAAACCAAACAAAGCTTTAAACACACTCCAAATATCATCCTCAAACTGTCCCAACAAGTCTCCCTCAACTGTAACACCATTTTAGTGAGTTACCATTTTGGTCATTTTTGCCACTTTTGCAAGAAAGAGCCAACTCTTGTTCCTGAGGTTTCCAGCTGGTTCTGATCATCCTAAAAGCTTCTAAGGGATCAATCAAGAGTGTCTAAAGCATTGGATTACTTCTGGCACAAGGATCTTGACAGTTAGCACAAGGAGCTTCAAGGGGTAAGTGCATCACAACTTGAACTTTTAAAATATGCATTGCTTTGATGTCCATGGATCATAAACATGTCATGTATATCAAATGTGTTGTGTTTGAACCAATTTACCATGCTATTGTTAATTGTATGATAAGATAGCATAGAACTTGCAAATCTTGGCCTATTTTGAAACCACTATCGTGTTTTAAAATAGAAGCATCTTTAGAAAATTCTAAAAGCACCATTGGATTCCTCATGAAATTCTAGGCAGGATCCATCTAAATTTCATCCAATTCCATGGAGAATTGAGGAAGTTATGGCCTTCTTGCAAATCCACCAAAACGTTTTTGCCTTGGCCAGGCCTAGAATTTAGGCCACCCATATATGTTTATGGGGTGGTTTTGATACACGGATGTATCACCATACAGTGGTAGAAGTGCGCTTGTGTTTGGTTGGAGGTCGTGGGTTCAAGACCCACCCAGACCATTTTTGCTATTTCTCTCATTCAAGACACCAAACATCTTTCCTCCCATAGAATAGGAGGAACTACGATTGCTCTGATTTCCCTATTATCTTTACGGGAATACGTAGGCATAAGATTGTGAAATCTTAGCGAGCACACAAATCAAAAACTTTAGGTCCAGTACCTTACCAAAAACAACAGAAATCCAAAAACAACAAAAACACTCTCTCAACATTCCTAACCCATAACAATAAACACCAGAAAGTATTTGAACATGCCACACAAAGTCTATGGATAACCATATATACACTGGGCAATTAACAACTCCTCTTTATATAACCTGACCCCGGACCCCCCCCCCCCCCCAAATCTCTTAGCATTTGTTAAAGAAACACATTTGCATGCAAGGTTAGTTTTAGATAGCTTCCCTTTCCTTTCCAGTTTCATAGGATAAATATAAAATCAGAAAGTAGCACCCAATTCCAACCAATGCGGTAAGGTGGTCGCGTTATCGACAAAAATCGCACACTACAGTATTTTCGTAAAGAAAACTGGGAAATCACAGCAATCGTAGTTCCTCCTATTCCTATGGGAGGGAAAGATGTTTGGTGTCTTGTTCAAAGCCCAAGATTGAAGCTAGCTGAGTATTTGTGTCTTGTTCAAAGCCCAAGATTGAAGCTAAAGGGGTGACTGAGAGAGAATTTGTCATCTCTAAAGAGACAATATCTCACCTATTCATCACAAAAGTTAAGTATTGGTTATAAAGGAGAATTACGTTAACTGGGATATGTGAATCCAACAATGCCATAATTTCCTTTATAGGGTGATGTCATGAAGGAAGGAAGCTTTAACTCAGTGTAGAGCAATACCACTTTTTCCTTATGAATCTTTCATGCTAAGAGAGGGACATTGGCTTGGATGTTAAGGATCCAGAGGCTTGCCACTTACAGCTGTTAGATGAAAGATAAATTTTGGCCAGGATAAGAGAAGGACTCCAGCTTGGATTTTGAATCAACAAGTGTGCCACTTACAATAATTATCTGGAAAAAGGTTTCTGATTGTTTGTTTTGATAATGTGATGTATAGAGGAAATGTCCTCCTGCATAGTGGGCTCATGGTCGAATATGAGGGGATGGTGATTTTTGTGTGCCTTGATTAAAACCCAAGGTTAAAGCTAAAATAAACTGACTCTACTTGGGAGGTTTTCATCTGTCTTGTACAAAGCCCAAGATTGAGGCTGACTGACTCCACTGGGGGGAATTCTTATATGAAGCCTGAGAGGAGGCTATCTTTTGCTGAGGATTTGTTAAAACCCAGGAGCAAGTCCAAATTGTAATGGGGAATCAAAAAGTTTTACTCTTTCTAGGGATCAGGGAAGAGTTAAGATATCAGATGCCATGAGGTTCTAATTCTCTTGGGGATTTATTGATGGTTGATTGACCCTGGTTGGGGATTTTTAAGGTGAATATTTAAACCTTGTTGGGGAGTCAGATGGGTTTAAAGTTGAGTTTGAAAACCTATAGAGGTTTCAACTCTGTTGGAGATTAGTATATTGATGAAGTGATCAGGGTTTTTTCCTGTGCTTTTAGGAAACTTGAGGGTTTCTTTGTGAGATTGAAGAGGATATGAGACTTTCCAAGTCTACTTGAATGAAGCCCAAGAGGAGGCTGAGTCTGTCCAAGTCTCTCAAGAAATGGTAGGCTCTAGTGTAGAGAGAGATCTTTGTATGATGCCCAAGAGGAGGCTGAGGGTTTAAGGGATGAGGATCAACCCTAGAATGGTATGATGTTCTGGAATTCTTGACTCTCCTGAGGATTGAACTAGTAGATATGACTAATTTCTATCCTATACCTTTAGGAGGCCTTTGGGTCCTTATACTAAGCCCAAGAGGAGGCTGAGGAACTTCTAAGAAGCATGTGGGTCCTTGTACTAAGCCCAAGAGGAGGTTGGGGTTGCGTTTAAGAAGCATGTGGGTCCAAGCCAAAGAAAAGTTCAAGAAAGGTTTCACCGGGAATTAATCCTTTATTTGCTGAACGGTTCTAGGGTTTGAAGAAATTCAAAAGAGGTTTCACCGGGAATTAATCCTCTCTGGGGAAATGAATTTCTTGTACATATATATATATTTCTAAGTTTTAACAGTCTTGAGAAAAGTTTCACCGGGAATAATGCCTTTCTCTGTTCCATATTGTATAAGCCCAAGAGGAGGCGAGACTGTATAGGAAATTTTCTATGAGGAACTAGTTTTTAACTATGTTGTAAAGTAGCCTCTGATTTGATCTAAGCCTAGACATAACTGCTGGGGAGACTCTAAGCAAGATATGCACAATTATATACAGACAATTATATTGATAGATATACATAACAAATATGCACTGAAAAAGATATGGGGACTTACCTTCTGAGAAGAAGCCCAAGAATATTGTGATATGTTGTTTTTATTACAGCTGTATTCCCTCTTTTAGGGTTTCAAGAAATTGAAGAAAGTTTTGAAAAACAAACATTGAATTTGAATTTTTGAATTAAAAACAAGTTTGTTTAAAAGAAATGTTTGGGGCTTATAGCTTAAAGAGAGACCCAACTGACTTTTTTTGAAAACATTGATCACACTGCGATACCGGCAGACGTTGTGGGACTTATTCTGTAGCAGAGGCCCAAAAAATGTTTTTTTACAAAGAGGGGTTGGATCTTACACTCTAATAGAGGCCCAAAAGTGTTTAAAAAAGAAAAATGGGTCTTATACTCAAGGAGAGGCCCAGATGATTTATTTGAAAAGGCGACGTTCGCACCGTGATTTTGAAAACCACAGAGGGACTTATACAATGACTAAGGCCCAAAATTATTTATGTACAAGGAGGAATGGGTCTTACACTCTATAAAGAGGCCCAAAAGTTTATTTTTATACAAGAGATGGGGCTTATAACTCAAGGAGTGTTTTAAAAAAAGAAAGATGGGACTTACAACCAAAGGGAGGCCCAGATGATTTTTGTTTAAAAGGCGACGATCGCGCCACGGTTTCAGAAAACACGATGGGACTTATTCAGTGACTGAAGCCCAAAATGATTTATATGTGACAAGGGATGGGTCTTACACTTATTAGAGGCCCAAAAGTGTTTTAGTGAAGTTTGAAAAAATTAAAATCTAGAGAAAACCCTAATTTTGAATTTTAAAATATAATTTTCAAAGGAAATTAAATAAAAAATGATATAAAATATCAAATATATTCAAAAACAAATTTTCAACTTTGAAAACTATTTTGAAAAATCAAGTTTAACCATATGAAAGCTTGAAATTCATTTAAATTTGAAAATTCAAATTGGAAATTTCATTTAAAAATGTTTTAAAACAAATAAAATGAAATTATTTACGAAAGTTCAAGCTATATTAAATAAATAATATAAATGTGATTTTTTTTAAAATAAAATATTTTAACATTTTTGTGACTTTTAAAAAAAAAGAACCAATAAAAAATGATTAAAAATGAAAGAGAAATTGATTTTTGAAATCATTTAATAAAAATATCAAATATTAAAAAATTCAAAAATTTGAAAATGGCGCCAAGGCCATCTTCTTCTTCCTCGCGTGTACCCGCTATAGCCAATTTGCAAAACCTCACATATCTCTCTCAATCTGTAATGGTTTTGACTTTTGTAAACATGAAAGTTGTGTATTTTTGAACAATGATTTCAATGATATAAATTAATTGCATTTATTTTAAGTGTGGAGTGAGAAATCATAAGATGAACTTAAGAACCCTAATTTCTGCAAGAACACTATAAAATCCTATACACAAAAGCTACAAAGTAATTAATTGAGGGGAATCACTCTACATAAGTGCAGAAACATGTTTGTAACTTGAAAACACATTTATGATGCATGGATCATAGAGTTTGAGAGTGTCAGGCTTACCTCTGCAAGAGGAAATCGAATCCTTAGTTGTAGGCGTTACAGATGTTGTGTGATGATCTGAACAGCTTCAATGTACCTAATATAAGGTGTTTGGAAGCTTGGAATGGATTGAATGCACCTGGTTCTTGTTGTGGCACCTCAACTGCAAGTAGGCAAAAAAGCTTGAGCAAATGGGGGGTGACTTTGTGATTCAGATGTTCCAGATGTGTTTTGAGGTTATGGATCACTTATATATGATATATGTGAGGTGTTAGCATGGTTGGTTTTGATGGAATTGATCCCTATTTGAAAATTCGAGAGTTACTTCAAGAAGAAGCAAAATCTGGTTTTTGAAATGTGATTTGGAGGAAATCATGTATTGCTATGCTTTGGTGTACTTGAATTGATAAAAAAGAACATCTATTTATAGTAGAGCAACTTTGTTTTGGGAGGAATAGTGATTGGAGGCTGAATCACTCAAATATCCATTGAACTTTGTCATGTAGCCAAAGTCTCCTCTAGCCATTGACTTGGGTCAATCTTGCAGACCTATGGTCTTCTGATGCTTGAGTTTATCTTGACTCATTTGCAATGTTGTGGACTGATACATGCCTGCTCTAGGCATCCATTCAATGCCTTATGAAAAGTTTGAAGTTTTTGGATTTGAACTTTGAATGTCACATGCCTAAAGGATTGGATTTTTGACTTGGTGGCCTTGTGATCAGATTCTTCATCATTCAAGTTGATTTTGGACAGAAATGAAATGATGCAAGTGTCCAAAATTGGCTCAAGAAATCGTGGGAACCAAGTTATGTATCAATGCCTTTGTGTGGGCAGGGCGAAAATGCCATTTTTTTAGGCTTATAACTCCTTGCTCAAGTGGAACCATGGGAGGCTCTTGTACTTTTTGGAAAGCCCCAATAACATACTTAAAATTTGATGTTCAACAATGGTCTTGAATCATCTTGGATCATAATGAAAAATAGCCTCAAAGTTGGTGAAAATGCAAAACAGATTATGTCCAAAATTTCACTAAGTGTTGGAAAAATGGTCATTTTCATATTTTTGGGATTTTGATCAATCCATAACTCAAAATTCATGAGGATTTGGAATCTGATGTAGTTGACAATCTTGAAGTATGTAATGAGAGCTTTCATTTGAGCTTTGGATGGAAGAAAAAGGTTGCTTAGATCACAAGTTATGGCCTTACAAAGTTGGGTATAAATCATTTTTTTCCATGACTTAGTGAAAATTCATGTTTCTTATGGTTGTCCCTTTTGCAAGTAACCCCACTTTTCTTGATTTTTCTTGATGGATGATGATCAAAACCATTAGTTAACATTTTTTTTTACTTAGGTAAGCCTTGTTTGTCAAGAAATTCAATAAGTCAAACTTGGTTTTTTGGTACAGTTGACTTTTAATCAGATGAATTTCAAACTTTGCGATCTTCTATGAAATCAAGTCCTTGACCTAATTCAAACCTAATGGATGGATTCCATAGGTGTTATAAAGTGTCTTGAATCATGTCCCAAGGTTTGAGATCATGTCTTGGTCAAAACTCAAAGATACATTTGACTTTTTATTAGGAAACCCTAATTGGTCCAGATGAATTTGAATCCTTGTACTGCTTATGAACCAAGTTCTTTGAATCAATCCAATATTGTAAATGGATCAATAAGATGTATTGTAGGTCTTCAAAACACTTTTTGAGGTCTTGGCTCATGTCTTGCTCCAAAAGTCAACTTAGGGGTGAATTAGGTCAAGAAACCCTAATTGCTGATTTTTGATTAACGCATCCCCTAAGGCTATTTTGAACTTATGATTGGGTCCATGAGGTCCCTTTGAGCTTCTTGGATCATGTTTTGAATTATTATTCCATTCCCAGAGGAAAATTTCCCTCTGGAGGCCTTGGTCGACCAAAACCCTAATTTGATGACACAAATGATCTTAAGGCTTGATCCCCTTGGAATGTTGCACTCATGTGCTTGATTCTTGATGTGGGAGACCTCTTGATCCTTTATAGCTGTTTGAGAGGCTTGACAAGTTGAGGATCATGTGCATTCTCGATTGATCCTTTGTCTGAGTGCTCTGAGGGGGCTCAAAACCCTAATTCTTGGTTGAGGTGAATACTCAACAATATTTGAGAGGATTGATGAGGCATAAAGGTACACCCATATTATGGTGAAGATTTGCACAAATGATGGGAAATCTTGTGGTCAAAATTTGGGGTATGTCAGATGCCCCTATTTTATCTTCTTAGACCTAAAGGTGTGAATGGCGAAGACGTTCGGACATTCAAGGTAGAAGAGGATTAAATATCGGAATACCCGAAATTTTGATTATGGTTGTGAATGGCAGCTGATTTGCTCGTCCATCTTCTTTTGCTAAGTAGTACTACTTAGAAAAAGGGTAAAATTCCCCTCAATCCTGGTCTTTAGCCACAGAACTGGTCTTAGTTTCTTTGAAATAAACTTCCCCTCGATCCTAGTCTTCTGCCATGGAATTGGTCTCATTTTTTTTAAATAAACTTCCCCTCGATCCTGGTCTTCTGCCATGGAACTGGTCTCAGGTTTTTTTTGAAATAAACTTCCTCTCGATCCTGGTCTTCTGCCATGGAACTGGTCTCAGTTTGTTTTTGTTGATTTCCTTCCTCGACAAGGAATGTTATTTATAGCGGTCTTCATCAAACTTAATGCCATTTGACGGAAAAAGATTTGATGTCATACTTGCTGGGGAAACCCATTTTCCTGAACTGCAGAGGTGTACAAACTTCTCTGTGAGAGATGCCATTTGTTGACCTACTGGGGAAAGCAAGTCTCTTGAGAAATTGCTTGTTGCTTGGTGATATTACAACATACTTTTGTTCGAGACATTTTTCGGAGAAATGCCATGTGATGTAATCTAATGTTGAGGTGTTGATGACTTCATTGAAAGCAAATTCTTTGGGGAGAAACTGCCGTATTGCTGAGAGTCTTCTGTTGAAAGGCTTTCTCTAGGGATTTTCTTTAATCCGAGAAAGCAAAATATCATCTTCAATGGTGAAGAGTAATGTTCCAAAGGTGTCTATCTGAATGACTTATTTTCTTTCATAGGTTTAAGTTATCAAAATGGTTGAGGACAGACTCCAATCCAGGGATACACTGGAGAGAGATTATTTAGATGGTAGATTTTCCTAACTAGGAAAGAACTTAGACTGAGACTTTGTCCTATCTGACACAGAAAGGAAGACTGGCAACTCTATCAGATAGAGGAAACTTATCACTTGGGGATGAAAATGACCAGAGTGATATTAATGCAGTATGAATACAAATTTGAATCAATTATACATGATGTATGTATGTTTATGCTGACAAAACAGACACGACATACAGACTGGTGATGAACACAACCGAATACTCAGCCACTCCAGGAGATGGGGGTATCTATGAAGATTTCGAAAGTTGGATGTTTACTCGAGAATAGAAATTCCTGCATCCATTCCGATTTCTAGAGGTACAAACCTGCTAAGCATATAAATATGTTCTTGTTTTTCAGCGGTGAACCCTATTGGGGGAGAAAAACCATCAATTGGTTTTTAGAGGTAAGAACTCTGCCGGGGATGATAGACGGATCATTTCGTCTGAAATAGTTGATCCTTCATTCAGGGTGTACTGGTCAAAAGGAATACTTTGATTCCACATTTTGAAGTTCGATCACTACCAGAGAAGCATTCGATATTCCTTTTTTGTGCTTATTAATCGAAAGTAAATTACCATCTTTGTTTTCAAAAGTAAGACTTGGACTTCTCGTTTCGAAAAAGTAAATTCATTTTTGTTTCAAGAATCGTTGATCATATTAAAAATGTCATTTTGTAAAGAAAAATAAATGAGAATTGTAAATAAAAGGCACACAGGCTCGAATTTTATTGATAGAATGGTAATCAGCCAAGCGCGTGATCCCATAGAGCATTACAAAGTTTAGAAAATGGTAATTTAAAGGAAAAGGGCTACATTGAAACATAACGACCGCTAGCCTTCTAACAAGTTTGAATTCTGGACATTCTGAGCTTCTGTCGAAGGTGACCTTGACTGAAGTTTTCCTGACAGATGACGTTACCGTTGGGGATCTAATCTTGTCAGACATAGTTACTTGCCATGAATCCCTAACTTTTGCCTGGTTTGCCTTTTCAGGTTTTTAATCCATCAGGATGATTTTTGCTTATGTCTCTAATTTTTGCCTGGACCGCCTTTCCGAGTTTTCAATCCAACGAGACATTTTTTTTATTTAGGCGAAGTATTTCTTGACTACATCAACATTCATGGCGTAGGTAAACTCCTCTCCATCCATGGTTGTGAGTCTCAAGGCACCGCCTAAGAAGGCTCTCTTAACAACATAAGGGCCATCGTAATTTAGAGTCTAGTTGCCCCTGGAATCAGTGAGAAATGATTGTATCTTCTTGAGCACGAGGTCTCCTTCCCTGAAGACACGGGGACAGACCTTTTTGTCAAACGCTCTCTTCATCCTTTGCTAATATAACTGACCATGGCATAAAGCCATCATTCTCTTTTCTTCGATTAGGTTCAGTTCATCATGTCAATTTTGACACCATTCAGCTTCTGTTAGCTTGGCTTCCATCAATACTCTTATTGATGGGATCTCTACTTCTATGGGGAGAACTGCTTCCCTGCCATATACTAGAGAGAAAGGAGTTGCCCCCATTGAAGTGCGGACATATGTGTGATAACCGTGAAGAGCAAATGGTAGCATCTCATGCCAATCTTTGTAGGTTATTACCATCTTCTGAATGATCTTTTTGATATTCTTGTTAGCCGCTTCTACCGCCCCGTTCATTTTGGGTCGGTAGGGAGATGAGTTATGGTGTTCGATCTTGAACTTAGCGCATAACTCTGTCATCATCTTGTTGTTCAAGTTGGATCCATTATCCGTAATGAACTGGCTTGGAACACCATAACGGAAAATGAGATTATTTTTGATAAATCAGACCACCACTTGTCTGGTTACATTGGTGTATGACACTGCTTCGACCCACTTGGTGAAGTAGTCGATGGTTACCAGGATAAACCGATGTCCGTTTGAAGCTTTGGGTTCAATCATACCAATCATGTCGATACCCCATATAGAAAAAGGCCATAGAGAAGAAAGAACTTTGAGATGCGTTGGCGGTACATGGATTTTGTCAGCGTATATCTGACACTTGTGACACCTCCTCATGTACTGGTAACAATCGGATTCCATTGTCAGCCAATAATATCCCGCTCTCAGAATTTTTCTTTCCATTATATGTCCATTGGCATGAGTGCCAAAGGAGCCTTCATGAATCTCTTTCATTAACATGTTTGCTTATTATCTGTCTACGCATCTGAGCAAGACCATGTCAAAGTTTCTCTTATAGAGTGTATCACCGTTCAGGAAGAAGTTTCCAGCTAGTCTTCTGAGAGTCTTCCTATCTTTTCTTGATGCCTCAGGCGGGTATTCTTGTCTTTGAAGGAAGCACTTTATATCATGATACCATGGTCTGTCATCTATGATTGCTTCGATTATGAAGATGTAAGCGGACCTCTCAAGGCGTATTACGTCGATCTTAGGTACGTCGTTCCATTGAGTTACACTAATAATGGAGGATAGGGTGGCTAATGCATCAGCCATGTGATTTTCTTCACGAGGGATATGATGAAACTCGATCCTGTTGAAGAATGGTAACAACCTTCTTGCGTAGTCTTTGTAAAGAATCAGTCCTGATTGGTATGTATCCCATTTTCCTTTGATCTAATTGATAACTAGGGCTGAGTTTCCATACACATCCAAGTTCTTTATCCTTAAGTCAATTACTTCTTCAAGACCCATGATACAAGCTTCGTATTAGGCCTCATTGTTTGTGTATTTGAATGTCAATCTGGCAGTGAAAGGAATATGGGTACCCTGAAGTGTTACGATGATTTCCCCAATTCCGTTTCCATAAGTGTTGACAGCTCTGTCGAATATTAGTCCGTATTGGGAACCTGGTTCCGGCCCTTCGCTGGGTAGCGGTTCATCACAATCTTTCATTTTCAAGTACATGACATCTTTGTCTGGGAAGTCAAATCCGACTAATTCCTAATCGTCAATCAGTTGATGAGCCAAATGATCGGCTAAAATACTTCCTTTGACGGCTTTCTAAGCATGGTATTCGATGTCGTATTATGATAACAACATCTGCCAACGGGCAATCCTTCCCGTGAGAGCAAGCTTTTCAAAGACGTACTTGATCGGATCCATTTCGAGGATTAACCAAGTAGTGTGACAAATCATGTACTGGAGGAGACGTTTGGCTGCCCAAGCCAGAGCGCAACAAGTTTTCTCAAGCATAGTGTATCAAGTTTCACAGTCTGTGAACTTCTTGCTTAAGTAATAAATGGCAGATTCTTTTCATTTCATCTCGTCTTGTTGGCCAAGCACATAACCCATGAAGTCTTCCAAGACTGTTAGGTAGATGATCAGCGGTCTTCCTTCCACTTGAGGAGACATAATCGGTGGATTCAGTAGATATTCCTTGATGCTGTCGAAAGCCTTTTGGCAGTCTTATGTCCATACACAGCTTTGATTCTTTCTGAGTAGTTTGAAGATCGGCGCGCATGTCACGGTCATAAGGGATATGAATCTTGAGATGTAATTTAGATGTCCCAAAAATCCTCTGACCAGTTTTTCTGTCTTTTGAGAAGGAATTTCTTGAATGGCCTTGACCTTGTCAGGATCGACCTCAATTCCTTTCTGGCTGACGATAAATCCTAAGAGTTTTCCTGAGCGAACACCAAACGTACACTTATTGGGATTCAAGCGGAGTTTGTATTTTCTCTAACGCTCGAATAACTTTGACAGGTGTGTCACATGCTCTTCTTCTATTTTAGATTTGGCAATCATGTCATCGACATACACTTCAATCTCTTTGTGCATCATATCGTGAAACAGAGTTGTCATGGCCCTTTGATAGATTGCCCCCACGTTCTTTAGACCAAACGAAATTACCTTGTAACAGAAGGTGCCCCATGGGGTGATGAATGTAGTTTTCTCCATATCTTCCGGCGCCATTTTGATTTGATTATAGCCCGAGAACCCGTCCATGAAGGAGAAGACTTTGAATTTAACTGTACTGTCCACCAGCATGTCAATGTGTGGCAGAGAGAAGTCATCCTTTGGACTTGCTTTGTTCAGATCCCTGTAGTCTACACACATTCTGACCTTTTCGTCCTTTTTCAGAACTGGCACGATATTGGCTAACCATTGAGGATATTCTGAGGTGGCAAGGGCACCTGCGTCGATCTGCTTCTGCACTTCTTCCTTAATTTTGATGGCCATATCTGGATGAGTCCTTCTCAGTCTTTGTTTTAGTGGAGGAGATTATGGTTTCAGCGTTAAGTGATGTTCCACGATGCTGGTATCCAACCCTGGCATGTCCTGATAGGACTAAGCAAATACATCTGGAAACTCTTTGAGAAGTTTTATCAAGCCTTCTCTGACAGCTGGACTGAGCAGTGCCCCAATCTTAAATTTTTTCCTTTCTTCTTCTGAACCTAAATTGACCGTTTCCAACGGCTGTTCGTGAGGCTCAATAGACTTTTCCTCTTCCCTGAGTAGTCAGGAAATCTCTTCTGGAATTTCTTCATCCTCTTCTTCTTCAGCTTCAAATACCGGGAATTCAAAGTTGGGAGAAGGCATTGGATCGTATGTTTCGATGGGGTTTAAAATAAGCAATCTGCATGACGTGATGATTCTTTTTTTTTTTAGAAAAGACAGAGAGAATACAAGAGTGTGTGCAGTGTATTTTCTGAAAACGCTTGTTTTTAATTTGGGTTGTTTTTAGGATTACCATTTTCTGAAAAATGAAAAGTGAAAACAACAATAAATGCGGGAATTCAGAATGACATTATTTATTCATGATTTGTCGATTCTTGAAACACAACCCTATAAAACAAAAGTTTGTCGCTTTGGGCGAAGCGAAGAGGGACATTTACAGAAAAGTGAGCCCTATAAAACAATCATTTCACCCGGGCAAAGTGAAAGGTTAAAACAAAGACGGTAATTACTTCGACTTATGGACAACTTTCGGGACACCGACTGCAGCCCAATGGCGACGAACTCCTCTATGAATCACAAAGTCTGGTACTTCCCTTCTTTGTTTGTCTTCAGAAATGGCCCTGATTTCTGGTGGAGTTGGATCGTTGGAGTCTTCCTCCCGTGCAGAGTTATCATAAGAGGACTCTTCTGTCGCATCTTCCATAGTATTTTCACTCTCGAGAGTATTTCCCCATCCAGTTGGCTGGATGTCCTCGTATTTGATGCGAAAGCTTTCGGGAGCGGTGTATTTAACTAGAAAGTCATATTTTCCGCTTGGTTGTCCCAAGGTATCCCAGGTTTCTGTGGGAATAGATGAGTCATCTTCCGTAATGGCGTTGACCTCAGGGAATGCGTAGTTAATGAATTCTTGTCCAGCAATCTTTGCAAATTCATCACCATGGCGTTGGACATTTTCATAATGTTTTGAGTAAGGACTCCATGACTCTGTGGGAACATGGGTATTCTTTTCAAGATTACTCAGCTGATAGGCATTATCCGGCTGACTCTTTTGCCCCAAGTCTTTCGTGTATGGCTTCCAGATAGGCAAGTCATCCAGGTGATCATAGTAATCATAGTCAAAGTTGTCTTTCATCAGATTGTCTTCCTCTAATGAGTTGGGTGGAGCACGACATCCTTCGGGATCACAATCTCCATAGATCAATCTGACGTCTGATATTGGTATATATCTTGGGCTCTGCTTTAGAGAGCGGAATGGTACATATGCCTCTCCCTAAGATATATAACCGTCATCGTTGAGATAAGACTTCCACTCCTCATCTGTGTCGGAGGAGTCGTTCCCATCGATGGTGTGGACTTCTTGAGATACTGGGTGAAGGAAGCCTCCGCTGTGAAAGAAATCCTGAATAGGACGAAAACTTTCATCCTTCTTAGTAGTCTGGGTACAAGCTGAAGAGAAACCAAGACCTTTTCTTGTTTTTTTATCAGTAGGAATTATAATCTGTCCCCATCCTTTTATGTCATCACTCCCTAGTACTTTGAGAGCGTCTTTGTATGAGGAAATCGACGTACCTCTTTCTTGTTGATTCTCATTGCTCACCGAGAGTGCTGGGAACCAGTTTCCAACAACCTCCTCTGGTTCTACACAAGAGAAGGATGATAATTTGATCACGATTAAGGCTTGCTCTCCACATACTGTGACTAATATGTCATTCTTGACGAACTTCAGCTTCTGGTGAAGTGTCAAAGTGACTGCCCCAGCTTCGTGTATCCAAGGTCTTCCTAATAAACATATATATGCTGCTCGGATGCCCATGACCTGGAAAGTGTGAGGACCGATAGTTATGGGAAGATCTACTTCGCCGATAACTGTTTTTCTAGATCCGTCAAAGGCTTTGACGATGATCTCACTGCCTCTCATCGGAGTTCCTTGAAAATATAGTCGAACCAAAGTCGATCTTGGAATGATATTTAAAGATGAACCTGTGTCCACCAGAATGCTGGCTAAAGTATCGTCTTGGTAGTTGACTGTGATATTGAGTGCCATATTATGGTTCTTTCCTTCTTCCGGCAGTTCTTCATCACTGAATCCCAAGTTGTTGCAGGAAGTGTTGTTAGAGATGATGCTGTCAAATTGTCCTACCATCACATCTTATTCTACAAAGGCCTATTCCAAGACCTTCTGTAGAGCTTTTCTGTGGGCTTGTGAACTAAGCAAGAGAGACAATACAGAAATTCGAGACAGAGTTTGCAACAATTGGTCCACAATGTTGTACTCGCTTTTTTGGATGAGCTTCAGCATCTCATCGCTATTCTTTACAGGTTCTGTATTGCTGGATCGACCGAATTGTTGGTTAGGAACTTCCATTTGAGGTTCCTTTTCTTTGGTAGGTTCCCAACTCCTCTGTTGAAGACCCGACCGCTCCGGGTAACTCGACAGATGTCGGCAATGTTCACAACAGAGGGTAATGGAGTTTCTTTTCCATTTTCTATGGTCGTTGCACCATACTTGTATGGGATAGGTTTGTCTGACTTGTACGGTATTTGACCTGGAAAGTAGACGACCACATGGGCTTTTTGGGCCTTTTGACTGTCGTAGGCCACCTCGATCAGCTCTAAGTTTGGAATCTTTCTATTGCCGAGAGAGACTCTTGATTCATCGAGTAGAGGAGTTACGGCACAAACATCCTTAGTTTTTCCATGATTGGAGATTACGACTGTGTTTTTGCTTTGACCAGGGAGGTAATCTTGTATCATGTTGATTGATTCAGATTTCAAACATGGTTGAATCTCCTATCTATCTAACTGATGCTGGAGGGCTGCTCGCACTAGATAGAATCCTTGGTTATTTTCCGAGCATACTCTACAACATTCAAAATTGTGAGGTGGTACCCGACCATATCCGCTTTGTATGCAGTGCATCCTTACTAGATCTGTTTCCCTTGAGCGGACATCACAACTTTGATGTCTTCCAGGATTCCCATAAGTCAGACTAACTTGTTGTTTGTCTTCATCCATGTAGATCGGAAGCCACCAGTGGTCCAATAGGTGTTGAAGAGTCCTTTGCACAAGCGCATAACCTTGGTCATTTTCGTAGCATTCTTTACAGTTTTGATAATCATGTGAAGCCAGAAAACCAAGTCTGACCTACTTAGCATGCAGTTCCACTAGACTAGTATTCATCAAGCGTATGTCAAAGATTTAAACCATATTGACTTGATGATCACTTCTTTCATGGTAGTCTTGGATCCATCCGAGATCCATTTGATGTTGGCGGGCCTCTTGCATAAAAAAGCATCCCTGATTATCCGTTGAGCAGATCGGACAAGTGTTGTAATCGTGTCGCGGCAGGTTGTAATACTGACTTTGTCTTGAATGCAACGCCACTAGATTGATGTTCATTGCACAGATGTCATGGTTCTGGACAATGTTGGGATGTGCATGGGCCAGGTTTACTTCACGAATCCTATGATCCTGAATCCAGCCTAGATCCATTTGTTCTTGCAGAGCTGCTTGTACTATGACATACCCTTGATTGTCCTTAGAGCAGATATCACACTAATGATAGTTGTGAAATGGCACATGGTTTTACCCGCTCTATTTGCAATGCATCTTTACCAGGTTGGTTCCTAGTAAGCTTACATTGTGAATTTGATAACTGTTGACAGGCTCTCCTTCTATCAAATTCACTGTAGTCTTTTCATGTTACGGTAATGGGTTCATTTGAACATTTGGATTAGTATCCTTGAAAGATAAAACCCCGTTCCTGACGAGCTTTTGTACATCAGACTTGAAGCTGAGACAATTCTCAATATTATGTCATGTTCCTCCTTGATGGTAAGGACAAGTTTGATCTGCTTTGAACCAAAAAGGTGGATTTTCTGGTACTACAAGAGGCGTCCTGGTTTGAACGTTCCCCTTGGCCAGTAGAAGTGGAAATAACTCTGCGTACATCATCAGTATAGTGTCAAACCCTAATGGTCGTGTAGTACGATTGTTGTTATTGTACTGCGGGCGAGCTTGCTGAAGAGGTTGTTGCGGCCTTTGCTGAAGAGGCTGTTGCGGCCTTTGCTGATACTGTTGTTAATTTGGTTGGCTCTGAGCAACTTGAGGTTGATAAGTTTGAGCCGACACTGGGTTGATAGCGGGAGTTACTGCTGCTACCGGTTGATACCTTCGCCTTTGCTTTCCCAGAGAGATATTACTGATATCTTGCTCTTTCTTCTTTTAGAAAGCACTACCGTATCTTTTGGTACTACCAGATGGCTCTGCATCTTTGACCAATCGTCCTTCTTGGACTGCTTCTTCAAGGTGTACTCCTATGTTCATCATTTAAGTGAAGTCACGGGGCGCACTGGCAACCATTCGGTCGTAATAAAACGAGCTCAATGTTTTCAGGAAGATCTTCGTCATTTCCTTTTCTTCGAGAGGAGGACAGATCTGGGCGGCAATTTCACGCCATCTCTGAGCATATTCCTTGAAGGTTTCTTTATCCTTTTGTGGCATTGCTCTGAGCTGGTCCCTATCTGGTGCCATGTCCAAGTTGTATTTATACTGCTGAATGAAGGCTGCACTGAGATCTCTGAAAGTACTAATCTTGGTGCGGTTTAAACCTATGTACCATTTGAGTGCGGCACCGGTTAAACTGTCTTGGAAGTAATGGATTAATAGCTGTTAATTGTCTGTCTGGGTAGACATTTTCCAAGCGTACATCACCAAATGACTTTGAGGGCAAGAGTTGCCTTTGTATTTTTCAAAGTCAGGCACCTTGAATTTGTACGGGATCTTTACATTAGGGACCAAACAAAGGTCGGCGGCGTCCTTTCCGAATAAGTCTTGACCACGAATGGCATGCAGTTCCTTCTGCATTTCCAAGAATTATTCCTGGAATTCATTCATCCTTTCGTACACGTCTTCGTTTCTGCCAAAAATTGCTTGCGGAATTTGCTCCTCCAAGACAGTGTGTACCACTGGTTGTGGTATAGTCATTATGGAGGTAATTCTTGGCGCTTCAGTAACCTGAAGTTTGTAACCTTCAGGGGTTTCTGTTGTAACCCTTGCATCTTTATTTCCCTGAAGTTTGTAACCTTCAGGTCTGGCTGTTCTTGCTACGACTTTCGGGTCTTCAGTGACCGGTGGGATGTATCCTTCAGGTATAAAGTTGTGAGGCATGCCCCAGGGGAAACCTTTAGGCATGTTGTACTGAGGATGACTGCCAAGTGTCTCAAATGCTGGTGTAGATGTAACCTCCGAGATTACAGTTCTTTGATATTGTTGTTCCTGGGCTGCTGCCAGGGATTGCATGTCGTGATGGAGTTTCTCCAAACTCTCCTTCAGAACATTGATTTCTTCTCTCAGCTCTCTGTTCTCTTCCTCGAGATCGTCCATTTTCTTTTGTCGATTGGCCCGAGTAATGTACGAATAAGACAGTTTGACTCTAAAGTGCGACATATATATGAGACACAAAGACAAAGATGTGCTATGTGAGAATGATGAATGATATGCAAAGGATGATATATTTTTAGTTTTTGTTTTCAAAAGAACTTTTAACAATTATATTGCAAATATCACACAGTGGGGGAGACCCCTTTTATTGAACTTGAAAGATTGCAGCGTTTTACAAGAAAAAGTACAGTATTTTACAAAGTGTTGTAAGGAAAATTAGGCCTATGGATTCTGAGTTCTCTCTAAGGAGAACTCAGATGTTGGTTCCTAAATTTTTCTTTTCTTTGATTGGGCTCCTTCAGCCGTTGTCGGGTCAACGATTCTCTGCCAAGTGAAAGGAGTGAGCAAATTTCTTCGTTCCTCCTGAATTTCCATAGCATACTACTCTAATATCTCAATCAGAGCATCCTTTTCCTTTAGCAATTCCTGGATCTTGGTACATTCCAAATTAAGGATCTGGTACTTGTTCTTCCAAGAGTTTCTCTCACGTTGAACTTTGTTGAGAGCGACCTGGAGTTTTTCCGTGTCAGACATGAAATAAAGGACAAATTCCTTTAAGGGAAAAACTTCTTGACGAGGGTAGGGCATCCTCAGTTTGATAGCCCTGGTTTGTACCCAGTGGAAATAAGGTTCTGCAGAGGAACAATTTGGTCTTCCCAGGGATTCTCTCCCTTTCATGTGAATATGTTGCCAGGCATGCACTATTTCTTTCTTTAGTGCCCTGTCATTTTCTCCTTCCTTAAAGAAAAGACCTTCCAGATGAGCATTATGTGGGATATTCTTCATTGGGTATCCGAGTTGGCGGCGAACAAGAATTGAATGATAGTTGATCCCTCCTTTAGTACCAATGAGGGGTACATTAGGGAAATTTCCACATCTGTCGATGATTTCTATTCCTTCGTAAATCCAATTGTACCAATCTATGTTTGTATTGGTGAGCGACATAATCTTCTGCCACCATCGCAGATTACTCTCGAGCATACTTGGGCAAGTGGGAAAGAAACCATTTGTAGAGCAATGGTACACAACATGTGATCATCCCTCCACTGTACAAATTCCTTAAGTGTACAGAATGATAAGCATCCGCGAGCAAGGTTGGTACGGGGTTTCCAATCAAGAATATCTTAACAGCATTGGTGTTGACGAAGTTGTCGATGTTGGGAAAAAGGAATAACCCATATGTGAGCAGGACAAAGATATCCTCGAAATCGGTTACATTTCCTATACTAGCAAAGTATAGGGCTTTCTCCATTAGGAATTTAGCAGGTAACCCCTGGATTCCTTCTATGGTGGTCAGGTGAGTCTTGACTTCTGATTTATCCAAAGAGATGGCTCTTGCAATAGTTTGTTCTTTTGGAATTTCTTCTAGTCTAGAAAATGGATCTCAATCAGTGATGGATAAGTCAATCAGGTGGGAGTACTCTTCTAGCATTGGTGTGAGCTGATAATCTGGGAATGTGAAGTAGTGGTAAACCGGATCGTAGAACTGAATCAGCGTAGACATGATCCGTTCAACCATGTTGACCTTCAGAAGAGATAACAGTCCCCTGTGCTTAGCTCTGAAAGCCTCAGGATTAGTAATCATCCTTCCCAATTTCCTTAGGTCATCCAATTTTGGAACCTTGAAGGTGTACTTGTGCGTTTTTCTTCTTCTGAAATCCATAACACAACCTCTATGATATTTGCAAATATTGTTTTAGTTCTTTTGAAAAAGATTTTTTTCTTGTTTAAAAAGGTTTTTTAATGAATGTATGGATGCATGAATGCAGCAAACGAAAACATTTGAAAACATGGGTTTAGGGTTCATTGTCACGAGCATGGAGCCATGGATCTACCCATCCCCATAGGTTGTACTAATTGGTCCATTTTTGTACCTGTAGAACGGGTTCTAAAAGGTTCCCAAAATCATTGACCCCTCTTAAGGATATTAACAGCAAGCCGATTGACTCAAGCGAGCTGTAATATCCTAAGATGAATCTCCTTTGAGTGTAGTATCGCATGTCAACTATTCCCGATAGTCACCGCACTACCTAATGGTTTAAATGATTAAGTGTCTACTAAATCCTCAGTGTCATGGGTACCGCACTGGAAAGGCTATGCTTTCACGACAATAAGTCGTTCAACATTAGCAAGTCCACACGGGTACCTCGACTGATTCGGTGGACTGCCAGGTTAGCTTAGTCGGGATTCACATCCTATAAGCCTTTCCTGGAGACGCCACCACTTATCTTAATGTTCTCTCAAACTTTCCACATGCTTATCAATCGCATTCCTAGTTAACAGAAATTTAAACACGGGTATCAAGTAATATGACAGTAAATGATATATATATAGTGGAAAACTGAGAAAATAAATAAACAGAGGCAAAGCCTAGACCTCTTAAGATCTCTAATCTTAAAAGTTCCCCAGCAGAGTCGCCATTTTTCTGTAGCGTGCAATTTTTGTCGGTGACGCGACCACCTTACCGCAATATTGGAATTTGGGTGCTACTTTCTGATTTCTTATTTATCCTATGAAGCTGGAAAGGAAAGGGAAGATATCTAAAACTAACTTTGCAGGCAAATATTTTCTTTAACAAATGCTAAGAGATTGGGGGTCGGGGTCAGGTTATACAAAGGGAAGCTATTAACACCCAATGTATATATGGTTATCCATAGACCTTTTTTTTCATTTTTCTCTGTTAATTTGAAACGTTCTCTGGTGTTTATCTGTTGTGGCTTGGGAAAGTTCCTCCTTTGGGAGAATTTAGGGAATATTTTGGTTGTTTTCGGGTTTTTCGTTGTTTTTGGTAAGGTACTGGACCTAAAGTTTTGGATTTGTGTGCTCGCTAAGATTTCACAATCTTATGCCTACGTATTCCCGTAAAGAAAAATGGAAAATCAGAGCAATTGTAGTTCCTCCTATTTCTATGGGAGGGAAAGATGTTTGGTGTCTTGTTCAAAGCCCAAGATTGAAGCTAGCTGAGTATTTGTGTCTTGTTCAAAGCCCAAGATTGAAGCTAAAGGGGTGACTGAGAGAGAATTTGTCATCTCTAAAGGGACAATATCTCACCTATTCATCACAAAAGTTGAGTAATTGGTTATAAAGGAGAATTACTTTAACTGGGATATGTGAATCCAGCAATACCATAATTTCCTTTTTAGGGTGCTGTCATGAAGGAAGAAAGCTTTAACTCAGTGTAGAGCAATGCCACTTTTTCCTTATGAATCTTTCATGCTAAGAGATGGACATTGGGTTGGATGTTAAAGATCCAGAGGCTTGCCACTTAAAACTGTTAGATGAAAGATAAATTTTGGCCAGGATAAGAGAAGGACTCCAGCTTGGATTTTGAATCAACAAGTGTGCCACTTAAAGCAATTATCTGGAAAAAGGTTTCTGATTGTTTGTTTTGATAATGTGATGTATAGAGGAAATATCCTCCTGCATAGTGGACTCATGGTCTCATATGAGGGGATGCTGATTTTTGTGTGTCTTGATTAAAGCCCAAGGTTGAAGCTAAAAGAAACTGACTCCACTGGGGAGGTTTTTATCTGTCTTGTACAAAGCCCAAGATTGAGGCTGACTGACTCCACTAGGGGAAATTCTTATATGAAGCCTGAGAGGAGGCTATCTTTTGCTGTGGATTTGTTGAAACCCAGGAGCAAGTCCAAATTGTATTGGGGAATCCAAAAGTTTTACTCTTTCTAAGGATCAGGGAAGAGTTAAGATATCAGATGCCATGAGGTTCTATTTCTCTTGGGGATTTGTTGATGGTTGATTGACCCTGGTTGGGGATTTTTAAGGTGAATGTTTAAACCTTGTTGGGGGGTCAGATGGGTTTAAAGTTGAGTTTGAAAACCTATAGAGGTTTCAACTCTGCTGGAGATTAGTATATTGATGAAGTGATCAGGGTCTTTTCCTGTGCTTTTAGGAAACTTGAGGGTTTCTTTGTGAGATTCAAGAGGATATGAGACTTTCCAAGTCTACTTGAATGAAGCTCAAGAAGAGGCTGAAACTGTCCAAGTCTCTCAAGAAATGGTAGGCTCTAGTGTAGAGAGAGATCTTTGTATGATGCCCAAGAGGAGGCTGAGGGTTTAAGGGATGAGGATTAACCCTAGAATGGTATGATGTTCTGGAATTCTTGACTCTCCTGAGAATTGAACTAGTAGATATGACTAATTTCTATCCTATACTTTTAGGAGGCCTTTGGGTCCTTGTACTAAGCCCAAGAGGAGGCTGAGGAACTTCTAAGAAGCCTGTGGGTCCTTGTACTAAGCCCAAGAGGAGGGTAGGGATGCTTTTAAGAAGCCTGTGGGTTTAAACCAAAGAAAAGTTCAAGAAAGGTTTCACCGGGAATTAATCCTTTCTTTGCTGAACAGTTCTAGGGATTGAAGAAATTCAAAAGAGGTTTCACCGAGAATTAATCCTCTATGGGGAAATGAATTTCTTGTACACACACACACACACACACAAATATTTATATATATATATATATATATATATATATATATATATATATATATTTCTAAGTTTTGAAAGTCTTGAGAAAAGTTTCACCGGGAATAATGTCTTTCTCTGTTCCATATTGTATAAGCCCAAGAGGAGGCAAGACTGTATAGGGAATTTCCTATGAGGAACTAGTTTTTAATTATGTTGTAAAGTAACCTCTGGTTTGATCTAAACCTAGACCTAACTGCTGGGGAGACTCTAAGCAAGATATGCACAATTATATACAAACAATTATATTGACAGATATACATAAGAAATATGCACTGAAAAAGATATGGGGACTTACCTTCTGAGAAGAAGCCTAAGCATATTGTGATCTGTTGTTTTTACTACAACTGTATTCCCTCTTTTAGGGTTTCAAGAAATTGAAGAAAGTTTTAAAAAACAAACATTGAATTTGAATTTTTGAATTAAAAATAAGTTTGTTTAAAAGAAATGTTTGGGGCTTATAGCTCAAAGAGAGGCCCAGATGACTTATTTTGAAAACATTGATCACACTGCGATACCGACAGACCTTGTGGGACGTATTCTATAGCAGAGGCCCAAAAAATGTTTTTGTACAAAGAGGGGTTGGGTCTTACACTCTAATAGAGGCCCAAAAGTGTTTAAAAAAGAAAAATGAGTCTTATACTCAAGGAGAGGCCCAGATGATTTATTTGAAAAGGCGACGATCACATCGTGATTTTGAAAACCACAGAGGGACTTATACAATGATTGAGGCCCAAAATTATTTATCTTGAAATTCGTATCGGGACTTATACAATAACTGAGGCCCAAAATTTTGCATTTACAAAGGGGATGGATCTTACACTCTATTAGAGGCCCAAAAGTGTTTAAAAAAAAAGAAAGATGGGACTTCCAACCAAACGGAGGCCCAGATGATTTTTGTTTAAAAAGCGACGATCGCGCCACGGTTTCGGAAAACACGGTGGGACTTATTCAGTGACTGAAGCCCAAAATGATTTATGTGTGACAAGGGATGGGTCTTACACTCTATTAGAGGCCCAAAAGTATTTTTGTGAAGTTTGAAAAAATCAAAATTTAGAGAAAACCCTAATTTTGAATTTTAAAATATAATTTTCAAAGGAAATTAAATAAAAAATGATATAAAATATCAAATATATTCAAAAACAAATTTTCAACTTTGAAAACTATTTTAAAAATTCAAGTTTAACCATATGAAAGCTCTAAATTCATTTAAATTTGAAAATTCAAAGTGGAAATTTCATTTAAAAATGTTTAAAAACAAATAAAATGAAATTATTTACAAAAATTCAAGCAATATTAACTAAATAATATAATTGTGATTTTTTTGTAGAATAAAATATTTTAACATTTTTGTGACTTTTTAAAAAAAGAACCAATAAAAAATGATTAAAAATAAAAGAGAAATTAGTTTTTGAAATCATTTAATAAAAATATCAAATATTCCAAAATTTAAAAATGGCGCCAATGCCATCTTCTTTTTCCTCGTGTGTACCCACCATAACCAATTTGCAAAACCTCACATATCTCTCTCAATCTGTAATGGTTTTGACTTTTGTAAACATGAAAGTTGTGTATTTTTGAACAAGGATTTCAATGATATAAATTAATTGCATTTATTTTAAGTGTGGAGTGAGAAATCAGAAGATGAAATTAAGAACCCTAATTTCTGCAAGAACACTATGAAATCCTATACACGAAAGCTACAAAGCAATTGATATAGGGGAATCACTCTACATAAGTGCAGAAACATGTTTGTAACTTGAAAACACATTTATGATGCATGGATCATAGAGTTTGAGAGTGTCAGGCTTACCTCTGCAAGAGGAAATCGATTCCTCAGCTGTAGGTGTTACAAATGTTGTGTGATGATCTGGACAACTTCAATGGACCAAATATAAGGTGTTTGGAAGCTTGTAATGGATTGAATGCACCTGGTTCTTGTTGTGGCACCTGAACTGCAAGTAGGCCAAAAAGCTTGAGCAAATGGGGGTGACTTTGTGATTCATGTGTTCCAGATGTGTTTTGAGGTTATGGATCACTTATATATGATATATCTGAGGTGTTTCCATGGTTGGTTTTGATGGAATTGATCCCTATTTGAAAATTCGATAGTTACTTCAAGAAGAAGCAAAATCTGGTTTTTGAAATGTGATTTGGAGGAAAGCATGTATTGCTATGCTTTGGTGTACTTAAATTGATTAGAAATAACCTCTATTTATAGTAGAGCAACTTTGTTTTGGGAGCAATAGTGATTGGAGGCTGGATCACTCCAATATCCATTGAACTTTGTCATGTAGCCAAAGTCTCCTTTAGCCATTGACTTGGGTCAATCTTCCTGGCCTATGGTCTTCTGATGCTTGAATTTTTCTTGACTCATTTTCAATATTGTGGAATGATACATGCCAGCTCTATGCAACCATTCAATGCCTCATGACAAGTTTGAAGTTTTTGGATTTGAACTTTGAATGTCACATGCCTAAAGGATTGGATTTTGGACTTGGTGGCCTTGTGATCAGATTCTTCATCATTCAAGTTGATTTTGGACATAAATGAAATGATGCAAGTGTCCAAAATTGGCTAAAGAAATCGTCGTAACCAAGTTATGTATCATTGCCTTTGTGAGGGCAGGGTGAAAAATGCCATTTTTGGAGGCTTATAACTCCTTGCTCAAGTGGAACCATAGGAGGCTCTTGTACTTTTTGGAAAACCCCAATAACATACTTCAACTTTGATGTTCAACAATGGTCTTGAATCATCTTAGATCATAATGAAAAATGACCTCAAAGTTGGTGAAAATGCAAAACAGATTATGTCCAAAATTTCACTAAGTGTTGGAAAAATGGTCATTTTCATATTTTTGTGATCTTGATTAATCCATAACTCAATATTCATGAGGATTTGGAATCTGATGTAGTTGACAATCTTGAAGTATGTAATGAGAGCTTTCATTTGAGCTTTGGATGGAAGAAAAAGGTTGCTTGGATCACAAGTTATGGCCTTGCAAAGTTGGGTATAAATCACTTTTTTCCATGACTTAGTGAAAATTCAAGTTTCCTATGGTTGCCCCTTTTGCAAGTAACCCCATTTTTCTTGATTTTTCTTGATGGATGATGATTAAAACCATAAGTTAACATTTTTTTTTACTTAGGGAAGCCTTGTTTGTCAAGAAATTCAAAAAGTCAAACTTGGTTTTTTGGTACAGTTGACTTTTTATCAGATGAATTTCAAACTTTGTGATCCTCTATGAAATCAAGTCCTTGACCTAATTCAAACCTAATGGATGGATTCCATAGGTGTTATAGAGTGTCTTGAATCATGTCCCAAGGTTTGGGATCATGTCTTGGTCAAAAGTCAAAGATATAGTTGACTTTTCATTAGGAAACCCTAATTGGTCCAGATGAATTTGAATCCTTGTACTGCTTATGAACCAAGTTCTTTGAATCAATCCAATCTTGTAAATAGATCAATATGATTTATTGGAGGTCTTCAAAACACTTCTTGAGGTCTTGGCTCATGTCTTGCTCCAAAAGTCAACTTAGGGGTGAATTAGGTCAAGAAACCCTAATTCCTAATTTTTTATGAATGCATCCCTAAGGCTATTTTGAACTTATGATTGGGTCCATGAGGTCCCTTTGAGCTTCTTGGATCATGTTTTGAAGTATTAGTCCATGTCCAGAGGAAAATTTCCCTCTGGAGGCCTTGGTCGACCAAAACCCTAATTTGGTGACACAGATGATCTTAAGGCTCGATTCCCTTGGAATGTTGTACTCTTGTGCTTGATTCTTGACGTGGGAGACCTCTTGATCCTTTATAGATGTTTGAGAGACTTGACAAGTTGAGGATCATGTCCATTCTTGATTGATCCTTTGTCTGAGTGCTCTGAGGGGGATCAAAACCTTAATTCTTGGTTAAGGTGAATGCTCAACAATATTTGAGAGGATTGATGAGGCATGAAGGTACACCCATATTGTGGTGATGATTTCACAAATGATGGGAAATATTGTGGTCAAAATTTAGGGTATGACACTACGTTGTATCGAAAACACACTCTACCGCACCTGATTCCTATCACACTCCATTTTCCTAAACATAACGAAAAGATGTGGAAAGAGCCTATGAAGTTACTAGTTACAATTTTTTTTTGAACATCAAGGTACACTGGAAATGAATTTTAGGAAATGAAGAGGATTAGCGTGATGGGAAATGATTTTTAGGAAATGAAGAGGGTTAGCTTGACTTCAAGTAACAACCTATAAGTGCTAGAAAGGGATGTGGGAAGTAATGAGTTAGAGAAAAAAATGAACAAGAAAATAGTTAGTAAAGGAATTGTTAGGGAAGTTGAGAGAAGATAACTTCAGTGATCATGCAATAGTGTTCAACAATTTCTGCTATAGTTTTATCAATGTAAAAAGAAATAAAGAGCATTTCAGAAAGTTATGGAACACAAGAGGCAAAACTTTTTTAAGTCTAAGCATAGACTTAATTCCATCTACTGAAGCAATACAATGCAATCTATTAATAGTTATTGATGGTAAATGTATTTATCTATATACAATGTCATGGTAACATGGAAAATGGATATCAAATATTCTCATATAGAAATTTCAAAATAACAACATATCACATTCACATGCTGAAAAATGTTTTGACAACCATGTAATGTTTGAGGTAACTTATCTTTGCATTGTGCATTGCCTCGTAGTTAATCACATCAATAGATCATATTATAATTCTAATTTTGTAAGACAAATATTATAAAGAAAACAATATAAACAAGCATGTATAAATGATAAAATCACCCACAAAAATTGAGTTTTATGAAGTCACTACAAAAAAAACTTGTTATGACACTAGTTTTTTTGTGATACTTTATTATTAGTCACTAAATATATCTCTTACGTACATTTTTATTCAATTTAGCTCGTCACATTTCCTCTTTATACAAAAATTCCTTTTTTAACCATTTTATACAAAGAGGTTTATTATACCATAAAATTAACTTTATCTTTAATTTTTTTATATTTACAAATTTTACCTTTTATCTGTATCTTTATCTTTTTTTTGTAATCTAAGCTTTTAACTTTATTCTTTTATTGAATCGATCATTCGCTCTTTATCGCCGAGAATGATTCGATTCTTCATTCTTCATTACCGAGAATGAATCGATCATTCACTCTTCATCACCGAGAATGAATCAATCATACATTCTTCATAATCGAGAATGAATCGATCACTAGAAGAAAAATGACTTGTACCCACAGTCACTTAAAACTGTTTTACTGAGGGGCTACTTATAATCATCATTAGAACTAAGTTTTTATTTTATATTAATCAAAATTACATCAGAGGTCCTTTAATTTATTTTTGTGTAACATGTTGGTTATTTAAGTTTTTTTGTACATCATTTTTCTCATATTTTGAACATACATACATATATATATATATATATATATATATGTGTGTGTGTGTGTGTGTGTGTGTGTGTGTGTTGGAAATAACTCAAATCTTGTGTGTGTGTGTGTGTGTGTGTGTGTGTGTGTTGGAAATAACTCAAATCTTGGAGATAATCCAATCTAATCTTGATGAATAAGAATCAATCTTTCTGACTGATAGAGCCTCTTGTTCTTCACCATTTCTTAAGTGAATCAACCACGCCTTGATTGCAAGATGATTATACTTTACACACAAATTTGAAGAGATGAAACAGCTGATCAATTTAGGTTTTGAGAATACAAAATATGGTGGAAGAAGAAGAATGTGTTTCTTGTTAGACGATGGCAATGATCTAAAAGGGGGGTTGAATAGATCACTAATTTTTAAATCGAGTCAGCGCTTAAAAATTGTTTTCAAAAATGTGCGGAAGCGGCCAAGGAAATAAATCGTCTCAATGAACCGTTATTGGTAGATCGGATATGCAAAACCAAATGGAATTAAGTCCAATGAGAAAACAAATCAATAATTTTCTAATTAATCAATACAAGTAATGATCACTTAAGTTTATCCAATTTTCAATGACTTGTGATATGTAAACTTAAATTGACAATATCACAAACAGTTTGTGTGCGATCAATTTGTCGAACACTTGGTGTGCAAAGCACCCCAAGTTGAATTTCCTATGTAATGCTAGTGCAAAATTTTCACAATTACAATCCAAGTGATTGTAATGAGTTTTCAAAACATATTTTCAGCACTACACAACAGCATAAATTTATCGAACAATTGATATTACACAAACGTGAACAACACAAATTAAAGAGATAAAGAAAGAGAGAACAACACCGAATTATTTTAGGCAGTTCCTCTTTCGTCCTCGCTTTGGGTACTTCTTCCCCCAATTCTAAAACTAGAATTGACATAAGTATTATCAAGTTGAAAAGTTTATACAAGAGAAGCAATAGTCGCCACACACTCAAGCCTAATTGTTGAAGTTGATACTATTCCCTTCTCTCCCCTTGATTCAAGTCGAATCAAGTGCATCAAACGCCTCGAACAAACCTCTAGTTAATTCTACTTGTTTGAATGAACCCACCGTTCTTCAAACCTTTCGCTCGGTTGATTTCGATTGCATGACGTTCGACCCCAAATCTTTCTACACAATCCTCTGGTTACCACTACTTGTTTGAACGAGCCCACCGTTCTTTAAATCTTTCACTCGGTTGAATCTGTGAAGCAAAGATCTGTGCAAACACCCCCAAATCCTCAAGATCTTGGAGGACAAAACCCTAAAGGTTTTATTCAAGAAAAACCCACTGAATTCTCAATCCAAACTAGATACACAATCCTACGTTTGGACGTTATCACCACAATAATGCAAAAGATCAACAAAAATGATTACGTGTAATTGTTGAAGAATGAAAGAGTGAGAATGAAGATGATGAGCAAAAATCAGTGTATATTTTCACTTTTCTTGTTCTATGTATGTACAATGATGACACAAATGGATATATATGATGCCAAGACCCAATAACTGAAATAACAGCTTTTTGAAACACAAAAGATCAGAAAAATCAGCTTTGGTGCGCGAGAGGTCGACCATAGCACTAGGGGGTCGACCTGAGCACACCCGAATGCAAGACCTGCACAAAATTCTCAGCGATACGTTGACCGGAACAGGGTCATGTGTCGACGCAAGGCACCCTTAAAAACAAAAATTGTTCTTCTTACAGTATGCGTCGACCGCTCCATATGTGTGGGTCGACACATTGAGAGCCGAGAGCAATAAATTGTTATTTCAACACCATGCATTGACCTCCACATGTGTGTGAGTCGACGCAAGGTTGGAAAACTGCTATAAACACATTTTTGTGTGTATTTTGGTCGACCTAAACCCTTTTTGGGTTGGCCTAGGGTATCCAACATAATCTAATGCACAAATTTGATACACGGGATGCTCCTATATGCATAGACACATTTTTATGGAATATTTCCTGCATATTAAAGAATGAATGCAATCTAAGACGCGATGATGCCATACAGAGTACAAGTACAAGATTACACTAGTTTTGACATCATTAAAACAAGGTGTAGCGTCGGTTTTTCGGTGACACGACCACCTACCGCTATTTGGTGCTACTTTCTGCTTTCGGTATTTATCCTATGAAGCTTAAAAGGAAGGGGAAGATATCTTAAACTAACCCTGCACTCAAGTGTTTTCTTTAGCAAATGCTAAGAGATCGGGGATCGGGGTTTGGTTGCACAAAGGAGAGCTATAAACACCTAGAGTATCTCTAGTTGTCCATAGGAACCTTTATTTGCGGGTATTTTCTACTGTTTGAAATGCTTTCTTAAGTCTATCTGCTGTTGATTGGGAAAGTTTATCCTTTGCGAGGGTTGAGAGAATGTTTTTGTTGTTTTTGGGTTTTCTATTATTTTTAGGAAGGTATTGGACCTGAGATTTTTTTATTTGTGTGCTCGCTAAGATTTCGCAATCTTATGCCTATGTATTCCCGTAAAGAGATTTGGGAAATCATAGCAATCGTAGTTCCTCCTATTCTATGGGAGGAAAATTTGGTGTCTTGTTCAAAGCCCAAGGTTGAAGCTAGCAGAGTATTTGTGTCTTGTTCAAAGCCCAAGATTGGAGCTAAAATTAACTGAAAGAGAGAATTTGTCATCTCTAAAGAGAGATATCTCACCTATTCATCACAAAATGTCAGGTAATTTGTTATAAGGGAAATTACTTTAACTGGGATGTGTGGAATCCAGCAATGCCATAATTTCTTTTATAAGAGAAATGTCATGAAGGAAGAAGCTTTAACTCAGTGTAGAGCAATGCCACTTTTTCCTTATGAATCTTTCATGCTAAGAGAGGGACATTGGCTTGGATGTTGTTGTACCCCAAATTTTACCCACATTTTTTTTTTGCTAGTTGATGTTTTATTTATTTTTCTTTATGTATTTTAACTTAATATTTATTTTAATATTCTATTTGTTTTTATTTTATTTTAATTTCAATTTGGCATGTTTTTAATTTCATTTATATTTAAGTTGTTTTTAATTAATCTCAATTTAATTTAGTTTTTTAAAAAAATTAGTTAATTAATTATATTAATTGTTAATCTAATTTTTGTTTCTAACTACTCAATTTAGGTTCGGATTTATTATTATTCAACTTCATTATATCATTATATTAATTCGTTTTAAAAAAAGAGATATTATTCATTTAAAAAAAAAACATTTCATTTTCACTAACAGGTTGTTAAGCCCACTTCATTTCTTTTTTGTTTGTACCAAGCCCATGGCCCTTTCTTTTTCTTCTTTTTTTTACGTTCATAATTTACAATCCAAACTTCCACTTGTTACAAGCTGATACTCCAAGTTTCCAAATGCAACGCAACCAAGTTTACACCCCAGCCAACGTAAACCTGCGGCTCCTTCAGTAAAACCGCTACCAACCGTACCTCCAACTCCACAGGCTAACACTTTCACCAAAATGGACAAGCACTTCATCTGCATTATAAAAGTTGGCTCATAAGCATTACATAAAAAAGATGCTTCAACGATGCTTCAACGGATCAATTTCAGTTTTGAAAATTCACAACCTGTATAAAAGAAGGGAGATTCGCAGAAGAAAAAGGGGGAATCATTCAAAACCATCCTCTTCTCCATTTTTTTCTTTGACCAAAATCCAGCAAGTGTGAATCTTAGTAATAAAGAGAAAAATTGTGCGAGAGAAGAAAGACAAAGAATTGGAGAGAGAGAGAGACTTACCCGATCTTCTCATCTTGAAAACCATTGACAGGAAAAGTCATCTTGAAAAAAACCATCCTCCATAAACACCTCTGAACCCAGCCGGTCTTCTGATTCCCATCAAATTCTTCCACAACCTCATGCCCTAACTCAAACCGCATCTTGCAACCACGACACCGCCGCCATCACCATCCACCCGCAACAACGACCCAGAACACGCACCACAAATCAAATCTGCAAAAAAGAAATGAATCACCCAATCCCTCCGATGTGTTCTCTTTCATCAACCTAAGCCAAACATCCTTCTTCAAACCGCAACTCTTTTCGAATCACCAACCTCCCCCAATTCACGACCTAAATCCAAATCAACCATTCACCATCAATAACCTGAAACACTCTCACACAACCACAACCGAACCGAATTTCCACATAAAATCCATCCTGATTCTGTACCAACTATAAACCGGAGTGAGAGACGAGGTGAGAATGAGAGGTTGAGTTTGAGAGACAAACCTCCTCACTTGAACCTTAAGGCGATGCGTCGTCTGCGAAGAGGGGAAAAGCGAACGATTTAAGGAAACTGTGAGAAACGGAGAAGGTTGAGAGCCTGATTTGACCCTGTTCAACTTGTTGGTTTTCCTTTTCACTCGGTTCAATCGATTTTATGTTGAGATGAAGCGAATCGTGTTGAGACGAAGCTTTTGGTTTTGACCCTGTTCCTCTTATGGAAAGAACTTGGTTTCCTTTCAGCGTGAATGCTGCACTGCTATTTTACCTCTTTACTACTTTTGTCTTGAAGGACGGATCCGAAACGTATGGGATATGGGCCTTTGAGCCCGTTTGGATTTCCATATCCACACCATGATCTGTTTGTGGTCCCTCCATCGCCTCACCCTGTTTTTCTTTTTAAAAAAACCGTACTGTCTTGGGTGATGGGCCTCAAGCCCAAAGGATCCTATTTTTTTTTTAAAAACATACACCATTTCCAACGACCCACCCCCTTTTCATTATCAATTAATCTTCATTTTAATTTATTTAAAAAAAATCCTAGGTAACTTTGATAGTTATTTTTTATTAAGTTTTTATTAATATAGCTTTTGTAAATCCTTGCTAACTATTCTATTTAGATTTTTACTTGGATTCTCATCTTCGGTTTTCATTATCATTCCAATGATTATTTAGGGCCAATGACAAAAAAAATCTTAACTTTGTTGATTATTCCAAATCAATGAATTTTGGATTGTGAGGCCACTCTTTTTCTTGGTCAAGGAAAATCTAAATTTTTAGATGAGACCAACTTTACTTCTTTTATCTTTATTTTTTATCGATGAAAGTCCAGAATCAAGATTATCGTTTCGATTAAATCTTTGATTAAGATGAGATCGACTTTACCTTCTATCGCATTTATATTCATTTTCATTTTGGACCGATGAAGTCTTTCTAATCGCGAACGTTGTTAGCGAAGCGATGAACCTTCATTATTTCAAATCTGTAGTGAGTGATCATCGGGATCTCTTTCTATACTTTGAGATCGTGATAGGTTACCTTCGACTAATCAATGAGAGTTTGCGACTTAAGACAAGGTCGTTACCTTTTCTTTTCGTGTGTCACGATTTTATCGGAGAATGATCCTCTATATCATTTCTCCTTCGTGTCTTAACACAAATATCTATTGTGCATCCTCCTATAGTATGGTCTTCCTCATAGACCGTACTACGACGCATAAGCACTACATTGGACCCGACTCATCCAATAAATTAATCAACAATCACTAAAATTATTTTCAGTCAATATATTCATCATGATTTATTCTTTATGCCGATATTATTACTGTTCATAATATCTTGATTTTATTTTATGTCATATATCATCCTGACTATTATTCTCATTCATATTATCCATTGTGTGTTTATTCAAAATGTTTTTAAACTAATACTTGGACTTCATGTCAACCATTTTCATACCTGATAAGTCGATCGTTTTCACGATCGCAACCGACCTCCCTTTAGCCTCCTCTTGGGCTTTATACAATGATTACCCACTCCATCTTGATCTCTATGCATGTATGCTTTATTTCTCAAGATTTATATGTCTTCGATTTATCTTTGACCTTTATTTTCATTATCTATCTGGAAGCATAATGCAAATCTTATGCTTACCTTTACTTCACCTTACCTTTATTTATTTAAGCATAATGCTAATCTTATGCTTATTTTCATTATCTTCATTTATCTTATATGTGAAGCATAAAGCCATTATTATGCTTGTAACACTTACACTTTATCACTTCACTTTCAGTTATCTTTTATCGTTTGAGCATAAAGCTATTATTATGCTTATATTTGCTTTTATATCATGCTTTATCTTATATCATTGCTTATCATGCTTTATCATGTAACTTTTATTTATCCTCCACATTCCAAAGGAAGGTTAAATATGTTGACTCATAAGTCATGACCCCTACCTTAACCTAGGTAACCTTTTAGGATAAAACTTCAATTTCTTGGCCTCATTAGAGCCATAGAAATTACAACTAGCATTAGGAGAGAGTTCCTTAACTCTTAGTGATATTCATCATAATGAATTTATCACTTCTCCCGCTAACTAACCTTTAGCATAGAACCTTTAGCAAACATAAGATAACATTAACAAGAGGCTCCCGTAGAGTACTACGGACGTTTAGGGTGCTAGTACCTTCCCTAGGCGTAACCAACCCCCGAACCTTAGATCTTTCCCCTTTAGGTTTTTCTAACGATCTTGAACCTTTCCTTTGGATAAATCAAAGTCGGTTGTAAAAGAAATATGATGCAGATTAATTAATAATTTGTTATCCGATTTTCACCGCAACAGAAATGGAGACTTCACTGGGGAAGGAGGAAGGTTGCTGGTCCTTTCCTAAGAGGGTTAAGCCTACCTTTGTTTTATGTTATTCACCTTTGCTTATCTACTTGTATGATTGCTTGTATGTCATACCTGCTTGTATGCTCATATATCTGTTCTATGTGTGATATTATCCTGTTTGGTTTGGGTTGACATGATATCAATGAGTGAGATAAGTCCTAACCCGGACTTGAGCGAACACATATGTTTAGGAACCGTGGACATAGTCAAGGGAACTTCGAGGGAGAAATCCCAAAGGAGGGAACTTGAAGTCCACACTCAGTTGAGGCCCTCTCAAAAGTGGTATATGTTGAACGAGAAATCGTGAATGCGTTACTACTTGCGACCTAGGAGCCAGAGATACTGACGACCTTTAGTTACCCTTTACCCCCACTTGGCCTATTTAGGACGTAGTGCGATGACTGTGAGGGAGCAATCCCAAATGGTTGCTACGTGATACTACACTCAGATGAGACTCTCTTGAGAATTTTATCGATCACCAAGCAATTGGAAAGTTGATAAAATTCGAGAGATGGGTTGTCGACTCTGGGAACTTTTTAGAACCTTGTCTTGCAGGTGAAAACCATAGTACATACCAATGGGAGGGTGAACCTTGGCTCCATGTCTTTAACCTAAACCTTTATGTGCTTGTGCTTGTATATGTTTGTGTTTGTTGCATCCATATAGCATAAGCATTCTCAGCCCTTTGGTTTCGAGGGACTCAAATGTTTGTTCCCTTTTCAAAAGATCAACAGAGCTTAGATTTTAAAAAAAAAACTCTTCAATTTTCCAAAAAGTTTGCAACTTGCCTTTGAGTTCCTTGAAACCATTTGGCCTGCATTAGCATCTCATTTGCATCATGTCATAGCATGTACATTTCCTCTCTGTCTTCGTATCATGTCGCCGTTTTCCCTTCAGAATCGTCTTTGAGTCGTCACCCGAGCCAAACTCGACAAAGGATGTCTGAACAATACTGCGAGATGGACAGAGTTAACCGTGAATTGAGTGAGCTCCGAGGAGGAATGGGGCAGATCATGGAAGTTTTGAATGTTATACAAGCAAAGGTGGATACGCAGGTCACCGTAGTCTCAGAAGTCGTTGCTACAACTGTGGAACCTCCCGTTACTATTGTGAACCCCACTTTGGGTATGCCTTTTAACTTTATGCGTGCTCCGGTCGTCACTTCTACTCAACAAGCTGTTCCCTTGGTTAATGAGGCTTTTCAAGCTATTCTTACCTTCACTCCAGCAACAGTGCAAGCCCAGATACACCCAGTTTTTCAGAATCAACCTCTGGTTCATGATCATGTCGATAGGTCCGAAGAAGGGGATAATCGACATAAAAGGTTGAAGAAAAGTGTAGAGACAATGCAGAGGAAATTTGAAGCAATAGAGAGGAGCAATGTATCTAATACTAATGTTAAAGACTTGTGCTTAGTCTCAGGCTTGGTAATTCCACCCAAGTTCAAACTACCCAATCTCGACCTGTACTTTGGTGCGACCTGTCCTAAGTCGCATTTGGTCATGTATTACCGACGAATGGCTGCATATATGGATGATTATAAGTTGATGATCCACTGCTTCCAAGATAGTTTGAAAGGAGCTGCTGCAAAGTGGTATTTGACTTTGGACCAATCTAAGATCCAATGTTTTCAAGATGTATCTGATGCTTTTGTGAAGCATTACAGATATAACATGGACCTGGCGCCAGATCGCAGACAATTATTGAGCATGTCACAGCGCGATACCGAGTCTTTTAAAGAGTATGCACAAAGATGGAGAGAGCTGGCTTCACAGGTAGAGCCACCTTTATCTGAAAAAGAGTTAACTGATTGGTTTGTCGACACAGTGAGACCAGAATTCTACGAAAAGATGATCAGTAGCGTGTCTGCCAATTTTTCTGATATCGTGGCTGTGGGGATTAAAGTAGAGCTTGGTCTGAAGAGTGGGAAAATGGCCAAGAGAACTGATAGTTCGAGCGATAATGCCAAGAAATCCTTCAAAAGGGAAGGAGATACCAATATGGTAATGACAAACAAAAGGAAGAAAAATCAGTTCTGGAAGCGTCAGCAGCAACAACAGTGTTATCCTGTTTAGCAACCTTATGTGGCCACCATTACGCCAACATTCAATCATCAAGCTTCTGTTTATCAGCCGGTTCCTCAACCACCAGTATATCAACGAGCGCCCAACGCTCCTGCTCATCCACGACGGACTCAAGTTTCTCGTCAGAATATTCCAGGTAAAAGAAAAGGTGGAAGGCCTCCGATTCCTCCCATTCCAATTACGTACACAACATTGTATCCTGTTTTGGTACAACAAGGATTAATAACTACAAGGTCATCAGGCCCACCTACTGATCCGCTTCCGCCTTCTTACAATCCCAATGCTCATTGTGCATTCCATGAAGGCGCACCAGGCCACAATTTAGAAGGTTGTTTTGCTCTGAAGCATATTGTGAAGGACTTAGTGGAGAGAAACATTTTGTCTTTCGACGGCTCCCAGCCTATCATCAAGAACAATCCTTACCCGCTCATGAGATAAGTAATGTTGTGAAGGATGTATCAAGACAAAGATGGACTGTGATTGAGCTCCTCTTTGATTTTCTGTATTTGATTCCCTAAAGCCGGCAATCTTTTGACTGTTTCAGCATTTCTGTTGTATTTTCTTTGCATATTTGAATTTGTTTTGCTTATAAGCAGTATTGTACTTTCAAATTGGCAAGATTAGTGAAATATTTATGCATCTTTTGGTTAAATCCATTCGTTTCACTCCTTTACTTTTATTTTCATAAAAGCAAATATACATCTTTTTCACCCTTTTTTCAAACTTTTGTTAAAGCAAAGATTGGGGAGGATGATGAAAACCTCGTGTTCATAATTGCTGTGGTATGCCTTCAAATTAACCTCGCCAAGGATGTAAGGCATTGTTTCACATAATCCCTTGTTAACCCCTTTGGGCCCAGAAGTAGGAGTTTCTTTCCTTACACAAAACAAAAATCCTTAAATCTCAAACCGTGGGGCAGGGTAGTTCTCAGTTTAACTCGGTTATGCATTCAAACACGAGCGCTTCGTATAAGGCGCCAGTCAGCTTTCAAATCAAGTGACTTCCTACTTTTGGAGAGTTGAACGTATATCTTGAGTTAACTGAGCGTAGGATTAGAATTCATCCTTTGTTTCATAAACCATACCACATTACAACCCCTAAAAAAAGACCTAGTTGAGGTAAGGTTGTTTTGAAAAGCGTACTACAACAAGGTTGAGTAACCTGACTCCTAATAATCTTTGTTACTCGCGTGTGTTGGTCACTTCCCTAATGACTAGACCCACCTTCGTTTTTGGCTATTTAATCATTTCACTGTGTTTTTTTTATCAGAGCTTTGTTTTCAAACTTTGCATTAAACCTTTGCATTAAATCTTGCCAATTTTAATGAACGATACTTATTTGCAAAAACAATTCGATATCAAAGGAAATCCCAACAAATACAGTTAGCCAGGGGTTTCGACTCGATATAGGAAGCTCAGTCAGGGGCAACCCAGTGGAAGGATTTGCCAATTTACCGAATCAGGGGCAGAACTCGTCAAAATTCAAAATATTGGGGTAAGTCTCCCTAAGGTCATCTTATGACAAATATGGACTCCAGTGACCTATCAGCAGGGGCAAGTTTTGTTCCCCTAGTCGTTTCTACTACCATTTGTGTATTACGAATACAGTTGAACTGGGGCAATCATGTCTAAGTTCATTTCTTTTCAAAAGTTTGAAGACATTGAAGCATTTGGTGCGTCAATTCTTCTGTGAAATCCTTTTGATGACTTACCCTCACAAGCCAGTTAATCAGGGGCAATCAGGTCGATATTCGGCAAATCTCTAAAAAACAGTCAGTCAAGGACATCGCCGTCACAGATCAACCAAGCTGACAGGGGCAAATTTTGTTCCCCAAATCATCAAACAATCAGTCTGAAGCAAGTTCCAAGGATTTGTTGTGCAAACGCCGTTAATCTAGGGCAGTTACGTCAAGATCTCTCTAAGAGTTTAAAGATATTGAAACACCCTGTATGCCAATTCTTCTATAAAATCCTCTTGTTATCATCTTCTGACCAACAATATAGTCTGGTGCAGATAAGATTTGAAGATGATCATTACGCCAGTAGGATGCAGAACTACTTTGTTCTTGTGATATCCTTTGCTAGCTCCCCAATAAGCTGTTACGTCAGCTAGTCTTAACAATTCTCCATGGATTCCCCACCAACAAAGGAATCAAGCTCATGATGGCAATACTCCTGATGTTATACCTCAAGTGGAATACTATTTTCACCAATGAAGTTGTTGATTCTTCTCCATCCCCAGTATTGGTTTAATTTGTTGAGTTTGGCTGGGTGTCCTTTGTCGAGATGTTTTCATCTCCGGTTTCGCTTCTTGTCTGTTTTGTCAGCATAAGCATAAGCATGGCATTAGCACTCATATGTGTAGCATTTTAGCATTTCTGTTTCTTTTTCTGGTGTTTTCTTGTTTTGGTTCACTTTGGCGGTTATCTCCCCATGTGACTGGGTTTGTTTATTCTCTCCAATAGAGTTGTCAGCCCTAGGCATAAAGTGCCCATTCTTTCGGAATTCCCCATAGAGTTTGATTCTCGTGGATGATGGTTGGTTCAGTTATCTTTTCCACATGTGGATAAGATAAATCCCATTTGAGTTTATTCCTCAATTGGAGTCTTGTTTGACCGTTTCTTTCTAGCTTGTTCCTAGATTGAACTTTGGTCCCTGGAAGGTGTGGTTTTCAAACCTATCTTTGAACGTGCATTTATTTTGCACCGTTTCTCGCAAGAAGCATCTTTCACAGATCCTCATTGAGGACTGAATTATTTCTCCAACAATATTGTGATATCAATATATCATTGAAGCAGCAATCTCTTGAAGAAGCTTGGCAGTCTCTTATAAGCAGCTTATCTATCTCTGGTATTATTCAACCTCTTCGCAACCGTAATTGAGTATTCCCCAGGAAGCCTCATCTTCAGTTATGCAACTCCGGTACTAACCTATCAGATTCTAAATACCTTTATTGGAGCCCATTTCTTGGTTCAATCTCCAATAAGGTTCTTCTTTTTCCAAAGTGCCAACCGGTCATGCTTGAACCTGTTGTTCCATCACTTTGGATGTCTTTTCCCAGTGAAGACCGTTTTTCGGTTCAACCTTCATTGCGGATCTTTTCTAGAATGTCATCTAGTCGCGTTTAGCCTTGATGATCAATCATTCTAGATACTTTGTTGGAGCCCATTTCTTGGTTCTATCTCCAACAAGGTTACTTCTAAAGCGCCAACCGGTCATACTGGGACCTGTTGTTCCATCACTTTAGAGGTTACTTCTAAAGAGCCAACCGGTCATACTTGAACCTGTTGTTCCATCACTTTAGAGGTGTTTCTAGGATGTCATTTAGTCATGTTAGACTTGATGATCAATCATCCTAGATACTTTATTGGAGCCCATTTCTTGGTTCAATCTCCAATAAGGTTCTTCTTTTTCCAAAGTACCAACCGGTCATGCTTGAACCTGTTGTTCCATCACTTTGGATATCTTGTCCTAGTGAAGACCGTTTTTCGGTTCAACCTTCATTGCGGATCCTTTCTAGAATGTCATCTAGTCGCGTTTAGCCTTGATGATCAATCATTCTAGATACCTTTATTGGAGCCCATTTCTTGGTTCTATCTCCAATAAGGTTACCTTTCTGGCTCCTACCGGTTTTTCATTCATGAAGCAATTATGTGTTATCTCAACCAACTCTTATTTAGGTACCAAAGTCTATTCTTGACTCATTAACCATGTTCCCATTCAAACCCCAACTCTTTATGCAAGAATCCCCGGAGAAGTTAGCTGTTAGACGACATAATTCTTAGTCACTAGAGTGGTTATTGGTCTTTAAATACAATAACTTCGTCATTTTCATCTGATGCTTGGAAGCGGAAGTTCTAAGAAAACACAAAGATGAACTAAGTTTTACTCTGGAATTAAGACGTTTTGGAATCAAGTTGGTGCAGGAAAAGTTAGCAGTACCGTATTTTTGGCATGGATCTGCCATCTCCAGTGAAAAGAAGATTGCCCCGGTATTCCTTGTTGTTTGGATTTCAGGGTGTTGGCTTGTGTTATCCTTTCTTCTTTCCTATTTGCGTCGTTTGCGTCATTTCTAGCATATAGCTAAGCATATGCATCATACCCTAGCATCTTTGCATCCTTGTGCTCTGTTTTACTTGTGGTCTTTTGTTGGTGCCTGTCTTTATTTCCCCAATGAAGTAAAGACATTCCCGGTTTGTCTTGTGTCGTGCTTGTTCGGTCTTAACCTTTGCGTGCCAGATTAGAATCTTTAAAATCTTTTGCTGTTCCCCAAAAAGTTTAAAGATTTTCTAAAACCTGTTCTCTTTTGAATCGTGTCAGACCTGAACTTGGACCTTGTTTGAATTGTGTCAAACATTGTCTTTAAAACTTGTTCTCATTTGAATCGTGTCATACTTGAACTTGGACTTTGTTTGAATCGTGTCAAGCATCGTCTGCTTGTTTTAAAACTTGTTCTTATTTGAATCGTGTCAAACCTGAACAGAGTCTTTGTTCGAATCATGTCAGACATTGCCTCCTATTTTTAAACTTGTTCTCGTCTGAAGTGTGTCAGACTTGAACTTGTACTTTGTTTGAATCGTGTCAAGCATTGTCTTGTGTTTTAAAACCTGTTCTTGTTTGAATCGTGTCAAACCTGAACAGAGTCTTTGTTCGAATCGTGTCGGACATTGCCTCTTGTTTTAAAACTTGTTCTTGTTTGAATCGTGTCAAACTTGAACTTGGACTTTGTTTGAATCGTGTCAAGCACTGTCTTCTGGTTTTAAAACCGTTCTTGTTCGAATCGTGTCGGACATTGAACCCTTACCTTGGATTTTTGAAAACTTGCTTTAAGCTAAGCTTCTTGGAACAAATTTCTTCAACCCTATAAGACTTCTATCTGGTGCGCAGACTTTGTCTCTGTCTTTCTGGCTTTTCTTGAAGATCCCATTTTTGAACTCTTCGGTTTAGAATCCCCAGGAAGTCTTTGCTTGGTTGTCTGTCCTTGTGATTGATCCCCAGTGATCAGGTTTTTTCTTCCTGGTTTCATGCCCAGTAAGAACGTGGGTTTGTTTTGTCCCCAGTAGTCTATCTCCCCGGATTTTCTTTCCCCAGTGGAGATTGTTTGTGGTCTTTTCCCCAGTATTTCTTTGGAGTCCCACCCGGTGGGTCTCTTTTGTTGGTCAGCTTGTATCCCTAGTGAGGTGTTTCTCATGGATACTAACCTTCGTCTTTCCCCAGTGAAGCTTTGTGACCTTTTTGCTTCCTGTTCGCCCCTTGGTGTCTTGTTGCGTCTGCATTTTCTTGCATCTTCTTGGCATCATGTTTGCTGCATTGCATGTGCGTGCATCAAAGGGTAAAATTTTCGGTTATCTGTATTTAAATATCTTTCACTGTTGATTACATGAGAATCTTCATCTCTCATGTCATCAGGTGAAGATATTTAAATAGGGGCAACTGTTGTACCCCAAATTTTACCCTCGTTTTTTTTTGCTAGTTGATGTTTTATTTATTTTTCTTTATGTATTTTAACTTAATATTTATTTTAATATTCTATTTGTTTTTATTTTATTTTAATTTCAATTTGGCATGTTTTTAATTTCATTTATATTTAAGTTGTTTTTAATTAATCTCAATTTAATTTAGTTTAAAAAAAAAATTAGTTAATTAATTATATTAATTGTTAATCTAATTTTTGTTTCTAACTACTCAATTTAGGTTCGGATTTATTATTATTCAACTTCATTATATCATTATATTAATTCGTTTTAAAAAAGAGATATTATTCATTTTAAAAAAAAAAAACGTTTCATTTTCACTAACAGGTTGTTAAGCCCACTTTATTTCTTTTTTGTTTGTACCAAGCCCATGGCCCTTTCTTTTTCTTCTTTTTTTTACGTTCATAATTTACAATCCAAACTTCCACTTGTTACAAGCTGATACTCCAAGTTTCCAAATGCAACGCAACCAAGTTTACACCCCAGCCAACGTAAACCTGCGACTCCTTCAGCAAACCCGCTACCAACCGTACCTCCAACTCCACAGGCTGACACTTTCACCAAAATGGACAAGCACTCCATCTGCATCATAAAAGTTGGCTCATAAGCATTACAAAAAAAAAACATACACCATTTCCAACGACCCACCCCCTTTTCATTATCAATTAATCTTCATTTTAATTTATTTTTAAAAAAAATCCTAGGTAACTTTGATAGTTATTTTTTATTAAGTTTTTATTAATATAGCTTTTGTAAATCCTTGCTAACTATTCTATTTAGATTTTTACTTGGATTCTCATCTTCGGTTTTCATTATCATTCCAATGATTATTTAGGGCCAATGACAAAAAAAATCTTAACTTTGTTGATTATTCCAAATCAATGAATTTCGGATTGTGAGGCCACTCTTTTTGTTGGTCAAGGAAAATCTAAATTTTTAGATGAGACCAACTTTACTTCTTTTATCTTTATTTTTGATCGATGAAAGTCCAGAATCAAGATTATCGTTTCGATTAAATCTTTGATTAAGACGAGATCGACTTTACCTTCTATCGCATTTATATTCATTTTCATTTTGGATCGATGAAATCTTTCTAATCGCGAACGTTGTTAGCGAAGCGACGAACCTTCATTATTTCAAATCTGTAGTGAGTGATCATCGGGATCTCTTTCTATACTTTGAGATCGTGATAGGTTACCTTCGACTAATCAATGAGAGTTTGCGACTTAAGACAAGGTCGTTACCTTTTCTTTTCGTGTGTCACGATTTTATCGGAGAATGATCCTCTATATCATTTCTCCATCGTGTCTTAACACAAATATCTATTGTGCATCCTCCTATAGTATGGTCTTCCTCATAGACCGTACTACGACGGATAAGCACTACATTGGACCCGACTCATCCAATAAATTAATCAACAATCACTAAATTTATTTTCAGTCAATATATTCATCATGATTTATTCTTTATGCCGATATTATTACTGTTCATAATATCTTGATTTTATTTTATGTCATATATTATCCTGACTATTATTCTCATTCATATTATCCATTGTGTGTTTATTCAAAATGTTTTTAAACTAATACTTGGACTTCATGTCAACCATTTTCATACCTGATAAGTCGATCGTTTTCACGATCGCAACCGACCTCCCTTTAGCCTCCTCTTGGGCTTTATATAATGATTACCCACTCTATCTTGATCTCTATGCATGTATGCTTTATTTCTCAAGATTTATATGTCTTCGATTTATCTTTGACCTTTATTTTCATTATCTATCTGGAAGCATAATGCAAATCTTATGCTTACCTTTACTTCACCTTACCTTTATTTATTTAAGCATAATGCTAATCTTATGCTTATTTTCATTATCTTCATTTATCTTATATGTGAAGCATAAAGCCATTATTATGCTTGTAACACTTACACTTTATCACTTCACTTTCAGTTATCTTTTATTTTTTTAGCATAAAGCTATTATTATGCTTATATTTGCTTTTATATCGTGCTTTATCTTATATCATTGCTTATCATGCTTTATCATGTAACTTTTATTTATCCTCCGCATTCCAAAGGAAGGTTAAATATGTTGACTCATAAGTCATGACCCCTACCTTAACCTAGGTAACCTTTTAGGATAAAACTTCAATTTCTTGGCCTCATTAGAGCAATAGAAATTACAACTAGCATTAGGAGAGAGTTCCTTAACTCTTAGTGATATTCATCATAATGAATTTATCACTTCTCCCGCTAACTAACCTTTAGCATAGAACCTTTAGCAAACATAAGATAACATTAACAAGAGGCTCCCGTAGAGTACTACGGACGTTTAGGGTGCTAGTACCTTCCCTAGGCGTAACCAACCCCCGAACCTTAGATCTTTCCCCTTTAGGTTTTTCTAACGATCTTGAACCTTTCCTTTGGATAAATCAAAGTCGGTTGTAAAAGAAATATGATGCAGATTAATTAATAATTTGTTATTCGATTTTCACCGCAACAGATGTGTAGAATCCAGAGGCTTGCCACTTATAGCTGTTAGATGAAAGAGGAATTTAAACCATGATAAAGGAGGGACTCCAGCTTGGATTTTGAATCAACAAGTGTGCCACTTACAGCAATTTATCTGGAAAAAGGTTTTGATTGTTTGTTTTGACATGTGACATATAGAGGAAATATCCTCCTACAGAGAGGACTCATGGTCTCATCTGTGGGGACGATAAATTTTGTGTCTTGATCAAAGCCCAAGGTTGAAGCTAAGGAGAATAGAAAGCTGACTCCACTAGGGAGGGTTTTATTTGAGTATCTTGTTTGAAGCCCAAGTTAATGAAGCTAAAGAATTTGAGTATAACTTTAAAGAAAACTGACTCAACTGGGGAGTAAGTAAGATATTTGTCTTGTACAAAGCCCAAGATTGAGGCTGACTGGGAAAATCAATATATGAAGCCTAAGAGGAGGTTGACTCTTGCTGAGGATTATTGAAATCCAGGAGAAGGTATAAACTGTGTTAGGGAATACAAAGGGAAACTAAATCTTGCTGGTGATTTGAGCAGAGTTAATTTATCAGATGCCATGAGGCTCTGATTCTTTTGAGGATTTGTTGATGTCAATCTGATCCTGGCTGGGGATTTCTAAGATGAAAGTTAAGCCTTGTTGGGGGGTCTGGAGGGATTTAAAGATGAGTTCAAAAACCTTAGAGGTTTTGACTCTTCTGAGAATGGATGTATTGGTAAAAATGATTAGGATCTATCCTATGCTTTTAGGAAGCATGTGGGTCCTTGTACTAAGCCCAAGAGGAGACTGTGAGGGTGAGATTTTCCAAGTCTACTTGTATGAAGCCCAAGAGGAGGTTGAGATTATCCAAGTCTCTTGAGAAGAGGTAGACTCCGATTTAAGAGAGATCTTTGTATGATGCCCAAGAGGAGGCTGAGGGTTCTAGAGATGAAGATCAATTCTTGTCTGATTGGATGTTCTAGAGTTTTGACTTTCCTGAGGGTTTAACTAGTAGAGATGACTGAATTCTATCCTATGATTTAAGAAAGCCCGAGGGTCCTTGTAGTAAGCCCAAGAGGAGGCTGGAGGGGACTTTTAAGAAGCCTGGTGGTCCTTGTACTAAGTCCAAGAGGAGGTTGGAGTGCTTCTAGGAAGCCTGTGGGTCCAAGCCTAAGAAAAGTTCTAGAAAGGTTTCATCGGGAATAATCCTTTCTTTGTTGAACAGTTCCAAGGTTTGAAGATATTCAAAAGAGGTTTCACCTGGAATTAATCCTCTCTGGGGATATGAATTTCTTTTATATGTTTCTAAGATCTGACAGTCTTAAGAAAAGTTTCACCGAGAATAATGCCTTTCTTTGTTCCATATTGAATAAAGCCCAAGAGGATGCAAACTGTATTGAGGGAGTTTCCTATGAGGGAACTAGTTATTGAACTAAGTTATGAGTATCCTACTATTTGACCTAGAGGGTAAACTGAGGATGATATAACTGCTGGGAAACTCTAGATAGGTGTGCACAAGTATATACAGATATATGTATAAACAGGTATGTATTGATTTAAAAAGATGTTGGCTCTTATACTCTACTTAGAGGCCCAAGTGTATTGTGATAGGTTGTATTGACTACAACTGTATGATTAGGGTTTTAAGAAATTGAAGAAAGTTTTGAGAAAACTTTGAATTTGAATTTGAATTAAGAGAAAGTGGTTAAAACGAAAAGAGTTTTTGGGGCTTATAACTCAAAGAGAGGCCCAAGTGGTCTAAGAGCAGTTTCACCGGGAATAATGCTCCTCTTAGTACCAGTTTAAAACAGACAGATGATTTTGAAAACAAAGGTATGGGGCTTACAACTCAATGAGAGGCCCATGGAGGTTGTTTATTTTTAAAAACAAAGTTTATGTACAATATATTGGGGCTTATACTCAAGGAGAAGCCCAGATGACCTATTTTGAAAACAGTGATCACACTGCGATATCGAAAGATGTTGTGGGACTTATACTATAGCAGAGGCCTAAAATTTGTTTATGTATATAGAGGTTAGGTCTTACACTCTATTAGAGGCCCAAAATGTTTATTGAAAGGAAGAAAAATGGGGCTTATACTCAAGGAGAGGCGCAGATGAAAAACAATGGACGCACCGTTATTTTTGAAAATCGTATTGTGACTTATACTATGACAGAGGCCCATGAAATTATTTATTTACAAATGGGTTGAGTCTTACACTCTATTAGAGGCCCAAAATGTTTTTTGAAAGTTTGAAGATTTAAAATCAAGGAAGAAACCCTAATTTTATTTTAAAATACATTTTTCAAAGAAAAATTAAATAAAATTGATATAAAATATCAAATATATTTAATAAACATGTTATGAACTTTGATAAATGTTTGAAATTATATTTTTTATTCACATGAGGGTTTGAAATTCAATTGGTTTTGAAAAATAAAGAGAAAGAATTTATTTAAAATGTTTAAAAACAATTAAAAGGAAATTCTTCATAAAATTCTAAGATATATAAATTATAAAATATTTTTTTGATTTTTTCTGGAATAAAATATTTAAATATGTGAAGGATTTATGTTTAAAAAATCATTTGAAAAAGATTAAAAATGAGAGAGATATGAATTTTTGAAATTAATTAAGAAATAATATAAAAAAATAACAAAAATATGAAAAATAGTGGAAATTGGGCAAAATGGCATGGGTGGGTGTTGAACCCACGCCCTCTAGCCAAACACACTTGAAAACACACGCTGCTACCACTGGGGTGGTGATACATCCGTGTATCAAAACCACCTCCATGAATACATATGGGTAGCATGTTTTTAGGCCTGGCCAAGGCGCCTTGGCCTGACCCTTGCCCAAGGAGGCTTGATTTTGTGCCTCTTGCAAGAAGGCCATAACTTTCTTATTTCTCCATGAAAATGGATGAAATAAAGATGGATCCTACCTAGAATTTCATGAGGAATCCAATGGTGGTCTTGGAATTTTCTAAAAAATGCCTACATTTTAAAACCCGGTAGTGGTTTCAAAATAGGTCAAACTTTGCAAGTTCTATGCTACAACTTTATACAAGCAATAATAGCATGGTAAATTGGTTCAAACACAACACATATGATATGTATGACATGTTCATGATCAATAGACATCAAAGCAATGCATATTTCACAAAGTTCAAGTTGTTATACACTTACCTCTTGAAGCTCCACTTGCTAACTTTCAAGATGCTTGTGCCAGAAGTAATCCAATGCACTGGACATTCTTAATAGACCCCTTAGAAGCTTTTATGATGATCAAAATCAACTGGAAAGCTCTAGAACAGAAATTGGTTCTTTCTTGCAAAAGTAGCAAAAGTGACCAAAATGGTAACTCCCTCAATTGGTGTTACAATTGGGGGACACTTGTTGGAACAACTTAGGGGTGATATTTGGAGAGTGTTTGAGGTTTTATTTGGCTTTGAAAGTGATTGGATTAAGACATGGCTTGAAAAATGCAGAAAAGTCAAATTTTGAGGTTTTGATGGTTGACTTTCTGATTTTGGTGTTGTGAGTTGAAGATGAAGGTTTGAACACCTCCAAGGAATGATTTGTGAAGTGTTTGGATGGTTGCTTGAGTGTTTTAAGCTCTGGTTTTGAGAATTCTAAGTTTGATCCTTGAAACTTGAAATTTGGTGCAAGAGAAAGGAAATGAGAAAACAAGACTTTGGTATTGTTTTTGGTGTGTTGAAATCAGTCACAAATGACCTCTATTTATAGTAGAGGAAGTTTATTTTTGAAGCAATAGTGAATGGATGAGAGATCACTCTATTATCCAATGGATATGCCCATGTATTATGCCTTGAATGCTAAGGTACAAAGTCTCCTCTAGCCATTGACTTGAGTTGATCTTTGTAGCTTTAGGTCTTCTGATTTTTGAACCAATCTTGACTCAAATGGACTGTCATGGATTGATACATGCCACCTCTATGTATCCTTTCAATGCTTCATGACAAAATTGAAGTTTTTGGTTTTGAAACTTGAATGCCACATGCCAAAGGGATAGTGTCTTGACTTGCAAGGCTCTATGGTATGATTCCTCTTCAGATAACAGGTGCATTGCATCTTAGAAACTTGTCTTGCATGGTGACAAGGCTTACCAAGTCATATAAATGACAAAACCAAGTTGTGTTGCTAAATCTGCCTTGGAAAACCAGGATGAAAGTTGCCATTTTGTAAGGCTTATAACTTCTTGCTCAAATTGAATCATGGGAGGCTCTTGTACTTTTTAAAAAGCCCACATATCATACTTCAACTTTGATGTTTACATCTGGTCTTGATTCAGTTTGGATCATAAAGAAAAATCCCTCCAAAGTTGTGCAAAACATGCGATAGATTCTGCCTAAAATTTTTCTAAGTGTCAAGAAAAAGCTCATTTCTTAATTTTTGTGATTTTGATCAATCCATAACTTAAAATCCATGAAGATTTGGTATGTGATGTAGTTGACAATATTTTAGTATGTATTGATAGCTTTCATTTGAGTTTTGGATGGGAGAAAATGGTTACTTGGATCACAAGTTATGGTCTTGCAAAGTTGGGTAAAAATCATTTTTTTCCATAACTTAGTGAAATTTTAAGTTTCTTAAGGTTGCCCCTTTTGCAAGTAACCTCACTTTTCTTGATTTTTCTTGATGGATGATGATCCAAATAATAAGTTGGCATTGTTCTTGGCTTAAAGAAGCCATGTTTGTTAAAAAAAAAATCCAAAAGTCAAACTTGGTTTTGATCATAGTTGACTTTTTGTACCAGATGAATTTTAAAATTTGTGATCCTTTATGAAATCAAGTCCTTGGGCTAAATTAAACCTAATGGATGGATTCCATGGGTGTTTTAGAGTGTCTTGAATCATTTCCCAAGGTTTGAGATCAATTCTTGGTCAAAACTCAAAGGCATGGTTGCCTTTTTCTCATAAACCCTAGTTTGAGGTCCAAATGAATTTTAATCCTTGCATTTCTTGTGAACCAAGTTATTTGAATCAATTCAATCTTGTGAATGGATCAATATGATGTATTTGAGGTCTTCAAAATATTTCTTGAGGTCTTGGCCCATGCCTTGCTCCAAAAGTCAACTTAGGGGTGAGTTAGGTCAAGAAAACCCTAATTCTTGATTTTTGGTGAATGCATCCCCTGAGGTTATTTTGAACTCATCATTAGACTCGTGAGGTTCTTTTGTGCTTCTTGAATCATATATTGAAGTATTGGCTCATGCCTAGATTAAAATTTCTCTCTGGAGGCCTTGGTCGACCAAAACCCTAATTTGGTGACTTTGGTGATCTTGAGGCTTGATCAACTTTGAATGTTGCATTCTTATGCATGATTCTTGATGTGGGAGACCTATTGATCCTTCATGGATGTTTGAGAGGCTTGGAAAGTTGAAGATCATGTCAATTCATGATTGATCCTTTTCCTGAATGTTCTGAGATGGCTCAAAAATCCTAATCCTTGGTTAAGGTGAGTACTCAACCATATTTGAGAGGACTGATGGGGTATGAAAGTACATCCATATTGGGATGATGATTTTCACAATGATGTAAAGTTTTGTGGTCAAAATTTAGGGTATGACAGATTCCCTATTTAATCTTCTTGGACCTGAAGGTGCGAATGGCGAAGATATTCGGACGTTCATGTTAAAAGAGGATTAAATATTAGAATACCCGAAATTTTGACTGTGGATGACTAGTAGCTGTTTTTGCTCATCCATCTTCTTTTACTAAGTAATGTTAGTTAGAAAAAGCTATAACTTCCCCTCGATCCTGGTTTTCAGCCGGAACTGGTCTCAATTTTTTTTGAAATAAACCTCCCCTCGATCCTGGTCTTCAGCCATGGAACTGGTCTCAGTTTCTTCTAAAATAAAACTCCCCTCGATCCCGGTCTTCAGCCATGGAACTGGTCTCAGTTTCTTCTGAAATAAACCTCCCCTCGATCCCGGTATTCAGCCATGGAACTGGTCTCAGTTTCTTCTTGTCGAGCTCTTGTCTTGACAAGAAATGCTATCTGTGCAGGTTTTTATCAAACTTCTCACAGAGATTTACTAGGGAGATGCCATTTGATAGAAAAATATTTGATGTCAGACTTGCCGAGGAATTACTTAAATCTATTTGTTTGAACTGTAGAGGTGTGCAAACTTCTCTATTGGAGATGCCATTTGCTGGAGAAATTATAGCATACTTCCCTTCGAGATTTTTTTCTGAGAGACACCATGTGATGTAATTCAATTTTGAGGTGATGATGAATTCCTTGAAAGTAGGACAAACTTCTCAGTGAGAGACTGCCATTTGTCGAATTTATTTGGGAAATCTATGAGGTCAATAACAAACTCTTTGTCTGCCAATTGGTAGAGATTTCTTGGAGGATGTGATGTCCATGTTGCCAAGAGTCTTTTGTTGAAAAGCTTTCGCGGGGGATCTTCTTTAATCCGGGAAAGCAAAATATCATCTTCAATAGCGAAGAGTGAAGTTCCAAAGGTGTATAACCAAATGCCTTTTTGCCTTTCAGAGGTTTCAGTTATCAAAGTGGTCGAAGGCCAATTTCAATCCAGGAATACACTGGAGAGAGCTTGTTTAGATGGTACATTTTCCTAATGAGGAAAGAACTCCAACTGGGATTTTATCCTATCTAAGTATGGAAAGGAGGACTGGCAGCTCAAATGAAGGACATTTATCACTTGGGAATGAGTATGACCAAAGTGATTGTGATGCAATATGAGTATGAATATAAATCAATTATGCATGATGTATGTATGAAATGCTTATGCTGACAAAATAGACATGATATACGGACTGACGATGAGTTCAATTAGATACTCGACCACTTTGGGAGATGGGGGTATCTCTGGAGATTTTGAAGGTAGTACTTTTGCCTAAGAACAGAGATTCTTGTGTTTGTTTCGGTTTTCCGAGGTACAAATTCGCTAGGAATAGGAACCCGTTCTTGCTTTTCAAGGGTATATTCTACTGGGGAGAAAAACCAATCACTAGTTCTCAGAGGTAAAAACTCTACCGGGGATGACAAATGGGACATTCCACCTGAAGCAATTGATCCTTCATTCAGAGTGTACCGATCTCAAGGAGTATTTTGATTCTGCATTTTAAGGTTTGATCACTTCCGGAGAAGTCGTCGAGGTTCCCTTTTGTGTTCAGTAATCAAAAAGAAATTGCCATCCTTATTTTAAAAGCAGAAGTAAAATTTAAAATTTATGTTTTGAAAACCAAAGTAAATTCATTTTTTTTCAAGAATGTTAATCATATTAAACATGTCATTTTGCAAAGCAGAACAAATAAGAATTGCAAATAAAAGCCACAAGGGCTCAAATTTTCATTGATAGAATGGTAATCAGCCTAATGCGTGATTCCATGGAGCATTACAAAGTTTAGAAAATGGTAATTTAAAGGGAAAGAGGCTACATTAAAACATAACGACCAATATCCTTCCACCAACTTTGTATTCTGGATATCTTCGAGCTTATGTTTGAAGATAACTTCTGATCAAGGTCTTCCTGACGGGTGACGTTGCCGCTGAGGAGCCAATCTTGTTGGATGCAGTTACTTGCCATGAATCCCTAATTTTTTCCTAGATCGCCTTTTCAGATTTTCAATCTATCGGGATGATTACACATATATTTTTGTATGTCTCTAATTTTTTCCTGGACCGCCCTTTCGGGTTTTCAATCCAACGAGACGTTTTTTCTCATTTAGGCGAAGTATTTATTGACTATAACAACATTCCTGGGGTAGGTAAACTCCTCTACATCCATGGTTACGAGTCTCAAGGCACCTCCTGAGAAGGCTTTCTTAACAACATATGGGCCATCGTAATTCAGAGTCCATTTGCCCCTGGAATCAGTGAGAAATGATTGTATCTTCTTGAGCACGAGGTCTCCTTCTCTGAAGACACTGGGTCAGACTTTTTTTTCAAACGCTTTCTTCATCCTTTGTTGATATAACTGACCATGGCATAAAGTCGTCATTCTCTTTTCTTCGATTAGAATCAGTTTATCGTGTCGGCTTTGACACCATTCAGCTTCTGTTAGCTTGGCTTCCATCAATACTCTTATTGATGGGATCTCTACTTCTATGGGGAGTACTGCTTCCATGCCATATACTAGAGAGAAAGGGGTTTCCCCTATTAAAGTGCGGACAGATGTACAATAACCATGAAGAGCAAAGGGTAGCATCTCATGCCAATCTTTGTAGGTTACGACCATCTTCTGAATGATCTTCTTGATATTTTTGTTAACTGCTTCTACCGCTCCATTCATCTTAGGCCGATAGGGAGATAAGTTATGGTGTTCAATCTTGAACTCAGCATATAATTCTTTCATCATCTTGTTGTTCAGGTTAGATCCATTATCAGTAATGATCTGGCTTGGAACACCATAATGACAGATGAGATTGTTCTTGATAAATCGGACCACCACTTGTCTGGTCACATTGGTGTATGATAGTGCTTCGACCCATTTGGTGAAGTAATCAATGGCTACCAGGATGAAGTGATGTCTGTTTGAAGCTTTGGGTTCAATCATGCCAACCATGTCGATTCCCCATATAGAAAAAGGTCATAGACAATAAAGGACTTTAAGATGCGTTGGCGGTACATGAATTTTGTCGGCGTATATTTGACACTTGTGACATTTCCTCATGTACTTGTAGCAATCAGATTCCATTGTCAGTCAATAATATCCTGCTCTTAGAATTTTTCTTGCCATTGTGTGTCCATTGGCATGAGTGCCAAAGGAGCCTTCATGAATCTCTTTCATTAGCATATTTACTTCATGTCTGTCTACGCATCTAAGCAAAACCATGTCAAAGTTTTTCTTGTAGAGTATATCATTGTTTAGGAAGAAGTTGTCAGCTAGTCTTCTGAGAGTCTTCCTATCTTTTCTCGAAGCCTCAGACGGGTATTCTTGTCTTTGAAGGAAGCATTTGATATCGTGATACCATGGTTTGTCATCTATGACAGCTTCAATCACAAAGTGTAAGCATGCCTATCAAGGCGCATTATGTCGATCTTAGGTACGTTGTTCCATCAACTCACACTAATCATGGAGGATAGGATAGTTAGTGCATCATCCATGTAATTTTCTTCACGGGGGATGTGATGAAACTCGATCTTGTTGAAGAAGGGTAACAACCTTCTTGTGTAGTCATTGTAAGGAATCAATCCTGGTTAATATGTGTTCCACTCTCCTTTGATCTGATTTAAAACTAGGGCTGAGTCTCCGAACACATCCAAGCTCTTTATCCTTAAGTCCATGGCTTCTTCGAGCCCCATGAGACAAGCTTCGTATTCGGTCTCATTGTTTGTACATTTGAATGCCAATATGGTGGTAAAAGGAATATGGGTACCCTGAGGTGTCACGATGATTGCCCCAATTCCATTTCCATAAGCGTTGACAGCTCCGTCGAATATTAGTCCCTATTGGGATCCTGGCTCTGGCCCTTCACTTGGTAGCATTTCATCGCAATCTTTCATTTTTAGGTACACGACATCTTCGTCTGGGAAGTAAAATTTGACTGATTCCTGGTCGTCAATCATTTGATAAGCCAAATGATCGGCTAAAACACTTCCTTTGACAGCTTTCTGAGCATGGTACTCGATGTCGTATTCTGACAACAACGTCTGCCAACGGGCAATCCTTCCTGTTAAGGCAGGCTTTTCAAAGATGTACTTGATCAGATCCATTTCGGATATTAACCAAGTAGTGTGACAAATCATGTACTGGCGAAGACGTTTGGCTGCCCAAGCCAGAGCACAGCAAGTTTTCTCGAGCATAGTGTTTCGAGTTTCACAATCCATGAACTTCTTGCTTAAGTAATAAATGACAGAGTCCTTTCTCTTTGTTTCGTCTTTTTGTCCAAGCACACAACCCATGGAGTCTTCCAAGACTATTAAGTAGATAATCAGTGGTCTTCCTTCCACTAGAGAAGACATAATCGGTGGATTCAGTAGATATTCTTTGATGTTGTCGAAAGCCTTTTGGCAGTCTTCTGTCTATATACAGCTTTGGTTCTTTCTTAGTAGTTTAAAAATTGGCGCGCATGTCGCGGTCATGAGGAATATGAATCTTGAGATGTAATTCAGATGTCCCAAAATTCCTCTTACTTGCTTTTCAGTTTTTGGAGCATGCATTTCTTGAATGGCCTTGACTTTGTCGGGATCAACCTCAATTCCTTTTTGGCTGACGATGAATCCCAAGAGTTTTCCTGAGCGAACACCGAATGTGCACTTGTTGGGATTCAAGCGGAGTTTATATTTTTTCAGACACTTAAATAGCTTTGCCAAATTCTCCACATGTTCTTCTTTTGTTTTAGATTTGGCAATCATGTCATCGACATACACTTTAATTTCTTTGTGTATCATGTCGTGAAACAGAGTTGTCATGGCCCTTTGATAAGTTGCCCCTGCGTTCTTCAGACCGAACGACATTACTTTATAACAAAAGGTGCCCCATGGGGTGATGAATGAAGTTTTCTCCATGTCTTCTGGTGCCATTCTAATTTGATTATAGCCCGAGAATCCATCCATGAAGGAGAATACTTTGAATTTTGTTGTGCTGTCAACTAGCATGTCAATGTGTGGTAGGGGAAATTATCCTTTGTACTTGCTTTGTTGAGATCCCTATAGTCTACACACATTATGATTTTTCCATCTTTCTTAGGAACTGGCACTATGTTGGCTAGCCATTGAGGATATTCTGAGGTAGCAAGGAAACCTGCATCGATCTGCTTCTGCACTTTCTCCTTAATTTTGATGGACATATCAGGTTGAGTCCTTCTTAATTTTTGTTTAACCGGACGACATTCTGGTTTCAGTGGTAAGTGATGTTCCACGATGTTGGTATCCAACCCTGGCATGTCTTGGTAGGACCAAGCAAACACATCCGGGAATTCTTTGAGAAGTTTTATCAAGCCTTCTCTGACAGTTGCATTGAGCAGTTCTCCAATCTTAATTTCTTTCCTTTCTTCTTCTGAACCCAAATTGATCGTTTCCAACGGCTCTTTGTAAGGTTCAATGGACCTTTCCTCTTGTCTGAGTAGTCGGGAGATCTCTTCTGGAATTTCTTTGTCCTCTTCCTTTTCGGCCTCAAATACCGGGAACTCAAAGTTGGGAGAAGACATTGGATCGTATGTTTCAATGGGGTTTAAAACAAGTAATCTGCATGACGTGATGATTCCTTTATAGAAAAGGCAGAGAGAATGAAAAAATGTGTGCAGTGTATTTTTTGAAAATGCTTGTTTTTATTTTGTTTTGTTTTTTTTAGGATTACCATTTTTTGAAAAAAGCAAAAAGAAAAAATAGCAATAAATGTAGGAATTCAGAATGACATTATTTATTTATGATTTGTCGATTCTTGAAACACAACCCTATAGAACAAAACTCTAAAGCGAAGAGGGATATTTACAAAAAAGCAAGCCCTATAAAACATCCTTTTCACCTGGGCAAAGTGAAAGGTCAAAGCAAAGATGCGACAATTACTTTGATTTATGAACGACATTCGGGACATCGACTGCAGCCCAATGGAAACGAACTCCTCTGTGGATCACAAAGTCCGGTATCTTTCTTCTCGGTTTATCTTCAGTAATGACACTGACTTCTGGCAGAGTGGGAATATTGGAGTCTTCTTCCCATGCAGAGTTATCATAAGAGGACTCTTATGTCGCCTCTTTAACATTACTTTCATTCTCAAGAGGGTCTCCCCATCCAGTTGGCTGGATGTCCTTATATCTGATGCGAGAGCTTTTGGGAGCAGTGTACTTTACTAGAAAGTCGTACTTGCCGCTTGGCTGCCCCAAAGTATCCCAAGTTTCTGTGGGAATAGATGAGTCATCTTCTTCAATGACGTTGACCTTAGGAAATGCAAAGTTGATAAATTATTGTCCTGCGATATTTGCAAACTCATCAACATGGCGTTGGACATTCTTGGAATGTTCTGGGTAAGGATTCCATGACTTTGGGAGAACAGGCGTATTTTTCTCAAGGCCGTTCAGCAGATATGCATTATCCGGATGACTCTTTTTCTCCGAGTCTTCCATGTAAAGCTTCCAGATAGGCAAGTTATCCATGGGATCATAAGAATCGTAGTCAAAGTTGTCTCTCATCAGAGTGTCTTCCTCTAATGAGTTGGGTGGAGCACGACATCCTTCGGGATTGCAATCTCCGTATATCATTCTGATGTCTGATCTTGGTATATTTCTGGGACTTTGCTTTGGAGAGCAGAATGGCACGTACGTTTCTCCCTGAGATATATAACCTTCATCGTTGAAATAGGGTTTCCACTCTTCGTCTATATCAGAGGAATTATTTTCCTCGATGGTGTGGACTTCTTGAGATATCGGGTGAAGGAAGCCTCCACTATGGAAGAAATCTTGAATGGGACGAAAGCTTTCATCCCTTTTTGCAGTCTTGGTAAGTGCTGAAGAAAAACCAAGACCTTTTCTTGTCTTGTTATCAACAGGAATCATAACTTGTCCCCATCCTTTTATGTCATCGCTTCCCATTATTTGGAGAGCGTCTTTGTACGAGGAAATGGACGTTCCTTTTTCTTGGTGATTCTCATTGCTCACCGAGAGTGCTTAAAATTGGGTTCCAACAACCTCCTATGGTTCTAAATATGAAAATAATGATAGGTTGCTCACGATTAAAGCTTGTTCTCTGCATACTGTGACCAACTTGTCATTCTTGACAAACTTCAGCTTCTGGTGAAGTGTCGAAGTGACTGCCCCTGCTTCATGTATCCAAGGTCTTCCTAATAAACAGATGTATACCGCTTGGATGTCCATGACCTGGAAAGTGACTTGGAAAGTGTGGGGACCAATGGTTATGGGAAGATTAACTTCGTCGATAACTGTTTTCATGGATCCGTCAAAGGCTTTGACGATGATCTCACTGCCTCTCATGGGGGTACCTTGAAAAGATAGTCGTACCAAAGTTGATCTTGGCATGACGTTCAAGGATGAACCTGTGTCTACCAGTACGCTGGCTAAAGCATTGTCCTGGCAATTGACTGTGATATTGAGTGCCATATTATGGTTCTTTCCTTCCTCTGGAAGTTCTTCATCACTGAATCCCAAATTGTTGCAGGAAGTGATGTTGGAAATAATGCTGTCAAATTGACCTACTGTCACATCTTGTTCTATAAAGGCCTATTCCAAGACTCTCTGTAGAGCTTCTCTGTGAGCTTCTGAACTAAGCAATAAAGATAACATGGATATCCGAGAAGAAGTTTGCAATAATTGATCCACAATGTTGTACTCGCTTTTCTGGATGACCTTTAGCATTTCATCGTTGTTATTTACAAGTTTCGTGTTGCTGGATTGACCAATTCGTTGATTATGAACTTCAACTTGAGGTTCCTTTTCTTTTGTCGGTTCTCCAACTCCTCTGTTAAAGATTCGACCGCTTCGGGTGACCCGACTGATATCAGCAATGTTTACAACGGACGACGGTGGAATTTGTTTTCCATTTTCTATGGTAGTTGCACCGTACTTGTACGGAATAGCCTTCTCCGACTTGTATGGTATTGGTCCCTGCAAGTAGATGACCACAAGTGTTTTTTGGGTCTTTTGACCTTCATAAGTAACCTCAATCGGTTCTAGGTTGGGGACCTTTCTACTGTCAAGAAAGATTTCCACGCGCTTCAGTTCCTTGATCAAAGGAATTATGGTGAAAACATCCTTGTTAATTTTGTAATTAACAGATTCTTTCTCATTGGAGACCGCGATAGTCCTTTTGTCCCTTAGTCCTTGGACCTTGTTTTGGCCAAGGAGACATCCTTGCACCATGTTGATTGATTGAGAATTCAGGCGTAATTGGGTTTCCCCTTGGTCTTCCTGATGCTGGAGAACTGCCCACGCGAGGTAGCTTCCCTGGTTATTTTATGAACATATTTGACAACGTTCATAGTTCTGGGGCGGCACCCTGCCGTATCAACTCTGTATGCAGTGCATCTTTACTAAATCTATTTCCAGCAAGCAGACGTCACAGCTTTAGTGTCTGCCTGGATTTCTATTGGCTATGCTAACTTGTTGTGTGTCCTCGTTCTGGTAAACTAGGAGCCACCAATGGTCCAACATATGTTGAAGGGTTCTCTGTACAAGTGGGCAACCTTGATTGTTTTCGGAGCATTCTTTGCAGTCTTGGTACTTATGCGGGGACATAAAACTGAGTCTGACCTGCTTGGCATGCAATTCCACTAGATTGGTATTTATTAAACGAATGTCGAAGATCTGAATCATGTTGATCTGATGATCATTCCTTTCAGGGTAGTCTTGGATCCATCCAAGATCCATTTGACGCTGGAAGGCCTCTTGTATAAAAGAGCGTCCTGATTGTCTTTTGAGCAAATCGGACAAGTGTTGTAATCGTGCCGTGGCAAATTGTAGTGCCAACTCTGTCTTGAATGCATTGCCACTAGATTGAAATTCATTGCACGAATGTCGTGATTTTTAACAATTTTTGGATGTGCATGGGCCATATTCACTTCACGAATCCTGTGATCCTGAATCCATCCTAGATCCATCTGCTCTTGAAGAGTTGGTTTTATAATGACACATCCTTGATTGTTCTTAGAACAAATATCACACTGATGATAGTTGTGAGATGGTACATGGCCGTACCCGCTCTGCCTGCAATTCATTTTCACCAGATTTGTTCCCAGTAGGCGTACATCGTGAATTTGATAGATGCAGCCGAGTTTTCCTTTTATCAAGTTTACTGAAGTTTTCATATGTTGCGGCAACGGGTTCTTCTGAACATTTGGGTTTGTAACTTTGAAGGATAGAACTCCGTTTCTGACGAGCTTTGGTACATCAGATTTAAAGCTGAGGCCATTCTCAATGTTATGCCTTGGTCCTCCTTGATGGTAAGGGCAAGATTAATCTGCTTTGAACCAAAAAGGTGGATTGTTCGGTACTATGAGGGGAGTCCTAGTTTGAACGTGATCCTTGGCTAGCAGAAGTGGAAATAATTCTGCGCATAACATTGGTATAGGGTCAAACCCTGGGGACCGCGTAGTACAGTTGTTAATGTTGTACTGCGGGCGAGCCTGCTGAAGAGGCTGTTGCTGCCTTTGCTGATACTATTGTTGACTTGGCTGGCTCTGAGCCACCTGAGGTTGATATGTTGAAGCTGGCGCATGACTGACAACAGGAGATACTGTTGCTACCTGTCGAGGTTAATACTTTCGCCTTTGCCTACCCAGAGAGATATTACTGATATCTTGCTCCTTCTTCTTTTGGAAAGCACTACCGTATCGTTTAGTGCTGCTGGACGGTTCTGCCTCTTTGACTAACCGGCCTTCTCAGACTGCTTCCTCAAGGTGTACTCCCATGTTCACCATTTCGGTGAAGTCACTAGGTGCACTTGCAATCATTCAATCATAATAAAATGAGCCCAATGTTTTTAGGAAGATCTTTGTCATTTCCTTTTCCTCGAGAGGAGGATAGATCTGGGCGGCAATTTCACGCCATCTTTGAGCATACTCCTTGAAGGTTTCTTTATCTTTCTTAGACATTGCTCTGAGTTGGTCCCTGTCTGGTGCCATGTCCAAATTGTATTTATACTGTTGAACAAAAGCTGCCCCAAGATCTCTGAAAGTACTGATCTTGGTACGGTTTAAACCCATGTACCATTTGAGTGTGGCACCGATCAAACTCTCTTGGAAGTAGTGGATAAGTAGCTGTTGGTTTTCTGTCTAAGTAGACATTTTCCGAGCGTACATCACCAAGTGACTTTGAGGGCAAGAGTTGCCTTTGTATTTTTCAAAGTCAGGCACCTTGAATTTTTGCGGTATCTTTACATTAGGGACCAAACAGAGGTCAGCGGCGCCCTTGCCAAACAAGTCCTGTCAGCGAATGGCATGCAGTTCTTTCTGCATTTACAAGAACTATTGTTGGAATTCATTCATCCTTTCATACACTTTTTCATTTCTTCCAGAAGTGGCCTGCAGAATCTGTTCCTATGGGATAGTGTTATAGCGTGCAATTTTTGTCGGTGACGCGACCACCTTACCGCATATTAGATTTGGGTGCTACTTCTGATTTCTGTATTTATCCTATGAAGCTGGAAAGGAAAGGGAAGATATCTAAAACCAACCTTGCACGTAAATGTTTACTTTAACAAATGCTAAGAGATCGGGGATCGGGGTCTGGTTATACAAAGGGAAGCTATTAACACCCAGTGTATCTATGGTAATCCATAGGAACCTTTTATTGCATGTTTTTCTGTTAACTTGAAATACTTACTTGTGTTTATCTACTGTGGATTGGGAAAGTTTCTCCTTTGGGAGTGTTGAGAGAATGTTTTTGTGGTTTTCAGGTTTTTCGTTGTTTTTGGGAAGGTACTGAACCTAAAGTTTTTTATTCGTGTGCTCGCTAAGATTTTGCAATCTTATGCCTACGTATTCCCGTAAAGAGATTTGGAAAATCAAAGCAATCGTAGTTCCTCATATTCTATGGGAGGAAAGATATGCGGTGTCTTGTTCAAAGCCCAAGATTGAAGCTAGCTGAGTATTTGTGTCTTGTTTAAAGCTCAAGATTGAAGCTAAAGGTTGACTGAGAGAGAGAATTTGTCATCCTTAAAGGGAGATATCTCACCTATTTATCACAAAGGTTGAATAATTGTTTATAAGGGAAATTACTTTAACTGGGATATGGGAATCCAGCAATGCCATAATTTCCTTAATATATCAGATGCCATGAAGGAAGAAAGCTTTAATTCAGTGTAGAGTAATGCCACTTTTTCCTTCATGAATCTTTCATGCTAAGAGAGGGACATTGGCTTGGATGTTAGGGATCCAGAGGCTTGCCACTTACAGCTGTTAGATGAAAGATGAATTTTAGCCAGGATAAGAGAAGGACTCCGCCTTAGATTTTGAATCAACAAGTGTGCCACTTATAGCAATTATCTGGAAAGGTTTTGATTATTTGTTTTGATATATGATGTATAGAGGAAATATCCTCCTGCAAAGAGGGCCCATGGTCTCATCTGAGGGGATGCTGATTTTTGTGTGCCTTGATCAAAGCCCAAGGTTGAAGCTAAAAGAAAGTGACTCCTCTGGGAGGGTTTTATCTGTCTTGTACAAAGCCCAAGATTGAGGCTGACTGAGGAAATTCTTATATGAAGCCTAAGAGGAGGCTATCTCTGGCTGAGGATTTATGAAAATCCAGGAGCAGGTCCAGATGGTATTGGGGAATCCAAAGGGTTTACTCTTGCTGAGAATCAGGGAAGAGTTGAAGTATTAGTGGCCATGAGGCTCTAATTCTACTAGGGATTTCTTGATGGTTGTCATACCCCAAATTTTACCCTTAGATCCTCTAATCATTGTCATATCATTTTAGGTCATCTGTTTTTGCATTTGCAATCATATAATCCATTAATCATAGTCATGCATTTTTTGTCTAATTGTTGTCACTTTTTCCTTTTATTATTATTCAATTATTTTTGTTATTTATTATTATTTCTATTTATTATTTATTATTAGTATTTATTATTATTATTATTATTATTATTATTATTTTTGTTATTTATTATTATTATTACTAATTATTATTACTTATTTATTATTATTACCATTATTATTCTTGATATTTATTATTTCGTCATTATTACCATCATTATTATTTTTTATTTTTTTATTTTTTAATATTTAATTATTAATTTTATTATGTCATTATTATTATTTAATCATTATTTTTATTTTTTCATTATTATTAGTTATTTTCATTTTATAATTTATTATTCCATTATTATTATTATTTTATTTATTATTATTACTCACTATTATCTATTATTATCATTTATCATTTTACTATTTCTTATTATTATTTCTTATTACTGTTTATTTTATTATCACAAAATCCAAAAGAAATTTTGCCAAGACCCCACACAGTTCCAAGGTCGTAATCCACAGTTATAGGCTATGTTTCAGCAACAACATAGGCTGCAACAACAAATCTTTCAGTCATTGCCCCAGGCCCAGCGGATGCAATTGATACATCTCAGCAAAACCAAAACCTGTTGAAACACCAAGACTCCCCTTCTCCATTTTTTTCTGCTCCAACCGTACGTATTACCAGACCAAAACCTAGGGGTGGGCATCGGTTCGGGCCGGTTCGGTTTCGGGCCCAAAACCTCAATCCGGCCCAACCCTTGGGTGACATATATTGACCCAAATCCGACCTATTTAATCATCGGTTTTTTCGGGTTCGGGTTTAAACGGGTTCGGGTAATTAGACCGGTTTATTTCGGTTTTCTTTGCAGTTGGGTCAATAGGAAATCCAGCCCAAATAATAAACCCAATAATTTTTTTTTTTACTTTTTTTAATTCTTATCAAATTAGTAATTTGGCCAAATTTTAAGCCCAATTAATAATTGCAACCCAAAATAAATTTTATTCTAATTTTAAAAATGACAAATTATCTAATTTTTTATAAAAAAATATTGATTATTTGAATTAAAAATACTAATTATTTGTTTAAAAGGGCTGTTTTGAACCATTTTAGTTCTTTCTGAAGAAGGATAAACATAATAGTTGAATATTTTTTATGAAATTGGATACTAAATCATCCAAAAACAATAAATAACATTAAAAATTAAACTAAATTCTTAACTACATAAATCACAAATTTAATAAAATATAATACATAACCAAAATGTGTATTTGAAATTATACAAAAATATATTTGAATCTAACACCAATATTTTATTGATCTTTAAATGAATTAGAAGGTGCATGACAACTTTCTATACAGTCCTTAACACCTGAAAAAAAAAATGTTACATACATTTCTGTCCCTGCATAGAATGGGCAGCACAAGCATGAAAAACATTAAATATCTAAGAATAACAATCAAGAATAAAGATGAATATACCAATTACCATTTGTGCAATTCTCTTGTAACACCGGTGTCCATGGACTACCAAAATCCGTAACATAAACCAAAATTGAGCAATGGAAAAGTCACTAGCCATCACTGCCTAAAAAGAGTGTGCCAGCTTGAGTTCTATAACTTCCACATAGGAAAATACATGTGCTTTCTTGACTTTAGAGATGATAGTAAAAATTAACAAGTTTTATTTAAATAATTCTTCATGATTGATAAAGTGAACATGAACTCCAATTAACCAGTTAGTCAATAAAATTTGCACTATTTCACATGAACATAAGCGTGCAACTTTAAACATTGATCAACTGATAATTTCTAAATAGCTCACATTCAATGCAAAAACTACGAGTCGGACCAAACAAGCTAGAAGATATTCCATTAAACATATGAAAAATCACTGTCAAAATTAATACTGATGAAGGCTTACAAAATTTGCTCCAACATTCAAACATGTAAATATGATAGAATCCTTGTCACCTATTGTAGTAGAGATACAGATTTGCTTCATAACATGTCGAAGCAAACTACATGATATCTGCACCATAGAAAAAAAAATAATTATCAAACTCATTTTAATTTAGTAACTTCAAACTTAAAATTGAAAATGCAGATAATATTATGAAGTTAATAATTTGCAATAGGCATACCCAATGTTGATGGCAGTTTTCATCTTATCCCCGGTCAAAATCCAAATCTTTAGACTGGCTTAAGCAAGTTTATCAATACACTGCGACACCTAAGAAGGAAAAAAATTGAATGTGATAAAACTATAGGAAAGCAGCAACATATATAAACTATGAATAATGATAAAGCCTACCCCTTTCTGCAGCTTGTCTTCCATAATAGAAGCCCCAACAAGAATCAATTTTCTTTCCATACTATGACAGTACTACACCTCTAAATATTGGTAATAAGCCACTTTCTACAATGAAAGTTACTGCCGTGAATGCACGGCCTGAAACTGAGCTAAAACTCACAAGATCTATTTTACCTGCAAATACCAAACAAAATCCATTTTGTGAATGAAGTATTATATATACATGAAATAATGTTATGAAAACATCCTCACCGGCCTAAGGTAGCTTCTTTTTTTTTTGTTTCTCATGGATTTATTCAATTAAGTTGACTCTGAATATCCTCCAGTCACTAGATTTGCACACACAATAATCTAAACCAATACATGAAAATAAAACATTACAAAAACTTATACAAGAAAAATAATAATCATTTCTATAAATACAAAACATTATATTATATAAGAATCAAACCCAAATTAATTTTTAAAAACACAAATATTATAAATTTACTATCTCTAACCCTAAATCACTTGAAAGATACATAAATAAATAAAATCCAACATTAAACTGATACAGCAACTCAAACCCTCACAACCCTAAAATAGAAGTAAAAAATCAACCTTTTTGTAGTTGTTCATGTCTTCAAAGTGAAAGATCCACCGTTTGTTGTATCAAATCAACTCATCAACTAAGAGCAAAGCAATGTTTGAAGGCTAGATAAAGTGAGACGGCGGTAAAAATGAATGGGAGGTGAGACCAAGATGAGAGAGGACGATGAAGTTGAAACAAGAGATAGAGAGAGGAAATGATGAAGTTTGAAGGCGAAGAAGTGGCGGCTGGAACAAAGGAAGAGGAAGTGAGGGCTAGTTAGGGTTTTCTGAGAGTGAGGTTAAGAGTGAGAGAAGAGTAATTGGTGATATAAATAATTAATAATTAATAATTAATAATTAATAATTAAAATAAAATACTATTAATTAAATTTGGTCGGGTTCGAGTTTTACCGGACTATAAAAAACCATCCGAACCGAACCGATTCAATCCTAATGTATCCAAATCAATCATCCGATCAGACCCGAAAACCGTTCAAATCCGACCGAGTGCTAAATAAATGCTTTGGATCGGTCGGTTATCATCGGGTGATAATTATTTGTCCAGCCCTACCAAAACCCACGCCAATGAACAATAAAACACGCACTACCCTCCAAAACCTGTGTCTCATCGAACTCCCTGCAGAAGCGTACCACAAAAGCCAACCACTCCCTACACACTACACTCCAATGTTCAGCAAAACCAGACAGATCCTGCAACTCGTACAATACCTGCTATCATCCCCAAAAACCTGCTGAAAAACAACTCACAACAACACCAATCCAAACATACTACAGTGACATTACCGCTTTGCGCCAAAAGAAACGTACAAGCCTACGCCCTCTGCTACCATACACAACCTTTTCCAAAAAAATTGCAAAAACGACAGTTCACCACTTTTCCTTGCTGCAAACCACACCTTGCTTCAACACAATTACCTCACAAAACTCCTTCAAATAATAACACAAAAACAACATCACGATTTTCCTGGGTTGCTCATCATCTTCTTGTCGTGACTCCATCACCAACCTTCAATATCATTCAATCACAAACCCCTCTCAATCTTCAACATCTCTATACAACAACCTCCCCTCAAATATTCATCTTCAACTTCCCTTTAAATGATTCTTCCTCAATAACCCACTTTCAGCAAACCTGACCCTTCCACAACAAACCTCGTTTTTCATCTCCTTCAATCATCACGACGATCCTGCTTCAATCAAATCACTCGCTCTCCCGTCAGAAAACCTCCGCTCATAGCCCTTTTCAATTCCTAAATTCTTCAAACCCTCTTTCAATACTACTCCAAGTCCCAGAACTGTTTTTCCTCAATCTTTACCATCCAAAACACAATAATAACTAAAATCCTTTCAAACCATAAAACCAGAGCAAATTTCCAAACCCAATTTTTTTTAGATTTAGAAATCGAAGTAGGAGATGAAGAAGAAGAGCAATTAAAACACAATGATTTCAAATCTCCAAACCTTAGATAAGCGGACAAATAGAGCCAGAGATTCGTACGAAGTGATTCGCGGCGGAAGATTGAGGAACACGATTCGTTTTGATGAGTTGTTGTAGCCTTCATCTTCCTATCAAGTCGCTTCCTTTCGCTAACAATGATTTGATTCTTGAGTTTCTGTTTCGTCTTGATTTCTGATGATATTGTTCCTAAAAAAGCATCGCCTTGGTTTTGATTTCAATTTACAGACCGAGTCGTGGTTGTGTTAACTCTGAATCAGATTTTGTTTTCTTTTAAAGTTATTGTTCATTGGTTTTAAGGGCTAACTGATGCCTACTTGTTCTAAAAAACCATGTGCTTGTTGGATCTGGACCTTCCACGACCCATGAGGTTGCTTTGTGTTTTTTGTTTCTCTTTTTTTTTATGACTGTGTATGATGGCGAGGAATAGGTTCAAAGCCCTTAATGACACGCACATGTATTTTATTTGCTGCACCCCCATCCTGTTTTTTTAATGCAATTTATTTTAACTAATAAAAAAATCATTAATTCAATTTAGCTTTTTTTTTTCTTTTCTTCTCCAATCTCATTTATTTCAATTTCCATTTATCTCAATATTTTAATTTGCATTTTTTTTCATCTTCTCTTTTAATTTCATTATTTGGTCAATGAAGTCTAAAAATAGCGAAAGTTTATTATCAAAGTTGTTAACCTTCATTATTTCAAATCTGGAGAAAATGATCATTGAGATCATTTTCTATACTTTGAGATCGTGATAGGTTACCTTTGATTAATCGACGAAAGTTTGTGATTAAGACGAGACCGTCACCTTTTCTTTTTCTGTGGCACGATTCATTGAGAATGATTTACATATTGTTTCTCCATCGTGTCTTAACACAAACATTATTCTCGTGTGGCCTCCTATAGCATGATCTTCCTCATAGATCGTGCTACGATGGTTTAGCACTACATTGGACCCGATTCATCCGATTAATTAATCACTAACCACTAACTTTAATTTTATTCAATATTCTTGATTTTATTTTCTGTCAAATATTATTCTTGTTTATATTTTTGTCATATTTATCATATTCATACTTGTTCATCTAACCATCTCTTTCTTCATACCTCATTTAAAACACACTAATAATTATCGAAACAATAAAAGACTTAATTGGTGGACTGTGGTTACCATCTCGAGCTTTGGATTGCAGACTTAGATTTAGGACCCTTTTCCCTATGCTCTTGGAGTTGAAATTTGTAGACCTTGGTCCTTCTGTGTTGCTTTGTCTGTATTGGGAAATTTTCTATATGCAGGTGTTGACACTTTGATAGTAAAGTCATCTGATACATGAAGTTCATATTTGGTTCTTGGTCCTCATGAAGATTTGGCTAGGGTGTTTTGCTTTCATCTGATGTTGGTCATTGCTTGGCTTGCTGATGCTCACCAGTCCAATAGAAGATAATGTTTGTCATGCACCATCTTTTGGTTCGATCTTTCCATCTCTTGCTAGTTTCTTGATGTCTGCTTTCATGATACTTGTGTTGAGGCTTGTTTGACATTGTTCTTGAGCACGTTGGCATGTTGAGCATGATATGATGTAGTTACTGCCATTCTTGATTTGTCATCACATCTGAATTATTTGACTTTGATGCTTTGGTTGTTACCATCCTCATCTTGAGCTTCTCATCCCGACACTTATTTTTACAAGTGGTTTGTTCCCCTCCTTCCAAAGGAAAGTCTCTCTATTGACTTTAATGTCATAGATAGCTCATTATCCCTCGGCCTCATTAGAGCCATCCCTTTCCCTTGACCTCATTAGGATCAATCCCTCGACCTCATTAGATCCATCCCTTTTCCTTGACCTCATTAGGATCAATCCCTCGGCCTCATTAGAGCCATCCTCCTCCTTGGCCTCGTTAGAGCCACTTACCTTACAACTTAGGATCCACCTAGAGTTCTTCAACTCTATGTGAGCATCATCATAATGGTGTTCCCTTCCCCCTTGGCCTTATTAGAGCCATTCACCCCTTAACTTAGAATTAGGATAGAGTTCTTAAACTCTATGTGATTCTCATCATCATGAGTATTCACTTCCCATTTACAAGTTATACTTAGAGAGTTCTTTAACTCTATGGGAGTATCATGATCATGAATACTCATTCCCTTTGGAATTTTGACCATAGTCAATGGTTCCTCATTGAGGTGAACTACGAATGCTATGATTCCATCCTTATTAGGATACGTAGGCACGAGATGCGACGTCTTGGCGAGCATACTTAGTGCATATACCATTAGGTCTTTACCTTTAGCACTTTGGTCTTCACCATGGGTCTTTACCTTTAGTACTTTGCTCTTCACCATAGGTCTTTGCCTTTAGCACTTTGGTCTTCACCATAGGTCTTTACCTTTAGCACTTTTGTCTTCACCATAGGTCTTTACCTTTAGCACTTTGGTCTTCACCATGGATCTTTACCTTTAGCACTTTGGTCTTTACCATAGGTCTTTACCTTTTCCCTTAGCAAGAAAACATTAACTTAACACAAATACAAACAAGAGGTTCCTGTAGAGTACTACAGATATCTAGGATGCTAACACCTTCCCTAGGTATAACCGACCCCCGAACCTTAGATCTCTTAGCCGTGTCTTCACATAGCGCAATTAGGATTTTCTTCGATCTTTACCCTTTTCTTTTGATAAATCAAAGTTCGGTGGTGAATTTCAAAGATGTGTAATTCAAGTTAATTAATAGCTTGATATCCGATTCTCACCGCAACAATGGTAAATTGACCCTGGCTGTGGATTTTTAAGGAGAAAGTTAAGCCTTGTTGGGGGTCAGAGGGGATTTAAAGTTGAGTTTGAAAACCTTAGAGGTTTTCAACTCTGTTGGAGACTAGTGAATTGGTAGAACGATCAGGGTTTCTCCTATTATTTTAGGAGACTTAAGGGTCTCTGTGTGAGATCCAAGAGGAGATGAGACTTTCCAAGTATACTTGAATGAAGCCCATGAGGAGGCTGAGACTGTCCACTGTCCAAGTCTCTCAAGAAGTGGTAGGCTCTGGTGTAGAGAGGGGTCTTTGTATGATGCCCAAGAGGAGGCTTTTGGTTTAAGGGGTGAAGATCAACCATAGAATGGTCTGATGTTCTGGAAATATGACTCTCCTGGGGATTGAACTAGTAGAGATGACTACTTTCTATCATATGCCTTTAGGAGGCCTTTGGGTCCTTGTACTAAGTCCAAGAGGAGGTTGGGGAACTTCTAAGAAGTCTGTTGGTCCTTGTACTAAGCCCAAGAGGAGGCTGGGGATACTTCTAGGAAGCCTGTGGGTCCAAGCCTAAGAAGAGTTCAAGAAAGGTTTCACCGGGAATTGATCTTTTCTTTGTTAAATAGTTCTAAGGTTTGAAGAAATTCAAAAGAGGTTTCACCGGGAATTAATCCTCTATGGGGAGATGAATTTCTTGTATACATATATTTCTAAGTTTTAACAGTCTTGAGAAAAGTTTCACCGGGAATAATGCCTTTCTCTGCTCCATATTGAATAAGCCCAAGAGGAGGCAGACTGTATAGGGAAGTTCCTATGAGGGAACTAGTTTTGACTAAGTTGAAAGTAACCTCTGGTTTGACCTAAGTGTAGACCTAACTACTGGGGAAACTCTAAACAAATATGCACCAGTATATATATACAGATAAGTGATTTGACAGATATATATAAACAAATATGCATTTAAAAAGATGTTGGGACTTACATTCTGAGAGGAGGCCCAAATGTATTGTGATTTGTTGTATTGACTACAACTGTATGATTGATTAGGGTTTCAATAAATTGAAGAAAATTTTGAGAAAACTTTGAATTTGAATTTGAATTAAAAGAAGTTTTTTAAAAAGAAAAGAAAGTTTGGGGCTTATAACTCAAAAAGAGGCCCAAGTGCTCTAAGAGCAGTTTCATCAGGAATAATGCTCCTCTCAGTACCAGTTTAAAAATAGACAGATGATTTTGAAAACAGAGGAAGGGGGCTTACAACTCAAGGAGAGGCCCAAGGAAGTTTTTTATTGTTAAAAAAAAGTTTATGTACAAAAGATTGGAGCTTATACTCAAGGAGAGGCCCAAATGACTTATTTAAAAACATTGATCACACTGCGACACCGACAGACATTGTGCGACTTATACTATAGCAGAGGTCCAAAAATTGTTTTTGTACAAAGAGGGGTTGGGTCTTACACTCTAATAGAGACCCAAAAGTGTTTGTAAAGAAAGAATAATGGCGCCAACGACCATCTTCTTCCTCGCGACTTCCCTCCATGCCGTTTTGCAAAACCTCGCATATGTCTCTCAATACGGAATGGTTTTGACTTTTGTAAACATGAAAGTTGTGTGTTTTTGAACAAGTATTTCAGTGATTAAATTAATTGCATTTATATTAAATGTGGAGTGAGAAATCAAATGATGAACACATGAACCCTAATTTCTGCAAGAACACTATGAAATCCTATACATGATAGCTACAAAGCAATTGATTGGGGGGAAACACTCTACATAAGTGCAGAAACATGTTTGTAACTTGAAAACACATTTATGATGCATGGATCATAGAGTTTGAGAGTTCAGGCTTACCTCTTGCAAGAAGAAATCAAATTCTAATGTAGAGGTGTTACAAATGTTGTGTGATGATTTGGACAGCTTCAAAGGACCTTATATAAGGTGTTTGGAAGCTTGGAATGGATTGAAACAACCTCGAACTTGTTGTGGTACCCCAACTGCAAATAGGCCAAAAAGCTTGAGCAAATGGATGGTGACTTAGTGATTCTGGTGTTCCAGATGTGTTTTGAGGTTATGGATCACTTGTATATGATATATGTGAGGTGTTAGGATGGTTGGTTTTGATGGATTTGCTTTCTTTTGAAAAAATCGATAGTTACTTCAAGAAGAAGCAAAATCTGGTTTTGGAAAGTGAAGTGAAAGAAAACATGAATTCAGATGTTTTGGGGTGGTATGATTAGTCACACATGACCTCTATTTATAGTAGAGGAAGTTTGTTTTGGGAGCAATAGTGATTGGAGGCTGATCATGGCATGTAGCTTATAGCCATTGACTTGGATAATCCAAAAGTGCCAAGTCAACTCACTTAGCTTGACTCCATTCAATTCTGCATGTTTGAATGCTCAGCGTTTAGACTTGAATCTTGACTGCCTTGGAGTGTTATGTTCTGGTTCATGACACCTCAATGTATTGCATTGATGTTACCTTGCCAAAATTGAATTCCAAAGTTCATGTCATGATGGTTTTTGCGCATGCCAAGTTGAATTCTTGACTTCTTGATCAAGAACCAAGTGAGTCATAAGAAGTTTTGTGCTTTTGGAAGATGACAAAGTTGGCAAAACGGCAAACCTTGAGTGACAAAATTGTGTGGCACAAGTTTGGCTTTCATGCCTTTGTGTAGGCAGGGTGAAAAATGCCATTTTTGGAGACTTATAACTCCTTGCTCAAGTTGAATCATGGGAGGCTCTTGTAATTTTTGGAAAGCCCCTATAATATACTCCAACTTTGATGTTTAACTTTGGTCTTGAATCATCTTGGATCATAAAGAAAAGTGGCCTCAAAGTTGGTGAAAATGCAACCCTAATTCCTGATTTTTGGTGAATGCATCCCCTGAGGTTATTTTAAACTCATGATTTGACTCATGAGGTTCTTCTGTGCTCCTTGAATCATATATTGAAGTATTAGCTCATGCCCAGATTAAAATTTCTCTCTGGAGGCCTTGGTCGACCAAAACCCTAATTTGGTGACTTTGGTGATCTTGAGGCTTGATCAACTTGGAATGTTGCATTCTTATGCTTGATTCTGATGTGGGAGACCTCTCGATCCTTCATGGATGTTTGAAAGGCTTGGAAAGTTGAAGATCATGTCAATTCTTGATTGATCATTTGCCTGAATATTCTGAGCGGCTCAAAAACCTTAATCCTTGGTTGAGGTGAGTACTCAACCATATTTGAGAGGATTGATGGGGTATGAAAGTATATCCATATTGGGATGATGATTTGCACAATGATGTAAAGTTTTGTGGTCAAAATTTAGGGTATGACACAAGGACTAAGGAACCTTGCCCTCACATACTCCCCCTTTTTTATGATGGCAAAACCCTTGCAAAATCTTCGACATATCGAGTAATTTGTGAAGCATCCTCCCCTGATTTTATGCATTTCTTTGTGACAAAAAATTCTGATATAACTTTGTAAAACACTTGCTTTTGCATTCCCCCCTTTGACAAAATCAAAAAGAGCGAAGCAATAGGTCAATCGTAATCAAAACATATTCACGTGTACACAACTATAGTCTTTGCAACGGATAAAACATCAAAAACGATTCACAATTTTTTTTATTAATGCAAGAGATATAAACATAAATAAGACAAGAAACATAATGAAAGAAACTTAGTGCATTACATAACCAAATTTGTTCAGTACAAGTTCCAAGTCAAAGGAAAGCAAACATATAACAAAACATAATAAAAATATGCAAAATGAAACATGACATGCACAACACCAACACAGCTCAATCCTCTATGGTCTCCTCCCCCTATGTGGGTGACCCCTCCCTTTAAAAGAGTAATCCGTATGTGGTTCTCTTTGCTCATCTATGCGTTCAGTGAGTTCCAAAACAACCCTGTTTAGATTATTGAAGATGTTTGAAAGAGAGCGATTCTGACCGTCAGTTGTCTCAGCCATAGTATCAAACCTTTGTAGAATAGTGGAAGAAAACAAATCAAAGTTGTCACTTTGATCTTGGAGTTGGCCCTACAAATCTGTGTACCTTTCAGCTTGAAGAGTAACAAAGTATTGTTGTTGAAGCTGCATATTTCTCAACATCTCAAGAACTTCAGAATTGTTTGGTTGAGGTTGAGGTGGAGACGGAGGCATGTAGGATGAATCTTGATTAGTCCAGTCAGTGGTAGGAGGCATGTAGGATGAGCTTAGGGTCGTCCAGCCTGCGTGTTGCCACTCACCCCAGCCTTGATTGGCATAAGGATCTTGCACAGGTGAGTGACCTAACCAATCATTGTCATCATGATCATCATCATGATGGTCAGTCTCCATCTGATGAGCTTCCTCATCCTCCTCTTGGTCTTCTTCTTCATCCTCGTCTAGATTCTGAACTCTTGAACCCGAGGCCTTTGTCTTAACCATGTACCTTTTCCCTTGACGGTCCCAAAGATAACCTATCAAAGTCACAGTCTTTTGGCTAAATTCTTGATCACTCATAATGGAGATGTATGGGACATTTTGAACAACAATGCCAGCCCTATCAAGAACACTTTGAATAAATAAGCCATAACACAAAGTTGTCCCTCTACTTGATTCCTTAAGAGCATAAATTCTGCTAGAAATGTAGTATGGCCATTGAATCTTTTCCTTATTCTTCAGCAAATAGACCAAATGTACCTCAGTTTGGTCCACTCTTGAATAACCTCCCTTCTTGGGATGAAGAATGTGAGCCACAATCCACTGCAAAATTCTATCAATAGGTTTCAACCGACCGGTAGTAACCGATTTAGGAAACAAATCACTAGCAACAATGTCTTCAGGATAGGGATCCTTCAACATTAAATTCAGAGCATATTTGAATTTATAATCAGGAGCCATTTCAGTATCAGATATTTTTAGACCAGGACTCAAAAGTGGACACATCTCAAATAAATTTCTCCAAACAACAACATCAACCTGTAGACTCCTACCACCTATCTTATACCCAAACTCATAATCACGAAACTTTCCATGTATACCAGTGTAAAATAACCTAACCATGTCTTCATTATAATTTGTACAACACTCTAGAAAATTATCAAACTTTTGATGACTCAGTATATCAATAATTTCTGGAATGTGCATGCGCTCAACCACTTTAGGATAGTACACAAATTGTTTGATGACTGGCCTTTTCTTAAACTTCTTCTCATAAATCTCAGTAAATTCATCAGAAAATAAAGACATAGTGTAGCGAGCGATTTTGGACGCGGTTCTTAAGTGTTGGTCGCTCTCTGCGGTTTGAGCTTAAAACTACAGGTCGATTCATTTTTTATCCTATTAAAGCTGAATAAGGAAGGGAAATAGATGTCTCCAATTAACCCTGCTTTGCATACTGAGTTTAAACAGCGGTCTGTTAGGTTATGAATGCTATCAATGTGGGGGGGGGCCTTTCTTGTGCTATTTAACAGAATGACAGGTTTCTGGCGGGGAACAAGGATTAGGATGTTAGGACTGATGCTTTTGAATTACTGCTTTTGATATGGGATTTTGGGTTTTTGTTTAGTATGCTCGCTAAGATTTTTCTTTCAATCTTATGCCTACGTATTCCCGTTTACCGAAACAGGGAAATCAGAGCATTCATAGTTCCTCCTATTCTATGGGAGGAAATGGGTGTTTTTGGTGTCTTGTTCAAAGCCCAAGACGTGAAGTGAAAGGTGGTTTGTATCTTGTTCAAAGCCCAAGATATGAAGCTGAAAAGTCTATTTGTATCTTGTTCAAAGCCAAAGATATGAAGCTAAAAGGGTTTGACTTTAGAGAGAATTTATCATCTCTAAAGAGGGGGTTGTATGTCACAACTGTTTATAAAGGAGAATTACTTTAACCAGGATGTGTGAATCCGGCAATGCCATAATTTCCTTTATAAGGGATTTTAACCTGAAGGAGAAGACTTTAACTCAGTGTAGAGCAATGCTATCTTTCCTTAGGAATTTCTCATGCTAAAAGAGGGACAGTGGCATGGATGTAGATGATCCAGAGGCTTGCCGCTTACAGCAGTTAGATGGAGAGTAAGGAGTTGTTGATGTTTGTGTACTGTGAACGAGGCACAGCTTTGATGCTAAAAGGTTGATTGGATCAACCAGTGGTTTTCTTATACAAAGCCTAAGAGGAGGCTATTATGTGTCTCGTACAAAGCCCGAAAGAGAGGCTAAAAGGTTTTGGCCCGACGATGGAGTCTTTTGGTATCTCATATAATGCCCGAGATGGAGGCGATTTGACTCAACAAGAGAGTTTTTGTATCTCGTACAAAGCCCGAGATGGAGGCTGTTGTTTATTTGGCTCAATAAGAACCTTTTTGTATCTCGTATAAAGTCTGAGATGGAGGCGAAAGGGGTGATTGACTCAACGAGGGAGTCTCTTATGTGTCTCATATAAAGCCCGAGAGAGAGGCTAAACGTTGTTTGACTCCGCTGAGGAGGATCATTGTACAAAGCCCAAGAGGAGGCTAACTTCACTGGAGAAGGATCATTATACAAAGCCTAAGAGGAGGCTATGGTAACTGTTTCAGTTAAGTGACAGGTCCAGTATACTGATTTTAAAGAGAAAATCAGTTCTTATATGATCAATACTGTACTCAGGGATTTTGATTCGAGGATCAGGGATATTTCCTTTTCTTTGAGGAAACGGGAAATCCAAAGGGTATTGAGACTATCCGAGTCTACGGGTTTCCTTCCTATTTAACGAAGGGGTCACTTGAGAATATCTTTGAGACTCAAGGAGATTAGACTGTCCATGTCTAGAATTCCATCTTTGTACTATGTTTTGAGAAACAGTAGTAGACTCTTAGAAATGACTGTTCTATGAAGATGACTAAGTTCTGTTCCTATACCTCTAGGAGGTCGTCGGGACAATTTGTACGAAGCCCAAGATGAGGCTGGAAGCTTTTAAGAAGCCGACGGGTCCTTGTACTAAGCCCAAGAGGAGGCTATCATTCCCGGAGGAAGAGATCATTATACAAAACTTAAGAGGAGGCTGTGAATACTTCTAAGAAGTCGTAGGGTCCTTGTACTAAGCCCAAGAGGAGGCGGGGTTGCTTTTAGGAAGCCTGTGGGTCCTTGTACGATGCCCAAGAGGAGGCCGATGCTTTTAAGAAGCCCGTGGGTCCCCAAACCCCGAGAAATTCAAGGCAATGCTATTCACCGAGAATAGATCAAAGTCAGGAAAGTTCGAGAATTTGGAAGAAACTCAAAGATGCCATTCACGGAGAATACATTCATCTCTGGAAGTAGAGTTTCTTGACAATTCCTAATGAGGACAGCCGAAGAGAAGACTGTATCTGGTGATCCTATTGGGGATCTAGTTGTCTATTTCTACGAATAAACGAAACGGCGTCACCTATTTCTAGACGTAGTAGCCGGGGAAACTCTAAATATCTATACTATTATTACACAGTTGATATGAGTTTATGAAAGAAGACTTACAGTGAAACAACCCCACAATACAGTTATATGTGTATGAAAGCGGTAAATGAAAGCGTGTAAACACTTACTCGATTGTAGAGCTTCCATGCTGTTTGGTTAGTTGTTCAACAAAGAAAGATTGAAAACAACAATATATTCAAAATCAAAGGAGAAAGTGCTTTGAAAATGAGAGATTTGGGGCTTACAGCTCAAGGAGAGGCCCAGGGTTTTATCAGTGAGCGCACTGTTTGAATTTGTACAGAGGGACTTATACAAGTGACTGAGGCCCAAAATGTTTTTCTGTACAAAGGGATGGGTCTTATACTCTCTCAAGAGGCCCAAAAGGTTTTAAAGAAAAAGAGTGGGGCTTATAACACGAGGGTAGGCCCAAATGATTTTTTCGTTTAAAATGGCGATCGCGCCGAGGTTTCCTTTTAACGTAGAGGGACATATACAATAAGTGAGGCCCCAAAAATGATTTTGGTTAAAAGGGGGTTAGGTCTTACACTCTATTAGAGGCCCAAAGTGTTTTTGAATGGGTCTTATAGCTCAAGGAGAGGCCCAGGGTTATTTTTCAAAAGGCGACGATCGCGTCGTTTGTTTTTGACGGTATCGGGACTTATACAATACACTGAGGCCCAAAATGTTTTGGTCAGGAAAGGATTGGGTCTTACACTCTATTAGAGGCCCAAAGAGTTTTGAAAATGATTTATGAGGGTTGAATTAATCCAAAAACCCTAATTTATTTTCAAAAATGTATTTAATTGAATAAAAATTCAATTAAAATGATTAAAATTTTTTTAACATGTGAAAAACAAATTGTGATTTTGGATTAATGCTTCAAAAATTAAGTATTGACCTACAAAATAATTAGAAAGCATTAAAAGTTGCAAAATCAATGTAGAAAAAATATTTAAAATGTCAAAAACAATTAAAATATTAATTCTTTGCAAAAATATCAATTATATGAAATAAATAATATTTTTGGGATTTTTTGATAAAATAAAATATTTTAGCATTTTTGTGAATTATTAAAAAAAGAATCAACTCAAAATCATTAAAACTCAGAGAGAAATTAATTTTTGAATCAATTAAATAAAATCACAAAATTCAAATAGTTGAATTTGAAAAAAAGGCGCCAAGAACAAGCTGAAGAACACGCGCGTGTTCTGGGTTTGGCTGATTTGTATTTTCTCCTCAATCTCACTGAATACTTGATTATATCATGCAATCCACATATCATTATGCTCGTCTCAACCTCACGATCATGTCTATGTCCATTAATTTCATTTAAATTAAACATATAACAAGAAATCATGAAAAATCCTCAAGAACCCTAATTTCTGCATGAAGGCTAGGATTTTTTATACACGATTCAAACAATGCAATTAATTGAGAGAAAACATTCCATGCATGATTATGAACATATGGCCACATTATTGTGCGAGGAAATATGCATAGATTGAGAGATGACCAAGTATATGCTTACCTCTAAGCCGTGACAGCAAGTGCAATGTGATTTTTGATTTGGGGGTGTTACAGATGAGTGGTGATGATCTGAACAGCTTCCCTACACCCTATGGAGTGTGTTTGAATGGTTGGACTTGATTGAAATTGGCTGGATCAATTTGTGGTACCTCAGCTGCAACTTGATTGAAAATTTGAGCAACCAGCTGGTGATTTTGTGAAATTGGTGTTTCAGAAGTGATCTAAGTGTTTGATCAGCTCATATGTGATGTATGTGAGGTGTGTGAGTGATTGGTTTGATTGGAATTGCTCTCAAACTCAAAACCCGGTAGCTACCTTGCTAAGAAAGGCATTTTTGCCAAGAGAAAGAGATTTTGAGGAAAGCATCTGTTAGATGGCTTTGGTGTACTCAAACTGATCACAATTGAGCTCTATTTATAGTAGAGCAAGTTTGTTTTGCAAGGAATAGTGAATGGCAGCTGGTAAGTAGGTTTGGCCAATGTTGGCAAATGAAAATCCAAGTCTCCTCTAGCCATTGACTAGAGGTTAAGGCACAGAGCTTTGGTTCCCTTGGTCTTGGATAAGTCTTGACTGATTTCAGATGAGAATGGCTCAGTCCATGCCACCTTGATGCTTCCATTAAATGCTCCAATCCAAATTTGCAGTCTTGTCCCTATTTTGGTCATTCTAGGCTCAACATGCTATTTCTTGTTCCATGGACTTTGGAGGCTTGGCTCAGTGATTGTCCCCTTTAGATTCAATCCTCAGATGTGTCCAAGTGGATAGGAGCATTTGAATTTGGATGATTTTAGCAAATCGAGCAAAGTTGCAAATTCTGCCTTGCCTTTGACAGATTTCAGCAAGGCAACTTGACAATGTCATATCTCATGGGGTAAGTTGAATTTGGCAATGTTCTTGGCCATTTTGGAAAGCCCTTACATGATACAACAACTGTTTGAACAAGTTTGGTTTTGATCTCTTCTGATTCCAAGTGAAAAATCCCTCTATATTTGGCAAAAAGTGAAGCAAAATCTGACTTAGTGAAATTTTCACTAAGTGTTGGAACAAAGTGTGATTTCTTGATTTTGATCACTCCATAACTCAAAATCCTTAATGAATTGGACTTAGGTCTAGTTGAAGTTTTTGTAGAGGGTAATGAGGGCTACAAATCCATCTTTGGATGAGAAAAAATGGCCATGTGGTTTAGGAGTTATGATCCTCCAAAGTTAGTGTATTAGTGGTACTTTTTCCATAACTTAGAAAAATTTCTAAGTTTTATGGTTACCCCTTTTACAAGTTATCCAACTTTCTTTGATTTTTCTTGATGAATGATGATTCAAATCATACATTAACATCATTTTAGGGTTAAAAATCCATTTTGGTGAAAAATCTCAAAAAGTCAAAGTTGACTTTTGTGCACAGTTGACTTTTTATCAGATGAATTCCAAATTGTGCAATTCTTCAGGAAATCATGTCCTTGACCTAAATCACAATTGATGGACATGTTCCATGGGTGTCATAGGGTATATTGGGGCATGTCCTAGGGTTTGGGAGCATGTCCTGGTCAAAAGTCAAAGTTACAGTTGACTTTCCTCGCGAAACCCTAATTGTGGTGCAGATGAAAATGAGACTTGTTGCTCAAGCTTCTTGGATTAATCCATTGTTCCAAATGGATCAATATAGTTCATTAGAGACCCTCAAATCATGTCTTGAGGTCTTGGCTCTTGATTTTCCCTAAAAGTCAACTTAGGGTGAATTAGGTCAAGAAACCCTAATTCCTGATTTTTGATGTATGCATCCCCTGAGGTCAAATTGACTTGATGAATGGGTCCATGAGGTTCCATGGAGTACATTAGGTTGTGTTTTGGATCTTTGGCTTATGCCCAGATGAAATTTTCCATCTGGAGGCCCTGGTCGACCAAAACCCTAATTTGGTGATTCTGGCGATCTTGAGACTTGATCCACCTAGAAGGGAGCAACCTTGTGCTTAATCCTTGAAGTGGGAGTCATTTTTGATCCATTGTGGATGTTTGAGAGGTTAGACAAGTTGAAGATCATGTCATTCCTTGATTGATCCTTTGTCTAAGGCTCTGAGAGGGCTTAAAACCCTAATTTTGATTGTAGTGAATGCTCAACAACCCTTGAGGCATTTGGTGAGGCGTGATGGTTCATCCATATTGTGATGATGATTTGCACAATGATGGGAAATCTTAGTGGTCAAAATTTGGGGTATGACAGATGCCCCTATTTAATCTTCTTAGACCCGAAGGTGTGAATGACGAAGGTGTTCGGGCATTCGGGTGCAAAAGGATTAAATATCGGAATACCCAAAATTTTGATGGTGGTTAAGAATGGTAATTCCCGCATCCTTCTTCTTTTACTAAGCAATGATGCTTAGAAAAGGTAAACTTCCCCTCGATCCTGGTCTTCAGCCAAGGAACTGGTCTTAGTTTTTGATTTAAACTTCCCCTCGATCCTGGTTTCCTACCAAGGAACTGGTCTTAGTTTCTTTTTTAAATAAACCTCCCCTTGATCCTGGTTTCCTACCAAGGAACTGGTCTTAGTCTCTTATTTAAACTTCCCCTCGATCCTGTTTTCCTACCAAGGAACTGGTCTTAGTTTCTTTTGTCAATAAACTTTATTGACAAGGCACGCTATTTGTAGCGGTTTTCCTCAAACTTCCCGCCGAATTTTCCTGGGGAGATGCCATTTGACGGAAAAAGTTTTGATGTCAGACTTGCTGGGGAATCCAGTCGTCTGAGTTGTAGAGGTGCACAAACTTCTCTGTTGGAGACGCCATTTGTCGATTCTACTGGGGGAAAGCGAGTATCTTGAGAGACTGTTTCCACTTGGGGATCTTACATCATACTTTTCTCGGGATCTTCCCAGAGAAATGCCATATGATGGGGTCCAATTTTAAGGTGCCGATGACCCTTTCATCACCGGATTTTCGGAGAAATACTGATGCACTGCCGAACCCTTGCTTAAGAGGCTTTCTCTGGGGATTTTCTTTAATCCGGGAAAGCAAGGATATCATCTTCAATGGCGAAGAGTGACAGCTGTTGAAGGTTCTCTGGCTCTTCAGAGGTTCAAGTTATCAAAGTGGTCGAGTGCCGACTCTGATCTAAAGATAAACGGGAGAGAGATTGCTCAGATGATCCACTTCCCAACGAGGAAAGGTCCGACAACTCGATTGAGAGGACTTTTATCACTAGGGGATAAGACCGACTAGAGTGATAGTGATGCAATATGAAATGTAAATGCAAATCAATAATGCATGATGTATGTATGTATATGCTGACAAAACTGACGCGACACACAAACTAAAAGATGAACATGACTGGATACTCGGCCATCGCGGGGCGTATAGAGATATCGCTGATTCAAGATAGCAATTCCACCTTGCTTAGGAGAGATAATCCCTGCGGGGAATACCGTTGATCGGGCTTAGGAGGTAAGAACTCTGTCGTGGATGTCAGACGAAACAAGGTCTCTGACACAGTTGATCCCTTTATTCAGGCGTACTGGTCTAGAAGGAGTACTTTGATTCTGCACTTTGAGGTTCGAACACCTTTGGAGACGCGATTGATGTTCTTTCGATGTTTAACAGTCAAAAGAAATTGCCATCTTTATTTTAAAAGCAGAAAAAGATTTAACAAGTAAATTCATTTTTGTTTTATTTCAAGAATCGTTAATCATGTTAACAACGTCGTTCTGTAAAGCTAAAACAAGCAAGAATTACAAACAAAAGCACAAGGCTCAAATTTTATTGATAAGATGGAGATCAGCCAAATGCGTGATTCCATTGAGTATTTACAAAGTTTAAAAATGGTAATTTACAGGGAAAAGGGCTACGTTGAAACATAACGACCACTATCCTTCTACCAACTTTGAATTCAGGGCATCCTGAGCTTCTATCGAAGATGACCTTAACTGGAGTTTTCTTCCGATGATGTAACTACTGCTGCTGAGGGACTTGCCTCTGTTGAATATAGTTACTTGCCATTATCCCTAATTTTTGCCTGGATTGTACTATGATGTTTCCAATCCACCGGGATGATTTTTTTTTTTATTTTGTCTCTAACTTTTGCCTGGACCGCCCTTTCGGGTTTTCAATCCACCGAGACATTTTTTTTAGGCGAAGTATTTCTTGACTACATCAACATTCGTGGGATAGGCAAATTCCTCTCCGTCCATGGTTGCAAGTCTCAAGGCGCTGCCTGAGAAAGCTTTCGTGACCACATAGGGGCCATCATAATTCGGAGTCCACTTGCCCCGGGAGTCAGTGAGAAATAATTGTATCTTCTTGAGCACGAGGTCTCTTTTTCTGAAGACACGAGGTCGAACCTTTTTGTCGAACGCCCTCTTCATTCTCTGTTGATACAACTGACCATGGCATAGTGCCATTATTCTCTTTTCTTCGATCAGATTCAGTTCGTCATGTCGACTTTGACACCATTCAGCTTCGGTGAGCTTAGCTTCCATCAATACCCTGATTGACGGGATCTCTACTTCTATGGGGAGAACTGCCTCTATGCCATATACTAGAGAGAAAGGGGTTGCCCCTGTTGAAGTACTGACAGATGTGCGATAACCATGAAGAGCAAAGGGTAGCATCTCGTGCCAGTCTTTATAGGTCACAACCATCTTTTAAACAATCTTCTTGATGTTCTTGTTAGCCGCTTCTACCGCCCCGTTCATCTTGGGTCGGTAGGGAGATGAGTTATAATGTTCGATCTTGAACTCTGCGCACAAGTCCTTCATCATCTTATTGTTCAAGTTAGATCCATTGTCAGTAATGATCTCGCTTGGAACACCATAACTGCAGATGATATTATTTTTAATAAATCGGACCACCACTTGTCGGGTTACATTAGCGAATGACGCTGCTTCGACCCACTTGGTGAAGTAGTCAATGGCTACAAGGATGAACCGATGTTCGTTCGAAGCCTTGGGTTCAATCAAGCCAATCATGTCGATTCCCCATATGGAGAAAGGCCACGGGGAAGAAAGAACTTTGAGATGTGATGGCGGTACATGAATTTTTCCGGAGTATATCTGACACTTGTGACACCTCCTCATGTACTTGTAGCTGTCGGATTCCATGGTCAACCAATAGTACCCTGCTCTCAGAATTTTTCTCGCCATTGTGTGTTCGTTGGCATGAGTGCCAAAGGATCCTTCATGAATTTCTTTCATAAGCATGTCTGCTTCTGGTCTGTCTACGCATCGGAGCAAAACCATGTCAAAATTTCTCTTATAGAGAGAGCCACCGCTCAGGAAGAAGTTTCCAGCCAATCTTCTGAGGGTTTTCCTGTCTTTTCTGAGTGCCCCAGATGGGTACTCTTGTTTCTGAAGGAAGCATTTGATATCGTGGTACCAAGGTTTGTCATCTATGACTGCTTCAATCGTGAAGATGTAAGCGGGCCGTTCAAGGCGCATTATGTCGATCTTAGGCATGTCATTCCATTGACCTACACTAATCATGGAAGAGATAGTGGCTAATGCATCAGCCATGTGATTCTCATCACGAGGGATGTGATGAAACTCAACTCTGTTGAAGAAGGGTAACAACCTTCTTGCATAGTCTTTGTAAGGAATCAGTCCTGATTGGTAAGTGTTCCAATCTCCTTTGATTTGATTGACAACCAGGGCTGAATCACCATATACATCCAAGTTTTTTATCCTTAAGTCGATCGCTTCTTCGAGACCCATAATACAAGCTTCGTATTCGGCCTCGTTGTTTGTACACTTGAGTGTAAGTCTGGCAGTGAAAGGAATGTGGGTACCCTGAGGGGTAACAATGATTGCCCCAATTCCATTTCCATATTGATTAACTGCTCCGTCAAAGATAAGTCCCCATTGGGAACCTGGTTCTGGCCCTTCACTGGGTAGTGGTTCATCGTAGTCTTTCATTTTTAGATACATGACATCTTCGTCTGGGAAGTCAAACCCGATTGATTCTTGATCGTCAATCGGTTGATGAGCCAAATGATCGGCTAAAACACTTCCCTTAACGGGTTTCTGAGCGTGGTACTCTATGTCATATTCTGATAACAACATCTACCAACGGGCAATCCTCCCCGTGAGAGCAGGTTTTTCAAATACGTACTTGATTGGATCCATTTCGGAGACCAACCAAGTAGTATGACGAATCATGTATTGGCGAAGACGTTTGGCTGCCCAAGCCAAAGCGCAACAAGTTTTCTCAAGCATCGTGTACCGAGTCTCGCAGTCGGTGAATTTCTTGCTCAAATAGTAGATGGCAGACTCTTTTCTTTTAGTTTCGTCTTGTTGGCCAAGTACACATCCCATTGAGTCCTCTAGGACTGTGAGGTAAATGATCAGTGGTCTTCCTTCCACTGGAGGTGATAGAATCGGAGGATTCAATAGATATTTCTTAATACTGTCGAAGGCAGTTTGGCAATCTTCTGACCAAACGCAATCCTGGTTCTTTTTCAGTAATTTGAAAATCGGCGTACATGTGGCGGTCATAAGGAATATGAATCTGGAGATGTAGTTTAAACGTCCCAAGAATCCTCTGACTTGTTTTTTCAGTTTTCGGAGAAGGCATTTCTTGAATGGCCTTGACCTTGTCAGGATCAACCCCAATTCCTTTCTGGCTGACGATGAACCCTAGTAGTTTCCCTGAGCGGACACCGAAGGTGCACTTGTTGGGATTCAAGCGGAGCTTGAATTTTCTCAAACGTTCGAACAATTTCGACAGATGTTCAACGTGCTCACTCTCTGTTTTTGATTTTGCAATCATATCATCGACATATACCTCGATTTCCTTATGTATCATGTCATGAAACAGAGTAGTCATGGCCCTTTGATAGGTTGCCCCAGCGTTCTTCAAACCGAACGGCATTACCTTGTAACAAAAGGTACCCCATGGGGTAATGAACGAAGTTTTCTCCATGTCTTTCGGCGCCATTTTGATCTAGTTATAGCCCAAGAATCCATCCATGAAGGAGAATACTTTGAACTTTGCTGTGCTGTCAACCAACATGTCAATGTGTGGTAAAGGAAAGTCGTCCTTTGGACGAGCCTTGTTCAGATCTCTGTAATCAATACACATTCTGACCTTTCCGTCCTTTTTGGGAACGGGTACGATGTTGGCTAACCATTGAGGATATTCAGCTGTAGCAAGGAAACTCACGTCAATCTGTTTCTGTACCTCCTCTTTGATTTTGATGGCCATGTCCGGGTGAGTGCGTCTCAACCTTTGCTTTACTGGCGGACATTCCGATCTTAACGGTAAATGATGTTCCACGATGCTGGTATCCAACCCTGGCATATCCTGATAAGACCAAGCGAATACATCGGGAAATTCTCTGAGAAGCTTTATCAAACTCTCTCTGGCAGTTGGACTGAGCAGTGCCCCAATCCTGATTTCTTTTCTCTCTTGCTCTGAACCCAAGTTTACCGTTTCCAACGGCTCTTTGTGAGGTTCAATGGACCTTTCCTCTTGTCTGAGTAGCCGGGAGATCTCTTCTGGAATTTCGTTGTCATTTTCTTCTTCAGCCTCGAATACCGGGAACTCAAAGTTGGGAGAAGGTATCAGATCGTATGTTCCAACGGGGTTTAAAACAAGCAATCTGCATGACGTGATGATTCGTGTTTAGAAGAGATAGAGAAAATGCAAGTGTGTGCAGTGTATTTGTTTTACTGCTTGTTTTTATTATTGAATTGTTTTTTAGGATTACCATTTTCTGAAAAAGCAAAAAGAGAAAACAGTAATTAATGCGGAAATTACAGAACGACATTATTTTATTAATGAACAAGTCGATTCTTGAAACTACAGCCCTATAAAACAAAACTATGTTGCTTTGGGCAAAGCGAAGAGGGAAATTTACAGAAAGCGAGCCCTATCAAAACATCCGTTTCACCTGGGCAGGGTGAAAGGTTAAAGATGGCAATTACTTTGATTGATGAACGATCTTCGGAACCTCGACGGCAACCCATTGGCGGCGAACTCCTCGGTGAATCACAAAGTCTGGCACCTTCCTTGATTTGTCTTCAGAAATGACGCTGATTTCTGGTGGAACGGGATCATTGGAATCTGTCTCCCAGGCAGAATTGTCGTAGGAGAATTCCTCTGTTGCATTTTGCATAGCATTTGTGCTCTCAGGTAGATCTCCCCATCCAGTTGCCTGGATATCCTCGAGCCTGATATGAGAGCTTTCGGGAGCGGTGTACTTGACCATATAGTCGAATTTTCTACTTGGTTCTCCCAGAGTGTCCCAAACTTCTTTGGAACTGGAGGAGTCATCTCTCTCAATGACGTTGACCTCGGGAAAAGCATAGTTGATGAACTCAAGTCCTGCAAACGTTACGAATTCATCTTCATGCTGAGTAGTTTCAGGATGACCTGAGTGTTGATCCCATGACATGGTGGGAACACAACTATTCTGTTCAATGATGCTCAGTTGAGTTTCATTACTCAGCTGACTTTCTTGCCCCAAGTTTCCTGGGTAAGGCTGCCACATTGGCAGACCATCCATTGGGCCATAGTAGGTGTAGTCAAAATTATCTTTCATCGGAGTGTCTTCCTCTAATGAATTTGGCGGAGCGCGACATCCTTCCGGATCACAATCCCCGTAGATCATTTTGACATCTGACCTTGGTATAAATCTCAGACTTTCTGTAGGAAAGCAAAAAGGCATAGGCACCTCTTCCTGAGACATATAACCGTCCTTGTTAAGGTAGGACGTCCATTCTTTATCTGTGTCAGAGGGATCTTCCTCATTGATAGCATGAACTGTTTGAGACACTGGGTGAAGAAAACCTCCACTGTGGAATAAGTTTTGAAGGGGATGAAGACTTTCATCGTTGGCAGCTGTCCGGGTACAGGTTGCAGAAAAACCAAGACCCTTCTTTATTTTATTGTCAATGGGAATGACAAGCTGTCCCCATCCTGTTGTATCGGTACTCTCGACCGCTTTGATAGCATCTTTGTATGAGGAAATCGAGGTTCCTCCTCTGAACTGATTGTTCTCGCTTACCGACAGTGCTTGGAACTGAGTTCCAATAACCTCCTCGGGTTCTATTCCAGTAGACGATGACAAGTTGCTTACAAGCAAGGCTTGTTCCCCACAAACCGTGACAAGTTGATCGTTTTGAACGAACTTTAGCTTTTGGTGGAGGGTCGAAGTAACCGCTCCAGCCTGATGTATCCAAGATCTTCCTAATAAACAACTATACGTTGCCCGGATATCCATGACCTGGAAAGTGACTTGGAAAGTGTGAGGACCAATAGTTATGGGAAGACCAACTTCGCCGATAACCATTTTTCTGGATCCGTCGAATGCTTTGACGACAACCTCGCTGACTCTCATCGGAGGGCCCTTGAATGATAATTGCATCAAAGTGGACTTCGGCATAACATTCAGGGCTGACCCTGTGTCTACCAGTACGCTGGCTAAAGCATCGTCCTGGCAGTTAACTGTGATATTGAGCGCCATGTTATGATGACGACCCTCTTCAGGTAATTCTTCATCACTAATTCCCAAATTGTTGCAGGAAGTGATGTTAGAGACAATGCTATCGAACTGTCTGATTGTTACATCCTGTTCCACAAAGGCTTGCTCCAAGACCTTCTGTAGAGCCTCCCTGTGGGCTTCTGAACTGAGTAACAGTGATAACACCGAGATCTTTGAAGGAGTTTGTAATAGTTGATCAACAATGTTATATTCACTCCTTTGGATGAGCTTCAGCATCTCATCATTATTTTTCGAAAGGTTGGGATTACTGGATTGACCGACTGGGGGATCGGGAGCTTCTGTCTGAAGTTCCTTTTCCTTGTTAAGTTCCCCAACCCCTCGGTTGAAGATTCTACCACTCCGTGTTACTCGACTGATGTCTGCAATGTTCACAACAGAGGGTAATGGAATTTCCTTTCCATTTTTCAATTATTGTTGCACCGTATTTGTAAGGGATCGCCTTAGCTGATTCATACGGTAGCGGTCCTGGTAGATAGATGACTACAGGAGCCTTCTGATTTTTCTGACCATCATAAGTAATCTCGATTTGTTCCCGGTTGGGAACTTTAGATTCGTCAAGTAGAGGGATGATGGCAAAAACATCCCTGGTCCTGTGATGACCAGAGATCGTGACAACATCCTCAACTTGCTCGGCAAGGTAGTTCGGCGACCAGTTGATGGGTCCAGAACCCGAATAGGGACGAATTTCTCCACGATCGACCTGACCCTGAAGAGCTGCTCTCACAAGGTAACACCCTTGGTTACTTTCCTAACAGACGCTACAACTGTCATAGTTGTGTGGTGGCACCTGGCCACGCCCACTTTGAATACAATGTAACCTCACTAGGTTAGCTTCCACTGATCGGACATCCTGACTCTGACGTCGAGTGGGGTTTCTATTACTGATACTAATCTGCTGAGTATCTTCATCCATGTAGATTGGCATCCACCAATGATTTAACAAGTGCTGAAGTGCCTCCTGGACAAGGGTACAACCTCGATCGTTTTCGCAACCCGCTTTACAACTTTGATAGTCATGTGATATTAAGAATCCGAGTCGGACCTGCTCAACATGTAACTCTACTAGGTTGGTATTCATTACGCGAATATCGAAGATCTGAACCATGTTGATTTGATAGGAGTTCCTATCATGGTAGTCCTGGATCCATCCAAGATCCATCTGACGCTGGAGGGCCTCTTGTATGAAAGAGCATCCCTGTTTGTTTACCGAGCAAATCAAACAAGAACTGTAATCGTGCCGCGGCAGATTATTATACTGGCTTTGCCTTGAGTGCATCGCCACCAAGTTGACATTCATTGCACGGATGTCGTGGTTCTGAATGACGTTAGAATTCATGTAGACCATGTTAACTCCACGAACTCGGTGCTCCTGGATTCATCCGAGATCCATTTGTTCCTGTAGAGCTGCTTGCGTTACCGAACACCCTTGATTGTCTTTAGAGCAGATATCACACTGATGATAATTATGAGGTGGCATATGGCCATATCCACTCTGTCTACAATGCATCTTTACCAGATTGGTTTTTAACAAGAGTACATCGTGAATTTGATAGATTGTTAAATTCTCCTTCTATCATATTGACTACAGCCTTCTCGTGTTGAGTCAGCGGGTTCGTGAGAACATTAGGATTTGTATCCTTGAAGGATAAGACCCTGCTCCTAACAAGTTTTTGCACGTCGGACTTGAAATTGAGACAAGTCTCTATGTTATGCCCTGAACCTCCTTGATGATAAGGGCATGTTTGATCCACCTTAAACCAAAAAGGCGGATTTTCCGGTACTGTAAGAGGAGATTTAGTCTGAATGTGCCCCTTAGCCAGTAGTAATGGAAACAGTTCTGCATACGTCATGGGTATAGGATCAAATCCTGGTGGCCGTGTTGTACGGTTGTTGTTATATGGAGGACGAGCCTGTTGAAGAGGCTGTTGTGTCCTTTGCTGGTCAGGTTGGCTCTGCGCAACCTGAGGTTGATACGTAGGAATAGACGCAGGGTTGATAGCAGGAGTCACAGCTGCTACCGGTTGATAACGTCGTCTTTGCTTCCCGAGAGAGATATTCCCAATATCTTGCTCTTTTTTCTTAGGGAGAGCACTACCGTATTTTTTAGTACTGCTCGTCGATCCAGTGTCTTTTACCAAACGTCCTTCTCAGACGGCTTCCTCAAGACATACGGCCATGCCGACCATTTAGGTGAAATCACTGGGCGCACTGGCAACCATTCGGTCATAGTAAAATGAGCTTAAGGTCTTTAAGAAGATCTTTGTCATCTCTTTTTCCTCAAGAGGTGGACAAATTTGAGCGGCAATTTCACGCCACCTTTGAGCGTACTCCTTAAAGGTTTCCTTGTCCTTTTGCGACATTGATCTGAGTTGATCTCTGTCGGGTGCCATGTCCAAATTGTATTTGTATTGTTGGACGAAGGCAGTACCAAAATCTATGAAAGTACTGATCGTGGCATGGTTTAAACCCATGTACCATTTGAGTGCGGCACCGGTTAAACTATCCTGAAAGTAGTGAATCAGTAAGTCCTGATTCTCCGTTTGGGCTGACACCCGCCGAGCGTACATCACCAGATGGCTTTGAGGGCAAGAGTTACCCTTATATTTTTCAAAGTCGGGCACTTGGAACTTGTGCGGGACTTTCACATTTGGGACCAAGCAGAGATCTGCGGCGTCCTTTCCAAATAAATCCTGACCGCGAATGGCCTGCAGTTCCTTCTGCATTTCCAATAACTGTTCCTGGAATTCATCCATTCTGTCAAACATAGTTTCCTTCTTACCAGAAGGTGTTGGTGGAATTTTTCCTTCCGGGACAGTGTGCACCACAGGGGGTGGTACCGTGACTACGGCAATGAGTCTTGGCGTTTCCCGAAGTTTGTAACCTTCAGGAGTCTTCAACATGCCCCTGGCATCTTCGCTTTCCCGAAGTTTGTAACCTTCAGGCCCAGCGGCTTCTGTTGTGATTCCCTGATCTTCAGTGATCGGCGGAACATATCCTTCCGGGATATAGTTAACAGGCATGCCCCAAGGGCGATCTTTCGGTATCTGATACCTAGGATCATACCTCTCCACTACGGGCGTTGAGGTGATCTCTGAGATCACAGTTCTTTGTAGCTGAGCTTCTATCATGGCTTGCATGTCGTTACGAAGCTTTCTCATATCCTCTCTCAGAGCGTCGATCTCTTCTTTCAACTCTCTGTTTTCTTCCTCAAGATCATCCATCATTTTCTGACGGTTGGCCCGAGTATTATACGAATGAGACAGTTTAACTCTAGAATCGAGACACAAACATGAGATTCGTAGGGAAGAAGAATACGCGATGTGAGAATGATGAATGCAATGATTATATTAATTATTGTTTGGTTTAATCAAAATAAACTTCGACAATTAGATTGCAAATATCAAACAGTGGGGAAACCCCTTTTTATTGAAATTCAAAGGATTACAGAAATGGAAATACAGTAGATTACAAAGTGCAGAAACAGAAACCTAAGCTAATGGGTCCCGAGTCCTCTCTGAAGAGAAATCGGGTGCTGATTCTGGTATCTTCATTTTCTTTGACCGGGGCTCTTGGGCCGTTGTCGGGTTGTCACTCCTTTGCCAGGTGAAATGAGCGAGCAAATTCCTTTGGTCATCTTGATTATCTACAGCATGTTGCTCCAAAATTTCAATCAGAGCATCTTTTTCTTTCAGTAATTGCTGTATTTTGATGCACTCTATGTCGAGGGTGCGGTACTTGTTCTTCCAAGACCTTCTCTCCTTCTGAATTTTGTTGAGAGTAACCCGAAGCTTTTCAGTTTCCGTCATGAAGTACATGACAGATTCCCTCAGCGGTAGAATTCCATAACGAGGATAAGGCATTTTTAGCTTGAGAGCTCTAGTTTGTACCCAATGGAGGTAAGGCTCCACCGAGACACAGTCCAGTTTTCCCAGAGACTCTCGTCCTTTCTTATGAACATGCTTCCAAGCGTGCACCATTTCCATCTTTAGTGCTCTGTCGTTTTCTCCCTCTTTGAAGAAAAGACCTTCCAGATGAACACCCAGTGGGATGTGTCTCATCGGGTATCCAAATTGACGGCGAACCAACACCGGATGGTAGTTGATTCCTCCTTTAGTTCCTATAAGGGGTATGTTGGGGAAGTTTCCACAACGGTCAATGATCCTGATTCCCTCATAAATCCTATTACACCAATCTATATCAGAGTTGGTAAGAGACATGATCTTCTGCGACCAACGTAAGGCACTCTTGCAATCCCAAAAAGCAGCAGACTTGGGCAAGTGAGAGATAAACCATTTGTAAAGCAAAGGTACACAGCATGTGATCTCCCCTTTGTTGTACAAATTTCCCAGGTGTACAGAATGATATGCATCTGCGAGCAAAGTCGGCACAGGATTTCCAATGAGAAAAACCTTAATGGAGTTAATATCGACGAAGTTATTAATGTTAGGAAACAAAAATAACCCGTAGGTGAGCAAGACAAAGATGCTTTCAAAAGCAGTCACGTTTCCTATACTGGCGAAGTACAGGGCCTTCTTTGTCAAGGACTGGGCTGGCAAACCTTGGATGCCACCCTTAGCGGTTATGTGAGCCCTGACCTCAGACTCGTCCAAATGAATTGCTCTTGCAATAGTCTGATTCTTTGGAATTTCTTCCAGTCCAGAAAATGGAGCTCGATCCATAATGTGTAGATCGATCAGGTGAGAATACTCCTCCAGCATTGGTGCGAGCTGGTAATCCGGGAATGTGAAACAGTGATAAACTGGATCATAAAACTGAATGAGCGTATCCATGATTCCCTCAATCACATGGACTCTTAATAGGTAGCAAACCTCCGTGCTTGGCTCTGAAAGCCTCTGGGTTAGTGATCATCCTTGCTAACCCTCTCAAATCCTCTAACTTTGGAACCTTAAAGGTATACCGGTGAGTTCTCCTTCTACCGAAATCCATTAGTGCAATCTTTTTCTCTGATATTTGCAATCACAATCTTAGTTTATTTTGAAAGAACAGAGAGACTAGAAGAGAATATTTTTTGAATGTTTTAATGTTTTTTAAATGAATGCATGAATGCAGCACACAAAAACATAGAAAAAATATGGGGTCAAAGGGTCGTTGTCATGAAGTCAAGGCTCTACCCATCCCCAAAGGTTTATACTAGGGTGATTTTTGTACCTGTACTCATTATCATCAGCTCCTCCCAGGAAAGCAAAACAACAAGCGGATCGCCAGCGAGTTGTAGAGCAATCTTAGAGTAAGTTCCATTCACCGAGAATAGATCACCAGCCTCAAATGAGGGTAGTATCGCATAACAACTATTTCCGATAGTTTCCGCACTACGAAAGGGTTTGGCTCCTCAGCTTCTCAGACTTAACAACCGGCCCATTGTCTAGGTGAGAGAATGGGTTGCGTTGGTCAGCCTCCACTGAGGTTGATGGTCGACCCCGTCGCCATCACTTATCTTAGGTGTATACTCATTTTTTCCACATACGGCATCACCCGCATTCCCATTAGCAAAAAAATAAACATGTATAGCAATTACGAAAAGCAGTATATATATTTGTCCTAATCATCCTAGACCTATGAGGCTAAGAATCCTAAGTTCCTGACAGAAAATGGGTTCCCCAGCGAAAGCCCCAATCTGTGGTATTCACACAAGTGAAGAAACGGAAGACCGTGCCTAGACCTAACTTTGAAGGGCCCCACGGTGGGCGCCATTTTTCTGTAGCGAGCGATTTTGGATGCGGTTCTTAAGCGTTGGTCGCTCTCTGCGGTTTGAGCTTAAAACTACATGTCGATTCATTTTTTATCCTATTAAAGCTGAATAAGGAAGGGAAATAGATGTCTCTAATTAACCTTGCTTTGCATACTGAGTTTAAACAGCGGTCTGTTAGGTTACGAATGCTATCAATGTGGGGGGGCCTTTCTTGTGCTATTTAACAGAATGACAGGTTTCTGGCGGGGAACAAGGATTAGGATGTTAGGACTGATGCTTTTGAATTACTGCTTTTGATATGGGATTTTGGGTTTTTGTTTAGTATGCTCGCTAAGATTTTTCTTTCAATCTTATGCCTACGTATTCCCGTTTACCGAAACAGGGAAATCAGAGCGTTCGTAGTTCCTCTTATTCTATGGGAGGAAATGGGTGTTTTTGGTGTCTTGTTCAAAGCCCAAGACGTGAAGCGAAAGGTGGTTTGTATCTTGTTCAAAGCCCAAGATATGAAGCTGAAAAGTCTATTCGTATCTTGTTCAAAGCTCAAGATATGAAGCTAAAAGGGTTTGACTTTAGAGAGAATTTATCATCTCTAAAGAGGGGGTTGTATGTCACAACTGTTTATAAAGGAGAATTACTTTAACCAGGATGTGTGAATCCGGCAATGCCATAATTTCCTTTATAAGGGATTTTAACCTGAAGGAGAAGACTTTAACTCAGTGTAGAGCAATGCTATCTTTCCTTAGGAATTTCTCATGCTAAAAGAGGGACAGTGGCATAGATGTAGATGATCCAGAGGCTTGCCGCTTACAGCAGTTAGATGGAGAGTAAGGAGTTGTTGATGTTTGTGTACTGTGAACGAGGCACAACTTTGATGCTAAAAGGTTGATTGGATCAACCAGTGGTTTTCTTATACAAAGCCTAAGAGGAGGCTATTATGTGTCTCGTACAAAGCCCGAGAGAGAGGCTAAAAGGTTTTGGCCTGACGATGGAGTCTTTTGGTATCTCGTATAATGCCCGAGATGGAGGCGATTTGACTCAACAAGAAAGTTTTTGTATCTCGTACAAAGCCCGAGATGGAGGCTGTTGTTTATTTGGCTCAATAAGAACCTTTTTGTATCTCGTATAAAGCCCGAGATGGAGGCGAAAGGGGTGATTGACTCAACAAGGGAGTCTCTTATGTGTCTCATATAAAGCCCGAGAGAGAGGCTAAACGTTGTTTGACTCCGCTGAGGAGGATCATTGTACAAAGCCCAAGAAGAGGCTAACTTCACTGGAGAAGGATCATTATACAAAGCCTAAGAGGAGGCTATGGTAACTGTTTCAGTTAAGTGACTGGTCCAGTATACTGATTTTAAAGAGAAAATCAGTTCTTATATGAGCAATACTGTACTCAGGGATTTTGATTCGAGGATCAGGGATATTTCCTTTTCTTTGAGGAAACGGGAAATCCAAAGGGTATTGAGACTATCCGAGTCTACGAGTTTCCTTCCTATTTAACGAAGGGGTCACTTGAGAATGTCTTTGAGACTCAAGGAGATTAGACTGTCCATGTCTAGAATTCCATCTTTGTACTATGTTTTGAGAAACAGTAGTAGACTCTTAGAAAGGACTGTTCTATGAAGATGACTAAGTTCTGTTCCTATACCTCTAGGAGGTCGTCGGGACAATTTGTACGAAGCCCAAGAGGAGGCTGGAAGCTTTTAAGAAGCCGACGGGTCCTTGTACTAAGCCCAAGAGGAGGCTATCATTCCCGGAGGAAGAGATCATTATACGAAACCTAAGAGGAGGTTGTGAATACTTCTAAGAAGCCGTAGGGTCCTTGTACTAAGCCCAAGAGGAGGCGGGGTTGCTTTTAGGAAGCCTGTGGGTCCTTGTACGATGCCCAAGAGGAGGCCGATGCTTTTAAGAAGCCCGTGGGTCCCCAAACCCCGAGAAATTCAAGGCAATGCTATTCACCGAGAATAGATCAAAGTCAGGAAAGTTCGAGAATTTGGAAGAAACTCAAAGATGCCATTCACGGAGAATACATTCATCTCTGGGAGTAGAGTTTCTTGACAATTCCTAATGAGGACAGCCGAAGAGAAGACTGTATCTGGTGATCCTATTGGGGATCTAGTTGTCTATTTCTACGAATAAACAAAACGGCGTCACCTAGTTCTAGACGCAGTAGCCGGGGAAACTCTAAATATCTATACTATTATTACACAGTTGATATGAGTTTATGAAAGAAGACTTACAGTGAAACAGCCCCACAATACAGTTATATGTGTATGAAAGCGGTAAATGAAAGCGTGTAAACACTTACTCGGTTGTAGAGCTTCCATGCTGTTTGGTTAGTTGTTCAACAAAGAAAGATTGAAAACAACAATATATTCAAAATCAAAGGAGAAAGTGCTTTGAAAAGAAGAGATTTGGGGCTTACAGCTCAAGGAGAGGCCCAGGGTTTTATCAGTGAGCGCACTGTTTGAATTTGTACAGAGGGACTTATACAAGTGACTGAGGCCCAAAATGTTTTTCTGTACAAAGGGATGGGTCTTATACTCTCTCAAGAGGCCCAAAAGGTTTTAAAGAAAAATAGTGGGGCTTATAACACGAGGGTAGGCCCAAATGATTTTTTCGTTTAAAATGGCGATCGCGCCGAGGTTTCCTTTTAACGCAGAGGGACTTATACAATAAGTGAGACCCCAAAAATGATTTTGGTTAAAAGGGGGTTAGGTCTTACACTCTATTAGAGGCCCAAAGTGTTTTTAAATGGGTCTTATAGCTCAAGGAGAGGCCCAGGGTTATTTTTCAAAAGGCGACGATCGCGCCGTTTGTTTTTTACGGTATCGGGACTTATACAATACACTGAGGCCCAAAATGTTTTGGTCAGGAAAGGATTGGGTCTTACACTCTATTAGAGGCCCAAAGAGTTTTGAAAATGATTTATGAGGGTTGAATTAATCCAAAAACCCTATTTTGTTTTCAAAAATGTATTTAATTGAATAAAAATTCAATTAAAATGATTAAAATTTTTTTAACATGTGAAAAATAAATTGTGATTTTGGATTAATGCTTCAAAAATTAAGTATTGACCTACAAAATAATTAGAAAGCATTAAAAGTTGCAAAATCAATGTAGAAAAAATATTTAAAATGTCAAAAACAATTAAAATATTAATTCTTTGCAAAAATATCAATTATATGAAATAAATAATATTTTTGGGATTTTTTGATAAAATAAAATATTTTAACATTTTTGTGAATTATTAAAAAAAGAATCAACTCAAAATCATTAAAACTTAGAGAGAAATTAATTTTTGAATCAATTAAATAAAATCACAAAATTCAAATAGTTGAATTTGAAAAAAAGGCGCCAAGAACAAGCTGAAGAACACGCGCGTGTTTTGGGTTTGGCTGATTTGCATTTTCTCCTCAATCTCACTGAATACTTGATTATATCATGCAATCCACATATCATTATGCTCGTCTCAACCTCACGATCATGTCTATGTCCATTAATTTCATTTAAATTAAACATATAACAAGAAATCATGAAAAATCCTCAAGAACCCTAATTTCTGCATGAAGGCTAGGATTTTTTATACACGATTCAAACAATGCAATTAATTGAGGGAAAACATTCCATGCATGATTATGAACATATGGCCAAATTATTGTGCGAGGAAATATGCATAGATTGAGAGATGACCAAGTATATGCTTACCTCTAAGCCGTGACAGCAAGTGCAATGTGATTTTTGATTTGGAGGTGTTACAGATGAGTGATGATGATCTGAACAACTTCCCTACACCCTATGGAGTGTGTTTGAATGGTTGGACTTGATTGAAATTGGCTGGATCAATTTGTGGTACCTCAGCTGCAACTTGATTGAAAATTTGAGCAACCGGCTGGTGATTTTGTGAAATTGGTGTTTCAGAAGTGATCTAAGTGTTTGATCAGCTCATATGTGATGTATGTGAGGTGTGTGAGTGATTGGTTTGATTGGAATTGCTCTCAAACTCAAAACCCGATAGCTACCTTGCTAAGAAAGGCATTTTTGCCAAGAGAAAGAGATTTTGAGGAAAGCATCTGTTAGATGGCTTTGGTGTACTCAAACTGATCACAATTGAGCTCTATTTATAGTAGAGCAAGTTTGTTTTGCAAGGAATAGTGAATGGCAGCTGGTAAGTAGGTTTGGCCAATGTTGGCAAATGAAAATCCAAGTCTCCTCTAGCCATTGACTAGAGGTTAGGACACAGAGCTTTGGTTCCCTTGGTCTTGGATAAGTCTTGACTGATTTCAGATGAGAATGGCTCAGTCCATGCCACCTTGATGCTTCCATTGAATGCTCCAATCCAAATTTGGAGTCTTGTCCCTATTTTGGCCATTCTAGGTTCAACATGTTATTTCTTGTTCCATGGACTTTGGAGGCTTGGCTCAGTGATTGTCCCCTTTAGATTCAATCCTCAGATGTGTCCAAGTGGATAGAAGCATTTGAATTTGGCTGATTTTGGCAAATCGAGCAAAGTTGCAAATTCTGCCTTGCCTTTGACAGATTTCAGCAAGGCAACTTGACAATGTCTCATGGGGTAAGTTGAATTTGGCAATGTTCTTGGCCATTTTGGAAATCCCTTACATGATACAACAACTGTTTGAACAAGTTTGGTTTTGATCTCTTCTGATTCCAAGTGAAAAATCCCTCTATATTTGGCAAAAAGTGAAGCAAAATCTGACTTAGTGAAATTTTCACTAAGTGTTGGAACAAAGTGTGATTTCTTGATTTTGATCACTCCATAACTCAAAATCCTTAATGAATTGGACTTAGGTCTAGTTGAAGTTTTTGTAGAGGGTAATGAGGGCTACAAATCCATCTTTGGATGAGAAAAAATGGCCATGTGGTTTAGGAGTTATGATCCTCCAAAGTTAGTGTATTAGTGGTACTTTTTCCATAACTTAGAAAAATTTCTAAGTTTTATGGTTACCCCTTTTACAAGTTATCCAACTTTCTTTGATTTTTCTTGATGAATGATGATTCAAATCATACATTAACATCATTTTAGGGTTAAAAATCCATTTTGGCGAAAAATCTCAAAAAGTCAAAGTTGACTTTTGTGCACAGTTGACTTTTTATCAGATGAATTCCAAATTGTGCAATTCTTCAGGAAATCATGTCCTTGACCTAAATCAAACTTGATGGACATGTTCCATGGGTGTAATAGGGTATATTGGGGCATGTCCTAGGGTTTGGGAGCATGTCCTGGTCAAAAGTCAAAGTTACAGTTGACTTTCCTCGCGAAACCCTAATTGTGGTGCAGATGAAAATGAGACTTGTTGCTCAAGCTTCTTGGATTAATCCATTGTTCCAAATGGATCAATATAGTTCATTAGAGACCCTCAAATCATGTCTTGAGGTCTTGGCTCTTGATTTGCCCTAAAAGTCAACTTAGGGGTGAATTAGGTCAAGAAACCCTAATTCCTGATTTTTCATGTATGCATCCCCTGAGGTCAAATTGACTTGATGAATGGGTCCATGAGGTTCCATGGAGTACATTAGGTTGTGTTTTGGATCTTTGGCTTATGCCCAGATGAAATTTTCCATCTGGAGGCCCTGGTCGACCAAAACCCTAATTTGGTGATACTGGCGATCTTGAGACTTGATCCACCTAGAAGGGAGCAACCTTGTGCTTAATCCTTGAAGTGGGAGTCCTTTTTGATCCATTGTGGATGTTTGAGAGGTTAGACAAGTTGAAGATCATGTCATTCCTTGATTGATCCTTTGTCTAAGGCTCTGAGAGGGCTTAAAACCCTAATTTTGATTGTAGTGAATGCTCAACAACCCTTGAGGCATTTGGTGAGGCATGATGGTTCATCCATATTGTGATGATGATTTGCACAATGATGGGAAATCTTAGTGGTCAAAATTTGGGGTATGACACATAGGATTTACCGAAATATTTGACGGAGGTTGAGATGGAGGTTGTGAAGTTCCTGCTCTTGAAGTTGAAGCCCTGGTAGTTCTTTTTCATGTTATTCTTGAAGAAGCCATGGAAGCTCTGTTTTTCAAGTGATGAACAGTACCTAAGTAGATATTGATGATGAGGAACCAAGTTGTCACTAATTTGTAGTTGAAGTTTCTGATTTGAGAAAGTTTTTGGAAATGGGTTTTAGGTTTTGTAGAGAAATTAGAAAGAGAGTGATGGTGATAATGATATGAAATGAAATGAAAGGATGCAAATGATGATGATAATGACAATGAGAAGTGAAAAGGCACATTGAATGACCATAATTCCCAAGAAAAATCTGGTACGCTTCATTTCCCAAGAAGAATTTCTGGGTCACGCGGCGATGCGTCGACCTAAGCCTAGGATGCTTCGACGCACGCACGTTCAAAATTCAAAATTTTGAATCACTTCAGTATGAGTCGACACAAGGACCAGCGCATATAGACCCGAATCCAATATTATCACAAATGAAATGGCATGAGTTGACCTATGCCTTGTTGTGGTCGACGCATGGAGTGCAATAATGGAAAATGGCAAAATTATGTTATGTATGCATCACACAAGAATAAATAACAAATCCACACATATTTCAAACTTAAAAATGGACCAAAAATGTATCTAAACCATCAAATAAACATCAAGATGACACTAATTATAGCACAATTTCATACATATATATATATATATATATATATATATATATATATATATGATTAAGATAAGTCAAATAGATAGGAACGATATTACCTCCAATGAAGATGAGTGATGAATGCCCTCACATAGCTTGAGCTTTTCAATGTAGTTAATCAAAGTATAGACATGCATAGATATCGAGCCTACAACCATTCAATTTTAAACACAAACTGAGATATTGAGAACACCAAGTTCCCTACGGATGTTAAAGAAGGGTTCTGTCGCAAGTGGTTTTATGAAAATATCGGCAAGTTGATTCTTGCTATCAACATGCTCAAATACGACATCACCTTTCTCTACATGATCCCTAAGGAAATGATGGCGAATTTTAATATGTTTCGTGTGTGAATGTAGTACTGGATTTTTGGTTAAGTTAATGGCGCTTGTATTATCACACAAATTGGGAATAGGTTCAAGTTTAACATTAAAGTCGAGTAATTGTTGTTTGAGCCACAAGATTTGGGCACAACAACTACCAGCCGCAACGTATTTCGTCTCAGTTGTTGACAAAGCAACGAAAACTTGATTTTTGCTATGCCAACTCACTAAGGAATTTGAGAAGAAATTACAAGTGCCACTAGTACCTTTCCTATCCGATTTGCATCTGGCAAAGTCGGAATCAGAATAGCCAACCAAAGTATAATTGCTTCCCTTGGAAAACCAAAGCCCGTACTTTGGAGTACCACATAGGTATCTAAGTATACGCTTGATGACTTTTAAATGAGATTCCTTGGGACACGATTGATATCGAGCACACATACATACACTAAACATGATATTCAGTCGAGATGAGGTAAGATAGAGAAGAGAGCCTATCATACCTCTATATTTCTTTACATCAACGACCGTACCATTCTCATCTCGATCCAAGTTTACACATGTAGGCATTGGAGTGTCAATTGCTTTAGAGATAGCCATGTCAAATTGCTTAAGTAGCTCATAGCAATACTTCGTTTGGCTCACGAACGTTCCTTCTTCGAGTTGCTTGATTTGTAGTCCGAGGAAGTAGTTTAGCTCCCCCATCATGCTCATCTTGAACTCACCCTGCATCAACTTAGAGAATTCCTTGACCATATTCATGTTAGTTGATCCAAATATTATATCATCTACATATACTTGTACTAAAATGGAGTGTTTTCCTTGACGCTTAATAAAGAGGGTTGTATCAACCTTCCCTCTTGAGTATCCTTGGTCTAGTAAAAATTTCCTAAGACGCTCATACAAAGCCCTAGAGGCTTGTTTGAGACTGTACAAAACACATTTAAGCTTATAAACATGATTAGGATACTCATGAGATTCAAAACCAGGAGGTTGAGATACATAGACCTCTTCATTAATATACCCATTTAGAAAAGCACTCTTTACATCCATTTGAAATAATTTGAAATTTTTAGAACATGCGTAGGCTAGCAAAAGATGTATAGACTCGAGTCGGGAAACATGAGCATACATTTCCTCATAGTCTATGCTCTCCTCTTGGTTATACCCTTGCGCCACTAAGCGCGCTTTGTTCCTTGTTATGACTCTGTTTTCGTCAAGCTTGTTCCTAAACACCCATCTGGTGCCAATTACTCGATGGCCTCGCGGAGGAGGGACAAAGTCCCAAACCTCATTTCTTTTAAATTGATTTAATTCCTCTTGCATTGATAAAAACCAATGTTCATCGAGTAAGGCCTCTTTGGAGTTTTTAGGCTCAATCTAAGAGACGAACGCAAAGTGATAACAGAAGTTACTTAGCTGGGATCTCGTAGTTACTCCCTTTGATATGTCTCCGAGTATGTTATCGATGGGATGGTCCTTAGAGGACTTCCAAACTGGAGGAAGGTCATCGTTGTTAATTGGATGATCCTCCTCAATCTATTCAGGATGGTGATCTTTCTCCTCCTCAACTTTCACCGATTCAGGTTGATCAGTCCCTTTTTCAGTGTCCTTGAGTATGTCTTCTGAAGATACACCTGCACCATGAAAAGAAATACCTTTTCCGACATTTTTCAGATAAGATTCATCAAAAGTAAAATGTATGGATTCATCAACAGTAAGTAACCTTTTATTATATATCCTATATGCCTTACTAGTTTGAGAGTATCCAAGATACCTTCATCGGCCTTCGAATCAAACTTGCAAAGGTTCTCCTTACCACTATTCAACACAAAGCATTTACAACCAAAAACGTGAAGGTGTGATATGTTAGGCTTCCTTCCTTTCAAAAGCTCATACGGAGTTTTGTTGAGAATAGGACGAATGAGCACCCTATTCAAAACATAACAAGCCGTACTAATGGCATCGGCCCAAAAATATTTAGGAAGGCTACTCTCATTGATCATAGTTATTCCTAATTCTTCCAAAATTCAATTTTTACGTTCCACTACTCCGTTTTGTTGAGGAGTACTAGTGAGGAAAAAATATGATCAATGCCATTCTTATCACAAAATTCTTCAAAGAGGTGGTTTTCAAATTCACCACCATGATCGCTTCGGATTGTTACAATGCTTGTATTCAATTTGTTTTGAGAGAGCTTGGCAAACTTCTCAAAAGCAGAAAAAGTATCGCTCTTGCTTGCTAAGAAAATAGTCCAGCAAAACCTAGAGTAGTCGTCTACAATCACAAAACCGTAGTAGTTACCACCTAAGCTTTTAATCCTAGATGGTCCAAAGAGGTCCATATAGAGGAGTTCAAGGGGTCTCGTTGTTGAAACAATATTCTTAGACTTAAATGAGATCCTTGTTTGCTTCCTCATTTGGCACGCATCATATAAGTGATCCTTTGAAATTTTGATTTTGGGTAAGCCGACTACTAGATCCTTAGAGACTACTTTATTTAGAAAATCAAAATTGACATGCACTAAACGCCTATGCCATAACCATGAATCTTCACTCATGGTGACAAGACATTTATCGCTACTCAACGATATCTTACTCAAGTCAAGCATATAGACATTGTTAACCCTCAGGCCTTTAAACACATCCTCCTTCTTATCATTATTTTCAATTATGCAGCAATCTTTTGAAAATGAAACTTTATAACCTTTGTCGCATAATTGACTAATGCTAATAAGGTTGTGTTTAAGACCCTCAACTAATAGCACGTCTGAGATAGTAGTAGAAGAGGGATTACCTACACTACCTTTGTCGAGTATTGCCCCCTTGTTGTTGTCCCCGTAGATCACAAATCCTTTCTTCTTTACCACAAAGTCAATGAATAAGGAAATGTTTCCCGTCATGTGTCTTGAGCATCCACTACCGAGATCCCATCTTCTCTCCTTAGACTCAAGACATTGTACCTACACAGTCAAACAAGAGAAACAGGTACCCAATTTTTATTGGGTCCTTGGTTGTGAGTGAATCTTTGGTTGCATTTGGGCAACCATTGGAAAATGCCTTTAGGAACTAAAAATCTCCTAAAGCGACATTTAGCAATGCTATGACCCCTCTTACAACAATACAAGCAAATAAGGTTAACATTAGTGTTACTTTTTCTAACTTGATCTTTAATCACATAAGTTTATTTTTTATAAGGATTATTCATTCTTTTTCTAAAATGTGATCGATCAATAGCAAAAGTGACTTTAGGTTCTAAAGCCTTGTATAGTTTGGCTTTAAGAGTTCTCACTTCTTTTTCCCAAATGTGACAAGTTTCACAACCCCAATTTAACCAAATACTCTTGTCATCCTCAACTTTTACTTTTGTTGCTTCCACCATAGACTTCTTAAGAGCCTCTAATTACTTTTCGGAATCAGAGATCTTTTTCTCCAAATGAGAGAAAATTTGTTTGTTTGAAGCTAAATGTTTAAAGGCTTCTTTAGCCTCATGGTGTAAAGTATCAAAAGCATGTTGTAATTCAGAATGAGACATTTTATTAGAGTGTTCATACTTAGCATGTCTTACCTTTTTCTTTTTCTTTTGATGAGCAGAGTGACAAAGGTTGACGAACTCTTCTTCGTCACTTGAACTATCTTCACTAGACGACTCACTATCACTTTCCCAAGCAATGCAAGCTCTTCTAGGTTTACTTGGTTTCTTTTGTTGACGATTTTTTTCCTTCCCCTTGTCCTTCTTCATCAATGGACAATCCGACTTATAATGGCCGACTTTTCCATAATTGTAGCAAGAACCTTTTTTTTTACCACTCTTGTTTCCTTCATTCTTGGAGGACCTTGTTTGTCATTGAAAGTTAATGAGATTCTTGTCCGAATGTTGAATACCGTTGTTCCTTATATAACAATTGTATCGCCTCACAAATAGCCCCATATCTTTATTCACATCTTCATCATCATCACTCGATTCACTATCACTTAGCTCTTTTGCAGAGGACTTTGAGCTAGAAGCCTTTAGAGCTATTGACTTCTTTTCCACATCTTTGGTCTTCTTTTTCTTTTCCTTTTTCTCATGTTGGTCGAGACTAATGAGCACTTGCTCATGTTCCTCAAGCTTGCCAAATAAAGTTGTGATTTCCAAAGTCATGAGGTCATTGGCTTCCTTTATGGCTATGATCTTTGGTTGCCACTCCCTAGTAAGAAACCTCTAAATTTTATTAGTAGCAACGTCATTGGAAACCAGTCTCCCAAGTGAGTTTAGTCGATTGATTAAATGAGTAAATCTCTTTTGCATATCAGTAATAGTTTCACCACGCTTCATGTGAAAGAGATCAAACTCTTGGTCAAAGTGTTGATTCGAGCTAGTTTGACATCATTAGTTCCCTCATGGGCCACTTGCAATGCGTCCCGTATAGCTTTAACAGTAGTACAATGTGAAACTCTATAATATTCATCAACTCCTAAAAAGGATATGAGAATATTTCTAGCTTTCCAATCGTAGTTATACTTTTTCTCATCTTCTTCCTTCCATTGGGCTTCCGACTTAGGCACAACAACGTTATTCCCATTGGTCATAGTGATTTCCATAGGACCATTTTGTATAACGTTCCATACCTTTTCTATCAATAGAATTGATATGCACGCGCATATAATCTTTCCAATAACTATAGTTCTCACCGTTAAAAACCGGTACTCTATTGTACGCCCCATTTGGTTCATTAGCCATTTTCTAAAAAGTTATATGCGAAGCACTAGATGAACCGGTGCTCGTGATACCACTTGCTAGACGATGGTAATGACCTACAAGGGGGGTTGAATAGATCACTAATTTTTAAACCAAGTCGGCGCTTAAAAATTGTTTTAAAAAATGCGCGGAAGTGGCCAAGGAAATAAATCATCTCAATGAACCGTTATTGGTAAGATCGGATATGCGAAACCGAATGGAATTAAGTCCAATGAGAAAATGAATAATAATTTGCCAAGTAATGATCACTTAAGTTTATCCAATTTCCAATTACTTGTGAAATGTAAACTTAAATTGACAATATCACAAATAGTTTGTGTGCGATCAATTTGTCGAACACTTGGTGTGCAAAACACCCCAAGTTGAATTTCCTATGTAATACTAGTGCAGAATTTTTCACAAATACAATCCAAGTGATTATAATGAGTTTTCAAAACAGATTTTCAGCACTACATAACAACATAAATTTATCAAACAATTGATATTACACAAACTTGAACAACACAAATTAAAGAGATAGAGAAAGAGAGAATAACATCGGATTTGTTTAGGAAGTTCACCTTTTGTCCTCGCTTCGGGTACGTCTTCCCCTAATTCTAAACTAGAATTGAGATATGTATTATCAAGTTGCAAAGTTTATACAAGAGAAGCAATAGTCACCACACACTCAAGCCTAATTGTTGAAGTTGATACTATTCCCTTCTCTCCCCTTGATTCAAGTCAAATCAAGTGCATCAATCAAACAAACCTCTGGTTACCGCTACTTGTTTGAACGAACCCACCGTTCTTCAAACCTTTCGCTCGGCTGATTTTGATCGTACGACGTTGGACCCCAAATCTTTCTACACAATCCTCCGGTTACTGCTACTTGTTTGAACGAACCCATTGTTCTTCAAACCTTTCACTCGGCTGAATCTGTGAAGCAAAGATATGTGCAAAAACCCCCAAATCCTCAAGATCTTAGAGGACAATACCCTAAAGGTTTCATTCAAGAAAAACCCACTGAATTCTCAACCCAAACTAGATACACAATCCTACGTTTGGACGTTATCACCTCGACAATGCAAAAGATCAACAAAAATGATTATGTGTAATTGTTGAAGAATGCAAGAGTGAGAATGAAGATGATGAGCAAAAATCAGTGTATATTTTCACTTTTCTTGTTCTATGTATGTACAATGATGACACAAATGAATATATATGATGCCAAGACCCAATAACTGAAATAACAGCCTTTTGAAACATAAAAGATCAGAAAAATCAGCTTTGGTGCGCGAGAGGTCGACCATAGCACTAGGGGGTTGACCTGAGCACACCCGAATGCAAAACCTGCACAAAATTCTCAGCGATGCGTCAACCAGAACAGGGTCATGCATCGATGCAAGGCACCCTTAAAAACAAAAATTGTTCTTCTTACAGTATGCGTCGATCGCTCCATATATGAGGGTCGATGCATGGAAACCCGAGAGCAATAAATTATTATTTCAACAGCTTGCGTCGACCTCCACATGTGTGTGAGTCGACACAAGGTTGCCAAACTACTATAAACACCTTTTTGTGTGTATTTTGGTTGACCTAAACCCTTTTTGGGTTGACCTAGGGTATCCAACATAATTTAATGCACAAATTTCATACACGGGATGCTCCTATATGCATAGACACATTTTTATGGAATATTTCATGCATATTAAAGAATGAATGCAATCTATGACGGGATGATACCTTCCAAAGTACAAATACAAGATTACACTAGTTTTAACATCATTAAAACAAGGACTAAGGAACCTTGTCCTCACATTTTGTTTGTGCAACTCAACTGAATTTCATTCCTTGAAAGTGTTTATATAGTGGTCTATGATATTATTGATTACATGGAGTCTCCTTCTATTTATAATGAGATTAATTGCACTCCAAGTAATCTCAAAATAACTAACTCAACTGTTACAAAAACTAAGTTCAACTCTGTCGTTGTATACTAATTTAACTATGTTGAAATTACACAGACTTAGACTTTGTCAATGTTAACTCATTCAACAACTACATACTTCGACATTTTCCGAATACACGTACTTAACACAAAGAATTACATATTTAACACACCACTTAATTCATTGTGTCTAAGTTGTTTTCAATCATCACTGTTCTCAATCTCTTGAACAACTCGACATGCACAACCTTCGTCATTATGTGTGCAATCTGATTCTATGATCTGTAGTGTTGTGGGCTCAATCTTCCATTCGCTACTTGTTTTCTTAGATAATGAAATCCTATTTCGATGTGTTTACTTCTTCCATGTGCTATCGGATTTTTTACCAGGTTGATAGCAGACATGTTGTCGATCTTCATGGTCATTGCTCCATGATTCTTCCCTGTAATTTCTTTGATCAAATTCACCATCCATATTGCTTGGCATGCACATAGAGAGAGGCAGCTATGTATTCAACCTCACATGATGATAATGCTACAACAGGTTCCTTTCTTGAACTTCAAGCAACTAGTGTACCACCTAGCATAAACACATTAGCAGTCGTGGACTTTCTATCCTTGGCATCACCACACCAATTCGAGTCTGTGTATCCCACAAGTTTTCATTCCTTTCCCTCATGTGTCGTAGGAAACAGAATGCCACAGTTGTGAGTTCCTTTGAGATACCTTAGTATCCTCTTTGTGGCTGCAAGTTATGATACCTTTGGCCTTTGCATGAATCTACTCACCATACCTACATTGTATTCTAGATCAGGCCTTGTATAACAAAGGTATCTTAATAATCTAATGATTATTTTATACTCAGTTAGATCGACTTCATCTTCGTATGGGCCCTTTGTTAACTACAATCTTGTGTCAGCTGGTGTCGAAGTTGCATTGCATTCCTTCATCTCAAATATTTTGATTATCTCTCTTGTATATCTTCTTTGGTGTAGCACTAATCCTCTACTACTCTTGTACAATTCAATGCCAAGAATATATGAAATAATTCCCAAGTCAGACATTTCAAATTCCTTGCTTGAGATATGTTTGAAATCTTTGATCTCCTTCTTGTAGTTGCCTGTTATCAACAAATAATTTACATAGAGACATATAATAAATAGCTAATTCCCACTTCTTCTGACATATACACCATTCTCACTTGTTCACTTTATAAACTCTTTCTCTCTTATAAACTTATCTATCTTCTTGTTCCAAGCTCTTGGAGCTTGCTTGAGTCCATACAGAGCTTTATGTAGCCTATATACTTTTCCTTCTTGGCCTTGCTTCATAAAATCAACTGGTTGTGCTACATAAACCTCTTCATCTATAGGGCCATTCAGGAATGCACATTTCACATCCATCTGACACATGGACCTGTTATTCATGCTTTCTAGACCAACAACCAACTTGATTATTTTGATCCTAGAAACTTTTGCAAAAACTTTGTCATAGTAAATTCCTTATTTCTAAAGAAATTCCTTTGCTAAAGAAATTCCTTATTGCAAAAATTTCTCCCTTTGGATTAAGCTTCACCTTGTAAACACACTTCACATCAATTGCCTTCTTACCTTGTGGTAATTCAACTACTGACCAGGTTTTGTTGTCTTATATAGATTTTATCTCCTCCATCATAGCATGCATCCATGATAAGTCTTTCGACGCCTCAGCTACATTGATTGGCTCAATATCTGCATAGAAGGAATAATGTACTAGCTCAACTTCATCATCTACCACATAATCTAATTTGATCACACATTTATGTAATCTTGCAGGCATTTGTTTTGTTCTTTGAGGTCTGATTGTGCCTGCTTGACCTCTGATTTCTTCTTATTGAACTATTATGTCAGCTTTATTAATTGGTTCGTCACATAGGATTCTCACTGAGTCCTTCTTGATGTTTTAAGTCCAGCCCCATTCCATACGCTCAACTATGATCATGTCCCTATTGATCACAACTTTCTTGTTAACTGGGTCGAACAATTTGTATCTGATGCATATCCGCAAGTGTACGAAAATGACAGTTATAGTATAAAAAGTGTCGAACCCACAGAGACCAATGTCAACCTATTGTAGTCTATTATCGCTTTGTAAATCTAAGGCTATCGGTAAAGGTTTTGCTAGGAAACTAATTAAAATACTAGTTCTAGAATTAATTGAAACGGAGACCGGAATGTAATTTTCGGTGTACCTTCGGGACTCGGATAAAATTCATCAGTTTATTCAGTTTTAAAATATTTTTTGGAGGAAATATTAATTTAAAAACACTAATCACTTTCACGCAACCCGTGTTATGTTTCGAAACCATAAGTGCTTTTATGTCATTCCACAGGTTACAATTTCGAAACAATTTTTGAAAACCAACAAGTCCTAATTAATTAATGAAGCGTTGTCGCTGTTTTTAGAAATTAAAAATCCAAACTTTATGATCGGATATCGGACTCACACTATCGCGCTATTAATCGGTATCTGAGGGCTTTCGCTTTCGCACAAAGCTTTTTGAGTTTTAAAATAAAATTTAGAAACATAAAATAATTTAATATTGAAAATCAGTGCCAATACATTATATTGAGTCCCGTCGGAACGACGATCCTCACATCCCGAACTCTAAATTAATTTAGCCGAACATGGTTACAAAAATAAACATGTTGTTATAAATGTTCATATCAAATAGAACTTTTAACATAACATATAATTGAAAACGAATTGTAGTAATGGCTACTAATGTATTTAAAGGAATGGAGTGAGAAACTTGAAACAGTAACAACAATGGTAATTGAAACGATAAGAACAAAATAAAAAATGACTTAAAATTAAAACTGGAAGTTAAAGAAACGTAAGTTAAATGGAACTTGAAATAAAAGATGAAATGAAAATGAATCTGAAATTGAAAATGCAAAACGATTCCGGCAAGATTGTTAAAACGTCGATCCAAGTACACAACAAATTCCTAGTACTAACGTGCAGTAGTTCCTCAATGCAAGAAAATACTGATTTTATAATACTGAAATTTCTACCTAAAATAAATTCTATAAAACTTGGATGCCTTGAAAGTGTGAGTCCAAGGTCTATTTATAGGAGGATTTTTTAGTACTAACTTCCCTAGATCATGTATGAGTAATGGAGAGAGTGGGGGAAGTCTTCAAAGTACTGCTGTTAGTGGGCGAATTTTTGGGTTTGTGAGGTCCATGGCGAACGCCATGAGTACAAAAGTGGAGAACGTGCTGTTTAAGGTCCATGGAGAATGCCATGAGTGAAAAAGTCTTGATTCTTGATTTTTTTTGTCTTTTGGTGGCGCAAGTGGCTTCCACGTCAAGGAAAACGCCATGGCAAACCCCATAGTAAGCGCCATGAGTTCCGATTCTTGGTATTTTCTCTTTTTTTTTTTCATTTTCGTCCCCTTTTCTCGCAGGATGCTCCTACCTGGTAAATACCTGAAACAAACAGAATATACCAGTATAACACAATAAAAACATATAAAATTTACGCTAAAATGCATGGGAATTGAGTCAAAATACATTATGTATTTTCGTGTTATCAAACTCCCCTACACTTGAACCATTGTTTGTCCTCAAGCAAGCTAGCATATAATCAATGAAATGTAGTAGCATAATTATAAAGTCATAAGGAATAGAAAAGCATCAAAACTACTCATACGTGGCTAATGAGAATTAGCTTGGCTAGGAACGACTCAGTAGGTACTAATGCAACACTAAGGGTATTGTAAAAACACAAACCACTCTCGTGGACACAAGTTTCCCTCCTATTCACACTAGTTCCAATCATACCATTGAATAAAAGTCAAATTTCCCTATTTGTTTTAATCCTCTTTCATTCATGACAGTAACATTAAGGCCTTTTATCTCTCATATAACACGGCAAGCGGTCTGTTAGTTATTATGACCAAAACATCTTCAGATTTTAACAATTTTATTTCTCTTCCAAAGATACATTTTTCTTTCTTTTAAAGGATTCAACCACTTCTTTTGGATTAAATGACCGGGTGAGAGTCACATAACTTAGTAAAATGCGACTTTTCCTTTTTATTCATTTTTTTCTGCACAAAATACCATTCACTTATTATTTGTCGACCGACTTACTTAGCGACTACAGATGGTGCCTGAATGGATAAAGAAACTACTTTGAGGATGTTTTCAACAAATAGAAGCTTAATACTAAAATTCATTGGGGATTTAAACTAATGTGCATAATTAGGAGTCTTGAGTTGTTAGGGCAATACCAATCTTGTCGGATTTTCCCAAGTCTCCTCGTCCTAGCCTCTCCTCTCTTCACAACCTATATACTTTCGAATCAAATTGAGCATCCTAAGTCTTTTCAAATATTTTGGTATATCTCAAGAAATTAAGAAATTTAATAATGAGCAGAAAACCACGCGTAAATGACTCGACAACACATGCAATGACTCAAAACATACACTACGCTATATAAAAATTCAATAACATAAAACTAACATAATAGAAAAATACGGAAAAATGGAAAGGAAATAAAAGCGGTAAAAGCCTCCTCTACACTTAAATCCTACATTGTCCTCAATGTAAGTAAATGAGTGTAAGAGAGGTAGGAAGAACATGGTGAGAAGATTAAGTCAAGCGATCCATCTCTTTATTTTTGCAAAATTCAAACAAACAAAAATAGAAAATTAAAATAAAAACCTCGTGGGTTGCCTCCCACACATCGCTTCTTTTAATGTCGGTAGCTTGACGACTCAGGAGTGTAAGCACTCATGGTGGTTCTTTCGAGAATGATTCCTCGATCAAACTTTTAATAATCTTCGGTTTCATGGCCACTTATCAAGCCATCTCTCATATCCCTTGCCTTTTATTTTCTTCCTTCTATGGGTTGGTTCATTCTTCTGAACTTGTGGTGGTGGTTCTGCCTCTATCATGAGTATCAACTTTTTAGGTTTGTGTTTAATTCTTTTATCCACCACCTCAAAGGCTAACCTTCCCCTCTTAACACTAATGATTTCCCTAGTTTCATGGTCCTATAACTTTCTCTTTTTATGCAGGACTTCGGACAAAGGTGCATTGGTGTGGATATTTTCAAATACCTCCACATACCTTTTGAATTAGGAGTCTACCTTAACTTCCACAAACCATTGCGGGAAAGGGATCGGTGGGTTATAGGGAGGAGGAACAACATAAGGTGGTTCCTTCACTACCTCTTCGACAACCTTCCTTTCGGGTGGTGTTGGTGGATTTTTCTCAATCTCTACTATTTTCTCACTATAACTCTCATTAACCTCATTAGCACTCTCCTAAGGGTTTTCGATTTGTTTTTCACTACTGGTTGTTACAACATCCACATGTCTCTTAGGGGAAGGTCCTAGAGGTGTCTGTGCAAGCAGGGAAATTTGACTCTCTAATGCCTTGTTGTGAGTCGCGAGGGACTCGACCACAGTGTTCAGGTGCCTAAGGGTTTCATTAATACATAGACTTTGTTTTCTAAATTCTTCATTCTGGAGAGTTTGTGTCTCCACAAAGCGCTCCATCATAGATTCTAGCCTAGAGTGAGTTTGCATCGCAATGAAATCCTCCATTAATATTTCGAGGTTGAATTTATGAGACTCTTGCGACTCCTTAAAATACTGGGAGTGGTAATTGTATAGAAAATTTGGGTGATCCATAAACCTAGGATTATAGGAATTTAAACAAGAGTGCCTTAGTTTGTACGGTGCAACAACAAAATAACAATATTGACTATTGGTCCCCCGGTAACGGCGTCAAAAACATGATGTGTATCCGCAAGTGCACGGAAATGCCAGTTATAGTATAAAAAGTGTCGAACCCACAAGACCAATGTCAACCTATTGTAGTCTATTGTTGCTTTGTAAATCTAAGGCTATCGGTAAAGGTTTTGCTGGGAAACGGATTAAAATACTATGTCTAGAATTAATTGAAACAAATACCGGAATGTAATTTCCGGTGTACCTTCGAGACTCAGATAAAATTCAGTACTTCCTTTAGTTTAAAAATATTTTTCAGAGGAAAAATTAATTTAAAAACACTATTCACTTTCGCGCAGCCCGTGTTATGTGTCGAAACTATAAGTGCTTTGTTTTTGCTCCACAGGTTACAATTTCGAAACAATTTTTGAAAACCGATAAGTCATAATTAATTAATAAAGCGGTGTCGCTATTTTTAGAAATTAAAAATCCAAATTTTATGATCAGATACCGGTCTCACACTGTCGCGCTATTAACCGGTATCTGAGGGCTTTCGCTTTCGCGCAAAGCTTTTTGACTTTTAAAATAAAACTTAGAACAAGAAAAATAATTTAATATTAAAAATCAGTGCCAATATATTTTAACTGAGTCCCGTCGGAACGACGGTCCTTACATCCCGAACTCTAAATTAATTTAGCCGGACATGGTTATGAAAATAAACATGTTATAAATGTTCATATCAAATAGAACTCCAAACATAACATATAATTTAAAACGAATTGTAGTAATGGCTACTAATATATTTAACGGAATGGAATGAGAAACTTAAAACAGTAACAACAATGGCAAGTGAAACGATAAGAACAAAATATAAAATGACTTAAACTTAAAACTGGAAGTTAAAGCAACGTAAATTAAATGAATCTGAAATAAAAACTGAAATGAAAATGAATCTGAAATTGAAACTGCAAAACGATTCCGGTAAGATTGTTGAAATGTCGATCCAAGTACACAATAAATTCCTAATACTAAAGTGCAACAGTTCCTCAATGCGAGTAACTACTGATTTTATAATATTGAAATTTCTGCCTAAAATAAATTCTATAAAACTTGGATGCCTTGTAAGTGTGAGTCCAAGGTCTATTTATAGGAGGATTTTCGAGTACTAACTTCTCCAAATCATGTATGAGAAATGGAGAAAGTGGGGGAAGTCTTCAAAGTAATGCTTTTAGTGGGTGGATTTTTGGGTTTCTGAGGTCCATGGCGAACGCCATGAGTACAAAAGTCAACAGCGTGTTGTTTAAAGTCCATGGCGAACGCCATGAGTGCAAAAGTGTTGATTCTTGATTTTTCTTGTCTTTTAGTGGCGCTGGTGGCTGCCACGTCACGGCAAGCGCCGTGGTGAACACCACAAGTTAAGATTCTTGGTATTTTCTCTATTTTTTTTTGCCATTTTCGTCCCGTTTTCTTGCAAGATTCTCTTACCTGGTAAATAGCTAAAACTAACACAATATGTGAAGTCAAGCCTCTTCAAAGTCTTTGTTTTGATGAAGTCAAAAAATATGCATTGGATCAAGAAAGGATGAGCAAAAGATCATAAAGGCTACGAATTGATATTACAACTTTCATGAAGAATAAGCTTTGATTGTTTTAAGTGATATTCAATTATTGGTACAAGTCTTTAATTCAGCCTTGATATGTTTTAAGTGCTCAAAATTCACCTAAATATTTATTCATATGCATCCTCTCATTTTAAATCATTTGGCATTGGCTATCATATGTTTACAAAATGTATTTTTCATCACATTCAGTAATGTAACCGGTTACATGGTGAGGTAACAGGTTACATGAGTTTTGGCAGAACCTGTTTGTTTCGTGTCTAGGCATATTTTCATTGAGGTAACTGGTTACATGGTGAGGTAACCGGTTACATGAGCTTAATTTTTTGAAAAATTAGTATGTTTCCTTTGAGGTAACCAGTTACATCCCTGAGGTAACCGGTTACCACTGAACAAGTGGCACATTTTCAGAAAAATAATGATTTAAACATGATGTATTTTTACACCTTGAATCATTGCATTTCTTAAACATTTTATACCCTTTCCAACAAGTGTAATGCTCTTATAAATACCATCATTTTCAGATTTCATAACACAACTCTTTCATACAATTTCACATCAATTACTCACTCATTTTCAAACAAGTGTTTTTGTTACTTGAATTTTATTGAGAAATTTCTGCATTCTATTTTCATATCAATTCAGAAAATATTTCTCTTACATTCATAAACACTTGAGCACTACTATATCAATGTGAATTAACTACTTGAAAGAAAAGATCAATCTTAGTGATATATATATATATATATATATATATATATATATATATATATATATATATATATATATATATATATATATATATATATATTCATCATCTTCTGTTACTTAAATTATTTCCAGATTTTGTTGTAAATTCCTTGCTATCCAGGATTGTTGGAAGCAAGAGGTTCATTAAGTAGAGGATTTTTCTCTTAGTGAACTTTTGTAAAAATTCCAAGAGGATTGTTCTAGGTAATTGTTGTTAGAGTCTGTATAGGAAGATAAGGTTGTCTTGTCCATAAGATTTAACACTAGTAAAAATCTCTTTCATGTTTAAAGGGAACTGGAGTACTATTAGACTGTGAGGGGAACTAGGAAATCTCTCGGTGTTCTTTACTTTCCGCACTTTATCGCTTTCATCACTTAGTAATTAATCAGGAAAGTAATCATAACATAAGATAAAAATCGGAAAAATTTCAAAGTACCTAATTCATCCCCCTCTTAGGTGCAATCTATATTTACACAATATACCAGCATAACACAATAAAAACATATAAAATTGACTCTAAAATGCATATGAATCGAGTCAAAATACATTAGTATTTTCATAATATCAGTATCCATTAGTTAAATGATATCCTATTAAGATAATTTGGCTTGACTTGTCATCAAATTTTTTTCTCAAGTAATTGGGCACATGTCTATGTGCTACGGATCCTAACACCTTCAAGTGGCTTAAGCTAGGTTTGACACTGGACAAACATTCTTCTAATGTGATATCTTCTAGCCTATTTGTTTTGTAATACCCCATATTATTTAAATGCTTAATTGGATATCAGATGAGTATCTACGTGCTCTATCTTTGGATAATTGGATTAATGGAATCGTCTAAGTACTTTAAGTATTGACATTTGGGATCAATAGAGCAACTAATGAACTCTGAAGAGATCAATTATTTTATTAAAGAGACGGATTAATAATTGATAGTTCAAGGAAGTTAATTTTAAGGTAACTCTAATAATTGATCAATTGGTTGAGACGACAAAATATCGATTGGAGATATTTTACCCTGTTGGATTATATTATATAATATAGTATTATATATATATATATATATATATATATATATATATATATATATATATATGTGTGTGTGTGTGTGTGTGTTAAGAAGAAGAAAAAGATAGTAAAGAGAAAGAAGAAGAGAAAGAAGAGAAAGAAGAAGAAAGAAGAGAAAGAGAGGAAATGGAGAAAAATGAAGAAGAAGAATTCATGGATCATCATCATCTTCTTCAAACTCCTCTTCGTTTATCAGGTGGGTTCTAGATAGAGACTTTAAGAGTAAATTTTTGGAGGTTTAGAGTTAGGGTAGATTTTGATACAACGAGTAATTTCGATAAATCGATGAAATCTAACGGATAGATTGATGAAATGGATGTCTAAATATGTTCTAACATGTTGTTTTGGGTATTTGGATGCATTAATATCATGTGGGTTGAAGGTTTGGATCATTTTTGGATCCCAAACCCATTTTTGGAGAATTCTGGTCAGTCCAGATTCGCCAGGCGAGTGGGTGGCGAGTCTGATTCGCCAGGGATTCGCCAGGCGAATTTGCCTGGGACAGCAAAACATTAATTTTCGTATTTTCGCCATAACTTGAGATCCGTAACTCGGATCGACGCACGGTCGGAAGCGTTGGAAAGATAATTTTATGCTCTATGAGATGGTGAGGTAAAAACATGATTTTATGTCATGGATTGTTATGGTAGAATTAAATATTGTGATGAATGTGGAAAGTGTGATTTTGATTCCACCGAAACTCAAGAATCGGGAATCCGATTGATACGAGTCCAAAGCCTTTGGATAGATAATCCCATAAGGTAGTGAATGGTGATGTGAGACCATGATTTAACCAAGTATGCTTGGTAGGGGATAGAAGTTATTTGTTCTGCTTTTATGTGTTGTTTTATGTTTGATGTTGTTATATGCTAATTGTGTTATACCATGTCTATTTAATTGTTGTGAAACATGATTAAGGGAATATGCATGCTAAAATATGAATTAGGAAGAGTGAGGAAACTTTACCCCAAAACAAAATGGTTTAATTCTAGGTTGTAACTAGGATTGTGGTAGAGAATCTGTGTGGCAACGCTCGTGAAATGTCGAGGCGTGTGCTTTTTGTTTATCAATAACCACTGTTTGTGCGGTGTAGTTCATGAGACTCGAGCACCTCCTCTGAACATTATACACAACTACTTGGCAGGTTTGAGTCCCGTGATAGTACGATGGAACCTATGGGTAGAGACTTGTGATGGTGCACTGGCCGTGTGAAGTGACGGATCACGGTGTACGGACCGGTGATCCCGAATCCATTCGTATGCCAAGTAGCTACAAGGATCCATGACTCGGATCACCTTCTAGACGTAGAAGGGTACGGGAAAAGGGGATACCTTGGTATTGGTTATTGATATGTGAATCCTTGAGTTTACAGGCTCAAGAGGTACTTCGGTACTTTGTGAGTTCTTGAGTGTACGGGCTCAGAACGTACTTCGGTACTAGTGTGAGTTTACAGGCTCACATTGTGGTTACTTGTGTGTGTGTACTCATGGTCATTTTCCCTTCCCCTTGACTTGAGTTAGGATTGATAGAACCTTGTACAGCCGAGAGGATCTATAGGATAGGGAACTCACTGAGATTTGATGTATCTCACCCCACTATAGTTGCTATATTTCAGGTTCGGATTGCAAGTTTGATTTACAAGTGGAGCGATGCTGAGATGTTTCAAGAGAAGCTTAGTTAAGCTTATTCCGCTGTGTATTTTATTGTTCTTGTACAATGAGGAATATTGTATATTGATCTTAGTTTTATTTTATTGTTTGGCTAATTTCCATAGCTTGTACCATAGTTGTATTATGTTTTTAAATGGTCAAGTATGTGAATTACGTCATTAGGCACTTATGATGATGTCAGTACCAAATAAAATGCTTGTATTGTATTATTCTAGATATATATTATGCAGGGCACTACATGTTTGACCCCATAACTCATTTGGTACGTGCTTTCCCTTTAGCATACTTTTAACCATATTCATAATGGTTATGTTCTTCCTTTCAACATTACCATTTTGTTTAGGAGTGTATGGTGGCACCATCTTGTCGCTCCCAGGATTTTCATCCAGGTACAAACGCGAGAGTGGCGTGGAAAAACAGAGTCGCCAGCCGTGTAAATTTATCCCAAGAGAGGGAAAGGGAACACCGCATAAACCTGAGGAAGAGGGAAAGGAATGGTCATCGCAACCATAACCTGGGTTCGGGAGTCGGTTACGCGAGGGGAAGGTGCTAGTACCCCACGCGTCCATCGTACTCGATGGGATCCACGCTTGTTGTCTATTCTAAGGGTGAGTTATACTATCATCTAGGGCTGTACTAAGACGAGAAAGGGAAAACAAAGACAGACTCGGTAGGACGTCGACGTCCTAGGCCTATGTACCCCCTTTGTGCAATGGGGAATTCAGAGTCAACGTAGTTCGGACCAAGTTCTTTTTGTGTTTTTTATGAGCGACGTTAAGTTCGCGTCCGGCAATTAGGGTCGATGCCTGTTTGCGACTCAGACGGAAGGTAACGTGCCCTTTTTTGAAAATAGCCTTTAAGTTGAAGGTCCTGAAGGACAAAAAGGTTTGACGTTTGTTTGTATTTTTTAGGACAGAAGTGGCTTAAGTTAGTTCCCAAGCTGCATTGCGCCAAAGTCTAGGGCACAGAGGCGAATACTTAACGCATCGTCCCAAGACAGGACGCTCGCTAAGCACTCTAGAAAGATGAGAGGAAGCCCCTCATCTCTCATTCCCTACGCTTAAGGCTCGTGCGCAATACACCTTATTATTATTAAGTGTTTTAAAGAAATTTGAGATGAGAAGAGAGAAGACACAAGGGTAACTCTAAAGGGGACTATGAATCCTAAAGTTATCATGCATGGGTGACCTACGGTTAGTGAGGTTTGACGACAACCTAAATCCTAAAGGAAGAAGATGAGAAAAGGAAAGAGTAAGGGTGAGGAGTGGGGTTCAGTGTACAAAAGGAAAGGACCAGAATGCAATATGAAATAATAATTAAAAATGATTTAAAAATATTTGGATGCATATTAGGATGTTAGTGAGTGAATGCAAAAGGAATGGATTGAAAATATTTTATGGATGCAGAGAAATAAAATGAACAATTTCAGGTATGCATGAAATGTGTGATGCAAAAAGAAATTGAATAAATATTTAATTTAGATAATAAAAAATAAAATAAAAAAATAAAATAAAAAAATAAAAATAAAATTTGTGAAAGTTTTATAAAATGGTAAAAATGATGCATGAATTAAATTCAAAAGGAAATTATTCAAATAATATTACAAAAAAGAAAATAAAAAAAACCTCAACCACTTTGCTATCGCGAAAACGCGGTCATCGCAACCGGATCCGAATTGTACGAATCTAAATATAACGAAAAAAAAGCGACTCAAAAAAGAGAAATTTAACTTTGATAAAAAAAACCTCAACAATATTGCTATCGCGAAAACGCGGTCATCGCAACCGGATCTGAATTGTACGGATCTAAATATAACGAAAAAAAAGGCGACTCAAAAAAGAGAAATTTAACTTTGATAAAAAACCCCAACCATATTGCTATCGCGAAAACGCGGTCATCGCAACCGGATCTAAATCGTGTCAATCTGAATTTGTAAAAAATAAAAATAAAACAAAATGAATTTTAAAACGTGTAAAAAATAATAATAATAATCATGTCGCTAACGCAAAAGTGCGATCATCGCAACCGGACCAAATCAACAAAAATGTCACGCGTCATGCAAATCAATATGCAAAACGGCGTATCGACATAATTCGATCCGGAAAATTAAAAAAAAAACAATATATATATATATATATATATATATATATATATATATATATATATATATATATATATAAACAGAACGTGTTATATGTTAAACTTATTATATTGATCTGATCAAACTATTAAATACTATATTGAAAGAAAAAAACTGGTTATTCACTGTATTGAAAAACGTTATATATATTATATTGAAATATGGATTGTATATATTATATTATGTTGAAACATAAAATAAAACCAGTATTGTAACTCACAACATTTCAAAAGCACGTACGCATCTGGAACGAAAATATGGCCGCGCAGCTTTTGTATGCTTTCCCCCTCCTTTTTCTCTTAGCAACACAACAATATATAGAGACTAAAACTAGGGTTAATTTTTAGTTGTCAATAATGTCCTAATGGATAATTTGAGGCCCAAAATAACATTAAAATTACATAAAAATTTAAACTAAATGAAATTTAAACAATTCAATTAAAATAAACAGAAACTAAAAATCCTATCTATTTATTCTAAACATTATTAGTTAAATCTAAAGATAAAATAAATATTTAAAATAAAATTAAAATGAAATGTTAATTACTATAACTATTTATTCTAAATAATATTAGTTAAAAAGAAAGTGAAATAAACGGACCCCAAATAAGTAAAAATCGGACGCCCAAGTGATCGAAAAAATAAACCGAGTACACTAAAAATGATTAGTACGAAATATATGACTCGAAAAAATACAGCATTTGGTCAGATTTTAAAATAACTTTTGATCCGTAAAAATGTTCAAATTGATCAAAATATGACGAAAAATTAAAACGAACACGCCGAGTTAAACTACCCGAACCATAGAATAATATAATTGACGTCTGCAAGTTCAATTTTAAAATTTCCCGTCCCCTGATTTTAAGCGCCGCTGAAATTCAATTTGACCACTCTGTCTGTAAATTTCCGAGAAATTATTCCGACCAATATTTTAGGCGGTATGCGAGATGGAAAGCACTATTTTATGCTATTTAGATGATGCAGAGTGGAGATACAGTCAGATGAATGAAAATACGAAAATATTAAAAATGCCTGGAATAAGCTGTGAACTCTCAAAATACCCTGTTACAAAAAGAATGATCTGGTACCAAATTACCGAGCAAAATAACTGTTGGGGCACTCTAATGCTTGCTGCTTAAAATAAGAGAAGTCCTTAGCCACAAGGACACCGTGATCCGACGTCTCGAGAGCTCAATGCAATGCATGATTATGAGTTAAGACCTAAATGAGATGCAAATGAAAAAAAGAAACATAAGCCAGAAAAAGTTAGAAAAAGGTAGGGCAAATTTCGGGGTGCTACAGCTGCCCCTATTCAATCAACTTGGTCCTGAGGGTATGATAGCGACGGTTCTCAGACAATCAGGATGCGTGGAGATTGAATACCAAAGAACCCGAAAATTTGCAACCCTCCACTGAAGAATTAGTCATAAATGCTACTACGCTGGGTATAAAAAGGCAGACCATCAACTCTGAGATTGAGGAAAAATGGCATTCGCGCCGAGATTGAGAAGATTTGAAGTAAACAATAACACTGAGGTTGAGGACAAGGTAGACATCAACTCTGAGGTCGGTCAGAAGAAGGATACACGTCGACTCTGAGGTTGGAGACATGCCACAATATACGACGACTCTGAGGTTGGTAAAGAAAGGCTTCAACTCTGAGGTTGGAGAGAAGATATACGACAACTTTGAAGTTGGGGGAGAAAAGGATATTCATCAACTCTGAGATCGAGAAAAGGTATACGACAACTTGGAAGTTGGGGAAGAAAAGATATTTCATCAACTCTGAGGTCGAGAAAAGGTGTACAACAAATTTGAAGTTGGGGAAGAAAGGATATTTCATCAACTCGGAGGTCGAGAAAAGGTATACAACAACTTTGAAATTGGGGAAGAAAAGATATTTCATCAATTCGGAGGTCGAGAAAAGGTATACAACAACTTTGAAGTTGGGGGAAGAGAAGATATTTCATCAACTCGGAGGTCGAGAAAAGGTATACAACAACTTTGAAGTTGGGGAAGAAAAGATATTTCATCAACTCGGAGGTCGAGAAAAGGTATACAACAACTTTGAAGTTGGGGAAGAAAAGATATTTCATCAACTCTGAGGTCGAGAAAAGGTATACGACAACTTTGAAGTTGGGGAAGAGAAGATATTTCATCAACTCGGAGGTCGAGAAAAGGTATACAACAACTTTGAAGTTGGGGAAGAAAAGATATTTCCTCAACTCGGAGGTCGAGAAAAGGTATACGACAACTTTGAAGTTGGTAAAGGAAGGATATTTCATCGACTCGGAGGTCGAGAAAAGGTATACGACAACTTTGAAGTTGGTAAAGGAAGGATATTTCATCAACTCGGAGGTCGAGAAAAGGTATACGACAACTTTGAAGTTGGTAAAGGAAAGATATTTCATCAACTCGGAGGTCGAGAAAAGGTATACAACAACTTTGAAGTTGGGGAAGAAAAGATATTTCATCAACTCTGAGGTCGAGAAAAGGTATACGACAACTTTGAAGTTGGGGAAGAGAAGATATTTCATCAACTCGGAGGTCGAGAAAAGGTATACGACAACTTTGAAGTCGGGGAAGAGAAGATATTTCATCAACTCGAAGGTCGAGAAAAGGTATACGACAACTTTGAAGTTAGTAAAGGAAAGATATTTCATCAACTCGAAGGTCGAGAAAAGAACCACGACAACTTTGAAGTTGGTAAAGGAGGGGGTCAACTCTGAGGTTTGTAAAAAAAGGGCGTCAACTCTGAGGTTGGAGCTCTCTTTGGAGAATTGGAATCACTGTTTTGATTGAGGGTTGATCTGGGCTTTCGCACAAGGTACCAAATCTGGCTTTTGCTTCGATGCATGTTTGAATTTTCTTTCTATGGCGTAATGCTCCATACGAAATGGAAATGCTACGCGTTTGAGGATGCAATGCAATAATGATTACTACATGCAAGAATGAGAGGACACTCCACCATGGAATGCGTAGAATAGAACAAGCAGACTTCACTGAGGAAGGGATCACCAATATCTGATCTCCCGCGGGGAGATACCCAACTTTACCATCAATAACCACTAGTGATGTAAACTCTGTAGGGGAACTGCAAGCTGAATTGCAAACTCTGTCGGGGAGATGCCAATGAAGATTGGACTTTGAACTGCTGAAACTGCCAATAACCATTGGACTTTGACTTGCGGGGAAATACCGAATCTGACTTTTGAGGAAGAGAATACTCTGACTTCTCACTGTCTCCAACCTGCTTGAATATATTCCATCGTCTTACCCTGCTGAGAAAGAGGAATCCACCTGCACTGCTGGGGATAAGGAGTCTTCATAAAGAACCCTTTTCGATTTGAGGACGACCCTCTGCTTGGGGCAAAATATCAATTCCAACACCTCGCTGGCAGGATACCTTCTGGCTCTTTGCTGGGGGAGATACTCAGTACTCCAAGTTTCTGCTGATCACTGCATACTGATCATCAAGAGTGAACAAAGGTTCCTTTGATTCTTGACTTGCCCCAGCCCACAGGGTTTGGTGGAAGAAATCATCTCAAGAGGATTTTATAGAAGACCGGGCTTTCGCCCTGCCCCAGGGTCTTCAAACTCTTGGAGAGATTTATCATATCTCGACATAACTGCCCCAGTCTTCGTAATCCATGGAGTGCATTACCTCGAAAGGATTTGTAATGACTCGAAAGTACTCTGTCCCAGTATTAACCATTTTCAAGAGTGGACAACTTTCACGCTCTAGGGATGATCTGCCTCAATATGAGCTTTGAAGTGATTTTGCCCCTGATCTTAGAATGAATGCCCCAGAATAACTGAATTTTGGAGAGCCTTCTCGACGTGACTGCCCCAGATTGGCTACATCTTAACACGACTTACTGGGGAGAGCCCACTCTACACTGAGCCTCTTGTCCTTTGATATGATTGTCCTTCAGAATTTTTTAGCATCCCAACTTGGCAATACCAAGCTTCTTGACTGACGTTTACTATGTAGGCTGCATTGATGCTTAGGCACATGTATGCAAGCAGAACAAGTTATTTATGAGAATGATAATTCTAATGCAACAAATATGTTAACCTTGAAGTTTTTATTGAAAATGCGTCGCCAAGCCTTGTGAACGAATCACTTGCTGGGATGCGACCTTGATTTTTTTGAATGGCAAAATAATGCGCACATGCAATACCAACAGATCTTATTAGCACAACTCGTAGGAGTCAGGAACGCTATCCTGTTGAAGTACGCTTTCGGAATAAACCCTGTTTCAATTAGGACTTTTAAGGGTTGTAACGTGGTCTGGTTCACGGTTTCAAGAAAAAGGATTTATGGCTCAGAATTTATCGGTGCCCACCCACTCTTCGTGATGTTCTACAGTCCTATGTTCAGTTAATCTGACCCAAACGCTCATCTCTCGAAAGGTTTATGATCTTTAAGGAACCTATGTCACTAATGACAGTCACCCCTTTTTATCTTTCATGCCTGTAATCACACGAATTTGTTCTTATCGGGGATTTTCTTTTGTAACGCTTTTCGCTTTTTTCTTTTGCTTTTTGATCCCTAATTTTGCCTGGACTGACCCTTTTGGGTTTTTCGATTTTGAAGTCCAGCGGGATGCCCTGACTTTTGCCTAAGTCGCTTGTTTACAAGTTTCGACTCAGCGGGCTTTTCTTTCTTCTTTTTTTTTTTTATTCCCCTTTTTGAACAAAGCGTGTGACACTGGTTATCTTACTTGCTTGAAAGGGTTGTGACTGCCTTATTCCTTGATTGTTTGAAGGATAACCATTGTGGTTTCACATCTCTTGACCTCTTGATGGTGGGATAGAAGGTAATGGGTCCTCAGATGCACACTTTCCTTGAAATTTGAACGCTCAGTCAAACTAACTGACGCCTACCCTGCCCCTGGGTTAAGTATGAGGATTTTTTCGTACGAAGGAAGCTCCTACTTCAAGGCTCAAAGGGGTTAACGAGGGTCTATCTCCCTTATATCTCCAGTGTTTAGGGGTTTGAAACAGTGCCTGTACATCCTCAACAGGGTTCTATCCTTGAACATACGACCAAAGATTCTGCGTTTTCGTCTCATCATCCTCCCTCAAGAATTCTGAACAAGAAAATTGGTATTGCAGTGCATATAAACATTTAAGAGTGAACACGAATGGATTACTTCAAGGAAAACATACTCATCGCATTAATATCATCATTAAAAAACAAACGAGTCTTACATGCATACGATGTTTTAACAAGAAATAATAAAAAAACTACAAATGAAAATGCAGTAAAGAAGTTGAAGATTGCCATTGCTGAGGAAACTTGATTCTGCCTAGACGTACTTGCAGACTGAGTGTTCACTTGAGAAGGGAGGCTTCAATTGATGTACATGTCATCTTCAGTGAATGCAATGATCTTTGAGTCTACCAGGTCTTGCACCTTGTGCTTGAACACGTTGCAGTTTTCAATTGAATGACCCAGTGTGTCTGAGTGATATTCACATCTGGCGTCCAGATTATAATCAGTAGGAATAAGGTCAGGAATAGGCTTGGCATCCCTTAGTTCAACCAGAGAACTCTCAAGTAGACGGGCAAGAACATCACTGTTAGGAATAGGGAGTGGATCGAAACTTCTCGCAGGCCTTCGTGATCTTTGTTGTCTCTGTTGCTGAGGAGCATAAGGTCGCTGATTTTGAACAGACCGTTGAACAACAGGGGGAACATACATAGCACTAGCTTCTCCTTCCTTTCCCTTGGAGGACCCAGCATAAGGTTTCTTACTTCCTCCAGATGAGGACCCATCACCGCCTGATATTTTCCCCGCCTTAATTCCGCTTTCCACCATCTCTCCTACCAAGATCAAATCAGTAAACTTTCCAGTCATACACGGTACCAGCTTTTCATAGTAATGACCCTACAAGGTGGCCATAAACATAGTTATCATTTCACGTTCCAACATGGGAGGCTGAACCCTAGCTGCCAGTTCACGCCACCTCTGGGCATACTCTTTGAAACTCTCATTGTTCTTCTGTGATAAGTTCTGCAGCTGTGTTCGGTTAGGAGCCAAATCAGTGTTATATTGGTAGTGTCTAATAAATGCCCCCGCCAGATCTCTCCAACTACTCACATCCTTCCTTTCTAGTTGTATGTACCACTCCAGGGATGCCCCAGATAGGCTATCCTGGAAGCAATGCATCATCAGCTTTTCATTCTTCGCATGCGCAGCCATTTTGCTTGCGTATGCCCTCACGTGGGTCCTCGGGCAAGTCATACCATTATACTTCTCAAAAGTATGGATCTGGAACTTGTGCGAGATAACAACGCCTGGAACCAGCCCCAAATCCTCTAGATCCATACCCAAAGCATCCTGATTCACAACACCCCTTAGTTGTTCCTCAATCAACCTGATCCTCTGATCATTGTCAATCTGGGGACCAGCATCCCCACCCGGCAGAGAAAATGCATCATCTTGAACATCATCATACTGACGACCCTGGATAGCACCAACACCAATACCCCTTCCCCCAACATTTTCAGCCCCGCCTGGAGGGATCACAACGCTAGAAACAGGAATACCTCCGCCCGGAGGACCATTCTGATCATTATTACCATTGACACCAGTATGAACTCCCCCATTAAGGACACCACCTTCATCAATCCTTGCAATCAGTGGTTGGACAATAGTTCTTAACTGCTCTTGGCCCTGAGCAGCCCCTTGCATTAAATCCATAAATTGGTTCATGCGAGTCCGCATCTCAGTCACCTCAGCTTGTAGTTGATCCATGAGTCTTTCCTGATTTTGTCTGATAGAATACCGGTGGATGTGTTGATCAGTAATCCTGAGCTGAGAAGGAGAACCCAGTGAGAAGCCAAAGATAACCGCCTGTTATGCAAAATGATCATGGATATGCGAATGCAAATGAACATGTTTAAAAATTCGCAAGGCGATCCACCCCTTGATTCCAGTTTAGTTTGAGAATCAAAGTTAGGATGCAACCCTACAAATGAGCAAACATGTTGGGATGCAAAATGATGATGCAAATGCACACATGGGGTCAAGGATGCCACACAGACTGGACACTGCTGCACTGTACCAGCTGAACCATCTCAAATATCTCCCCCAAATACCCTGAATACCGGAATAACCATAATATCACACTGATAAATCTGCCGATCAGAAAACCGGGTATGTTGAAGGTCAAGGTTACCTGCAAACCTGCAAACGCCCATCCCCTCTCACATGTGGGTACTAGGATGTTCAGTATCCCAGGCTCTCAGGTCGAGAAATGATGATACGTTCACCATTTCTGGTTTGGCATCATCATCAATCGAGGAGGCCTCAACCGATTCTCCAAAGCGGAAGGTCCTCAGCTTTGGCACTGAGGTCGAGAAACAATAGTACATTCATCCCTCGGGGTACAGTACTAAAGTCAATCGAGGAGTGCCTCCACTGATTCTCTTCAAAACGTAGGGGCCATCCTATGCGAGTTCCAAAGCGGGCCCTCGGGTGTGAATGGGTTTGCCACAGGATGTGGTCTGCCACTGTCACCACTAAAGAGGGATGTTTCCACTAGGGTCCTCAATGATCGGTCACCAGAGTCGACAGCTCTCTAGATCAACACCCCAACATGCACAAGACACACACGTTAGAATGCGTCCCAAGATAGCCTCGTCTGGTTATGAATTTCGTGAACACACAGACGTACCAAGCAGGCACGTAGGTCCCACTACTTTCCACACTAGTCCTAGGGTATACTCAAGCCTTGGTATTGGGCTTATCTCTCAGACCCACCCAACCTGCAAAACAAAGACAGCCAGCACAGCACAGCAGCATGACAGTAATAAAAAATGAAATGCAGAAAATGTGGTAAAAATAAAAATAAAATACAACACATAAAGCAAAACAAAAACAGAACACCCAAAGTAAACAAAGACAAGCAAGCGCTAGGACTGACTCGCTTAGGGATGGACCAGCATAGGTCAACCAGACTCCCCAGCAGAGTCGCCAACTGTCGCTCCCAGGATTTTCATCCAGGTACAAACGCGAGAGTGGCGCAGAAAAACAAAGTTGCCAGCCGTGTAAATTTATCCCAAGAGAGGGAAAGGGAACACTGCATAAACCTGAGGAAGAGGGAAAGGAATGGTCATCGCAACCATAACCTGGGTTCGGGAGTCGGTTACGCGAGGGGAAGGTGCTAGCACCCCACGCGTCCATCGTACTCGATGGGATCCACGCTTGTTGTCTATTCTAAGGGTGAGTTATACTATCATCTAGGGCTGTACTAAGACGAGAAAGGGAAAACAAACACAGACTCGGTAGGACGTCGACGTCCTAGGCCTACGTACCCCCTTTGTGCAATGGGGAATTCAGAGTCAACGTAGTTCGGACCAAGTTCTTTTTGTGTTTTTTATGAGCGACGTTAAGTTCGCGTCCGGCAGTTAGGGTCGATGCCTGTTTGCGACTCAGACGGAAGGTAACGTGCCCTTTTTTGAAAATAGCCTTTAAGTTGAAGGTCCCGAAGGACAAAAAGGTTTGACGTTTGTTTGTATTTTTTAGGACAGAAGTGGCTTAAGTTAGTTCCCAAGCTGCATTGCGCCAAAGTCTAGGGCACAGAGGCGAATACTTAACGCATCGTCCCAAGACAGGACGCTCGCTAAGCACTCTAGAAAGATGAGAGGAAGCCCCTCATCTCTCATTCCCTACGCTTAAGGCTCGTGCGCAATACACCTTATTATTATTAAGTGTTTTAAAGAAATTTGAGATGAGAAGAGAGAAGACACAAGGGTAACTCTAAAGGGGACTATGAATCCTAAAGTTATCATGCATGGGTGACCTACGGTTAGTGAGATTTGACGACAACCTAAATCCTAAAGGAAGAAGATGAGAAAAGGAAAGAGTAAGGGTGGGGAGTGGGGTTCAGTGTGCAAAAGGAAAGGACCATAATGCAATATGAAATAATAATTAAAAATGATTTAAAAATATTTGGATGCATATTAGGATGTTAGTGAGTGAATGCAAAAGGAATGGATTGGAAATATTTTATGGATGCAGAGAAATAAAATGAACAATTTCAGGTATGCATGAAATGTGTGATGCAAAAAGAAATTGAATAAATATTTAATTTAGATAATAAAAAATAAAATAAAAAAATAAAAATAAAATTTGTGAAAGTTTTATAAAATGGTAAAAATGATGCATGAATTAAATTCAAAAGGAAATTATTCAAATAATATTACAAAAAAGAAAATAAAAAAAACCTCAACCACTTTGCTATCGCGAAAACGCGGTCATCGCAACCGGATCCGAATTGTACGAATCTAAATATAACGAAAAAAAAGCGACTCAAAAAAGAGAAATTTAACTTTGATAAAAAAAACCTCAACAATATTGCTATCGCGAAAACGCGGTCATCGCAACCGGATCTAAATTGTACGGATCTAAATATAACGAAAAAAAAGGCGACTCAAAAAAGAGAAATTTAACTTTGATAAAAAACCCCAACCATATTGCTATCGCGGAAACGCGGTCATCGCAACCGGATCTAAATCGTGTCAATCTGAATTTGTAAAAAATAAAAATAAAACAAAATGAATTTTAAAACGTGTAAAAAATAATAATAATAATAATCATGTCGCTAACGCAAAAGTGCGATCATCGCAACCGGACCAAATCAACAAAAATGTCACGCGTCATGCAAATCAATATGCAAAACGGCGTATCGACATAATTCGATCCGGAAAATTAAAAAAAAAACAATATATATATATATATATATATATATATATATATATATATATATATATATATATATATATATATATATATATATAACAGAACGCTTTATATGTTAAACTTATTATATTGATCTGATCAAACTATTATATACTATATTGAAAGAAAAAAACTGGTTATTCACTGTATTGAAAAACGTTATATATATTATATTGAAATATGGATTGTATATATTATATTATGTTGAAACATAAAATAAAACCAGTATTGTAACTCACAACATTTCAAAAGCACGTACGCATCTGGAACGAAAATATGGCCGCGCAGCTTTTGTATGCTGTCCCCCTCCTTTTTCTCTTAGCAACAAAACAATATATAGAGACTAAAACTAAGGTTAATTTTTAGTTGTCAATAATGTCCTAATGGATAATTTGAGGCCCAAAATAACATTAAAATTACATAAAAATTTAAACTAAATGAAATTTAAACAATTCAATTAAAATAAACAGAAACTAAAAATCCTATCTATTTATTCTAAACATTATTAGTTAAATCTAAAGATAAAATAAATATTTAAAATAAAATTAAAATGAAATGCTAATTACTATAACTATTTATTCTAAATAATATTAGTTAAAAAGAAAGTGAAATAAACGGACCCCAAATAAGTAAAAATCGGACGCCCAAGTGATCGAAAAAATAAACCGAGTACACTAAAAATGATTAGTACGAAATATATGACTCGAAAAAATACAGCATTTGGTCAGATTTTAAAATAACTTTTGATCCGTAAAAATGTTCAAATTGATCAAAATATGACGAAAAATTAAAACGAACACGCCGAGTTAAACTACCCGAACCATAGAATAATATAATTGACGTCTGCAAGTTCGATTTTAAAATTTCCCGTCCCATGATTTTAAGCGCCGCTGAAATTCAATTTGACCACTCTGTCTGTAAATTTCCGAGAAATTATTCCGACCAATATTTTAGGCGGTATGCGAGATGGAAAGCACTATTTTATGCTATTTAGATGATGCAGAGTGGAGATACAGTCAGATGAATGAAAATACGAAAATATTAAAAATGCCTGGAATAAGCTGTGAACTCTCAAAATACCCTGTTGCAAAAAGAATGATCTGGTACCAAATTACCGAGCAAAATAACTGTTGGGGCACTCTAATGCTTGCTGCTTAAAATAAGAGAAGTCCTTAGCCACAAGGACACCGTGATCCGACGTCTCGAGAGCTCAATGCAATGCATGATTATGAGTTAAGACCTAAATGAGATGCAAATGAAAAAAAGAAACATAAGTCAGAAAACGTTAGAAAAAGGTAGGGCAAATTTCGGGGTGCTACACATCTCATGTACAATTCCTTCTCTTTCAAGTACTATACCAAAATCTTTCGACACATATTCTCCACCACCATCTCTCCTTAGAGTTTGGATCTTGTGACCACTTTGTCTTTTCACCATGGGTTTGACTTTGGTGAAGACATCAATCACGTCACTTTTCTTCTTGATCAAGTAGGTCCGCAATTTTTTGTTGTAATCATGTATAAATGTAACAATGTATTTGTTACCTTCAATTGAATCTATTTTGAGATGACCATACACTTTTGAGTAAATCACTTCAATAATTTCCTTTGAATTACTTCATGTATCTTTGCTAAAGCTAATCTTTTGTTGCTTTGCTTGAACACATTCTTCACATACTTCACTTAGAATGTGGATTTATGGTAATCCTGAGACCATAATATTTATCTTTAGGTTGCTAATGTCTTTGAAATTCAGATGATCGAGTATGTAATGCCAAAGTCATTCATCTCCGCTAGCTGCAATTATTAGACACCAGTGCTCTAATACATCAAGTTCAATCTTGAAGTTTCAATTTTGAGACATAGGAGCCTTCTAGATTAACTTGTCACTTGAGTTTAGTACTCTCATCATCTGGTCTTTAATCACCACCTTGTAATTATTCTCGATCAGCTGGCCTATACATAGTAGATTACTTTCATGCCATATATGTACAACACTTTCGAAATAACTGATTATTTTCCATCAGAGCATCACCAATACCTTCAGCACTTAGGGTGTTGTCATTAGCAAATTTCACCTTGTTCTTCATTGAGAGACTGATGTTAATGAACCAATCTCTTCTTCCAGTCACGTGTGATGAGTAGCCTAAGTTGAGATACCACTAATCTTTGAATCTTTCTTCTTCTTTTGTTGTAGCCATCAGTAACACTTCATACTCTTCTTGTTTTGCAAGTCTTGCATCACTTTCTTGATTTTCTTTCTTTCCTCATCGACATTGACTGCATAATGTTCATACTTCTGACAGTTATAACATTGAATATGGCTTTTGTTAGGTTTTATTCCATCACCTCTTCGTCTACCTGCAACACCACCTCTGTGATTGCTTTGGATTGAGGATTATCTCTGATTTGATGAACTACATTCTTGTTGGTTTCCTATACAAGTCGAATTTTTAGCATCCTCTACCCTTGTTTTCATTCCATTTTCCTCTACCTTTCTTATCTTTAGCTAATTGTGCCTGCTGAGCCACCTCAGTCTTTGTCTTGCTTAAGGACCTTTCAACCATTCTTTGTTCATTAGATTCAAGCATACCTTAAAGCTCTTCTAGTCATACTTAAAAATTCCTTCGATTCTTCTATGGCAACTACCACATGATCGAACTTTGGAAGTAAAGACCTCGAGATCTTTGCAACTATTGATCTTGATGTCAATATTTCTCCTTACATTTTTATTTGATTCACCAGTCTCGTTAATCTAGTGAAGACAATAGTAATACTTTCGTTTTCTTCCATCTGAAGCGATTCATACATTCTTTTATGAGTTTGTAACCTAACCTCTTTCACCTCTCGACAACTCTAAATGATTTTTCCAAGATGTCCCATGCTTCCTTTGATGAGTATACATCACCAACTTTCTTAACGTTGTCTGGATCAACGCATTGATGGATTAAAAAGAGAGCTTTATAATCTTTCTTTCTCAAATCTTTATGTTTAGCCTTTTGTTCATCTATGGCATTCTCACCAATTGGTGTTAGTCCATTCTTCACAAGATCTAAGACGTCTTGATAATAGAATATTACTTTCATCTGCTTACACCAATTATCAAAGTTCTTACAGTTTAAGATGGGAAGACTTGCTGGGAAATTCATATTCCAATGATTCATCTTGATTAAATGCATCCCCAGAATCACAAAAAGTGCATTAGATACCAAATCCCCAATCCTGAAGATAATCCGAATCAATCTTGAGGAAAAAGATTCAATTTTCTGATTGATGGCGCCTCTTGTTCTTCACCCTTTATTTGAGTGAATCAACCATACTTTAGTTGTAAGATGATTCTACTTTGCACACAGATTTGAAAAGATGAAAGAAAGGTTAAACTTAGGTTTTGAGAATACAGAATTTGGTGGAAGAAGAAAAATGTGTTTCTTTGTGCAACATCACTAAATTTTATTCCTTGAAAGTGTTTTTAGAGTGGCCTATTGTATTATTTATTACATAGAGTCTCCTTCTATTTATAATGAGATTACTTGCACTCCAAGTAATCTCAAAATACCTAATTCAACTATTAAAAAAACTAAGTTCAACTCTATCAAAGTAAACTGATTTGACTCTATTGAAAATACATAAACTTAGACTCTGTCAAAGTTTATGAAGGTGAGAAAAATATATAAGAAGGGAGGTCGAATTGTGTTTTCTGTTTCTTTAGTTGGCATCTCATCAAAGTTCAGAACCTAAACTAGTGTTCAGATTCTGATTATACATTGTAGCGGATGTTAACAGAAGCAAATAAATAATAACATAACATATAGAGATTTATATTGGTTCCTCCCAAATGAGAGCAGTCTAATGCCCTTGCAGCTCAAGAGATTTTCACTATAATCAAGACATGATTAAAATCGCTTATGCACTAAAGAATAAGACTTTTCTTTGCTCATACCCTTAGCTCGAGACTTCCTGCTTAAACCCCTCAGGTCCAAGACTTCCTTGCTCAGGTTCCACGAACCCCAGACTTCTTCTCATGCCCCTCAGGCTCAAGACTTCCTTGCTCAGACTCACAGTCCAAGACTTCCTTGCTTAAATCCCACAGATTCAAGACTTCTACTCAATCAATAATTGATTAAGACTTTCAATGCTCTAGCACATAGCAGGAGACATACTTGGCTCAAGCTTCTCAGCAAGAGACTTTGATGCTCAAGCACATAGCAAGAGACTTTATCTAAACTACTAAACAATCATGTTTAGAAGAATAGAGAACAAGGTGTACTTTATACAATTATCAGAGGTACATGGTAATCACCTTATCAAAGACCTCTAAGCACTTAAGATTTCTAAGATAGTCAATGTTGAAGAAATCTTAAGGCTTATTATAATTTACAACATATAACAGAAAATCTGCATACTCAATTGTGTTGCTTATTGTATGATCTTGTTATTCCTGCATCCAGACAAAAGTGTAAAACACTTATATCCTTATTGGCTTTTCTTATATATTTGCCCTTTTGATTGCTCCCTTGTTCAAGAATTCAGTTTGAAAATTCAGTAGCTTATATAGCAGTTGTAGAAGACTAGTCGTTGGAAGAGATAACTTGAACAAGTATCTCTGTTTCTCCATAGTACAAGAGACGTTGAAGAGAGATACACCAAAATATCTTAATCCATTGTGTAACATGTTTCACCATTGTTTCTTCCATGTAGTCTTATACTATAGAGTCGTTGAGAGTAGATATCTGTAAAGCATGTCAACTCTTCTTTAGCCTTGTGAACTTAGACTCTAGCTGGCAAATTGATTTGACAATGCAGCTTGCTTTCAGCAGTACGAATAGCTTTAGCTTTATCACTAATTCTGAATGATCACCAGAAGCTAATTACATTCACCAAGTGTAGAGACAATATATTTCTTCTTCTGATGCTGAGACCTTCAGCTTCAGAGTCTATGCCAGACATCACTTACAGAGTGTTCTTCAACTTCTCTCAAGTGCGTCCTTATATATCAGATTCTGAATATATATATAACTTTAAGCATTAGAACATGCATACTTGGAACACACATTAGATAACATCATTGATCTTTTAATACTTTGTTATCATCAAAACCCAAGGAATATATGTCACGAACAAATCTTGTTCTAACAGTTTACTCCTTCGACAACTACATATTTCGACATCTGTCGAATAAACTCTTAATTAACACAAAGAATTACATATTTAACACACTACCTGATTCATTGTGTCTCAGTTATCTACATTCATCATTATTCTCAATATTTTGAACAACTCGACCTGCACAACCTTCGTCATTATGTATTTAATCAAATTCCATTATCTGTAGTGTTCTAGGCTCAACCTTCCATTCACTACTTGTTCTCTTAGATAATGGAATCTCATTTCAACGTGTTTACTTCTTCCATGTACTATCAGATTCTTTGCCAGGTTGACAGCAGATATGTTGTCGATCTTCATGGCCATTGCTCTATGATTCTTCCCTATAATTTCTGATAAAATTTACCATCCATGTTGCTTGTCATACACATAGAGAGTCAGTTACGTATTGAGCCTCACATGATGATAATGCTACAATAGGTTCCTTTCTTAAACTCCAAGCAACTTGTGCACCACCTAGCATGAACATATAACCAGTTGTAGATTTTCTATCCTCTGCATCATCACACCAATTTGGGCCAGTATGCCACAAGTTTCATTCCTTTCCTTCATCTGCAGCAGGAAACAAAATGTCATATTTGAGAGTAACTTTGAGATACCTTAGTTCGAGTCGGTGTATTACATTTGGCCTTTGCATGAATCTACTCACCATATGTACACTATATGCTATATCATACTTTTTGTGACAAAGGTTTCTTAATTATCCAATGAGTCTTCTATATTGAGTTGGATCAACTTTATCTTCATCTGGGCCCGTTGATAACTTCAATCTTGTTTCAGCTGGTGACGAAGTTGCATTGTATTCCTCCATCTCGAATCTTTTTATTATCTCTCTTGCATATCTTCTTTGATGCAACATTAACCCTCTACTACTCTTGTAGAATTCAATGCCAAGGAAATATGAACTAATTCCCAAGATAAACTTTTCTAACTCCTTGCTTAATTCATGTTTGATATCTTCGATCTCCTTTTTTGTAGTTGCCTGTTATCAACAAATCATTTACATTGAGATAAAATATAAGCAGCTCATTCCTACTTCTTCTAACATACACACCATGCTCAGTTGTTCACTTTTTAAACTCTTTCTCTCTTAGAAAGTTATATATCTTCTTGTTCAAAGCTCTTGGAGCTTTCTTGAGTCCATACATGGCTTTATGCAACCTGTATACTTTTCCTTCTTGGCCTTGCTTCATAAAACCAATTGGTTGTGCTACATAAACCTCTTCATTTAGAAGGCCATTCGGGAATGCATATTTCACATCCATCTGACACATGGACCATTTATTCATGTTTCATAGACCAACAACCAACCTGATTGTTTAGATCTTAGCAGCTGGTGCAAGAAGTTCCTCATAGTTAATTCCTTCTTTATAAAGAAATCCTTTTGCTACAAGTCTTGCCTTGTGTCTGGTTACTTCTCCCTTTGGATTCAACTTCACCTTGTACACACACTTCACATCAATTTCCTTCTTACCTTGTGGAAATTCAACTAGTGACCAGGTTTTGTTGTCTTCTATGGATTTTAACTCCTCCACCATAACATGCATCCATTTTGAGTCTTTCAACGCCTCAATTACATTGACTACCTCAGTATCTGCATAGAAGACAGAATGTATTCGTTCACCTTCATCATCTGCCACATCATATGATGTGATCACATATTCCTGCAATCTTGCAAGCATGTGTCTTGCTCTTTAAGGTCTGATTATGTTGTCTTGACCTCTGATTTCTTATTGTCAAACTTCTCTGTCAACTTCACTAGATGGTTCTTTATATAGGATTCTCATTGAGTCCTTCTTGATGTTTTCACTCCAGTTCCATTCCTTAAGCTCATATATGTTCACATCCCTACTTTTCACAACTTTCCCGTTCATTGGGTCGAACAATTTGTATCCACCAGTTGAGTGATATCCTATCAGGATCACCTGGAATGACTTGTCATTAAGTTTTCTTCTCAAATGATCGGGCATATGTATATGTGTTATGGATCCAAATACCTTCAAGTGGCTTAGGCTAGGTTTGACACCAGACCAAAATTATTCTGGTGTGATACCTTTTTGCTTCTTTGTTGGACATCTGTTTAGTATGTAAGTTGCATTGAACACAATCTCACACCATAACTCATTTAGTAAGTGCTTGCCCTTTAGCATACTTATAACCATGTTCATAATGGTTTTGTTCTTCCTTTCAGAGGTACCATTTTGTTGAGGAGTGTATGGTGGCATCACCTCTTGTATAATTCCTTCTCTTTCACATAATGTGTTGAAATATTTCGACACATATTCTCCACCACATCTGTCCTCAGAGTCTTGATCTTGTGACCGCTATGTCTTTTCACTATGACTTTGAACTTGGTGAAGACATCAATCACATCACTTTTCTTCTTGATCAAGTAGGTTCATAGCTTTCTACTATAATCATATATAAATGTAACAAAGTATTTGTTACCTACATCTTTGTTAAAGTTATTCTTTTGTTGTTTTTGCTGAACATATTCTACACACACTTCACTTGGAATATGGATTTTTGGCAATCCTGAGACCATGTTCTTTCTCTTAGAGTTGCTAATATCATTGAAATTCATATGAACGAGTATGTAATGCCATAGTAATTCATCTCTACTAGCTGCAGTTGTTAGGCGTCAGTGTTCCAACACATAAAGTTCAATCCTGAAGGTTATATTTTGAGACATGAGAGCCTTCAAGATTAACTTGGAACTTGAGTCTTGTACTCTCATCATCTTTTCTTCAATCACCACCTTGTAATTATTCTCGGTTAGCTGGCATATACTTAGCAGATTACTTTTCATGCCAAGTATGTACAACACATTGGAAATCACCGACCGTTTTCCATCCTTCCTCATGATCTAAACATCACCAATACCTTTGGCACTTAGGGTGTCATTAGCAAATTTCACCTTGTTCTTCAACGAGGGGATGATGTTAATGAACCAATCTTTTTTTCCAGTCATATGTGATGAGTAGCCTGAGTCAAGATACCACTAATCTTTGAATCTTTCTTCTTATTTTGTTATAACCATCAACAACACTTCATCTTCATCTTGTTTTGCAAGTCTTGCATCACTTTCTTGATTTTCTTTCTTGCGCCATCGACATTGACTTGCATAATGTCCATACTTCTTACAATTATAACATTGAATATGGATTTTGTCAGGTTTTCTTCCATCACCTCTTCCTCTACATACAACACCACCTCTATGATTGCTTTGGATTGTGGATTATTTCTGATTTGATGAACTACCTTCTTATTGGTTTCCTCTACCTCAAATTTTTATAGCTTCCTCTAACTTTGTTTCCATTCCATTTTCCTTTGCCTTTCTTATCTTTAGCTAAATGTACTTGCAGAGCCACGTCACTTTTTGTCTTGCTTGTGGACCTTTCAGTCATTCTTTGATCATGAGATTCAAGCATCCCTTGAAGATCTTATTTTGTCATGCTTGAAAAATCCTTCGATTCTTCTATGGGTACTACCACATTATCAAACTTTGGAAGTAATGACCTCAAGATCTTTGCAACTATTGATCTTGATGTCAACACTTCTCCATACATCTTGATTTGATTCATCAGTCTCGTTACTCTGGTAAAGAAACCAGTAACACTTTTATTTTCTTCCTTCTAAAACAATTCATACATTTTTTTACTCACATCTTTCAATTTCTCGTCACCTCTAAACGATTTTTCCAGGGGTCTCCCATGCTTCTTTTAATGAGTCTACATCACCAACTTTCTTGAAGTGCCTGGATCAACACATTAATTGATAAAAAAGATAGCTTTATAATCTTTCTCAAATCTTTATGTGCATCCTTTTGTTCATCTGTGGCATTTCCACCAATTTTTGTCACTCCATTCTTCACAAGACCTCAAACGTCTTGATAGCAAAAAACGACCTTCATCTGCTTGTACCAATTATCATTATTCATACCATTCAAGATAAGAAGAGTTACTAGAAAATTCCCAGTCCAATGATTCATCTTGATTCAGTGTGTCCCAAGAATCACAATAAGTACTCTAGACACCAAATATTAGAATTAACCCCAATCTTGAAGATAATCTGAATCTATCTTGATGAACAAGAATAAATCTTTCTGATTGATGGCGCCTTTTGTTCTTCACCATTTGCTTGAGTGAATCATCCACACCTTCATTGCAAGATGATTCTACTCTGCACACAAATTTGAAAAGATGAAAGAAAGGTTAAATTTAGGTTTTGAGAATACTAAATTTAGTGGAAGAAGAAGAATGTGTTTCTCTGTGCAACTGCACTTAATTTTATTCCTTGAAATCGTTTTTAGAGTGATTTATTGTATTATTGATTACATAGAGTCTCCTATTTATAATGAGATTACTTACACTCCAAGGAATCTCAAAATAACTAACTCGTTTTTTTACCAAAACTAAATTTAACTTTGTCGAAGTAAATTGATTCGACTTTGTTAAAAATACACAAACTTAGACTCTGTCGAAAATAACTTATCCGACAACTACATACTTCAACATCTATCGAACACACTCTTATTTAACACAAAGATTTACATATTTAACATTTAATACTGCAATATCATAGAAGAAATTGCATTGTATGTTTCCTTATTAAGATAAGTAAGTTCCTCTTTTGTTTCCTAACACTGCCAAGAATAATACTTGATTTTGAGCCACCTTGGTTTGTAGATTAAAATGTGATTATATCATAAAGTCGTAAGCATCTTACAACTTTGAACCCTCTCCATACGTTATTGACTCAATAGAGAGGTGTAGTATATATTTTTTATTTCTTTCAAACATGTATATAGTCACACACACAACTATGGAACCAAAATTTCCCCATTGATAGCGGTAATTACGTTGATTGATTCATATGAGTACAAAAGCTAAAAACTTCTATTCTTTAATAAGTAAATCGTTGATATTTTCTTTAAAAAAATAAAATGACAATTAGTATCAATCTTCCATTCTTTCATGCATATAAGTCACTCATTCACTTTTTAAAAGTGAAATTTCGACAATTAAACTATTAAAGAAAAATACCAATCATTTAAAAATAGGTGTGTACATGTCATGAGACTCTAACAAAATTTACAACATTTTGAAAAAATGATATTATATTTATATATGCATTTCTAAAATTAATTTATTTTTCAATGGTACTTCAAATAGAAGTATATTAATAAATTAATTATAAATTATAAATTCTTGTTAAATTTTGAAAATAATTTTATATTAAAATATAAAAGAAATTTAAAAAAAAATGTTATAGTTAAGAAGAAAGTAATAATATGACATGATTAAACAACTTAAATAACACATGATGCATTTTTCCTTTATTATTGAGTCTAAATGGTGTTGAAGCATTCCTTTTTTCTCCCTTGTTATTATGACTAACATTGAAAACTCAACCAACTAATAAATATTGGTATTTATTTTCTTTCAAGAGAACGTGTCAAATTCCCATTAAAAAAGGGTCTATAAATACACTTGGAAACTAGCTATAATCCATATACCAACAAATATCATTCCTCCTTCCTAGTAGTACCTTATATTTCCAATAGTCTTTCATTCATGGCCCTTAACATTAACTTGAGATGGTTGGTAACAATCGCCCTTGTAATTTTTGTTGCTGTTCAAGGAACTCTTGGTAAGTAACTTCATTTCTCAACTTTATATACTATTAATTTCAACTAGGAACTCTGATATAACTTAGTTAATAATAAATATTGCAGGAGGAGGAGGCATTGAATGTGAGAGTTTGAAGGAAGACAGATGTGCATTTGCAGTATCGTATGCAGGAAAACGATGTGTGCTCGAGAAGCATGTGAAGAGAATGGTTCAGAAAAATATATATGCAAGACATCAGAGATTGAAGCTGATGATAAATTGAAAGGGCATATTGAAAGTGATGAATGTATTAAATCTTGTGGTTTGGAGAGAAAATCATTTGGAATTTCATCTGATTCTCTTGTTGAATCTAGTTTCACACAAAATCTTTGTTCTTCTCAGTGTTACAATACTTGTCCCAATATTGTTGATCTATACTTCAACCTAGCTGCTGGTGAAGGTCTCTTTCTTCCCAACTTATGTCAAGCTCATGCTGGTGCTGCTAATCATGCTCGTAGACAAATGGCTGAGATCAAAAGCTCTGGTATTGTTGCACATCCCCCTTTTCATTCTCTTCAATTCTTTGCTACTGCACCTGCACTCTCACCATTCTACTAAGTATCTATTTCATGCTTCTTAATAATAATGAATTAAATCATGTCTAGTTTGTACTCTAATAAAGAAGTTGCTCACCAAAAATAAATCTAGTTATATATTCCTTCTGTCCTACAATGAGTAATCCATTTTGAATAAAAGAGTGTTCCAAAATGAATGTTCTATTTCAATTTCTAATGTATTTTTTCCAATTTTACTCTCTAATTAATATTACTTTCATTATTCCCAATACATTATAAAAGTATTTTGGTAAAAATCTCATTCTCTCTTTCAATTATTCATTTTCTTTAATGTGTGAAATTGTCAATTGAATCATTCGTTATGGGATGAGAGGAGTATAATAAATAAAGTGTATAGTTCATTCAGAGATCTGGAATATCAATGAGTAATTCAAATATAATAGCGATTTTGCCGTGGAATATATTATTTATATATTTTGTTGTGTTTAAGTACAAAATAATTTGTGCCATATTTTCTATAAAAAATGTGTAATTGTTATATAATCCAAGTAAAAGAATGATTTAAATATAATGTCAAACTACAAGAGAATACAAAAAGCACATATAAGTTGAGACTCAAAATCATTTATGAAAATGTATATTAAGAGTGAGAGAGCCACAACATGAGTAAATCGGATCTTGTATAAACCATAACATATATCAAACTACCAACGGCTGACGAGTATAAAATGTTCTTCATACTCAGTTTTTTTCATCTGTAGATGGACATAGTTTATGACTATGCTTGAAATGAGAAGCAAGTGGAATGCTCACCGCTTTAGCCTTATCCATACTAAAACGCCGAAAGACTTTCTACACATACATTTCTTGTGACAAGTACAAATTCTTCTCATTTCAATCTCGAACAATTTCAATACAAAGAATTTTTCGAGCCTCTCCTAAATCCTTCATAGCAAAAGATTCACTCAAAGTGTTCTTCAACTCTTTAATTCTTGAAATATCCTTTCCAACAATTAGCATATCATCCATATAAAGCAGAAGAATAATGAAATCACCTTCGGATACATTTTGAAAAAACACATAATGATCGGTCTTGGTTATCTTGTACCCATGTTCAATCATCACTGCGTTGAAATTTTGCTACCATTGGCGAGGTGCTTATTTCAAACCATAAAGACTCTTTATCATTTTGCAAACATAGTTTTTTGTGCCCTTCTTTCGGAATTCATCTGGTTGCTCCATGTAAATTTCTTCGTGTAGATCACCGTACAGAAAAGTCATCTTCACGTCCATTTGCTCTACTTCTAAATTAAGACTAGCGACTTGCCCAAGAACCCCTATAATAGATTACATCTTCACAACCAGAGAAAAAATATTGCCAAAGTCAACACCTTCCGTTGCTTAAAACTTTTTACCACATAGTGGGTCTTGTATCTTCTTTGAGAAGTACACTTATCTTGCTTAATTCGATAAACTGATTTATTCTTCAATGCTCTCTTACCCTTTGGCAACTTCGCTAACTCAAAGGTATTATTCTCACAAAGTGATTGCATTTCATTCTTTAAAGGTTTTGGGTTCTCCAGCATCGGTAAGAAAAACATACTCGTTCGAGGGGTATCGAACGAATGGTCTTTTATCATGAGTAGACTGCCTCAACTCATTAGACGCAACTGATTGCTCAACACTTTCAACCTTTTTATTAACCTCATTTTCAACAACGTATTCCGTAGCACCTACATCAACAATATCATTAGGATTTAAAACTTTATCAACATTCAAATCCATACCTTTATTTTCAATTGGAACATCTTTGAAAGTGATAGGGGTACGGGCAATAGTAGTTGAGTCTGTATCAACCATTTCTTCGTCTTCGAAATTCAAATCTTTATTCTCAATTTTATCGATGTCCTCAATGGTATAATCCTCCATGACTTGGGTATTACGTTTTTGTCATCCTTCCACAAATATTTGCATAGTCAAAAATTTGAAGAAGAGGTGCATTTTTTTTGTAAGTTTTTGTTTTTTGAAAGTTTTTGTCTTTTGAAAGAGAAAGCATAAAGATGTAAATGAATAGATGATTTGAATCAAAATATTGTACATGCTCATTTCATTAAAACTGACATTTAAAGATAAACAAGCTGAAAGCAAATATGATACAAACAAGGAAAATGAAAAATAGACAGAAACAAGGTCAGTGACTAATCAAACACAAGGATGAGTTGTCCTGTCTTTGGGAAGTAACTGAGCTGAAGTTGATTGAAGTTTCAGTTCTTATGTTCAAGAAGAGGATTGCGCTGGACATTAGGATTAGTGTCACAAAAGCTGAGGAGGTTGTCTCTGATCAGATCCCGCACTCTAGCCTTTAGTGCATAACATCTTTCTAAATCGTGGCCCACAGCTTCTTCATGGAATGCGCAATGAAGGTCAGATCTGAATCCAGGTGGAAGTGGATTTGGAGGAAGAGGTGCTGCCTTAGTAGTAATTGCTCCTTTCTGAACCAAAATAGGGTACATTTCAGTGTACGTCATTGGGATAGGATCAAAGTGAGTCCTATTGTAGTTCTGGTTTTGTCCAACAACCAGACGTTGAGGAGCTTGAGTTGGTCGAGCAACAAGCAGAGGAGTGATAGCAGTAATATGAGCTTGATTAGGCTGCTAAGGTCTGTAATGAGGTTTCCTATCCTCAACCAAGACAGAATTAGTCTGATTTTCCCTCTTCTTTTAGAAGTTCCCATAGGGTTTCTTTACAGCATTGGAAGATTCAGCGGTTTTAGAGACCTTTCCATTCTTAATACCTTCTTCGAGTCTTTGGCCAATGATGACCAAGTCTGTAAAGTTTGATGAAACACTGCCAATCATCTTTTCCCAAAAGATGGGAGACAAAGTGTCTAAGAATATTCCGGTAAGCTCTTTCTCAGCCAAAGGGGGTTCGACCTGAGAAGCTAACTCTCTCCTGCGTTGAGCATATTCTTTGAAAGATTATTTCTCATTCTGAGTCATGTTCTGGAGTTGACGACGATCTGGAGTCATGTCCAGGTTGTACTTGTACTGATTCATGAAAGCATTGATAAGATCCTGCAAGCAATGAATGTTGCTTCGTTCAAGGTTCATGTACCACTTAAGTGAAGCTCCACTTAAGCTATCTTGAAAGCAGTGGATGAGCAACTTATGGTTTTTGGTGTAGGCAGCCATCTTACGAAAGTACATAACTAAATGAGCCTTTGGGCAGGAGTCGCCTTTGTACTTTATAAACTCAGGGGTCTTAAATTTGGTTGGCATGACGAGGTTAGACACAAGACACATGTTGTCCGCATCAACGTTGAAGAAATCATTTCCTTCTACAGCTCTGAGCCTTTTCTCCAAAATTTGATATTGTTCATTGGCATCTTCAGGCTCAATGTCCACATTGTCCTCACTTTGAGCACTAGCATTGTAATCAAAGTTAGGATTCTCAAAGGGAATTTTGGCAGTTCGTACCAGAGGTCTAGGTTCTGAGATAATAGGGACTTGAAACTGTGGTCTTGGAGCTTGGCCGACCAAATTGGTAGTGACCTGTTGTGGAATGAAGTCGTGAGGCAATCCAAATTCCGGCCATGTAGATGGTGGGATCTGAACAGGTGAAGGCTCAATAGCAGCACTTGTGATTTCTTGGATGACAGTCCTCTGAGGTGGATCTCCTCTGGCAATTAGGACCTGAAGCATTTCCGTTAAATTAGTCATGCTTGACTTCAGATCGTCTATTTCCATCCTAATCTCTGCATTATGCACTTCTTGTTCCAAAATTTTGTGCCTGACGTTAGTTATTGTCCCGTATCGGTGTGAGGAATCAGTTTGACGACTTACTGATGACTGAAAGAAAGAAGGTTGGAATGAATTGACGATGTCCCGGACGTATATATGAAATATGCAAGGGATGCAAATGCAATGCATGGATGCAGCACACAAAAATATAGAAAAAATATGGGGTCAAAGGTTCGGCGTCATGAAGTCATGGCTCTACCCATCCCCAAGGTTTATACTGGTGATTTTTTTGTACCTGTCCTCAAAATCATTGACCCCTATTGGGATAACGACAGCAAGCAGATCACCAAGCGAGCTGTAGCATCTTAGAGTAATCTCAAATGAGGGTAGTATCGCGTGACAACTATTTCCGATAGTTTCCGCACTACAAAATGGTTCCAGTCTACTAAAATCCTCAGCTTCTCAGATAACCCAATCGAACAATCTGCTTTCAACAACCGAAGTCGTATAGGCATTGAATCCGCAAAGGGCATCTCCACTGATTCGATGTTCGACCGGGACCTCTTATTTGGGAGTCACTCCTTGTGAGATTACCCGTCTAGTGCCATCACTAATCTTAGGTGTCACTCAAACTTTTCACATGCGGCATCACCCGCAGTCCCATTAGCAGAAAAATAAACACGGATATCAAGTAGGAAAAGCGATATATATATATATATATATATATATATATATATATATATATATATATATATATATATATATATATATATATATATATATATATATATATATATATATATATATATATATAGTATATAGTATGATTGCTAATAACCTAGACCTCTTAGGAATTCTAATCCTAAAGATTCCCCAGCAGAGTCGCCATTTTTCTGTAGCGCGGTTTTCGTGACCGCCCACATCCGCCTGCGGATGGGATTAGGTGCTACTTTCTGATTTCTTATTTATCCTATGAAGCTGGAAAGGAAAGGGAAGTTATCTCAAACTAACCTTGCACGCAAATGTTTTCTTTAACAAGTGCTAAGAGATTGGGGAGTCCAGGGTCAGGTTATACAATGGGGAGTTGTCAACTACCTATCTTATACATGGTTATCCATGGGTTGTTAGCAATTTTCCTTACTGCTTTCTACTTACTGGTGTTTATCTGTTGTAAATGGGAAAGTTTCTCCTTTGGGAAGGTTGAGAGATGTTGAAAATATATTTTTGTTGTTTTCGGGTTTTTCGATGTTTTTGGTAAGGTACTGGACCTAAGGTTTTTGTTTAGTGTGCTAGCTAAGATTTTGCAATCTTATGCCTACGTATTCCCGTTAAAGAAAAATAGGAAAATCAGAGCAATCGTAGTTCCTCCTATTCTATGGGAGGAAAAAGATATTTGGTGTCTTGTTCAAAGCCCAAGATTGAAGCTAAAAGGTTGAGTATTTGTGTCTTGTTCAAAGCCCAAGATTGAAGCTAAAGGGGTGTTTGTGGGAATTGATTTGAAAGAGTGAAAAGATTAAAGATTGAGATATAAATATCCGGGAAGAAACATCGGATGAAAATAGAAGGAATATCCGGGAAAGCGTCGGATGAAAAGAAAAGGAATATCCTGGAAAGCATCGGATGTTAAGAAAGAAGAAAGGGTTTTTTCTGTGTTTTTAGGAAACTTGAGGGCTTCTGGAGATCCAAAAGGAGATGAGACTGTCCAAGTCTACTGGTATGAGAAGGTTGATCTTTGTATGATGCCTAAGAGGAGGCTGGTGTATTAAGGGATGAGAATCAACCCTAAATTGGTTTGATGTTTTGACTCTAGAAAGACTGCTCTAGCAAAGGATGACTAGGTTTTGTTCCTATATCTTTAAGAGGTCGTCGGGTCCTTGTACTAAGCCCAAGAGAAGGCATGAGAACTTCTAAGAAGCCGGAGGGTCCTTGTACAACGCCCAAGAGGAGGCGGGGATGCTTTTAGGAAGCCTATGGGTCCCCAAACCAAGAGAAGTTCAAGAAATGCAATTCACAGAGAAGAGATCATTCCAAGAAAGTTTGAGGGTTTGGAAGAAACTCAAGAGATGCCATTCACGGAGAAAAGATCATCTCTGGGGAGCAGAGTTTCTTTGACAATTTCTAGGGGTGACAGTCTGAGAATAGGTTCACCGAGAATACTGCCTTTCTCTTTGTTCCATATTGTTTAACCCCAAGAGAAGGGAAGACTGTATTTGGAATCCTACGGGGGATCTAGTTTAGTTTGTATTTAAGAATGACCAACAGGGCTTTACCTAGTTCTAGACGTAGTTGCCGGGGAAAACTCTAAATAACTATCCTAGTATATATACAGTTGATATATGACAAGTATTTAAAGAGGATATGAAAGAAGACTAACCATGCGCAACTTCCCACAATACAGTTATGTATATGAAAGCAGATAAAAGAAAGCGGATAAACACTTACCTGTTGTAGAGTTTCCATGATGTTTTGTTAGTTGTTCAAGAAATTGAAGAAAGTTTTGATAACAAATAGGAATTTGAATTTAAATCACAAGGATTGTTGTTTTGAAAAGAAACGATATGAATATCCGGGAAAATGTCGGATTGAAAGAGATAAAAGGTCGCTCGCTAAGACTTTGCAGTCTTATGCCTACGTATTCTCAAACGGGATCTTGAGAAATCATAGCGGTCGTAGTTCGCCCCTACGGGACACGAACTACAGAAAATAAAGTTTAAATCGCACGACGGCGAGAGAGGAAATTTAACCTAAAGTTATCATGCTTGGTTGAATATTCTAATGTCTGTCTCTAATCGAAAATTAAGTTTGAACTAAGAGATCCTAAGGGAACATGCATACATGGCAAAACATCACGGAATAAATGAATACACAGCAAAGCATCGTGTGTGAAACTGAATACATGGAAAAACATCATGTGATAAAATATACACGACAAAACATCGTGGCGGATAAAAGCATATACACGGAAAAACATCGTGTAAAATAAACAGAAACTTCACGGCAAAGTATCGTGGAATCAAAGATATACATACATGGAAAAACATCATGTGATAAAATATACACGGAAGAACATCGTGATATCATGTCAATTGAAAATATACACGGAAAAGCATCGTGTGAATAAAAACATGGATAATGAGTTCAAGAAAACTTACCTATTAGAGCAAGGTCCAATGCCTCTTCTCAAGCTTCCAGAAGCGAGATAATGATCCCCAAAGTATCATATAAGAACTCCTGCGTCGGGTAAAAGACAAAGCAGAGAAAACCAGAGATTATAGAGAAATTTCCTAAGTCTTATCAAGTGGTTAGAATCGAATTTGAACATTTAATTAATTATTTACAAAAGTTTTACTTGTAAATAATCCTAAGAATAAATTACCAAATAATTGAATAAAACAATTTAAACAATTAAATGATTAATTACAAATTAATTAAAGCAAATTTAATAACTTAGAAATTATTAACATATTTTAGAATATTTAATCAAGATTAACTAAACTAAAAAATAAAGTTGTATTAAAATTAAAAAATGGGCCACCAGAAGAATTATCAATTAATTTAAATATTAATATTTAATAAGATTAATTAATAATTTAATGAATCAATATTAAATAAAAATATCTAAATTAATTAATAACTAAACAATATTTTTTTGCATTTTTAAATATTTATTAACCTAATTAAAACTAGAAATAAGAAAATTAAAAATAAATAATGAAAGAGAGAAATATATGTGGGAGAGAATTGAGAAAACAATGTGAGAAAATTGTTTTGATGTGAGAATTATGTGAAGATCTCTTGTATATTTATAGTAAAATTTTAGCTTAAAAACTAAGCAATGGTGATGTATGCAATGACATATAACAAGCTTAAAAATTAAGCTAACTTAGTTTTTAAGCTAACTTAATTTTTAAGCTAAATTAAATATCTATATAATAGAATAATATAAAAACAAAATTGTATTAAAAACAAAATATATAAAAAACAAAAATTCATAAAAAACAAAATTTGTATAAAAAAACAAAATATATGAATTCTAAAAATAATTTAAATATATATTTATATATATATATATATATATATACGGAAATTTAAATATATTATTATTATTATATTATTTTTTTTATTTTTTTTATTTTCATTTTTATTTTATATATGTAAAAATAAAATAAAAATGAGAAATCGATTAAATTGTGCGAAAGATAGATGAATAATGAACATTTATAAATTTAATTGAAAAACACGCCCGTTCACTGAATTTTCGCATAATTAACCAGAAAAGATGGAGATTTCAATGCATATATTCTGACTGAAAATTCAAACGATATGCATGACAAAAACAAATGATATGATATGCAGATGACACGAAGTGAAAACACAATCGGGTTTTGACAATCGGGTGGTCAAAATTTGGGGTATGACAGTACTCGCTAAGATTTCGCAATCTTATGCCTACGTATTCCTGTAAAGACAATAGGGAAATCATAGCAATCGTAGTTCCTCCTATTCTATGGTAGGAAAAAGATTTTTGGTGTCTTGTTAAAAGCCCAAGATTGAAGCTAGAGGTTATTTGTGTCTTGTTCAAAGCCCAAGATTGAAGCTAAAAGTTTGACTGAGAGAGAATTTGTCATCTCTAAAGGGAGATATCTCACTTGTTCATCACAGTTGTTGGGGTATTTGGTTATAAAGGGAAATTACTTTAACTGGGATATAAGAATCCAGCAATGCCATAATTTCCTTTATAGGGGAGATATCCTGAAGGAGGAAACTTTAACTCATTGTTGAGCATTGCCATTTTTCCTTAGGAATCTTTGATGCTAAGAGAGGGACATGGGCTTGGATGTAAATAATCCAGAGGCTTGCCACTTACAGCTGTTAGATGAAAGAGGAAGTTTACTAGGATAAAAGAGGGACCACAGCTTGGATTTTTGAATCAACAAGTGTGCCACTTACAGTAGTTATCTGGGATTGGGTTTTTTAATTGTCTGTTTTGATGTGTGATGTACAGAGAAATGTCTTCCTACAGAGAGAAATGTTGATTTCCTTTAAGGGGATGTTGGTTTTATGTGTGCTTTGATCAAAGCCCAAGGTTGAAGCTAAAAAGTTTATTTTGTTTAGGGAGGCTATATATGTCTTGTACAAAGCCCAAGATTAAGGCTGAAAAGAGATGACTCTTCCGGGGAAAATTTTGTATGTCTTGTACAAAGCCCAAGATTGAGGATAAAAGGATTAACTCCACTGGGGAGAGGTTTTATCTATCTTGTACAAAGCCCAAGATTGAGGCTAAAAGGTTAATTGACTCAGCTGGAGAATATTTTATCTGTCTTGTACAAAGCCCAAGAATGAGGCTAAAACTGTTGAGGGAAAATCATTATACAAAGCCAAAGAGAAGGCTAGTTGGGGAATTTCTTATATAAAGCCTAAGAGGAGGCTAGCTTCTGATGAGGATTATTGAGATCTAGACACATGTCTAAATTGGGGAATCAACTCTTGCTGAGTGTAGAAGAGTTGAAATATCAGATGCCTTGAGGTTCTGATTTTTCTGAGGGTTTGTATTGATAGTAAGTTGACCCTAGTTGGGGAACTTAGGATGAAAAGTTTAAAGATTGAGTTTTAAAACCTATGGAGGTTTCAACTCTGCTGGAGATTGATTAAGTCGTCAAGTTTTTTCCTGTGCTTTAAGGAAACTTGAGGGTTTCTTTGAGATTCAAGAGGAGATGAGACTTTCCAAGTCTACTAGTATGAAGAGATTTCTCTTAGCTGGATAATGATCTTTGTATGAAGCCCAAGAGGAGGTTGATGTTTTAAGGGCATCAACCCGAAACTGGTCTGATGTTCTGACTCACTGGAGGATTGAACTAGCAAAGGATGACTAGGTTATGTCCTATACCTGTAGGAGGTCTTCTGGTCCTTATACTAAGCCCAAGAGGAGGCTGGGAACTTCTAAGAATCCTGAGGGTCCTTATACAAAGTCCAAGAGGAGGCTAGGGATGCTTTTAGGAAGCATGTGGGTCCAAGCCTAAGAAAAGTTCAAGAAAAGGTTTCACCGGGAATAATTCTTTCTTTAGTGAACAGTTCTAAGGTTTGAAGAAATTCAAAAGAGGTTTCACCAGGAATAATCCTCTTTGGGGAGGTGAATTTCTTGTACAGATATTTCTAAGTTGTGATAGTCTTGAGAAAAGTTTCACCGGGAATAATGCCTTTCTCTGTTCCATATTGTATAAGCCCAAGAGGAGGCAAGACTGTGTCTGAAATTTCCTATGGGGAACTAGTTTTGACTGTGTTGAAAGAGTAACCACTAGTTTGATCTAAAACTAGACCTAGTTGCTGGGGAAAACTCTAAGCAAATATATACAAGCATATACAAATGAAATATATAAACAAGTATGTTGAAGAAAATAGTAGAACTTACAGGTGAGCAAGCTTCCAGCATTATAAACATAGTTGTATGGTTAGTTAATCAAGAAATTGAAGAAAGTTTTGATACAACTATAAATTTGAATATAAATCAAAAGGAAAGTTGTTTTTAAAAGGAAATTTGGGGTTTATACTCAAGGAGAGGCCCAAATGAATTCTTTTGAAAAGGCGAGGATCACGTCGTTATTTTGAAAACCACAGAGGGATTTATACAATGACTGAGGCCCAAAAGTTTATGTACAAAGGGGTATAGGTCTTACACTCCATTAGAGGCCCACAAGTTTATATTTTTTTATAAAAGAGATGGGGCTTACAACTCAAGGAGAGGCCCAGAAGAATAACAGTTATTGCACCGTCATTTTGAAAATTGTATATGAACTTATACAATGATTGAGGCCCAAAAATGTTTGTACAACAAGGGATGGGCCTTACACTCTATTAGAGGCCCAAAAGTGTTTGATAAGTGAATAAAAATGGGACTTACAACACAAGGGGAGGCCCAGATGAAAATTGTTTGAAAACGGAAATCGCGTCGAAATTTCTTAAAACGTATCGGGACTTATATAATGACTGAGGCCTAAAATGGTTTATTTACAAAGGGATGGGACTTACACTCTATCAAGAGGCTCAAAAGTTTATTTTTACACAAGAGATGGGGCTTATAGCTCAAAGAGATGCCCAGATGAAAAAGAGCGATCGCACCGTTTATATTGAAAATCGTATCGGAACTTATACAATGACTGAGGCCCAAAATTTTGTATTTACAAAGGGGGTGGGTCTTACACTCTAATAGAGGCCCAAAAGTGTTTTGAAAAATATTTGTAAGGGTGAAAAATAATCAAAACCCTAATTTGATTAAAAATGTTTTTTAATTGAATAAAAATTCAATTAAAATGATCAAAGTTATCAAACATGTGTGAAAAACAAGTTGTGATCTTGGATAAATGTTTGAAAAATCATGTTTAATCACACAAAAGATTAGAATTTATTTGAAATGAAAAGATCAAAGTGATAATTTCATTTTAAAATGTTTAAAAACAAATAAAAATGAAATTAATTACAAAAATTCTAACTATATTAAATAAATAATATAAATTGGATTTTTCTTTGTAAAATAAAATAATTTAACATTTTTGTGACCTTTTAAAAAAAGAACCAATCAAAAATGATAAAAAATGAGAGAGAAATTAATTTTTGAAGTTATAAAGAGATTGTGAAAAATGTGAAAGAAAATAGTGGTAAAAAGAATGGGATGGTCCTCCCAAGGTTTGAACCCACGCCCTTGGGGTGGAGGGTTTAAAACTTTACCAACTGAGTCAAGTGTGTTGGCTGATAGAGAAAGGCAAGAGTGAATAATATGTGAAACTCCCTTTGGAAAATGATGCAAAAAAAAAAAATACCAAAAGGTCTGGGGCGAGGGGGATTCGAACCCCAGACCTCTCGCTCGCTACACACACACAAATACTAGTGTTTCCACTAGGGCGCAATGCCAATTCAAACATATATTGGTAAGTGTATAATATATACTATGTTTGGTTCTAAAAACCTGAAAATGGCGCCATGGCTATCTTCTTCCTTGGGCCAACATCAGACTTGCGTGAAGCAAGCTATCTCTCTCGTTTCTCAACCATTTTACAAGATGTAAAAATGAAACTTATTCGTTTTTTAATAAGGAGCATGATGGTTCTTTTTAATTTCATTTAAATTAAGTGTAACAAAAGATATTATGTTGTAACCAGATGAACCCTAAAGAATGCAAGAACTAAATGAAATATCATACACACGAGATAAATAGCAATTGATTGAGGGTTAATGATCTATAAGCAATCAAAATCATGATGGTAACTTAAAACAACATTTATGATGCATGATTCATTGAGTTTGAAAGTTCAAGGCTTACCTCTGCAAGAAGGAATCGATTTCTATTGTAGAGGTGTTACAGAAGTGAAACAATGATCTGGGTAGCTTCCTTAGGCCTCAAGGATTGTGTTATTATCTTCAGGATGTTTTGAAACTCTTTGGATAAGCTGGCTTGACTCTGACTGCAGTTGGACCAAGTGAGAAAAAGAGATTGTGATCCTGATGTTTTAGAAGTGTGAGGGGTGTTTGATCAGCTCATATATAATGTATGGAATGTGTTAGAATAATTGGTTGCGATGAAATGGCTCTCTAATGAAAAATTCGATAGTGACTTGCAAATAAAGGCATTTATGGGGTGAGAGAGAGAGAGATTTTGAGGAAAGCAAGTGTTATCAAGCTTTGGTGTACTCAAACTGATCACAATTGATGTCTATTTATAGTGCAACAAGTTTGTTTTGGCATCAATAGTGAATGGAGGCTTGGACAGTCCCTTGGCCAATGTTGATCAAAAGGAATCTTTGGTCTTCTCTAGCCATTGACTTGGTTCAGTGCAGCAGGTTATGAGTCCTTTGGTTCAGAGATAAGGCTTGACTCAATTCAGTCGCCAATGTCTTGATGCTTACCACCTTGTGAATCTATTGAATGCATTGAAACAAAATTGGAGTCTTTGAGATTCTTAGCCTTTTTAGGGGACACATAGCTACATGTAGATCCTTGGACTTTGGAGGCTTGTGGATCAGATATTTTCCCTTTAATTTTATCCCCTGAGGTGTCCAAATGGATGACAAGACTTGTAATTGTCTAATTTAGCTAACTCGAGCAAAAATGCACAAATCTGTCTTATACAAGACAGTTTGAAAGTGTCATTTTGGGAGGATCACATCTCATTGCTCAAATTGAGTTATGGAAAGCTCATGTACTTTTTAGAAAGCCCTCATATGGTACAATTCATGTGTGGTCATAGTTTGTCTTGAAACTATCTAGATTCAATTGAAAAATCCTCATGAACATTGATGTTCAATGCTGAAATGTAGACAGTTTTGTACTAAGTGTTAAATCTTTGGTTTTTCACCACTTTGATCCATCCATAACCAAAAATCCATGAAGAATTAGAGCTTCATGTAGTCCAAGATTTTGTAGAATGTGGGAAGACCTACAAATCAAGCTTTGGATCACTCAAAATGGCTGCTTGGATCAAAAGTTGTGGTCCTTGGAAGTTGGCACCAAAACCATCCAAATTTAGTAACTTAGAAAAATTTTCAAATTTTCAAGGTTACCCCTTTTACAAGTTATCATGATTTCTTGATCAATTATTGTTCAAATGACATTATAAATCCTATTTTATGAGAATATGAGTCACAAGGATCATTTTTGCCAAAAAAGTCATGTTTTGACTTTTGGCTCCAGCGCGGTTCGGTGCGGAGAAACCCTAATTCCTGACTTTTGAGGAATGTATTCTCTGAGGGTGTTTTAACTTTGCAAATGGACCCTTAGGGTTATTTTGAGCACATTGAGTCACATTTTGAAGCCTTGGCTCATTCCCCCATGAAAACTTCACTCTGGAGGTCTCAGTCGACCAAAACCCTAATTTGGTGACACTGGGGTTTTCGAGGCTCAATCAACTTGGAATGTTGCAACTTTGTGCTTGACTCTTGATGTGGGAGACCTCTTAATCCTTCATGGATGTTTTAGAGGTTAGACAAGTTGAAGATCATGTCATTTCTTAATTGATCTTTTGTCTAAATGCTCTAAGATGGCTTGAAACCCTAATTCTTGATTGTAGTAAAGACTCAACAATCCTTGAGGATATTGATGAGGTAGGATGGTACATCCATATTATGGTAATGATCCTCACAATGATGGGAAATCTTGATGGTCAAAATTTGGGGTATGACACTAATGAATGAAGCATAAGCCAAAAATAGGACTAAAAGGAGGGCAAATTTTGGGGTGCAACACTCTGGAATGAATCATGGTATTGCTATCTGAATATGGCATAAGGCGAAGGAAAGCATGTCTGAACATTTGTGAATGATCTCATAGAAATATGAGTGTCATGATCTGAATGTAATTGCTGCAGATATCAAGGAAAGGAGCAGAGGCATCTTCATGGAAATTATCAAAGGTTGTTCACAACATTTAATTGAAGAAGATCCCACAACCCAGGCTCATGTGCTAGAGGTACTGAGTTTGGTGAAAGGAGTGGAGTCATTGGTTTAACAACCATTGAATTAGAATCCACTCAAAATAGTGTTCAGACTCTATGGTCAAGTCTGAATACTAATACAAGTCTGACCGATAAAATAACAAAAAAAGGGGTATGCTTGTTCTTGCCTAGCCTATCTCATGATTCAATGAGATATTTGAGTAGATGTAAACACAAAGTTTCAGTTAGAGATGTTTAGATAAGCTCTTTTGAATAAGGATCTTCAGAAATATTTAAGAAGAAACTCTGTTGTGTTTACATATTCTAAATATTTCATTAAGCCAGATGATGATCATATTTATGGAAACAGTTTCCTCACTTTTTGTGATGTTACTACTGTTTGTTAACTGTCAAAGAAAACAATTAAATATTCATCTTTCACTCATTACTCTTGCTTCAAGAGGAAGTGTAGCATCTGAATATAATCTTAGAGACTTATGACTGACATAAGATATCTTTCTTTCACAGTCTAGTTCTACTAGACTATGATGGATGATAGCTTCTGAAAGTTGTCCGATTCTGAGATTCAGAAGAAGATTCTTTACTTCTGATAAATCAGTTTAAGTAAAAAGTTTTCCAAGATTTTGATAATGCTTAAATTTTCATAAAGGTGAAATTCATCTTGTGGATTCAAGAAATCTATTGGATAAGAACCTTTAGGTAATAATGTTTTCTTTTGGATACTTATTGTCACCATCCCCTGTCTTGTGAAATATCATTTTGTCCTTCTTCTGACAAGATTCTTATTCTTTTAGGAATCTTGTTCAGTTCTCTTTCTTTTTATTTTCTATGTGGGTGTGTGTTGATCAAGCCAAACTTGAGATGAGTTTCCTAGTCAATTCTTCTTTGACTCAACTGGTAGTCATCAATGAAAAGTTTGTGGATTTTTATGAGTTGCTTAAGTTAGGCTTTAACTTCAGGAAGACTGTGTGTGAACAAAGATGGAATGGATACTTTGAGATGCTCTGTGGTTTCACTTATCCAGATCTTGTCAAAAAGTTTTGGATTAATGCTTCCATTATTGAGCTGAATTTTGAGTGTGGTATTTTTTCCAAAGTAACTTGTGTTTCTATAACAGTAACCTCTAAATCGATTACTAATGTGATCAATTGTGAGGAAATTGGAGAAATCCCATGAACTCTTGTTTAGGAACACTATCTTCCTACTTGACGTATCTTTGTAGATCCATCTAATACATCAGTGGTCTCAAATCTTCATCCTAATGCTGTTGTTTGGAGTCAGATTCTGAATTCAAACTTACTTCCTAAGGATAAGGATTTAGACCTAGTGGATCCTATTGAAAAATATCTGCTTCTACTTCTAAATTCAGACCTGCAGATTGATCTTCCTCAAGTTATGTTTGACTATTTGAAGAAGACTTTTTCTTCCTTTCACAAGGGAAATATTTTCTTCATTCCTTTTGGACGAGTTCTTTTAGAATTTCTTGTTCAGCAGGGAATTATCATAAGTTCAGAGGTTCATTTGTCTAAAATTTGGAGAGACAAGCTTGAAGCTATCTATGAAAGATTCTAATGTTAGATTTCTGCAAATTTATGCCTTGTAATTGTTAGAACCTTTGTATTAAGTTACCTTATTAATAATTTAAAGTTTGTTCATGTTGTTGTTCAGTTAACTGTTAATTATACTTATTTATAGTTGTTCAAAAGAATCAAAAGTAATGGGAGTAACAACTTAATGCTTGCAAAATTTCATTAATAAGAAGGATGGATTACAAATTATTTAGACATTCTAGTCTGATGGATTGGCCCTACGGTATTCCCTAGGATCATCTAACATGTCCAGATTATCTAAGTAATCTTGCCATTCTTCCTTGGTAAATTGGAAAGCCTCCTTTGTCAGTTGATTTCTGCATCTGGACCCAGAATATCTTCTTTTTTTGTGTGTCTTCACAAAGGATGCTAAAGAGGTGAGAGCTTCTGAAGTCATATGCTTGTTAATAGATCCTTCATCTGCTGCTTTGCTTTCACTTGCCTGAGTTGCTGTAGTATGGATGTCTTTCTGAAATCTCTCTTTGGAACCCAGATTTGCTTCTACTTGTACATCTTGGTGTTTTGAAGATTAACTGATTAAAAAATTAAGCTTGCTAAGAGTTCTTATATAGACGTGTTACATACATTGTTTCAAGTGTCTGTTGTTTTTATATTGATTAAGTCTTACCAATATCTTAAATGATATATCTTGGAAATGTTATCTAACAATCTAACATATTAAAGATTCTTTAACAACTATGAATTTTATACTTGACTTGTTTAACTGTTGTTTTTGGTGTCAATTTTACTTCATTAATGTATTTCAATAAATCTAAAGGAATTTATTGAAAGTGTATGCATGCAATAAACAATATTTGGTAAAAAAGATACTTTTCATTAATTGAAGCAAAGGATTACAAAACATTGACTCATAAGGAATTGCCAATGCTTAGTATAGGTCCCTATCTAAGTTATCTTGAGCCTTATGACGAAAACATTCATCATAGCCTATGTCTAGCTCATCTTCATCAATGTCTTCATCTTCTGCCTCTGGAATTGGACAGTAGAACAGCTTGTTGGTCCGTCTTCTGTTATTTGATCTCTTCGTTATCTTTCTTCTGGGCTTCATCACAACTCTCGACGAACCTACTCCTGTAGGTTGTGTTGGAGCTGCTGACGTTGCTTCTTCAGAAGTGAGTCTTGCAAAGGGCAAAGGCCTAGTGGTAGATGTTTCTGAAATAACTCGTTTCTGAACGTCTTGGAAATCTTGTCTCATATAGCTCTGGGAGATTTCTGTTACCACAGAAGTCTTATGACTCTCAGCTGATGCTTCCATGATTCTGATGGATGTTGATGAAAATGAACTAGGTTTAGACTGCTTTTATAATGATTTCTGAGCAACTCAAACGTCTTATTTAATCCTGCTTGATTCTTGGGACAGTAACGACCACTAAAAATTTAAGGCATGCACTATACAATCTTTAATGACCCATGTTACTTGTTCGTCTTTCAATTTCTTGGAAAGTGATCCTGTAATGATGATATGTGATGCATTTATGCCTGTAATACTTTTCTTCTTCTCTTTTTTCTTTTTGATGTGACAAAAGGGGGAGAAATTATGGTAAGTATTTAATTAGAAACGGAACTCATTGAGTACTTATTCAGTTGTACATATTGGTCCTTTATAATTTTGTCATTTTTGTTTCTATTTTTATGGTTATCTTGTTCGGGCGACACATTTTAACTTCCTTGTACATAGAACTAAGGAAGAGCTTACAAACCTCAACCTTAGCCTATCAGACTCATAAGGAGCTTACAAACCTCGTATTCTGATGTTGCCAAAGGAAGTTAAAATATTATTTTTGGTTTTCTTAAATATGGAACTAAGGGGGAGCTTACAAACCTCAGACTCTGATGTTACTAAGAAGACTGAATTACTTTTTCTTGAGAGTAGTTCCTAGTATGATGTATATAGAACTTTGCTTTGGACTATTAGACTCAGGGGGAGCTTACAAACCTCATACCCTGATGTTGCAAAGAAAATTATAATATCCCAACATTGTCCTTTAAATACTTGTGTTTGTCATCATAAAAAAGGGGGAGACTGTTAGAACAAGATTTGTTCATGACATGTTTTCCTTGGGTTTTGATGATCAGAAAGTATTGAAAGAACAATGGTTTAATTGTGTGTTACATGTGTGCAGGTTCTAATACTTATAAATATTATGGTTAGAATATGTTCTAAATTAAGCACACTTTGAGAGTTGTTGAATTGCTAGCTTCTTGTGGCAGAATTTGAAGAACATTTACTAAGTGATGACTGGCGTAGACTCTGAAGCTGAAGGTCCCAGCATCAAAAGAAGCAACATAATTGTCTCTATATTTAGTCAATGTAAATTGGCCTCTGGTACTATTCAGAGTTGGTGATAAATCTGAAGCAGTATGTACTGCATAGAGCAAGTTGTATTGTCAAATCAGTTTGTCAGCAAGAGTCTACAGATTACAAGGCTTAAGAAAAGTTGAGATGCTTTATGGATATCTACTCTCAACGGCTCTATCAGTACAGAATCTCTTGAAGACTCAAAGGTTAAACATGTTACACATTGAATCAAGATCTTCTGGTGTATCTATCTTCAATGACTCTTGTACTATGGAGTAACAACAAAGACTCTTGATCAAGTTACCTCTTCAACGACTAGTTTATAAAAAGGCTATAAATATGGCTAAAGGTTCAAACTAAATCTTTAACAAGGATCATCCAGAAGAAGGAGTAACAATATCAACAATTATCAACTTAATGTTTATGCAGATTTTTCTGATGTAGGTTGTAATTCTAAAAGCCTTAAGATTTCTTACACATTGTATATCTTAGAAATATTAAGAGCTTTAACTCTTTATTATGGTGATTTCCCATACCTCTGATACTTGTATCATGTACACCTTGTTCTCCATTCTACTGAGCTTGTTCAGCAGTTTAGATAAAAAGTATTGTGTCATTGGGATACAAGCAAGGAAGTTTTGAGCCAAGATGCTTGAGCCACGTAAGTCTCTTGCTATGTGCTTGAGCTGTGAAAGTTTTAACTAAGAGGATTGATTGAGCAAAATTCTTGTATCATTGGGATACAAGCAAGGAAGTCTCGAGCCAAGATGCTTGAGCCACATAAGTCTCTTGCTATGTGCTTGAGTTGTGAAAGTATTAATCAAGTGGATTGATTGAGCAGAAGCCTTGTATCATTGGGATACAAGCAAGGAAGTCTCCAGCCAAGATGCTTGAGCCATGTAAGTCTCTTGCTATATGCTTGAGCAGTGAAAGTCTTAATCAAATAGATTGATTGAGCAGAAATTTTTTGAGCCAATGTGGCTTGAGAAGGATAGTTTGGTGCATTAAATTAGGAGAAGTAAGTCTTGTCCAGTGGGGTGCAAGCAGAGTAAGGCTTGAAATTCTGGTATAACAGATCCCAGATGTCCTACATGATGTCGAGACATCTGGTCTGACATAAACAGCAAGGCAATTATAGACATTTAAAGAAGTTGCTGAAAAGTAAAGTGCACACAGAATTTGTTCACCCAGTTCGGTCTAACAACCTACATCTGGGGGCATACCAAGCCAGGAAGGAAGTCCACTATTAGCAGTATCAAATTACAGACTCAACAAACCAGTTGACAATCCACTAACTTAATCACTACCCAATGACCCTTCTATCTAAGTCCTCCCTAGATAAGAGACTTCATCTCACTCCCAATCATCGCAATGATGTCTAGCAATCAACATCTCAGTCACTGCATCAACAACTTGATTTCCAAAAACTCTCCAAACACGTAGAAGACACACTCCTATAACAATACCTAGACATGACCCTCATGACTAAGAACAATACTTAGAGTTGCTTAACAACTTCCTCTAAGAACAATGACCATCTCACAATCCGAGTGGTTCACACATGCCAACTCTCCTAGAGAGTGGTTCACAAACTCTGCCCTTAGAATTTACATGATGGTTGGCTTCCCTTAAACTAGGTTAGAATGCTTCTGTTTATAACCTTTTTCCCAACTGGATTTGGGCTTTAAATCTCAGCATATTAACTGTTACAAATCTGCAGAAGATTATGCTACTAAATAGATCTTCAATTAAATCTTCAATCAAATCTTCAATTAAATCTTCAATTAAATCTTCAATTAAATCTTCATATCTTTTAGCCTTAAAAACAGCAACAAGATCTGCTCCAAATCTGATTGCAACTTACCAAGATATTCGCCTATAATCTCTCACTCTCTTCAGCAGAATATCTCTCCAAAAACAGAAACACGCAGTCCTAATAAAATAACTCAGACTGATGTTTTATCAACTGATGTCTTAACATCGGGTTTGACATCAGCACAGAATCTGCAACCATTTACAACTTAACACAACCAGAATGTTAGAAACTCATGTTGAAACATCAACCATGACATCCACATTATTTTACCAAAATTCCAGCCAACTACAAGAACTAACAATCTCCCCCTTTGGCTAATTTTGGCTAAAACATTTTCAGCTTGCAGCGGAAAAACACTTACTAACATTCACAGCACAACCTGCAGCAATACCAACCAGCTGCAACAACTAGTAACTCAGCATAAAACAAATTCCCCCTCAAAGCAAGAACCATCATACCAGCTGTTCAAACACGATTACTCCCCCTCAAGCCTATACCAATAAAACTAGGCAACACATGGGCTAACTCTCCCCGTTTTTAGCCACAATTGGACACTCTCTGAATCTGACAACTAACATACTCAGAACAAAATCCAGACTCAATAGCTGAACAAACATTGGGGTAAATGTATACTACTGATTCAATCCATTGACATCTTGTTTGACACCATGAAACCAGGTCTAAACTGTCAAGTACACCATGAACTTCACCAGTAACACAATGTCACGACATCTTGTCTGACATTACAATCTTGATAAATAACTTCTTCAACAAAAGATCAACTCCCCCTATCTAAGATAACCAGTTCTCCTTTGCAAGAAGAACACCTTAAATGAATGGAAAACATAAGACTCATCTTCATGTCTTCAAGAGCGCACCCTTTGTTCAACACACCTGCTGAACGCATTCACATAATGCTTAATCCTCAAACAATCCAAGTACCACACTAGTACAGACAGAAGTTCTCCCATTATATTTCACAAATGGTGCTCCTTGACCAGTATATCATAACATTTGGAAAATCCAGACATAGTCTTCATTCATCTAATCAGGAATGCTTCACACAATCATCCACAAGTTCTGAAGCACACACACAATGCCTTCCACTAAACTCTAAATAAACTCCTCTTACACACACCAAGACAAGTGTGACATCTCCCATCAACAAGGACCCTCACAAAGCTCTTCCAAAATCTGCAGAAAAAAATAAATTCTCCCATACACAACCAAAGTTATCCTTCAGACTTCTCCTCAGAAGCATGTGCGCATATGATTCAAACAATTAGCTTCACATGGCTAGAACCATTCATGTCCACACCAACATGTCATCCAACAGCCTAATATCATAACATGTTATCTGACATTATATCCTCATAAGATTCAACCAATCTTCACAATCTTGATCAGCATGCAATCTTCATAATATATGTACCTTTGCAGCAAAATCCAAAGACAAGTACTCCCCCAGTCATGGTTAACTAATGCTCTAGATGAAGATGAACATTTGAGCACACTTGATGAGCACATGCATTTTGGTACCATTGTCCCTTTCTCCAAAGGCAGTCATTCCCTATCATACTCTTCATCTTCAGACTTCCAATCAATCAATACCTGATCTACTTCAGTCTTCTCTACATTCTCCATCCAAGGCAGAACTTCTACTTCATCATTCTCCCGTATGACTATGTAGACGCTCCTTAGGCATAATGTATGCACCAAGCTTCAGAACCAGAACAAAATCATCCTTCACCAAAGATATTCAACCAGATAATGTCCCAACACAAGTTAGAACATTTGCCACACACCAAGATATCATCACCATGATTCTTGATATGCTCCACCAACTGGACTTACTATTGCATAGTAATCCAAAGAACTAGAGAATTAAACTCTCATCCACCTTCAAGAAGAATAATCTCCTTGAGTCTTCAACTCATCACCCTTCTGCCCAAGAGTAACTTGTTCCAAGACAATCCTCAATAATAACCAGCTACCACACTCTGATTATCTTGATTCTTCGAATCCACTTCTGGGATCAACCAAATGCCACAGTTTGATCACCTCATTCATGAATCCTCATATGAAAACAACCAAATGCCACATTTTAACCTTTTTCACGTTTGTCAGAACTCTCACAAAGATATCTTGATCCACCAAGGAAACTTGATCTTCAAGTTACATGTTCCACTTGCTCAAAAGCAAACACACTTAGACTCCCTAAGCCATGGTCATGTAACATCTTCTCCTTCCTGCAGCTCCCGCAAACTGCCATGAGAACGATCTTTTTGAAGCATCCTATTATTCATTCCTGTAGATCACCCTATCATTAGCTGATGTGCCACATCACCAGCTGAGACTCCTGATGTTAAGCTAGATGTCAGAACATTATGTCATCCAACTGTTGAATTCAGCTCTACCTTCTGCCACTCAGAAGAACCTCCTCCCTTTGCAGAAACAGATTTCCATGCTCTCATAGACTTGATTCAATAATCAAGTTTGAGTAGACAACCTCCATCCTGCTTAGAAACTCCAAAGACTTCAAACCTACCACATCTGAATCTTCAGAAAATAAGTAGTCCAAGACTACCCCATAGCAATACTAAAGAAAGTCACTTCCCTTAATAGAGCCGTCAGTAGAAAGCCAGAGATAACTGCCACTTATCCTCGACCTTCACAACCAGAGCAAACACCATGCTCCAAACCACTTAGATCAGAAATAAATTGATCCAAGTTGTAACCATCAAGATTATGATGTCTTCATAGTCTTCCATCTTCATCTTCAACAGCACCACCATCTGGACAAGTCATTCACAATACTTTCTAGGAACAGATGCTAAGCAATAATCCCAGGTCAACACCTAGGCGACTTGTGAGCGAATGTAGAACCCCTCCCATGATTCTCCAAACCTCTGATGAAAAGATGTTAAAACAATAGACAGAACATCCTTAATCTTGTCTTTCAAGGATAATCAATTAAATACTTGTGAATTTCACAAATAGCAATTGATCCCTGTGGTTTAACCCTTCTTCAGATTTTAGCATCTTCTGAATCTTCTTCATAACAGACCATTATGACAACCATTCATACCACAAAAGCCTTCCAAATTAGGTCAGTGTCTTGATCTTTTACTCCACCCTAAGCAAATAACTGAAATGATGTTTCAACATCAGTTCCGACATTAGTCTAAATCACATTAAACATCTCCTATGGATTTAGAGACTACAACCATATTAATCCACACATATCTCTTGTAGGGAACACACGAGAACATATTAACATCTGATCAACTTCCAAGATCAGACCAACAAAACTGCAGTAACTTGCATAACACACTCTTCCAGAAGCTTCTTCTTATAAGCACAAGGTTCAGACCTCTTGTCTAACTTAAGAGTGATAACTGCCATCCTTCTGCATAAACATACCATAGACAATCTGCTACTTCCAATCCTTCAAGCCACAAAACTGAAAGAGCTCATGCAAACACCAATTGACCACTGGCTGATTTACACTGCTACTGCACACAAACTCTTGGATGCATTTTCCCTATAAAATTGTCCTCAGACATTTTAGTTTAAACAAGGATTTCCTTCTCTTCTGCTATCAAGATAACTACCTTTTCTTCAACCAGCTCCAACTGAAATGCTATGACATTATGAACAGCATCTCAAAAATTGTTCAACTTCTTCATAGCTTCAGTGATCCTTCAAGACAGCTACAATCTAATAGGTCTTTGACTTAGCATTTACCATAAACTGCTAATGTGTAGCGCGATGTCGAGACATTAGAATTGACATATTAAGCTCAGCTTCTTTCAGGATGAAACTTCCTCCAGTTCATGATTTTGAAAATCAGAAACATGTATCTTCACAAGAGAATTCATCTTCAGATATACCAGAACTACATTTGACATCATAACCAGGAGGATCCTCCTAATTAGGTCACCACAACTAAGCTTAAGAGATAACTTATCAAGATCTTCACTCCCGCATGAAAGATTTGACAGTGATACTCTTTTGCTTTGGCTCCACCCTCTTCTTTCACCATCAAGAAAATTGATAAAGAAGGAATCAATGTTCTGGACAGATTGGTCTTCAATGCCTGATTTGAAATATATTCTTCTTCTAAAAAAACTGAAACTTCCATGTCATACAGTCTTTAATAAGATCCATTCACCTTTTGATCACTTCTTTCCCAAAACAAAGATACGAGATAATCCTCAAGTATCTTTGGCATTTCTAACCAAACGGTTGAAGCTGTCTTGCATAAACTACAACATCATAGAATATCCTCCTGAGGAGACCAAACCCTAATGTCTTTCCAAGAGAATACCTTCCTAGAATCTCACCACCAGAGATACAAGAACCAACCAGGGTTACATCAGATACCATGCAGCGGAACACACAACAACTCCTCAACAACCTTCAGGCACTACTCAATAATCCTTACATACCATCACCATAAACCAAGTGCCAACAAATCAAACTCACAACAGCAGTTCTCCTGATAACAACAGACAGGTCCAATACATACCCTGTCATGAATAGTCCATCCTTCACTTCAAGGGATCATACAAACAACTATATAAACTGGCCAAGTCCATAACTCAGCAAAACTATCTTCCTTGCTCATGAACTAGAAAGTATTTTCCCTAGATCTCATCCAGAAACAGACAAGATGCCTACTCTGATACCAATTGAAATTCTGGTATAACAGATCCCAGATGTCCTACATGATGTCGAGACATCTGGTCTGACATAAACAGCAAGGAAATTATAGACATTTAAAGAAGTTGCTGAAAAGTAAAGTGCACACAGAATTTGTTCACCCAGTTCGGTCTAACAACTTACATCTGGGGGTATACCAAGCCAGGAAGGAAGTCCACTATTAGCAGTATCAAATTACAGACTCAACAAACCAGTTGACAATCCACTAAGTTAATCACTACCCAATGACCCTCATATCTAAGTCCTCCCTAGATAAGAGACTCCATCTCACTCCCAATCATCGCAATGATGTCTAGCAGTCAACATCTCAGTCACTGCATCAACAGCTTGATTTCCAAAAACTCTCCAAACACGTAGAAGACACACTCCTATAACAATATCTAGACATGACCCTCATGACTAAGAACAATACTTAGAGTTGCTTAACAACTTCCTCTAAGAACAATGACCATCTCACAATCCGAGTGGTTCACACATGCCAACTCTCCTAGAGAGTGGTTCACAAACTCAGCCCTTAGAATTTACATGATGGCTGGCTTCCCTTAAACTAGGTTACAATGCTTCTGTTTATAACCTTTTTCCCAACTGGATTTGGGCTTTAAATCTCAGCATATTAACTGCTACAAATCTGCAGAAGATTCTGCTACTAAATAGATCTTCAATTAAATATTCAATCAAATCTTCAATTAAATCTTCAATTAAATCTTCATATCTTTTAGCCTTAAAAACAACAACAAGATCTGCTCCAAATCTGATTGCAACTTACCAAGATATTCGCCTACAATCTCTCACTCTCTTCAGCAGAATATCTCTCCAATAACAGAAACACGCAGCCCTAATAAAACAACTCAGACTGATGTTTTATCAACTGATGTCTTAACATCGGGTTTGACATCAGCACAGAATCTGCAACCATTTACAACTTAACACAACCAGAATGTTAGAAACTCATGTTGAAACATCAACCATGACATCCACATTGTTTTACCAAAATTCCAGCCAACTACTAGAACTAACAAGGCTCATCTCATGTGACCTGAAGCTGAAGTCATGGGCGTGAGGGGCTTGAGTAGAAATGCTTAGTGCATGGAATTTGGAGCAGTAAGTCTTGGCCAATGGGGTGCAAGTAGAGAGGCTTGTTTCATGTGACTTCGAGCAGAAGTCTTAGTGAGGAGCCTGAGCAAGGAAGTCTTGGGTTCGTGGAACCTGAGCAGGAAGTCTCGAGTGAGGAGCTTGAGCAGAAGTCTTGTACCTTGGGTCTGAGCAGGTGTAAAAGTCTAATGCAGAATCCATAAGAGATTGTAATCATGTTTTGATTATAGTGAAAATCTCTTATGGAGCAAGGGGACTGGACTACTCCCAGTTAGGGGAGGAACCAATATAAATCTTTGTGTCTTCTACTATTATTTATTTGCTTCTGTTAACGTTCTGCTGCTAAGAATTAACCAGAATCTGAACACCAGTTTAGATTCTGAACTCTGATCAGATGCAAACTAAGAAAACGGAAAACACAATTCAACGCCCCCTTATTGTGTACTTTTCTCACCTTCAGACTTATGTTCCAAGACCTGGAACTTAAGCCAAGTCGCTTCGTGGGTTTCGGATGTGATAAAAAAGGGAAGATCATAGGCTCTGGGACAGTTGGTAATAATTATCTCCCTTTTATTACTAATATTTTATTAGTTGAAGGATTAATACATAACTTATTATCCATAAGTCAATTAAGTGACAATGGTTATGATATAATCTTTAATCAAGAGTCATGTAAAGTTGTTTGTCAGAAGGATGGCTCTATTCTTTTCAATGGTAAGAGGAAGAATAACATTTATAAATTTAGACTTTCTGACCTCAAAAATCATAATGTAAAATGTCTTATGTCTGTTAATGAAGGGCAATGGATTTGGCATAGACGATTGGGCTATGTTAGCATGAGGAATATTTCTTAGCTAAATAAGCTTAATCTAGTCAGAGGTCTCCCAAATCTGAAGTTCTCTTCATATGCTCTTTGTGAAGCATGTTAGAAAGGCAAGTCTTCAAAAACTTCTTTCAAAGCAAAAAAATGTTACATCTACCTCTAGGATTTTGGAACTTCTGTACATTGACCATTTTGGACCAGTGAAAACTGCTTTTGTCAATGGCAAGAAGTATGGTTTAGTCATTGTAGATGACTACAGCATATGGACATGGGTTAAGTTTCTAAGAAACAAGGATGAGTCACATTCTGTGTTTTCTACCTTCTGCTCTCAAGTACAAAATGAGAAAGACTTTATAATTGTTAAATTCATAAGTGATCATGGTGGAGAATTTGAAAAAAAATATTTTGAGAAACTTTTTTATTAGAATGTCATTTCCTATGATTTCTCCTGCCCAAGAACTCCACAATAGAATGGAGTTGTAAAGAGGAAGAATAGGACTTTGCAAGAGATGGCAAGAACCATTATCAATTAGACTAATGTAGCTAAGCACTTTTGGGCAGAGGCAGTCAACACAACGTGTTACATTCAGAACAAGATCTCTATAAGACCTATTCTGGGTAAGACTTCTTATGAATTGTGGAAAAACAGAAAACCTAACATTTCATATTTTCATCCTTTTGGTTGTGATTATTTTATGCTAAACACTAAAGACAATCTGAACAACTTTGATTCTAAGGCACAAAAGTGTATTATGTTAGGATACTCTAAACGCTCTAAGCGTTATAGAGTATAAAACACAGAAACACGAATTGTTAAGTAATCAATTCATGTTAGATTTGATGATAAGCTTGACCCTGAAAAGTCAAAGCTAGTTGAGAAGTTTGCAGATCTGGAGATCACTTATTCAGGCTCTAAAGGTAAAGAATCAGAAGCCAAGGAATCTTAGACTAAACACTCTGAAACAGTTCAACCAGTAGCTATTAAAGTTCAAACTTCTCCGAGGAAACACAGACAAAGATCCTCACATTATGAAGAATTGACTCTGGGAGATAAGACTCAACTAGTCAGAACCAGATCCTCATTCAAACCTTCTGAAGAGACTCTTATGGGTTTGGTGTCCCTCATAGAACCTGCATCTATTGATGAAGCCCTTCTGGACACATAGTGGATTATGGCAATGCAAGAAGAACTAAACCAATTCCTCATAAATGATGTGTGGAGTCTTGTGCCTAGACTCAAAGGAACCCATGTCATTGGGATAAGATGGGTCTTCAGAAACAAGCTGAATGAACAAGGAGAGGTGGTAAGAAACAAGGCTAGACTGGTTGCACAAGGCTATAGTCAGCAAGAGTGAATTAACTATACTGAGACCTTTGCACCAGTTGCCAGGTTAGAGTCTATTAGTCTCTTAATTTCTTTTGTTGTTAATCATAACATCATCTTGTATCAGATGGATGTTAAGAGTGCATTTCTAAATGGTTACATAACTGAAGAAGTGTATGTACACTAACCTCTTGGTTTTGAAAATTATAAAAACCCATATTTCGTTTTCAAACTTAAGAAATCTTTGTATGGTTTGAAACAAGATCCTAGAGCATGGTATGAAAGACTAAGCAATTTTCTGTTAGAAAATTATTTTACTAGAGGGAAGGTTAATACAACTTTGTTTTGTAAAACACTAAAAATGATATTCTTGTTGTTCATATTTATGTTGACGATATCATATTTGGTTCTTCTAATGCTGTTTTTGCAAGGAATTTGTTAAGTCTATGCAGGGAGAGTTTGAGATGAGTCTGATGGGAGAACTCAAGTTATTTCTGGGAATCCAAATTAATCAAAGTCCAGAAGGAACATATATCCATCTTTAGTTATTTCTGGGAATCCAAATTAATCAAAGTCCAGAAGGCACATATATCCATCAAATTAAAGATACCAAAGAACTTCTGAAGAAGTTTGACATGTCAGAGTACAAGATAACTAAAACTTCTATGCATCCTACATGCTTCTAGACCTAACATTTTATTTAGTGTCTTTTTTTGTGCTCGCTTCCAATCGGGTCCTAGAGCATCCCACTTAATAGTTGTTAATAGCATATTCAGGTATCTGAAAGGTACTATTAACCTTGGCTTGTGTTATAGAAAATCTCAAGAGTATAAGCTAGTAGGTTATTGTGATGTTGATTATGCTGGAGCCAGAATTGAAAGAAAAAACACCTCTGGAAGATGTCAGTTTCTGAGTGACAACTTGATTTCATGGTCCAGCAAGAGGCAATCAACTATAGTACTATCAACTACAGAAGCTGAGTACATTGCAGTTTCTGGATGTAGCACTCAGATGCTCTTGATGAAAAGTCAGCTAGAAGATTTTCAAATATATGAGAGTAACATTCCTAGTCTTGTGATAATACTTCTGCTATTTGTTTATCTAAGAATCTTATTTTACATTCTAGAGCTGAGCATATTAAGATTAAACATCACTTTATATGTGACTATGTTCAGAAGGGAATTTAAAAATTAAAATTTATTGATACAGACCATCAATGGGCTGACATTTTTACAAAACCTCTTGCTGAAGATAGATTCATTTTTATTCTAAAAAATTTTGAAAATGGATTTATGTTCAGAATGAAAAAGATGATTATCTTAGAATTTTTATTTTCTCATAATGATTTAATGAGATTCTGAGATTTACTGACTCTGAACATTGAGTCTTCTAAAGTGTGAATGATTTCAAAGTTTAGAAGTATCCAGTCAGAAACTCTTTGTTAAACGTTCTGTATTCTGGGTTGTGAATAGTAAATGCATTAATTAGCTGTCAATCAGTCTTGGCTAATTAAAGCATTAGGTAATGAGATTTCTTGGGAATAAGTAAAATCTCTCTACGGATTCCCCCTTGTCAGATTTTTGCATTGTTTAAGATTTTGTCATGATTGCAAAACCCTTTATAAAACCTACTTCACACACTTACACTAATTTCATTTCCTACACTTTCTCTCTTTCAAGCTAAATTTCTCTACAACCCTTAAACCTCGTTCTTCATCATCAATGGCTCAATCTCAAGAAAAAAAAACTCAACAACAAGAACAATTTTCTCAACAAGAACAAAAATATACACATCAACAAGAATATATGAAAGAAGAAATTCACGAACATACTCTTTCTACCCTAGTGAATCAGTTAGAAGTTCTATGTGAATTAATGGTAGATTTTGATAATCTGAAAGAAAATGGGTATGATTTGACTGAAGGAGTTAAATCTCAAGGCTGGGAAGGTTACTTTGATCGTCTCAAAGGACCCGTCTAAAATGAGTTTGTGAAGCAGTTTTGGATCTTTGCTCAAACCACAACCTTCAAATCACTTCTTATGTGTTAGGGCACAAGATAACCTTCATTGAAAAATCAATTGCAAAGCTTCTAAACTACGACTGCTCTGGGAAGAGATGCCTGGTGTTATACCCTAATTTTTATCCCTAAGATCCCACTTCATTTGCATTTTCACAATGCATCAAGATCACAAATATGGGTCTCCTGCCCTCCTCTGTCGGTTTGCTTCTGAGGGAGATCACCAAGCATCTGTGTGTTCCTTACTTTCTAGATGTTTGTTTATGTTTACTAACCTCTAACCAAAATACCAAAAATATGTTGTAATTTGCTTGTTTCTTCTCACTGTGTGTTTAGGGTTTTGTAGGGATCACAAAGGTAATGGCATAATTTCAATTCAAATGTGGTGATTCATTCCTGATCAAAATCAGATGGAAGTTTGACCTCATCTTGGTCAAACCATCAAGAGTTTGCTTCAATTGCAAGTTATTTGTGTCAGTGGGCTATTTTTCAGGTAATGAGTATCCAAAGTCAAGTTGTCTTGTAGTTATCAAGTAGTGATTCATAAGAAGTTTGGTTCAAAATTAGATCCATCAAGCTACAAGGATATCTTCATCAAAAGTTTCTCAAGAACAAGGGCATTAGGATTTTCATTTGTGTATGCTTGAGGTTTCCTTATTTCAACTAAGGATGCTATTGAGCTAGGGTGATGATTCTTCCCACCATGTTAAGTTACTTCCTCATCAATGTGCATTCATAGGTTAAGGGAATTAGGGTTTCTATTCATTGTGCTTAAATATTAATAATGATTCCTCACCTGAAGTTCATTGTGCTATGGTTTACTTCCTCAAGGCTACATGCACTATTCTTTCTCTATTGTAAGTTCATCATTCATCTCAGGGTTTCTCCTAGTTATTTGCTTCATAAGTCAATATCTTTAATGAGGATTAGAGAATTCATCAAGGAATTACCTTTTTGGTTAGATCATCAATGTGAGAGTAAGTTTTCTAAATCAAGACCTTTTGTTGAATGAGATGCAAATATGAATCATGACACAAAAGAAGAGGTTGTATTGCCTATTCAATTATTTGTTACTTGAAAGTTGATTTGGATTAATTTCTTTCACGCTATTGATCTTTGGATTCATCAAGGCTTAGTTCAAGTTCATTTCAAGTTCTTATTCCAAGATCAAAGACATGAATCATGATTCAAATTCTCTTGACATACAAGTTACAAAAATTCAAGGTCTTAATACCCATTTCAAGGCCAATCTTCAAATGTCCATTTCTAGTGTGCAAGGCAAGTTCAACTTCATTCATCAATTCAAACTTTCAAAGCATGATTAGTCAAAGTTGTCAAGCATTATTCAAGGCATAAGTTCAATTTCAATGCCAAGTGCAAGATTCAATTTAGTGCATTATTCCAAGTCCAAGTTTTAATACATCCATTGAACAAATTTTAACCATCATATTCATCTTTCTAAACCATGTCCAATTCATTATTATCCAAATATTCAATTCATGTCCATTTTCCAATATCCATATCATCTACAAAATCCTTAAAAAAAAAAAAAAAAAAAAAGTCCCTTACAACATCTTTCAACCAAAGATGAGGAAGCAAAAATGCATGTCCAACTTGTACCAACCTTAAGCCTTTATGCAAGAAAGTAATTACAAGCCTCATGATACATTTAATTGCAAAAAATAAAATGATAAGAATAAGCCTAATGAACAAAGCTCATGCTACTAGCTACTACTACCAAGGCCTTATGCTATAGCATTATTTCCAAGCCCACAAGAGCAGCTTCATATTGATGTTGCTTCAAGCCTTATTTTCAAGCCCACTTCACTTCATGCTGCTAGCTGCTGCTACTCCAAGTACTTCACAAGCCCAGCTACCACGTTGATATTTCCAAGTTCAGCAAGCCATGCCAAAACCATGAAGCTATCAAGCCAAGAATTTCACACGCGAAAACGACTTCATGTTGCTTCAAGCCACCAAGCCAATGCATATAAGTTGTGCCGAAACGTTTCACAAGCCAACGACACATTCCAAACACGTAACAATTCAAAACGACATCACACAAATGCAAAACTGCATCAAAAATATCGAGAGAGGTCATGCAAAACACAATGAACAAAACGCAGTGGAAGAGAAAAAACGACAATTCAAATTCATTCCATTTCATTCTATAAATAGATAGCTCTATTCATTCATTTGGTCCAAGCTTCAAAGACAAGATTACGCTGAGATTTTCTCTCCTCAATCTTCAAATTACAAAACCAAATTCATACCATTCTTCTTCTACAAATTCATTCTCAATTGAAACAATATCAAGCCAAAACAATAGATATAGGAAGAAGAAGATTCAAATTCACTTTTACGTGATTTTGAAGGTAGTTTGAAGAGCTTTTCGTATTTTCGATTTGAGCTTGTTGTTGATAACTTCTGAAATTGACTGTAGCATCGCGTAGAGCATTGAATTTTGATGACTTTCGCATAAGTTTCGAACTCCGCCACTGCCAGCATGGAGCTCCGGCACGGCGGAGCAGTGTGCTAACTTTGAAGGTGTTCACGCGAAGAAGAAGAAGATGATGTACATTCTTTGGTTCAGATTTTCTTTCATTTTGTTTTTTAAATGATACCACCATGTAACATTGGGCTTGGCCCGTGTTTTGCTTCTTTTTTACTATTACCTCACCTCTTTTTATTCATGGACCTCCCTTCTCTTCTTTATCTTCAAAAAAAGCTTCCTCCATTTTTTTAATTCAATTTTTTTTATAGTTCTTCATGAAATATTCTCTTAATAGTTTTCTTGATTTAATATTTTAGATCCTTTTTCACTTCTTTAATCTTTGTATTTTTTAATTTTGTTCCAAGTTTCTTTTTAAAATCATTTGAAAATATCTTATGCTTGATTTTATTTTCTTGATGCCTTTTGGTATATTATTTGTTGGTTGTTGCCTTGGATCTTGATTTTTGACAAAGATCTCATCAATATTAATAGGCTTTAGGTGTTGATAGGAAAATCCTAACCCACCAAGAGAAGTGATTAATATTGATGATAACTTAATCAATTTGAGATTCAATTTGGATGTTCCTCTTTTCTCAATCTCTTTCTTTTTTCTTTTTCACCTTTTTCTTGGATCAATTGGAGGATGTGTAGGCCACCTTGTTCATGAGATCTTGAGTGGTGCTTGATGACCTTTCATCAATTCAAATCTACCATTTGATTGATCATTTGATCAATTAAGGTACTTTAGATTGATGTAGAAGTTTGTCCAAAGTACTATGAGAGGTTGATTGATGTAGTGGATCCATTTTTCCTTGACTTAGGTCTTGATTAACCTTGTTTTGACTTGTGCTACATGTTTTAGGAGTATGATCTTTATATCATATCTCTAATATGTATGGTACATAGATTGTTATCGACCGACCTTCCAAAGTATGATCTTCCTTATAGACTGTGCTACGATTGTTTAACATAGCGCTAAATTTGGCCTTAATCGAAAAGTGATCATATTGGTCCAATTCTAGATATGAGTCATCTTTAGTCTAGATGTAATTCTCCTATCTCCATAATGTGTAGTTTCTTTTCCACCTAAAAGAGCTAGTGACATACTTGTTGATTTTATCCAAGTTGGAGCCATTCTCAAAGGATGATGCAAAGTTCTCACACATTGTTAGGTTGATTAGTTGAGTAATATACTTTAAATGAAAAAATATCTTCATTAACATTAACCTTAATTGTACTAACTTTTAGTTTAAGCTCCTTATTCTTATGCACCTTTATTTTTATGCTCTTTATCTTTATGCTCTTTATTTTATGCTTATCATTTCATATCATATTATCATCTTGTTTATGTTTATGCCTTTTTCTCTATGTCCACTTGGAGTTTCTTTTTTTCTTTTTCTTTTTAAGACATAAATAAAGGCTTAAACATCTTAAAACTCTTAATGTGCTCTTTGGACTATTTAGTGACTATCCTTTGCTCATGGATGATGGACTTAGAATTAGGTTCCTTGCCCTATGCTTTTGGAGTCATCTTGAGACCCTGGATCTTATTTGGCACTTTGACTTTGAGTTGATCTCTTGTGAATACTTGGCTTGGAGACTTAGTTTTCATATGATGCTTGGTTTTCTCTGCTTATCTTATTGCTTATTTGGTTGCTTGAGTCCAAAGGATGGGAGCTTTGTCTTGTTATGTCAAAGGCTTGTATCTTGGTTAGATCTTTCCTTCCTTAGCTTTTATTTTATTGCTTTAGGATAGCCTCTTCATCTACTCCCCCTTCTTAAATTTTCAAAATCTTCTCCCTCTTTCAAAACCTTCTTCTTTCAAACTAGAACCTCTTTAATAATAAACCTTGACTTTGTCAAGTGCATTTTCAAACTTATTTCCTTAATAAATGCTAATAAATCTTAAGCATACTTAGAACATTTTCAAAAGACTAAAAAATGCTTAACTCATTCAAACCATTTTGTGCCTTTGTGCACTTTTTCTTTTAACTATTCATAAAGTTTAGACATGAGTCATTTATAGTTGAGATGTGATCCTCCTATCCCCATAGTATTGTTTGAAATGAGTTAACATTTTTCCACCTTTGAGAGTTAGTGGCATACTTGTTGATTTTATCCAAGTTGGAGTCCTTCTCATGGTGACGCAAAGGTCCATTTTCACATACTTGTGGGTGATTAATTGAAGTTTTCTCATTAAAATGACAAGTTGTCTTTTCATTTAAAATGAATCATAACACACCACTTTGGTTATTTGTACCACGAACTACGAGGTTTTGATCCTCCATTGCACTTTGTGGGCACGAGACTCAGGAAGTCGTGTCAAACACAAAATTATTAAAAAAATATTTCTCTTCTCACCTCCACCATCTTTTGGAAACAACACATTTTTAAGCCAAACGCTAGATTTACATAGAGGTTCCTATATGGTACTATAGACGTTTTAGGTGCTAACACCTTCCATTTGTGTAACCAACCCTCTTACCCTGTCTCTGTTTTTATTAGTTATTGTTTTAGAACTTCTTTAGGTTTTGTTCACTCTTTTCCTCTCCTTTGGATAAAATAAAAGTGCGGTGGCGACTCTTGTTTTATGAGTTAAGTTAATCAATTGCTTAATCTCAAATTTTCCTGCTATAGAAAAGTGGCGACCCTGTTGGGGAGTAGTCCCTAATGGGTTAAGCCCATATTTGTTTATCTGTGTTTGTATTATATATGTTGTTTGCTAATGTTTATTTTATTTTGGTGCTTTGGTGATCTCTTAGTGGTCAGATAAGTCCTATACCCGGACTGTAAAGCACTTATGATAGGTGGGTGGTATAGTCTTGTTCAGCTTACGTGGAGTAGTCTTTATTAAGATGACTTGAGATCCCCCGCTTAGTGGATGCCCCTTTGGGATTACTGATGGCATACGAGTAGTAGTATTTGACATTACTTTTTCCGACCTGGGAGCCCGAGAAGCTGAGGGCCTTAGAACCCTTTAACCCATCTTGGCCATTTTAGGACGTAGTGTGGTGACTATTCAAGTGTAGACTTGAATTAGTTGTTACACAATACTACACTTAAACGAGTCTCTCTTGAGAATATTGTTGGCTAACGAGTAGTCGTTTAAGCCGATAATATCCAAAACATGGAATCACGACTCTGGGAACTTTTTAGAACCTTGTTCTACAGGTGGATATAAACCTTAGTACATACCATTGTGGGTGGTTCGTACCCTTGGTTCTATGCTCGTGACTTAGAACCCCTGACCTTGTTTGTGATTTTGCTTGTGCTTGTTGCATCATGACATCACGCATTCATAAACATCCTATTTCAATCAGTTTTCAAGGATCTCAGAGATTTTCCTTTGCAAACATCGTAGATTTTGTGATTATGGACATGGAAGGAGAAATACTCAGAAGTACAGTTTCTGAGCTCCTGATCTTAAAAATTTGAAAATGCTAGCATCCTTGGTAGTTGATCCTGCAGACTTCAGATCTCGTCATGGAAGACTCTTGTCTGTTCTTTCTACCAACATTGAAGACGAAATTCTGAATACTCTCGTGCAATTCTATGATCCTGTATACCGATGCTTTACATTTCCTGATTATTAGCTCTTGTCGACCTTGGAGGAGTACACTTATCTTTTGGGTATACCAGTTTCTAATGAGGTTCCTTATACTGGTTTGGAGGAAGTTCCCAAGTCCCAAGTTATTGCCACAACTGTCCATTTGAAGAAATCTGACATAGATGTTAATCTTGTTGTTAAGGGAGGCGTTAAGGGGTTGACTTATAAGTTCTTGGTTAAGAAAGCTACTTCATTTGCTAATGTTGGTAGCACATTGGCGTTTGAGGCTATCTTTGCTTTGTTTACCTATGGACTAGTCTTGTTCCCTAACGTTGACAACTTTGTGGATGTTAACGATATTCGAATATTCTTGATAGGGAACCCTGTTCCAACATTACTTGGTGATACCTACTTCTCTATCCATCATAGGACTTCTAAGGGAAATGCTATTATTATTTGCTGCACACCTTTGTTGTACAAGTGGTTTATTTCACACTTGTCGCAGTCATCTATTTTCAAGGAAAACAAGGGTTGTTCAAGATGGTCTCAGAGGATCATGTCCCTTACTCATGCTGATATTACTTGATGTTATTCTGTGAATGAGAAGATTATTAATAGCTATGGAGAATTCTCCAATGGGCCTCTTCTTAGTACACAAGGTGGAATTAACTACAACCCAAGTTTAGCGAGACGCCAGCTTGGTTATATGTTTAAGGATAAGCCTAATAATGTTCTATTATAGGGTTTGTTTTTTCAAGAAGGGACTGACTCTCTTGGTTTGAGAAGAAGAATGGCTCATGCTTGGCGTAACATTCATAGGAAGGGTAAAGTAGAGCTTGGAAGACAAGTTTGCATTGCTTTGGAGCCTTATATACTTTGGGTGAAAGAAAGAGCTAAGGTGCTTAAAATGCCTTATGCTTTTGAGACACCCATGTCTATAGTGGTTGCTACACCACTCCTCATTCCTTCTGATGATGTGAAGACTCTTCAAGATGCATTAGCCAAGATGGAGCAAGAAAAGGATCTTTGGGAATCCAAGTTTCATGCTTCAAACCTCGAGAAGCTAGAGTTACAAAAACAGTTGAAGGAGAAAGATGGCTTGATAGAGTTGCTTGAGCAACATGCTGTGAAGAGACATGGAGAGGATTTATTTCCCTCTACTACTTCATCATCTCATCCTTCTACTTTCGGTGCTTGGAAGGGTATTATGGATGAGCTCGTGTTAGAGAAGACCACCATGAAGGACAACTATGAGAGAGGGAGAGATCAAAAGACTTCGAAGAAAGTATAAGCTTGGATCATCATTAGATGTTCCTTAGGATCCTTAGGATCTAGCTTTTTCTTATTGTATTTAAATCCTTTGTAACTTGTACTTCCAAGTGTAACTCTTTCCAATGATCAATAAAATGAGATGTTTATCAGTATTTCAAATAGTGTTATTTCTTTACGAAGTTCGCAATTGCTTTATATCTTAAAGATCCTTGAAAATTTAATGAAACATTTGCATTACATTCGCATCATTCTGCATTGGGTCTTTCTTTGACAGGTGTCTTATTGCTTTCTTCTTGATTTTCTCAGAAATTTGAGTTGTCGCACCGATACAACACTCGTTCTAATTCTCAGAGAAAGATGGTGGATCATTTGATACAAGAGAACCATGAACTTCGTGAAGATATTTCAAGTCTTCGTGCTGCTATGGAGAAGCTTAGTGCACTGGTCGAGTCTCTGGTTGCCTTGCAGAATCAGTCTTCTCGTCCACCTGCTCCCCAGGCTACTCTGCCTCAAACAACTATTATTTCTGTAGTGATTTATGTGCCCGTTTCCATGGCTCCTGTCAGTGTTCCTTCTCATCTGGTTCCTCCTTAATTACCTTGGGGTATGCCTTTGAACTTCGTGCCTGAAAGATACAGACTTACTTCTAAAATGCCCATTGTTCATCCTGTTATGACAATCCCTTCTCCTGTGGTACATGTTGTCCTACAAACTGATGAACCTGTTTTCCACGCCAAAGCTAGTGAAAGTCAAGGTATGTATGATCGTATGGATGAGTTCCAAGATCAGTTTGAAGAAATACAAAAGGAGATTAAGGCCTTGAGGGTAAAGGAACTCTTTGAAAAGAATGCTCACGAGCTTTGCTTGGTTCCTAATGTGAAAATTCCTCACAAGTTCAAGGTTCCTGATTTTGAGAAGTATAAAGGCAATTCCTGTCCTTTAAGTGATGACCAGAAAATAGCAAGCGTACTATTTTTGTCGATTGTAGTTAAAATAGAGGTTATATCCCCAGTATCGATCTCGAGGGCTACGTAGGAAATACAAGCTCTATAATAATTCAATTGAACAAAAAGTAATTGGGGGTTTGGTAATTGTTTGGAAAATAGTAATTTTTCCAAAAGAAAATAAAGTAGGGTAAAATAGTTGAACGTTAACAGATATGAATAGATTGCTAGGGATGGTGAATGATTCTTCCTGCATAAATTTTGACTACTCAATGCAATAACATAATTCACAACAGTTGATTACCGGTTCTCTGGAGCATCTAATCCTAAGTCCTTAGTGAAAAGATCTTTGAAAGCACAACCTAATTACTATGTCCATAGGTAATTATGGCAGTGATCAAGCATTCAGATAACAAGAATATTCCGGTTAAGATAAAATATCCCTAGTCCTAGGTGATATTTATTATCAGATGTTCTTACTCAGATCAACAAATAATCGATGTCCAGCTTAAATTACTCATATAATTCAGAATTCGTTTGTCCGGCGGTTAAAGCATTAAGAACAGAGATAAGAACAAATCAACGATTATGAAAATTAAATTGTCATTGCATAAAATACTATGAATTCGTTACATTCAGAATCAGGGTCACCCCCATAGCAATGGGGGGGTTAGCTATCCAAACAGAAATTAAAAACGAAGAAGAAAGTGTTGTCATTACAGAAATCAGAAGGAATCAATCTTCAATCGTGAGACACTCTTGACAATACGAATCCAATCTGAAATCTTGAGTTCTCCAGCCTCCAAAATGCTTATTTGCTCTCAAAAATCGTCCAACCCATGAAAAATCGCGTTCTGGAAATAAATAGTCAGCTTCTGGGCCTTCAGCCATTTTGGGCTTCATTACGCGTATTGCACAACCTATTACGCGTAATGCCTCTCCACGTGCCAGGTAACCTACACGTAATGCATCTGGGCCAGCCATTCAGACAAACTAATATGTGTATTACCCAGAGTGTTACATGTATAGGCAGAGGCTTGAATTTTTCACTCCTTTGGTCATTTGTGTAGCATACGAGTAAGGGACATCTCCATACGCGTAACAACTAGAGCATTACGCGTATGGGCAACAGGCTTGCGTTCTCTTCACTTTTTCCCACTACTTTCTCGTTCTAGCCCGATTTCGCATCCCGTACTCTATCCTCTGAGCTTCCCAACCTGTATTTGACCTGCTGACATACCAAAAGTGTAAAATATCCTCGAGAAACTCATAATTCATGACACACTAGACCTAATAAAAATAAATCAAATTAATGACAAAATACGCGCCAATTTATACAGATCACCTGGATTAATGCTGATAAAACAATGAAAACTATAACACAAATGGTGACTGATCAAGTCACTTGGTGATGTATGCTCATAAGATGTCCACTCAGACGGATAATCATCAGCTGTTGATTCACTATTTTCAAGATAGTTTGACTGCCGCTACATTGAAATGGTATATGGGCCTGGACAGTTCTCAGATCCGCACCTTTAATGATTTGGGAGAAGCCTTCGTTCGCCAATACAAGTATAATGTTGACATGGCACCGGATAGGGACCAGCTCTGTGCTATGTCCCAGAAGGATAAAGAAACTTTTAAGGAGTATGCGCAAAGATGGCACGAGATTGCAACACAAATTAGTCCTCCACTTGAAGAGAAAGAAATGACAAAGATCTTTTTGAAGACTCTAAGTCCTTTCTACTATGAGAAGATGAGTTCAAGCGCTCCTAGTGATTTTACAAAAATGGTAAACATGGGAATGAGATTAGAAGAAGGTGCCCGTGAAGGAAGATTGAGTATAGAGGGAAATTTGGATGGAAGTTCTAAAAAAGTATGGAGGGGGAATTTCTAAGAAGAAAAAGGCCAAACCTTGCTGCAACTCAGAAACTTTTCAAAAGAAACCCAAGATTGGAGCAAGAAGGCTTGTCAACTTGGAGATTAAGGATGTTCCTTAAGTCATAAGCTGAGACTGAGACAACCTCCTCAAATCATTAATTCATTACTACATTTTCATGTGTAATCTTTCATGTTTGTTAACGCTTTGTTTGCATGTAGAAACTTGTTTGATTTTGAATGTTAATCATAATACAATGAATATGTTTGTCTTGAAGAAATCCATTCGTATTCACTCTTAAAAAAATTTTGCATTGCAATACCAACTTTTTGCTTAAACTCTTAGAGGGAGGATGGCGAAGTGAAAAGCGCAAAACTTCTGGTTGTATGCTTTTGAATAAAACTCTGCTGATGATGTAAGGCATTGTTTCAAATTCCCAAACACCAGAGATATAAGGAAGATAATCCCTTGTTAACCCCTTTGAGCCTTGAAGTAGGAGTTTATTTTCTAAATGAAAAAACCCTTACATTTAACCTGGGGCAGGGTAGTCTTTAAATAATTTGACCAAACATTCAAATATCAAAAAGGAGTGTGCATCTAATAATCAATCACAATGGTTATCCCTCACCCATAAAGGAGAGAGGCAGTCACAACCCTTTCTAATGAGTCAGATAAGCCAATGTCACATGATTTGTTCAAAAGAAAGAAAGAAATCAAAAGAAAAATAAAAAGCCCGCTAAGTCTGAAACTTGAAAACTAGTGAATTAGGCAAAAATTAGGGCATCCCGCTGGACATCAAAATTCAAAAGAATAGGTCCAGGAAAAAATCAGGGAAAAACAAAAGAATGAAAAGCTCGAAAAGAAAAAAGAAAGGATTACAAAGAAAAATCCTCACCAAAAGAACAAATTTATGAGACTACAAACCCAAAGGACAAAAAGGGTGACTGTTATTCCCCATAAAACCTCATTCATTCCTCAACCATTACAAAATCCTTTTGAAGATGAACATTCATGTCAAATTAGCTGAATGTAGGACTGAAAAACATCATGAAGAATGGGTGGGCACAAATAAACTTTGAGCCTAAAAATCCTCTTTTCTAAAAACCGTGAACCAGGCCACATTACAACCCTCAAAAGACCTAATTGAAGCAGGGTTTATTTTGAAAGCATGCTTTAACAAGATAACATCCCTGACTCCCATGATTTGAGCTAAAAGTTCTTCGTTGGTATCGTATATGCATTCAAAATCAATGTTGCATCCTAGATAGTGATTCATTCACAGGGTTTTGCGACATCTTTTCAGTAAAAACTTCAAGACTAACATGTGTAATTGCATTAGAATTATCCTTCTCAGAATTAACATTTTATGCTTACATACATTTTTTTTGACATCATAGAAGCTTACATATGAGCATCCGTTATGAATTTAATCTTTTGAGGCCTGAAACTCTGATGAGTAATTGGCATATCATTTCAATGAATGACCATATCCAGGGGCATGTTGGTTGAAGATTTTGTTGAGCATGTGCAAGTTTGTTTTCCTAGTTGATGCTTTCACAGGGGCAAAGCTTGAATACTCTTGTTGTAACCCAAAATTTGACCTCCCTTTTACATTTTTGCATAAGCATATGCACTTGCATTCCTAGCATGTGCATCAACATTTTTATCTGTGAATTCATTGTAGGTATACATCCAAATCCCCATAGAATTTTGAGGTTATGAATATATCCCCCGTAGGGTCATCACAGCCTCAATATAGGCAAAATAGAAGGATTTCTATGCCTATTTATCAAAGCAAGGGGTCGAAGCACGGAACTACGACCATATCACTTTATTTCAAGCTAAAAAAGTGAAAATTTTCCTGTGTTAATCGATTAACAGGATATGGTTAATCAATTACACCTGCAAGTTTTGCTGTTTTTAGTGGTTTCTCAGCACTGCAGCAGCCACTACTCTTCTCCTTTGATCAACATCATTCTAGCATCTTGTGGAAGGTTCTAGACATGTGATTACACCTAAAAAATCAACTATATTTGCTACACTACCTCACTATAATTAATGCTCACCATACACCCTCATATCCAATCATTTGGACCACTTGATCAATTGAGTTACATTGGGATTCTCCAACCGAGTTAGCCAATAACTAACTGATTTAGACCCCAACTCAATGAGTTGGATCTAACTAACTCCAAACCAAATTCCAAACCTCATTAACTTCCTCCAAACTAAGTTCCAAGCCTCCACTCACTCTAATCATATGCTCTATATAAACAAACCCTCACATTGATGTAAAGGACCCTTGATTATTCTCTCATTTTGCTCTGAAGTTTCACTCTCCATTCTCTAAATTTTCTCTCTCAATCATCATCTTCTTCCCTAAACCTCACAAAAGCTCTATCTCTATTAAAGCTTAACAAGCTTGGCATTGAAGCTTGTTATTCTTTGAGCTAGACCTCCGTTCCTCTTTATTTCACTTCTGAATTCTACAGCAACATCATCATTTACTTCAATTCAAGCTTTGGACGTTGATCATTGAAGGAGTTTTGGTAAAAATTCAGATTCGAAGCAATTATCGCATTATCTTCGGTTTTCTCTCTACGGATTGCTAGAGATCTCTGTATTTTCTGGTTTTCTAAGCTTCTCTTCATCACATTGTGATTACAACAATTACCAAGGCAAATCTCAACCTTGTAGGTTGGTGAATCTTTCTCAATTCATCACTTTCGATCTATTTCGCGTTTTCGCAATGTAGTTCTTAATTGATGCTTTGCTACTTGAATAATTGCTTTGCATGTTTAATTCTATTAGCTCTCTATTGCTCTGAATTAACATGAATTTTGCATCTACTTCTATACTATGATCCATTGCAATTGCATGTGATAAGTGATTCCAAAAAGTGTTTTTCGAAATTCGGTTTCTGCTATTTTTACAATGGTAATCGATTAACAATAGTGGTGTAATAGATTACACCTTTGCCTACGCCTCAGAACACAGTTTTGGCACTGTGTAATCGATTAACCTCAGGATGTTAATCAATTACACCTGACACTTTTTGCAAAAATCTTGCTGTTTGAGACTATTTTGCATAGTTTTGTTGTGTGCTTTCCCATGCTTACTTGTATTCATGCCAATGATACTGTTTTAGGTCTGTACCTACTTGCATGACTCTTGCTTGATTAATTGCATGATTTACTTTGATTATTTCGTAATTTTATCGCATGTTGGAAGCACTTTTTTGTACATTTTTGCTTATGTGTTAACATGATTATGCTTAGTAATGCATGCTAGCTTGTTCTTGTTAATGCTTTGCAATTTCAATTTGATACATTAAATTTGTTCTTCCTTGAGCAAATTTAATCTTGTTCAATTTTGTTTCCCAAACTCGCTTTGATGATCTTTCGACTCGCTTGAAAGATTATTGACATGTTCTTCCCTTTGATTGATTGATAGAAACCTCGTTTCGATTAGTTAATTGCCCTCATTCTCTTCTTTAGGATATCTTTAGAGCTTTTCTTTCTTAATCCCCCGCTGTGTTGGACGTCTACACAACAAATTGGAGCACTGTACAAATCACGTTGTTACTCTGTCGATCTCAATCTCCGCATTACACTTTGGGTGTTAGAGAAGGAATGAGGATGAAGTCTTTCCTACCCTCATTCTGGCTATCTTTGGGTAGGGGCGTTTGACCCTGAACTTGGAATATACATCTCTATCCCCATACTGTAGTGTTTCTTGAGTTGATCCTTGATCATTCATTCCTGCCCCGAGTTTCTCTCTTTTTCTTGTGGGTTAACAACCTTCTCTTAGTTCAACACCAGTTTTTTGGTTGATCACAGTCTGTATGTTAAAACTAAACTTTCTTTCTTGATGGGTCAACAATCTTCATTGGTTCAACACCCGTCCTTTTGGTTGATCACAGTCCTTCTATTAAAACCAATCTCTCTTTTTCTTGTGGGTTAACAACTTTCTCTTGGTTCAACACCCGTCCTTTTGGTTGATCACAGTCCATCTATTAAAACCAATCTTTCTTTTACTTATGGGTTGACAAACTTCTCTTGGTTCAACACCCGTCCTTTTGGTTGATCACAGTCTGTCTGTTAAAACCATTCTCTCTTTTTCTTGTGGGTCAACAACCTTCTCTTGGTTCAACACCCGTTTCTTTGGTTAATCACAGTTCGTCTGTTAAAACTAATTTCTCCTTTTTATTCTTGGGTTAACAACCTTTTCTTGATTCAATACGGTTTCTTTGGTTAATCACAGTCCGTCTGTTACAACCAATTTCTCTCTTTCTTGTTGGGTTAACCACCTTTTGGTTTAATACCCTTTCATGGGTTAATCACAGTCCGTCTGTTGAGACCAATTTTCTTATTCCTCAACAAAGTTGCATACTTTCTTTCCTTCGGTTAACCACTGTTATCAGTTAAGATACCGAATCCCCAGCGGAGTAAGCAACCTTCTCTTTGTTCCAACCTCTTTTTCTTGGTTAACCACTTCCTGTCAGTTAATATACTAAGTTCTTTTATCCCCAGCCAGGGTCAAGTTCTTTTCCTTCCCCAGTAGAGTAGATTATTTCCTTTCCTATAGGTTAACCACCGGGTCTCGGTTAAGACGCCCTTGCCCTTACTTTTTGCCCCTTGCTTCTTTGCTTCGTTCCTCTTTTCTTACTCCTAACTCTCACTCCTCTCTCTTGGTTTTGACACCACCTCTTTATCTCTCTTGGTTTTGACACCACCTCTTTACTCCTTTTCCTTAGTTCCATGAACTACGGAGCTCTGATTTCCTTATTGCACTATGAGGATACGTAGGCACAAGATTGCGAGATCTTGGTGATCACCCTTCTTCCACAATCTTCTTCACATTCCCCCTTTCTTTTCCCTGGTTCTATGAACTACGGAGCTCTGAATTCCTCGTTGCACTATGAGGATACGTAGGTACGAGGGCCCCAATCCTTCACGAGCACTTTCTTTATCCCTTTTCCTTCCCTCATTAGCAAGTAACCTTTAAATAGATCACCCATCTGAGCCTAGAAGCATTTAGAGTGGTTCCCGTCGAGTACGACGGATGCGTGGGGTGCTAGTACCTTCCCCTCGCATAACCGACTCCCTTACCCGTTTCTCTTCCCCTTGGGTTTTATCGATATTTTCCCTGTCCCTTGGGACTAAATAAAGTTCGGTGGCGACTCTGTTGTATCTTCGAGCGTGCAATTCGCTCGGGTATAATCCTGCTAGCTTTAATTCCATTGATCAAAGAATGTGCCAAGTTCAGTCAATCTGGGGCAGTTACGTCTAGATTCGACGAATCTCTCCAAGAGTTTGAAGACACTGGAGCTGATTATATCAAGTCCTTATGGTACAAAGTTTCTTCTACAGGAAATTTTTTTGTAGACCATGCAGTTTGAGGCAAAAGTTAATTATTATACGACTGATTTAACACAACAGAACTTGATATTCTCCCAAGCAGAGTTTGTTCTTGTTGATGTTCTCCCCAATAGAGTCTGTTGATAATCTCCCAAGCAGAGTTTGATCTTGTTGATGCATTCCTCGGCTGAGCGCTAGTTCAGGCATCCCAAACTTGGACTCCCCAGCTTAGTCTTGATTCAGATTTCCCCAGCCGAGCATAGTTCTTCTTCCCTGGCCTGTTTGTGATCAAACATATATAAGCATGGTTACGATTATTGGATCCCATCACGTTTTGTGATAAAACTTGATGAGAAGTCCCCGGCAGGTTTTTACCTCCTCTATTATGGTTTGTTGCTCTTATGGCCAATCTGAACCATACTTTTCTCTTGAGAAATGTTGATATAGCAGTCAATTGTTGGGTTTTCTCTCACCCTGTGTTGAGTTTTAAAGTCCACCGCAGGTCGATTTTCTTCTATGATGTTACTTTTTTAATTATCCCCGCAATTCCAAGATGTGTTTCTCTTCAGGTTGTAAGTACCCAGAGATTTATCCTTGCCGATCCCCAGTGGAGGTTGTGCATTTATTATTACTGGTTGTGAGAGATAGGATATGATCCTCGTCAGATCCATTTTCTTCCCCAGTGAAGTCAAGCAGAATTTTGTATCTAGAAGGTTGATTATTGGAAGGTTCATCTTTCCATCCCCTATAACTGTTAATAGATTACCTCCATATTTCTACGGTGTGTTTGACACATGAAATCCAATATTCCCCAGGAGATTGCCAGTTCAGATGACCCCCAACTGAGCATTAGAATTAAGAATTCTTCAGTCAAGTCTTGATTCAGATTTTTTCTCCAGCTGAGTATGATTTACTTCTCCAGTAGGATTGTGATCAAGTAATTGTTATTGTTGAAACCTGTCTCTCCTTGATATTGAATCTCTGACAAAGTTTTACCCTCATGTTATGATATTATTGCTTTAGTTGCTCCCCGAGCATAGAGCAATGTTGTTTCTTATAAGAAGTGTTGAAATAGCAGTCAACCATTGGGTTTTCTCCCACATTGTGTTGGATATTGATTTAAAATCCCCTTTGGTTTGACCTTTTGCTATAATGTTAACTTCTTGTATATCCCCAACAAGTTCAGGATGTTTATCCTCGAAGGTGGTTAATCCATAGAGAACTTCTCTAAGTCTTCCAAATTGGTGACTCCTCAGTGGAATTTATTTTATCCCCACAAGAGTTTTGACTCTACATGTTTTTCCAGTAGGTTTTCATCCTTCTACGGAAGATTTCATTTGGATTTTCTCATCCCCAAGAAAGTTTGGGAGAATTTGTGTTGATGTGTTTCCCCAATGGATATTTTATTCCCTTGAAGCGGAGTTCATGTTGTTATCCCCTTTATGGATTATTGATGTTAAAATATTGATCTTTGGGTTTATTTCCCCAAGCAGTATCTTTCCTCTCCCTAGAGAAATTTAAAGCCTTGTAGTAGGATTTATTTTCCTTTGATGGCTTTGGTTTATCTCCTACGGGATTTCTTCAGTTGAATCCCTGGTAGTATCTTTATTGATATCTCCATCTTACTGAGATTAACAGAGTATCCGGTTGTACTATGGTGATTGGTCATCCCCATTTTTCCTTTGTTGGTTTTGTCAGCATATTCATATGCATATTCATTTGCATGTGCATTCATTCTTTATGCATAACATCTGTTGTTGCATTATGCATCTTGCATTTTGTCGGTGCTTCCCCGCTCTTTGGTGATATTTTCCCCGCAGAGCGTGTGCGTTCTCTCTTCAATATAGTGTCACCTTTAAGTAAAAAGTGTTTTTCCTTTCTAAATTCCCCACTGTGTTTATTCCTTGTGGAAGATGTTTGTTTTAGCTTTCCTTTCCAGTTCATTATCTGGATGGAATTAATTCCTAGTTGAGATATTTCCCCATTGGGTTGAGTCTTGTTAGACCGTTTCTCGCCAGTTTGTTCCTGGATCGAACTTTGGTCTCCTGAGTTTATTACCTTCTTTTAAGCTACCCAGTAACCGGTAATAGGTATTACATCTCTTTGTTTAAGCTGCCCAGTAACAGGTAGTTGATATTTCTTATCCCGAGTTTACCTTTGTTAAACTACCCAGTAACAGGTAGTTGGTAATATTTCTCTTCCTATCCATTAACAGGTAGTTGATATTTCTTATCGTGAGTCTATTACCTTTGTTAAACTACCCAACAATCGGTAGTAGGTAATATTTCTCTTCCTACCCAGTAACAGGTAGTTGATATCTTTTTCCTGAGTCTATTACCTTGTTAAAGCTATCGTATGTTTGGTAGTGGCTAATTTCTCTCTTGTTTTCGGGTCGATTACGTTTGTTAAGCTATCTAGTAACCGGTAGTTGGTAATCTTTCCTTTAGATTTATTGCCTTGTTAAATCTATCACTTGTTTGGTAGTAGGTAATATTTCCATTCCTACCCAGTAACAAGTAGTTGATATTTGTTTCTTCTTGAGCTTATCTCTTTGCTTACCCTACCCGGTAACCTGTAGTTAGTAATCTTTTTCTTCAAGTTAATTACCTTTGTTTAAGCTACTCAGTAACCAGTAGTTGGTAATATTCATCTTCCTACCCAGTAACAGGTAGTTGATTATCTTTTTTTCGAGTTGATTACCTTTGTTTAAATTACCCAGTGACCGGTAATAGGTAATGCATCTCTCTGCTTCCCCTACCCAGTAATAGGTAGTTGGTGATCTTTTATCCCGAGTCTATTCCCTTGTTAAAGCTATGACTTGTTTGATAGTAGGTAATATTCCTTTTCCTACCTAGTAACAGGTAGTTGATATTGTTTCCTCTTGAGCTTATTACCTTCTTTTAAGTTATCATTTTTTTGATAGTAGGTAATATACTTCTTTTGCTTACCCTACCCAGTAACCGATAGTTGGTAATCTTTTTACTCCTGGAATAATTACCTTTGTTTAGGCTACCATATGTTTGGTAGTAGGTAACCTCTTCCCCAGTTGAGTTGGATTCCTTTCTCTTAGTGGAATTGGATATCCCTATTTCATTTCTTATGTTGGTAATTTTCCCTCAGTGGAATCTTACTCTTTTTTTTCCTGCGGAGTCTCTTTTTCTTGCTCTCCACCAGTTTGATTGTCTTCTGTGGTATCCTTTTCTCCACGAAGTTCTTTGCATTCATGTTCATATAATATCATTTACATTTTGTGGTCTCTTAGGGCCAAAAAATTGGGTTTATTGTTGTATTTAAGCATCTTCAATCCCATCGAGATGAAGATTTCAATCTTCATATCTCTAAATTGAAGAAACTTAAATAGGGGCAACTTTTATACCATACTTTTTACCCCTAAGATCCCACTTCATTTGCATCTTCGAAATGCATCAAGATCACAAATATGGTTCTCCTTCCCTCCTATGTGGGTTTGCTTCTAAGGGAGATCACCAAGCATCTGTGTGTTTCTTACTTGCTTTATATTTGTTATGTTTACTAATTTCTAGCCAAAATACCAAAAATATGTTACACTTTGCTTGTTTCCTTTCTCTGTGTGTTTAGGGTTTTGTATGGATGACAAAGGCAATGGCATAGTTTCAAATCAAATGTAGTGATTCATTCATGTTCAAAATCAGATGGAAGTTTGACCTCATCTTGGTCAAACCATCAAGAGTTTGCTTCAATTGCAAGTTATCTGTGTCAGTGGGCTATTTTTCAGGCAATGAGTATCCAAGGTCAATTTGTCTTGTGGTTATCAAGCAGTGATTCATAAGAAGTTTGGTTCAAAATTAGATTCATCAAGCTACAAGGATATCTTCATCAAAAGTTTCTCAAGAGCAAGGGCATTAGGCTTTTCATTTGTGTATGCTTGAGGTTTCCTCATTTTAACTAAGAATGCTATTGAGCTTGGGTGTTTATTTTTCCCACCATGTCAAGTTATTTCCTCATCAATGTGCATTCAGAGGTTAAGGGAATTAGGGTTTCTATTCATTGTGCTCGAGTATTGATAATGATTCCTCAGCTGAAGTTCATTGTGGTATGATTTTCTTCCTCAATGCTACATTGAGCACTATTCTTTCTCTATTGCAAGTTCATCATTCATCACGGGGTTTCTCTTAGTTATTTGCTTCATAGGTCAATATCTTTAATGAGGATTAGATAATTCCTCAAGGAATTACTTTTTTGGTTAGATCATCAATGGGAGAAGAATTTTGCTAAATCAATACCTTTTGTAGAATGAGATGCAAGTATGAATCATGACACAGAAGAAGAGGTTGTATTGCCTATTCGATTATTTTTTACTTGCAAGTTGATTTAAATTCATTTCTTTCAAGGTATTGATCTTTGGATTTATCAAGGCTTAGTTCAAGTTCATTTCAAGTTCTTATTCCAAGATCAAAGACATGAATCATGATTCAAATTATCTTTACATACAAGTTACAAAAATGCAAGGTGTTAATATCCATTTCAAGGCCAATCTTCAAATGTCCATTTCTAGTGTGCAAGGCAAGTTCAACTTTATTCATCAATTCAAACTTTCAAAGCATGATTAGTCAAAGTTGTCAAGCATTATTCAAGGAATAATTTCAATTTCAATGCCAAGTGCAAGATTCAATTTAGTGCATTATTCCAAGTCCAAGTTTTAATACATCCATTGAACCAATTTTAACCATCATATTCATCTTTCTAAACCATGTCCAGTTCATTATTATCCAAATATTCAATTCATGTCCATTTTTCCAATATCTATATCATCTACAAAATTCTTAAAAAAAAAGAGTTCATTACAACATCTTTCAACCAAAGATGATGAAGCAACAATACATGTCCAACTTGTACCAACCATAAGCCTTTATGCAAGAAAGTAATTACAAGCCTAATGATACATTTAATTGCAAAAAATAAAATGACAAGAATAAGCCTAATGAACAAAGCTCATGCTACTAGCTACTACTACCAAGGCCTTATGCTATGAACTTATTTCCAAGCCCACACGAGCAGCTTCATGTTGATGTTGCTTCAAGCCTTATTTCCAAGCCCGTTTCACTTCATGCTGCTAGCTGCTGCTATTCCAAGTAGGGGTGTTCGTGGTTCATGAACTGCACTGAACCAAACCACATTTATGGTTCAATTCAGTTTATAATAACCATTTCAATAAAAATATAGTTAACTGCTAAAATGGTTTCAATTCAGTTTAAAACTAGTTTAGAACCAGTTTGTGTTTATAAACTAGTTTATAATCAGTTTGCAATTATAAACCAAATTTATAATTTGAACTCTTTTAAAACTATTTTTTTGTTAATTTGAAAAAAAAATTTAATTTTAAAAAAAATATAATATTTAAAAAATTTATTAAAAAAATAAGGGTTAAATAAGTTTTAGGTCCCTCTAAATATAGCGATTTTCAATTTTAGTCCCTCAAAAATTTTCCTTTAAGAATTGGTCCCTACAAGATTTTCCGTCTCAATGAATAGTCCCTGACGTCAAATGGGAGTAACGGCTGCTGATGTGGCTGCGCCACGTGGCAATTTCTTCCATTTTTTATTTTTTATATTCATAAATCCAGAATTCGTAGCTAATTCGAAACCAATTCCTAACTAATTCTGAAAATTGGGACTTTCTAAACCCAGTATTCGTAGCTAATTCGTAGTTAATTCAAAACTAATTCGTAGCTAATTCGTAGTTAATTCTAAAAATAATTATCAATGTTGGTGTGTTAGTCATTGCTCTTCACACACATTAGCTAATTCAACAACAGAAAGATGTTTTCATATAATAAACTAAACTTATTGCTCTACACGTACATTAGTTCAAATGAATATTAAACCACACAAATACAATATATCCAACACACTCTATTTTTCAAGTTTAAAACCAATTAATAAGGAAATTATACTTATCAATAATTAGAATACAAAGATTAAAATGATTAGAGATTAACAGTTACCACTTAGAATTTTTCTTTGTAGATTCGAGAGTTAAAGATTTGAGTCAAACTGGGTCAACTTCCTCTAATCAACTATTAACCTTGTCACCATATGATTTTTTTTTCTTATCATGCATTTTCTTAGCTTTGTCATAGCAAACATTTGTTAACTTGATTGATCTAAAGAATCCTAGCGTGAAAGCCAATCAGAATAGGAGTGTGAATGAGGGTGACGAAAGATCTGGATTCCGCGCAGGTGTGGATGTGTTGTGTTGAGTAACAACATAGATGACGACGCGAAATGACGGTGTTTGAGAAGTTCTGCAATGGACAAAGGAACACGACAGAAGGTGTGGAGTTTATAATCTCTGCTCATTTTTCATGCTTGAAGGTGCCATGTATATCACAAAGTGAGGAGAGTTTTTTCATGAAGATCTCCCCCTTTTTTATGGTTTTCTTCTTTTTGAATGGAAATAAAGTGAGACATAAGGGATGGCTTTTGGTGTATATGTTGTTATGTGTCTCTTATTTCTACATGAAGGAGTGAGACTTTGTAAGGTTTTGAAAATGGTAATGAGTGTGTGGTTATTTTAGTGAGAGGATATGTTGATGAATAAATGTTTATGGTGGTGTTTGTATGGATTGATGAAGCATGAAGATGGAGCAAGGTGTTTTCATGAAGAGTGGAAGAATGGATTGCTGCAACTTTTACATGAAGAAAAAGAGGTTTGATGTGAGAAATGGAAAGTTAAAAGATGGAGGTTTAAAGATTTGTCATGGTGGAGATTTTTCTTACTGTCACAAAAAAAATGGTTATGTGTGGATAGTTTCTTATAGAAGCCAAACATTTGTGTTGTATGATGAATGAAGAAAATGTTTTCTTTTTTCTCTTTTCGAAAGGGTCATGTGAGATTGGTAATGGTAGTATCTATGGAGTTTGGAAGAGTTATGTTGTATATGGTGTTGAAGGATATGAGAGTGAGGTGAGTGATCTTTTTTGAATGAACAGTGACGAAGTAACATGCATCACGTTTTTTCACTTTTGTTCTACTGAAGGAAAACAAACTCTATTATTTTTGCTATTCGTTTCAATTGGAGAATGAGAGAGATCCAATTCTTGAGATGTGCGGCAGATCTTGTTTTGTGAGTGGTCTGGGTTTTTTTCAATGTCCAATAGAGGTTTATATAGTGTACATATATGGTTTTGATAAAATTTGAAAGTCCACAAATATCCTCCAGGAGCTAAATTAATGCAAAAATTAGCTAAAAACAAATTGAATAGAATACAATTACATTAATCTAAATAGGCACAAAAATGCGAAAAATTCAATCTATTTATTACGAACATGTTGTCAAAAAGATAAAAATCAATGTAGCTAATGTTGGTGTGTTAGTCAGTGATAATTATTTTCAGAATTAGCTACGAATTAGCTACGAATTGGTTTCGAATTAGCTACGAATTAGCTACGAATCATGGGTTTAGAAAGTCCCAATTTTCAGAATTAGCTAGAAATTGGTTTCGAACTAGATACAAATTAGCTACGAATTCTGAATTTATGAATATAAAATATAAAAAATGGAAGAAATTGACACGTGGCGCAACCACATCAGCAGCCGTTACTCTCATTTGACGTCAGTGACTATTCATTGAGACGGAAAATCTTGTAGGGACCAATTCTTAAAGGAAAATTTTTGAGGGACTAAAATTGAAAATCGCTATATTTAGAGGGACCTAAAACTTATTTAACCCAAAAAATAATAATTTTTTATTTTTCTACAAAAAAGAAAATAAATTCGGAACCTTTACAGGGTGGTTGGGAAGGAGCTAATATGTATTAATTCAATCTTGTCTACTTGCTATTAGCTGAAAGTGACAGTTTTGAAATGATAGTACTTCTATCCAAATAATCTATAAAAAAATGAAAATAATTTTTTAGTTTCTGAATGTAAGAACTATTAAGATTTAAGTGTGTCCAACTTTCAAAGACATTCACAAGTGTCTTTTTACTTGGTCATTTATAATTTGTTCCTAATAACCTTTTCTTTTCGTTATAAAAGATTGTATAATTTTAATATTCATAATTTTAAATTTTGTTCCTATTGCTACATTAATTTTTTTTTTGAAAAAAAAATTCTGGATAATTTTTTTTAATTTTTTTAATTTTTTGGATTTTTTTTTTTAAATTTTTCAAAAAAATAAATTCCAGAAAAAAAAACACAAATTTTAAATTTATTTTTCAAAAAATAAAATTCAGAATAAAAAAAATATTTAATTTTTTTTTTCAAAAAAAATAAATTCCAGAATAAACAAAATTTATTTTCGAATAAAAATTAATTTTTTTTTGTTTTTTAAAAAATAAATTGCCTGAATAAATTTTTTTTTTAATTTTTTAAAGAAAAAAATTTCAGAATAAAAAAAAATTTTGTTTTAAATTTTTAAGAAAAGAAATTAAAATTTTCCAAAAACAAAATTTAAACTTTGGGAAAAAATTATTTTAAAACTTATTTTTTCAGAATACATTTTTTTGAAAAAAAATATTTTCAAAAAAAAAAATTAAGTTTTGCGAAATTTTTTTACCAAAAATTATTTTTAATTTTTTTTCAGAAAAAAAATTAGAATTAAAAAAATTTTAATTTTAATTTGAGAATTTTTTTTTTCTGAAAATTTCCAAGTTTTTTTCACTCTCCATAGTTTTTCTTCTTTTTTTATGAAAAACTTAATTTATATAATTAAAACAGTTTATAAATTAAAACTGATTATGAACCGATTTTAAACTGAATTAGAATTATTTTATTTAAATGGTTCAGTTCATTAACCATTTAAATAGTTCAGATTTTTTATGGTGCAATGCAATTCAGTTTAGTAATATAGTTTGGTTAACCATATTTTTACACACCCCTAATTCCAAGTCCCTCACAAGCCCAGCTACCCCGTTGATATTTCGAAGTTCAGCAAGCCATGTCAAAACCATGAAGCCATCAAGCCAAGAATTTCACACGCGAAAACGAATTCATGCTGCTTCAAGCCACCAAGCCAATGCATACAAACTGTGCCAAAACCTTTCACAAGCCAACGACACATTCCAAACACGTCACAATTCAAAACGACATCACACAAATGCAAAACTGCAACAAAAATATCGAGAGAGGTCACGCAAAATACAATGGGCAAAACGCAGTGGAAGAGCAAAAACGACAATTCAAATTCATTCCATTTCATTCTATAAATAGAGAGCTCTATTCATTCATTTGGTCCAAGCTTCAAAGTCAAGATTATGCTGAGGTTTTTTCTCCTCAATCTTCAAATTACAAAACCAAATTCATACCATTCGTCTTCTACAAATTCATTCTCAATTGAAACAATACCAAGCCAAAACAATAAAGAAAGGAAGAAGAAGATTCAAATTCACTTTTACCTGATTTTGAAGGTCGTTTGAAGAGCTTTTCGTATTTTCGATTCAATCTTGTTGTTGATAACTTCTGAAATTGATTGTAGCATCGCGTAGAGCATTGAATTTCGATCATTTTCGCTTAAGTTTCGAATTCCGCTGCTGCCAGCATGGAGCTCTGACGCGGCAGAGCAGTGTGCTAGCCTTGAAGGTGTTCACGCGAAGAAGATGATGATGTACATTCTTTGGTTCATATTTTCTTTCATTTTGTTTTTTAAATGATACCACCATGTAACCTTGGGCCTAGCCCGTGTTTTGCTTCTTTTTTACTATTACCTCACCTTCTTTTTGTTCATGGACCTCCATTCTCTTCTTTTTCTTCAAAAAAAGTTTCCTCCATTTTTTTAATTCAATTTTTTTTATAGTTCTTCATGAAATTTTCTTTTAATAGTTTTCTTTATTTAATATTTTAGATCCTTTTTTACTTCTTTAATCTTTATATTTTTGAATTTTGTTCCAAGTTTCTTTTTAAAATAATTTGAAAATATCTTATGCTTGATTTTATTTTCTTAATGCTTTTTGGTATATTATTTGTTGGTTGTTGCCTTGGATCTTGATTTTTGACAAAGATCTCATCAAGAGAAGTGATTGATATTGATGATGACTTAATCAATTTGAGATTCAATTTGGATGTTCCTCTCTTCTCAATCTCTTTCTTTTTTCGTTTTCACCCTTTTCTTGGATCAATTGTAGGATGTGTAGGCCACTTTGTTCATGAGATCTTGAGTGGTGCTTGATGAACTTTCATCAATTAAAATCTACCATTTGATTGATCCTTTGATCAATTGAGGTACTATGGATTGATGCATAAGTTTTTCCAAAGTACTCGAGAGGTTGATTGATGTAGTCACTACTATGGAAAACTCATTTAACAACGGTTGGGAAAGATGTATAATTATGCGGGCGCAGGCGTTCTAATGTAGAGTGTTGTTGTAAAATGATAAATATTATGACGACCAATTAACCGTTGAAATAACCTGGAAACCGCGCGCCCTATCACAACGGATTTTCAAACGAACCGTTGTGATAAATATAATGGACCTTGGTTCGATTCCCAGCTACACCGTTTTGATATTTATTTTTTCTGTACAACGCGCGAGATATTATAACGGTTTTAATGTATAACCGTTGTTATATATTCTATTGGATTAACAAATATCATTATGCTTTTATATATAATCCCATTTTTAACCTATTTATTGTTCATCATATCACAACAGAAAATACAACCCACATATGTGATAAAGTTTTCATTCAAGTTCATATATTCAAGGTTATGTGATGAGTTTACCACATATGTAAATACGTTTAATAAGAATTGTGTGACATATTGAAGACAACAAAATGCAAGTTTCATATAAAGTAACTTAAGTGCAAGTTTCATATTTAATAATTCTAAATTAAACTCTTGAATATTGAAGACAACAGAGACACTTTTAAGTTTTAATTATCAAATCTAAATGCCCTAGCTGACATAATATTACTCCAACTATACGGTGCTTGGTCATCATCATCTGAATCGACCGTAGCTGTCCTCCTTCTCTTTCTTCTTGATCTCCTTATTCTCCTCCTGTTTTGTATTCCTTGCATGGCGATCGCCTGTTGGGTCTGTACAGCTTGTTCGGGCTGGACAACTGGTTGGACCTCTGCAGCCTCTGCGGCCTAGACAACTTCTGGGACATCTACAGCTCTATGACCTGGACAACTTCTTGGACATCTACAGCATCTTTAACCACACGTGCAGTTTATTAGACTTCTTAGACAACTTCTTGAACATCTACAGTTTGTTGGACCTGGACTGCATTGTTGAAACTCATTTTGATTAATTCTCCTCAATGATGCTGCTTGTGTGATGGTAAGAAGAGGAATAACGTATTTATAATGATTTCTCTGATTCTTCATCTTCTCTCTACATTGAAAATCTAATCGTTTTAGTTGAAAGTCATTATTATTTCTTTAATACAAAAACCATTTCTGGTTCTTCATCTTCCTCATTCTTTTTTTATTATATTCTTATTTAAGATGGGGCATTGGAAATCAAAACATTAAATAACTAATATAGGCCCTAACGCTATTTACATAAGAAGTCGTAATGTGTGTTTAAGGAATAATGGTCCCTAAAATGCCACACCATGATGTTCCTATAAAATTTTGTTATGTATAAAACATTACTAAAATAATCTATCACAAAACATTAAATAATGATGATATAAAAACATTCATTGATGATACATGTACATGGTTATGATGATAAAATATATATTAGAAGTTTTAGTACACAAACATCAAACTGGACCAGATTACGAATAAATTAAGTTTGAAGTAGAAGAAAATAGAACTGAAATGCTTATTTCCCGGACTGCTACCCAAAAAAGAAGCACGGTCTGGTTTGATGTCATTGTTCCATTCAATCCCTGAATAGCTTCCTCACCATTCTTTCTGTTACAGAAACAACTTGAAGGCATTAAAACATAACCTAAGTACAACCCATCAGACAATCATAACCTAAAGCATATGAAACATGTACTCTCATACTGACTTGAGCATATACAACATAAACAAAGAAAAAAAGAATGAAGATGTTGAAGAATACCGTACTTTAAAGCTGAGGAATCAAATGAAGGAAGAGGGTGAATATTTGAGCATATACAACATAAACCAAGATAAAAGGAATGAAGATGTTGAATAGTACTGTACTGAGAAAGATGAAGATTTGAGTTCCAAATGAATGGATACGGAGAAAGTAAAGATTACGCCACTGCTGTCGTCTCTGGCTGGCTTGTTCGCCTAGGGCGTCTTATGAAAGAAATACAAATTAAGTTTTGTTTTTAATTTATCAGTAAACCCTTAAATCTCAGTTGTGTAACGCAACCGTAGTGGAAATGTAAGTTCTCTAACAACGGTTAACTTTCTTCATCGTTGTAAAATCATTTACATTTAATTTTTAAATAATGGACTTAATTAACACAAGCGTATAACAACGTTGTTTCAACTAACCGTTGTAAAATAATTTACATTTTATTTTTTAAATAATGGACTTAATTAACATAAGTGTATAACAACGGTTGTTTCAACTAAACGTTGTAAAATAATTTACATATTATTTTTTAAATAAAGGACTTAAATGACACACACTTAATGTACTCTAAAAAATGGAAAAAATAAAGTTGCTGAGAATCAAAGCTTGTCACACATCATTTATTACTACGGTTTTTATAGACAACCGTCATTAAATCACTGTTTATAAATCCAGCTACTCATTGGGCGCTAAAATTTAATATATTACAACGGTGTATATTTCTTCTGTTGTAAACCTGGCGTTGTTGTTTGCACGTTTTGTAGTAGTGAGTGGATACATCTTTCCTTGACTTAGCTCTTGATCAACCTTGTTTTGACTTGTGCTACATGTTTTAGGAGTATGATCTTTATATCATATCTCTAACATGTATCTTACATAGATTGCTATTGACCATCCTCCCATAGTATGATCTTCCTTATAGATTGTGCTACGATTGCTTAACATAGCGCTAAATTTGTCCCTAATCGGAAAGTGATCATATTGGTCCAATTCTAGATATGAGTCATCTTTAGTCTAGATGTAAATCTTCTATCTCCATAATGTGTAGTTTCTTTTCCACCTAAGAGAGCTAGTGGCATACTTGTTGATTTTATCCAAGTTCAAGCCCTTCTCAAAGGATGATGCAAAGTTCTCATACATTGTTGGGTTAATTAGTTGAGTAATCTACTTTAAATGACAAAATGTCTTCATTAACACTAATCTTAATTGTACTAACTTTTACTTTATGCTCTTTATTCTTATTCACCTTTATTTTTATGCTCTTTATTTTATGCTTATCATTTCATATCATATTATCATCTTGTTTATGTTTATGCCTTTTTCTCTTTGTCCACTTGGACTTTTTTTTTTCATTTTAAGACATTAATAAAGGCCTAAACATCTTAAAACTCTTAATGTGCTCGTTGGACTATTTGGTGACTATCCTTTGCTCATGAATGATAGACTTAGAATTAGGTTCCTTGCCATATGCTTTTGGAGTTTTCTTGAGACCCTGGATCTTATTTGGAACTTTAACTTTGAGTTGATCTCTTATGAAGACTTGGCTTGGAGACTTGGTTTTCATCTGATGCTTGGTTTTCTCTATTTATCTTAATGCTTATTTGGTTGCTTGAGTCCAAAGGATGAGAGCTTTGGCTTGTTATGTCAAAGTCTTGTATCTTAGTTAGATCTTTCCTTCCTTAGCTTTTATTTTATTTCTTTAGGATAACCTCTTCATCTCTTCCCCCTTCTTAAAATTTCAAAATCTTCTCCCTTTTTCAAAACCTTCTTCTTTAAAACTAGAACCACTTTCATAATAAACCTTGACTTTGTCAAGTGCATTTTCAAATTTATTTACATAATAAATGTTAATCAATCTTAAGTACACTTCGACCATTTTCAAAAGACTAAAAAAATGCTTAACTCATTCAAACCATTTTGTGCACTTTTTCTTTTAACTTTTCATGAAGTTTTGACATGAGTCATTTATAGTTGAGATGTGATCCTCCTATTCCCATAGTATTGTTTGAAATGGGTTGACACTTTTCCACCTTTGAGAGTTAGTGGCATACTTGTTGATTTTATCCAAGTTGGAGCCCTTCTCATGGTGATGCAAAGGTCCATTTTCACATACTTGTGGGTGATTAGTTGGAGTTTTCTCCTTAAAATGACAAGTTGTCTTTTTCATTTAAAATGAATCATAACACACCACTTTGGTTATTTATACCATGAACTACGAAGTTTTGATCCTCCATTGTACTTTGTGGGTACGTAGGCATGAGACTCAGGAAGTCGTGTCAAATGCAAAATTATTAAAAAAATAGTTCTCTTCTCACCTCCACCATCTTTTGCAAACAACACCTTTTTTTAGCCAAACGCTAGATTTACATAGAGGTTCCTACAGAGTACTATAGACGTTTTGGGGGCTAACATATTCCATTTGCCTAACCAACCCCTTACCCTGTCTCTGTTTTTATTAGTTCTTGTTTTAGAATTTCTTTAGGTTTTGTTCGCTCTTTCCCCTTTCCTTTGGATAAAATAAAAGTGTGGTGGCGACTCTTGTTTTGTGTGTTAAGTCAATCAATAGCTTAATCTCAAATTTTCCCACTACACCTGGCAAGAAAGATAGGATGGATGTTATTGCAAAGGTTATCTTCCAGTATGGAAAGAACTCCTCCAACACCAAAAACTTGCACAAACATTTGAAAGTTTGGTTCAAGATTCTTCTAGACTAAATTCATCACAGACCCTCAACAAAATCCTCAAATTATATCAACACCGACTAGAAGTACATGTTCTAGTACCTTTCTTCTGGCACAAAGATGAACTTGTCCTTCATACTTTTCAAGCATCTGAGGGAATTGGTTAGAGAAACAAGGGATGGAATTACAAAGCCCAGAAAATGGGTACCTCTAGGAAGATTAATTTCTTATATCCTTTTTGAAAACAAGTTGGTTCAAATGCTGATGGACATAGGTTTGACCAAAGAAGTGGAATTTGATGTTGGTAAGACCTTCAATGGAAGGAATTTGAAGAACATATCAATAATCTATGCTGTCATTGACCCTTTAGAACTTTTGGATAAGAAGAGTGTTGGTTCCAGAAGGATTCCCGTTGATGACTTCCCCTTTTTCACCAAGGAAGATCCTCAAGATGTTCTGGAATCCCACATAGCTGATTATCTGGCAACAGGTGTAATGCCAGTGGCTTACTCCTTTGACGAGTTACCTGAAACTTATCCTCATTTTTACTCCTTGAAGAGGAAAAGGAAGTCCAGGTCTATTGGTGATGGACCCTCTAGAACTACTTAGCCCCCAACCAAGATTGCCAAAAATTCTGACATCTTAAAGGACACTATGGGATCTGGAGAAGCTATTAGTTCTAGGAACTCCAGGGCTGCTGAAGCCGTTACACCTCAAACCAAGCCTAATTGTAAGTCCCCTATGACCAAGACTTCTTTCCATTTAGCTCGTTCTGCTTTTACTATTTCATATACTCCTCTTCAACAATCTCCCATTCCAACTCCAACACCCAATTACATTCCTTTTGGAACTATCACAACATCCATCTCAAAACAACCATCAATATTTGTAACAATCGCCACTCAAATACCTAATGTATCTGTTACCATCCCAATACCAATTCCAAAAATATCTGAATCAACCATTACTACTACCATTCCAATTATTTTTGAAACAACAATAATCACTGTTCCAGTAACCACAACAACTGTACCACCATAAATTAAACCAACCATTATCAACCATCTAAACAACCCACTATAACAACTGAACAACCAACTGAACCATCACCACCACCACCCACTAAACCAATCCCCATTGATCCTTAACCTAATATTTCAGATAACTCATCTTCTGACACAATTAACTCTACTTCATCCTCTGTTTATATCACCATACCAGAAGCCCGTGCCTTTTCAGAAGACACCCCAACTCCACCAACTCCACCCCCTCAACCAAACCCAGTTGATGAACCTATCATTGACACTTTCTGGGAACGCCTAAAAACTAATGAACCATCAACTCCTGACTCTTCTGACCAAACCATTCACATCTCCTCTGACCATGAAATTGCACTTGGCGACTCTATTGGGGAGTAGTCCCTAGTGGGTTGAGCCTAACTTGTTTATTTGTGTTTTATTATTATCAGTTGTTTGCTTTTGTTTTTTGGTTCTTGGTGATCTCTGAGTGGTGAGATAAGTCATATACTCGGACTTGAGAGCACAATAAGATAAGATAGTGGTATAGTCATGTTTGGCTTAAGCGAAGTTAATCCTTAATAAGCTGACTTGAGATCCCCGACTCAGTGGAGGCCTCCTTGAGGGTAAATATACTAAACAGGTAAGTTGTGAAGGCATTTTACTTTCAACCTGAGATCCTGAGAAGTTGAGGACCTTAGAACCCTTTAACCCATCTTGGCTTTTTCAAGACGTAGTGCGGTGACTATTCAGGTGTAGACTTGGATTAATTGTTACACGATACTACACTCAGACGAGTTTCTCTTAAGAATATTATTGGCTGACGAGTAGTCGTATAAGCCTGTAATATCCAAAAGATGGAATCATGACTCTGGGAACTTTGTAGAACCTTTTTGTACAAGTGATTTACCCCTAGTACATACCTTGTGGGTGGTTCTTACCCTTGACTCATGCTCGCAACGTCGAACCCTTGAACCTTGTTTGTGATTGTTGCATAATCATGCACTCATGCATTCATGAACATCCTATTTCACTCTTTTTACAAACATCACAGATATTGTGATCATGGATATTGGAAGGAGAAACACTCAGAAGTACAGTTTTAGAGCTCCTGGTCTTAAAGAATTGAGAAAGTTAGCATCCTTAGTGGTTGATCTTGTGGATTTCAAATCTCTCTATGGAAGACTTTTGGATATTATTTCCACCAATGTTGAAGATGGAATTCTTAATACTCTAGTGCAGGTTTATGATCCTATCTACCGGTGCTTCACTTTTCCAGATTATCATCTTATGCCTACCTTGGAAGAGTATGCATATCTTATGGGTGTGCTAGTTTCTGACAAAGTTCCCTTTAGCGGTTTGGAGGAGGTTCCTAAATCACAAGTCATTGCAGCAACTATTCACTTGGGGAAATCTGATATAGATGCCAATTTTATTGTCAAAGGAGGCATTCAAGGGTTGACTTCAAAGTTCTTGATGGAGAGATCTTCTTTCTTTGCTAGTTCTGGTAGCATGATGGCTTTTGAAGCTATTTTGGCTTTACTCATTTATGGACTAGTCTTATTCCCTAATATTGACAACTTTGTTGATGTTAATGCTATTCGGATCTTCTTGATTGGGAATCTTGTTCCAACTTTGCTTGGCGATACTTATTTCTATATCCATCATAGGACTTCCAAGGGAAATGGTACTATTATATGTTGTGCACCTTTACTATACAAGTGGTTTATTTCGCACTTGCCAGAACAAGAGTTTTTTAAGGTGGTCTCAAAGGATCACGTCTCTTACCAATGTTGACATCACTTGGTATTCTTTCGTATATGATAATGTCAAGATCATTGATAGTTGTGGGGAGTTCTCAAATGTGCCTCTTCTTGGTACACAAGGAGGAATCAACTACAACCCTAGTTTAGCAAGACGTCAGCTTGGGTACACCTTGAAAGATAAACCAAATAACATTCTGTTGGAGGGTTTGTTTTTCCAATAAAGGAAGGATACTCAAGATTTGAAGAAGAGGATGGCTCATACTTTCCACAATATCCATAGAAAGGGGAAGGGTGAGCTTGGAAAACAAAATTGTATAGCTTTGGAACCTTATACTCTTTGGGTGAAGGAGAGAGCAAGGGAGCTCAAGATTCCTTATGCTTATGAGAAGCGCATGTCTCTAGTGGTTTCCAAACTACCTACTATTCCTACTGAAGATGTGAAATAACTTCAAGAAGCTTTATCCAATATGAAGCAAGAGAGGGATATTTGGGAAGACAAATTTCATGCTTCAAACCTTGAGAAGATAGAGTTGCAGAAGTAGTTGAAGGAAAAAAGAAGATTTGATAGAGTTGTTTAAGCAATATACTGTGAAAAGGCAGAGAGAGGATTTATTTTCCTCTACCAGTTTACCATCTCATCCTCCTACCTCAGGTGCTTGGAAGGGCATTGTGGACCAGCTTCTGTTAGAGAAAGCTACTATGAAGGATACTTATGAGAGGGAGATCAATAGGCTTAGGATGAAGTATCAACATGGAGTTGGATCGTCTTCGGATGTGGTTCCTTAGGACTATTAGGATCTATCTTTTTCCTCTTGTATTTAGGATCTTTTGAAACTTGTACTTCAAATTGTAATCCTTTCCAATTATCAATGAAATGAGAATTTTTCAGTATTTCAAAAGTGTTATTTCTTTATGATATCTTAAAGTTCCTTGAAAACTAAATGAAAACATTTGCATATCATGCATCATTCTGGATTTGGTCTTGCTTTTGAGGGTTTTACAGGAGTCTTATTGCTTTTCTCTTGGTATTCTCAGAAGTCAAGTTGTCTCGCCCGTACAACACTTGAGTTAACTATCAAAGGAAAATGGATCATCTAGAGCAAGAAAATCGAGAACTCTGCGAAGAGGTGACAACCCTCAAGGCTGGGATGGAAAAACTCAATGCTTTGGTGGAATCTCTAGCCGCTCTCCAGAATCAATCTCCTCATCCTCCTCCTACTCCTCTGGCAACTCAGCCTCAAGCTACTGTGACTTCTGAAGTTGTGTCAGTTCCTGTTTCTGTGGCCCTAATCAGTGCTCCGCCACATCAAATACCCAATGGTTATCCTTGGGGCATGCCTTTGAATTTTTTCCTGAAGGTTATAAACCCGTTATTGAGGTTCCTACTGTACAACCTGTCATGACTATTCCTCCACCTGTGGTTCATGTTGTTCCACAAACTGAAGAGCCTATTTTTCATGCTGAGCCCAGTGAAAGCTTGGGTGTTTATCAAAGGATGGACGAATTCCAAGACCAGTTCCAAGAGATGCAGAAGGAAATTAAAGCTTTAAGGGGGGAAAATTGTTTGGGAAAAATGCTCATGATTTGTGGCTTGTTCCCAATGCAAAGATTCCTGCCAAATTTAAAGTTCCCGATTATAAGAAATATAAGGAAAATACTTGTCCTCAAAGTCACCTTGTGATGTATGCAAGGAAAATTTCCACTCAAACATATAATCATCAGCTCCTAATCCACTATTTTCAAGATAGCCTCATAGCCGCTGCTCTTAAATGGTACATGGCATTAGACAATACTCAGATTCACACTTTCAATGATTTAGGGGAAGCGTTTATTTGACAATACAAATATAATTTGGATATGGCACCAGACCGAGATCAACTTCGTGCTATGTCACAAAAGGAGAAAGAAACTTTCAAAGAATACGCTCAGAGGTAGCGTGAAATTGCTGCTCAGATTAGTCCTCATTTGAAAGAAAAAAAGATGACCAAGATATGGTGGCTAGTGCACCCAATGACTTTACCGAGATGGTAAACATAGGTATGTGTATGGAAGAAGGTGTCCAAGAGGGACAATTGGTTAAAGATGGTAATTTTGTGGTAATCCTAAGAAATATGGGAGCGGATTTTCTAAAAAGAAAGAGGGAGAGTCTAATGCCACTTCCAAAGAAAGGCATAGAAGGCACCAAGGAAGGAATAATCATCATCAACAACAGGTGGCCTCAGTCATGCCTGTTATTAACACTGCTTTGGTTGCTCAAGCAACTCCAGCTTATCAACCCCAATTTCAACAACGAACTCATTAACAACATAATCAACAGAACCACACTCAGAAGAAAGCTCAATTTAATTTAATTCCTATGTCGTATGCTGAATTGTATCCTGCTCTGGTACAAAAGAATCTTTTGCAAACTAGAGATCCACCGCCTGTTCTGAAAGATCTCCCTTGGTGGTATAAATCTGATCATTTTTGTGCCTACCATCAAGAGGCACCTGGTCATGACATCGAGAATTGTTTCGCACTAAAGGCTAAAGTTCAGAGGTTAATTCGAAGTGGTATTTTGTCCTTCAAGGATCTTGGACCCAATGTCCAAGCTATCCCGTTGCCCAAACATGAAGGCGCCAATGTGAACATGGTAGATGGTTGTCCTGGAAACTATCGCGTCTTTGATGTTAATTTGATTAGAAGATATTTGGTTGATTTGCATGTCAGTTTGTGTAGACTGAGTTATTATGAGCATGATCATGTTGCTTGCCGAATTTGTTCAAGAAATCCTCGATGATGCTTTGTGGTGAAGAGGGGTCTTCAGGAAATGCTAGATCAGAGGCTTATCCAGATTACTCGAGAAAGGGATGATTATGATCATGAAGTGGATGTCATAGTTCCATATTTTAATATACTTGAGCCGGTTAAAGTTGCTAATAACAGTCTAAAGTCGTCTGTATCTCCTTTGATTATTTGTCTGTCAGGTTCTACTCCCTATGATTCTGACAAGGTTGTGCCTTACATATATAATGCTACTATGATTTAAGATGACAAGGAAGTACCCATTCCCTCTCTCTCTCTTCTGTTGTCAATATTGTTGATGTTAGTAGAGTGACCGGTAGTGGTCGTGTATTTGTTGCTGCTCCCAAGAAGGTTGATGATGTCTCTAATAAGCCAATTCAATTTGAAATTCCTGTCGTACAATCTAAATCTAGATTTGTAACAGGGCAGTCTAGTGGTTCAAATTATAATTCTGATGATGAAGTTCTAAAGCTGATTAAAAAGAGTGAATACAAGATTTTTGATCAACTTCTTCAAAATCTATCCAAAAATTTCGTCCTATCTTTGCTGATGAATTTTGAGGTTCATAGAGAGGCTTTGAGGAAGGTTTTAGAACAAGCTTACGTAGACCATAATGTTACCATTGATCAATTTGATGGTATTTTTGGCAACATAACTACTTGCAACAATTTAAGCTTTAGTGATTAAGAGCTACCCGAGGAAGGAAGGAATCACATTATGGCCTTGCATATTTCAATGAATTGTCAAGAAGATGCATTATCCAATGTGTTGGTCGATACTGGTTCCTCTCTGAATGTAATGCCCAAGTCCACTATGTCAAGGCTTTATTATCAAGGCACTCCGATGTGATACAACGGAGTTGTTGTCAAGGCTTTCGATGGATCCATAAAAACTGTTATAAGGGAAGTTGATCTCCCCGTGAAGATAGGTCCTCAACCCTTTCAAACTACATTCCAAGTTATGGACATCCATCCTGCATATAGTTGCTTGTTGGGCCAACTGTGAATTCATGAACCTGGAGCAGTCACCTTAACTCCATCAAAAGTTAAAAATTGTGAAAAATGGAAAGTTGGTCGTAGTAGGTGGTGAGCAAGCCATGCTGGCGAGTCATCATTTATCTTTCTCTTATATTGATGCTGATGAGACTGTAGGAACTCCGTTCCAAGCTCTCTCAATTATTGACAATGGTGTTAAGAATAATGGGGCATCTATTTCTTCCTTGAAAGATGCACAACAAGTTGTGGTAAGCTGTCAAGCTGTTGGTTGGGGTCGAATTGTTGAGCTTACTGAGAACAAAAACAGAGCTGGTTTGGGATTTTGTCCTGGTGCAACTAGAAGAGAATTGAAGCGCAATCAAGAAATATTCCATAGTGTTGGGTTTATTTATTCTGGAGATCAAAATGTTGTTGCTATTATTGAAGATGATTCAGAAGAAGACATGTCAAACTTTGTGACGCACAGAGTGATCCATCACAATTGGAGTGATGTTGACATTCCTTCTATTTTGCACGTTTCAAAGTAATTTATTTTTTGTTTTCAATGATCCTTTCACTATGCCCAAGGTGAAAATGAATATGTCTGGGCTTTCTTTCAATTTTTAATATCAAGAATAAAATTTTATTTTGCTTATCCATATGTGTTTTTTATCTTTTTGGTTTTTCTGGAAAATGGTAACCTAAAAAACCAAAAGATAATAAAAATAATTTGAATATCTGCATAATACTTGCGCATTTATCTATTTCCTAAATTCAATATGTAGATTGATTCATGATAAACCCATTGAAAACAATGTCCCTATGTCATCTCCCAACTTTGAATTCCCTGTGTTTAAAGCTGAAGAATAGGGTATTGAGGAAATTCCTGATGAGATTTCTCGATTGCTTGAGCACGAGGAGAAGAACATTCCACCTTATAAAGAGCCAGTGGAAGTGATCAACTTGGGTTTTAAAAAGGACAAGAAAGAAGTCAAGATCGGGGCACTACTTCAGCCAGATGTTAAGAAGAGGATAATAGAGCTTCATACATGTATTATGGAGCATAGATTGCCTTTAAAGCCAGAATGTCCGCCAGTAAAATAGAAATTGAGAAGAACTCACCCTGATATTGTTGTTAAAATCAAAGAGGAGGTTTAAAAGCAGATCAATGCAAGTTTTCTTGTTACCGCTAAATATCCTCAATGGGTGGCCAATATTGTGCCTATTCTAAAGAAAGATGGTAAAGTACGGATGTATGTTGATTACAGAGATTTGAATAAAGCTAGTCCGAAAGATGATTTTCCATTGCCACATATTGATATGTTGGTAGATAATACAACTATATTCAATATCTTCTCCTTTATGGATGGTTTTTTCGGCTACAATAAAATTAAAATGGCACCCGAGGATATGAAAAAAAAACAACGTTTATTACACCCTAGGAACATTCTACTATAGAGTGATGCCCTTCGGTTTGAAAAATGTTGGTGCAATGTATCAGAGAGCCATGACTACTCTTTTCCATGATATGATGCACAAAGAGATAAAAGTCTATGATCGCTAAGTCGAAGACTGAAGAGGATCATGTTGAGTACTTGTTGAAGCTATTTCAGCGTTTGAGAAAAGTTTAAACTTCGCTTGAATCCTAACAAATGCACTTTTGGTGTTCGTTTAGGAAAGCTTTTGGGTTTTATTGTCAGCCAAAAAGGTATTGAAGTCTACCATGATAAAGTCAGAGTTATTCAAGAAATGCTTGCACCCAAGACAGAAAAACAAGTTAGAGGATTCCTTGGGCGTTTGAATTATATTTCTAGGTTTATATCTCACATGACTTCCACTTATGGGCCAATCTTCAAGCTTCTTCATAAAAACCAAGGTTGTGTTTGGACAGAGGAATGTCAAAAAGCTTTTGATAGCATCAAAGAGTATCTTCTTGAACCTTCTATCTTATCTCCTCCAGTGGAAGGAAGAACTTTGATCATGTATTTAACTGTGTTGGGAGAGTCCATGGGTTGTGTCCTTGGTCAATAAGATGAAACTGGTAGAAAAGAGTATGCCATCTATTATTTGACAAAACATTTCACAGATTGTGAGTCTCGGTACTCAAGGCTTGAAAAAACGTGTTGTGTTTTAGCTTGGGATGCTAAACGTCTATGTCAGTACATGATAAATCATACCACTTGGTTGATATCCAAAATGGATCCAATCAAGTACATTTTTGAAAAGCCTGCTTTGACTGGAAGGATTGCTCGTTAGCAGATGTTGTTATCTGAATATGATATTGAGTACCGTACTCAAAAAGCAATTAAAGGAAGTGTTTTGGTTGATCATTTGGCTCACCAACCAATTGATGATTATCAATCCATCAGGTTTGACTTCCCTGGTGAAGATGTTATGTATTTGAAAGCTAAGGATTGTGATGAACCGTTACCCAAAGAAGGAACAAATCCCGAATCTCGATGGGGTTTAGTGTTTGATGGAGCTGTTAATGTTTATGGTAATGGAATTGGGGCAATCATTATTACTCCTTGGGGTTCTCATATCCCTTTCACTACAAGATTGATGTTTAAATATACGTACAACATGGCAAAGTATGAAGCTTGTATTATGGGTCTTGAAGAAGCCATTGATTTGAGAATTAAAACTCTTGATTGGTATGAGGATTCAACCCTGGTGATTTATCAGATGAAAGGTGAATGGGAGACTCTTCAGCCTGGTTTGATTCCTTATAAGACTATTCAAGGAGGTTATTGACCTTGTTTAATAAAGTTGAATTGTATCATATACCTCGTCTTTGGCCACTTTGTCTTTTATTATTAAAGTGAATCGTTGGAATGACGTGCCTAAGATTAATGTTATGTGCCTTGATATACATGCTCATGTGTTTGCGGCAGAAGAAATCAAAGATGATAAGCCTTGGTATCATGATATTAAATGTTTCCTCTAAAGTCAGGAATACCCGCTTGGGGGCATCCAACAAAGATAAGAAGACTTTGAGAAGACTGGCGAGCAATTACTTTCTGAATAAAGATGTGTTATATAAGAGAAACTTTGACATGGTCTTGCTCAGATGCGTGGATAAACACGAAGCAGACATGTTAATGCAAGAAATTCATGAAGGATCCTTTGGTACTCATGCCAATGGACATGAAATGGCTAAAATGATGTTAAGAGCAGGTTACTATTGGCTGACAATGGAATCTGATTGTTGTAAATATGTGAAGAAGTTCCAAAAATGTCAGATTTATGATGATAAGATCCATGTGCCTCCGACTCTTCTCAACGTTATTTCATCTCCATGGCCTTTCTCTATGTGGGGAATTGACATGATTGGTATGATTGAGCTCAAATCTTTGAACGAACATCATTTCATTCTGGTGGCTATTGATTACTTCACCTAGTGGGTTAAAGCAACATCTTATGCTAATGTGACCAAGCATGTTGTGGTAAGGTTTATCAAGAATCAAATTATCTGTAGGTATGGCATTCCCAGCAAGATCATACTCATAATGGATCGAATTTGAACAATAAGATGATGAAAGAGTTGTTGATGATTTCAAGATTGAACATCATAATTCTTCTTCTTACAGACCTAAGATGAATAGGGCTATTGAAGCTGCGAATAAGAACGTTAACAAGATTATCCAGAAGATGGTTGTGACTTATAAAGATTGGCATGAGATGCTCCCATTTACTTTGCATGGGTATCGTACATTCGTTCGCACTTCAACAGGGGCAACCCCTTTCTCACTTGTGTATGGCATGGAAGCAGTGCTCCACGTAGAGGTTGAGATCCCCTCAATGCGAGTCTTAATGGAGACTAAGTTGTCCGAGGTTGAATGGTGTCAAAGAAGATATGATCAGTTTAATTTGATTGAAGAGAAGATAATGACGGCTTTGTGTCATGGCCAGTTATATCAGCAAAGAATGAAGAAAGCTTTTGATAAAAAGGTTCGACCTCGTGTATTCAGAGAAGGCAACCTCGTCCTCAAAAATATATTGTCTTTTAATGCTGATTCTAGGGGCAAGTGGACTCCTAATTAAGAAGGCATATATGTTGTTAAGAAAGCCTTATCTGGAGGTGCATTAACTCTTACAACTATGGATGGCAAGGAGCTCTCTCGTCCTGTGAATGCCGATGCAGTCAGGAAATACTTCGTCTAGAAAAATAAAAGAACAGCTCGCAAAGTTGAAAACCTGAAAGGGCGGCTTAGGCAAAAATGAGCGTCTCAGTGGGCTGAAAACCCGAAAGGGTAGTCCAGAAAAAAGTTACAGACATAAACAGAAAATAATTATCCCGGTAGATTGCAAACCTGATAGGGCAATCTAGGCAAAAGTTAGGGATTATTGCAAGTAACTACATCAGGCCAGACTTAATCAATTGAAGCAACATTGTTCATCAAGGATTCTTATTCTCAACATTCTCGACGGAAGTTTTGAGCACAGTGGAATTCAAAGTTGTTAGGGAGAATAGTGGACATTGTATTTCAATGTAGCCTTTTGCTTTATTTACCATTTTCCAATTTTTTAATAATCCATGGACTCACGCCATTTGCAGACTGTCATTCTATTAATAAAATTTGAGCCTTTGTCCATTTGTTAGCAATTCTTATATTTGTTTCTGTTTTGCAAAATTTCATTTATTTTTTATAATAATTTTTTAAACAAAAAGATAAATAATAATCATACTTTTGAAAATTACAAAAATATTTTCCTTTGATTTGTGAGCATTTATTCCAAGAATGGTCAAATCTCGAAGTGCAGAACTCGATGTTCTCTCAAGCAGAGTTTGTTCTTGTGAATGTATTCAGGTAGTGGGTTTCCTCCAAGTTGATATGATATGCTGGAATTTGTAATCCATATTCTCCCATTTGTTAATGTTATTTTTTGGAAGACTCAGGTGCTGTTTACCCCAATTGATCTTTCCATCCCCTTAACAGAGTTAATACAAGTAGTATCCCTCCTAGAGGTTGATATTCCCTGAAGAGTTTTGCTTTGTGTGTATCCCTAACAAGTCTTCATTTTCCTGTAGCGGGGTTTGAGTGGTTTTTCTTTTCCCCAAGATGAGTTTGGAAGATTTGAGTTGTTGTGTTTCCCCAGCGGATCTTTCCATTCCGTTTAAGCGAAGTTCATGTTGTTATCCCTTTAGTGGATTATCTATTGAACGATGGGTTCTCCCAAGCAGTATCTTCCTCTCCCCAGAGATGTGAACCTTGAAGCATGATTTTGTTCCTTCAGTGAATTCTGTTTATCTCCAACTGAACCCATAGCAGGATCTTCAGTCGGATCTCCAGTGGTATTTCCATCTTGTTGAGATTTACCCGAGTATTCGGTTGTACTGTGGTAAATGGTCATCCCCAGTTTATCTTTGTGCATGTTTCGTCGGCATATACATACATGCATACATTCATTCATTCATACATACATCATGCATAGCTGAATGAAGATCCATGCTCATCCTACATTCCTTGGTGTTTCTTATCCACTTTCTCTGGTGGTGTTATCCCCACAGAGTGTGTGTATCCTCTTTCCATTAGAGTGTCTACCTTAAGCATAAAGTGTATATACTTTCTAATTCCCCACTGAGTTTATTCTTTGTGGGAGGGTTTTGCTTTAGTTTTTCTTTCCAGCTTATTTATCTGGATGGAACCACTCCCCAATTGAGTTATTTCCTCATTGGGTATAGTCTTGTTTGACCGTTTCTCTCCAGTTTGTTCCTGGATTAAACTTTGGTCTCATGCAGTAATTATTTTTGAATCTCTCTAGGTTGTGAAACCTGGATGATGATAAGGCATTTATTTTGCACCTTTGAGGATTTATTTTCTTCAGCAGAATTCTGTTTATGATTCCCCATCAAAAGATAAAGATTTTGTTTCCCCAACAGTGTTGTGGTAATACTCTCTTGGAATCTTTTGTCTGACAGCAAGTGGCTATCTCTTTATTAGAGAAGCTTGTATGTTCCTAGCATTCTGGTCCTTTGTGTAACAACAAGTGGCAATCTCTTTACTCTGGGAAGTTTGTATGTTACCAACTTTTGAGCAATGACAAGTGGCAGTCTCTTTGAGAAGCTTGTTTGCTATTTCAACCTTCTGAGTGACAGTAAGTGGCGATCTCTTTATGCGAGAAGCTTGCATATTCCCAGCATGGTAAACCTTTTGCAATTACAAGTGGCAGTCTCTTAGAGAAGCTTGTTTGGTATCTTCACCTTTTGTGTGACTTCAAGTAGTGGTCTCTTTATTTGAGCAGGTTGTATGTCCCCAAATATCAATTTGTATATTCACATTAAATGGCATCTCTCCAGTTTAACCTCGTTGGAGAAGTTTATTGTGAAATCCTTGATTCTCATCCAATCAAGTGAAGCCCTAGACTCGTTATTTGAACAGGTGGCATCTCTTTATTTGAGAAGATCATTGCGACTCCATCAACTTTTCCATCAAATGGTATCTCTCTGGTACTCCCGTTAGAGAAGTTTGTTGTGAAATCCTTATCATTACTAATAGATGGTTGTCTCTTTATTTGAGGAGTCTATTGTGCAATCTAACCTGCCTGTATCTCTTTTGAAGATCCCCGGTAGAGTTATTAATTCCTAATTCCTAACAGGTTGCATTCCCTTTAGCAGAGACAACTTATATTTGGTCATTTTTCAAGTTTGAAACTTGATTAGAGAAGAAGTCGAGCCATATCCTAATAGTTGAAGCTTGTTATCAATTCGACTTGGTTCATTATTTGAACAGGCATTTATCTCCTTAATTGAGAGGACTGTTGTATGATCTGACCTGCTCACATCTCTTTTGAGTATCTCTGAAAAAATTATTGTTTATCTCCAGCAAGTGGCTATCCTTGTGAAGCTTGTCTATTACCCTTTTCAAGTTTGAGACTTGATTAAAGAAGAAGCTGAGCCCTATTCCAATAGTGGAAGCTTATTATCCGGTTAATACTTGTCTACCTAGGAGTTTATTCTCCCGTAGAGCAAGGGACTTTCCTTTTAAGGATCCCCAGTGAGTTCCATATCCTCTTCGTTTTTTTCTCACTACCTATCTAGGGTTTCACTCCCCAATAGAGTCAGTGATCCTTTGCCTCACCGGGTTTATTCCCCCGTTGGAGTTGGTATCTTTTTGCTGCTTACATTGTTAAGTTTTCCCCAGTGTAATCTTCCTTTGTTGTCCGCTCTAACTATGTTTTGGTTTATTTCCATGCATAGTTATCCCCGAGTCGAGTCTTTCCCCAGTGATTTATTTTCCTGGTGGATCTCCTCTTTTCTTCTTTATTTCTAGCAATTTCAAGTCGTAGCTTCATCTACGCACTTTTCGCATTTCTTGTGGAATTTTATATTCCCCAGCCGTGTCTCTTCTTGTTTTTCCCTACGGAGTTTCTTTTTCATTTGATAAGTTTCTCCAGCAGTAGTTTGTCTCTTATGGTACCTTTTTCCACGTAGTCCTGGGCATGCATTCATATCATATCATATCATAAACATTTTACAGTATCTTAGGGTCAAAAACCGGGTCTTCTGTATTTAAGTCTCTTCAATCTCGTCGAGACGAAGATGTCAATCTTCATTTCTCCGGATAGAAGAAACTTAAATAGGGGCATCTGTCATACCCTAATTTTTAGCCCTAAGATCCCACCTCATTTGCATCTTTGCAATGAATCAAGGTCACAAACTTGGTTGTCTCCTAACCCTCTCATTTTTGGGTTGCCTTTGCAGAGAACATCAAGCACCTCTTTGTGTCTTTTATCATTTTTTGTACTTAAATGCTTTATGATTAACTAACCACTAATCAAAATACAAAAAAATATGCTTTGTCCCCTTTGTTTCTTTTGCAAGGTAGGGTTTGGAATCAAGAGTATCAAGTAATTATCTTCTCAACTAGGGTTTGAGTTCCTCAAGTCAAAGTGTGGTCCACCTTTCATTTTCAAAGGCAATTCATCAAGGCATGACCTATAATCTCAAATCATAAAGTCTCAAGCATCATTCAACTTCATTTGATCAAAGATACTTCAAAGTTTGATAGCTTGTTTCTCAAGAAATTTCAAAGGTTCATGTGTTTATTTCCATGCCTTCATCAACAAGTTTCCTCAAGCCATTGCAAGTTTCATCAAAGGAAAATCAAGAGCACATCATTTTGAGTTCATATGTTCATCAATGTACCTTGAAAGGCAAGGAAATGTGCAAGGTTGCAAGCTTGTTTAGTACCTGATAATGTTAAGTGATGATTTGTGATGCAAAACGACAAAAAATTGGAGGGAATGCACTGCGTTTTAGCTGACTTCACATCCAAGAATGATCACACTTTGCTTGCTCATGATTCACACGTTTTGCAATGATTTTTCACATGTATGAGCTCCATTCACCTCAGCTATAAATTGAGAAATCATTTGCACTGAATTCCAAGCTTAGAAAGCCCCCAGAACCTCTGCTCGAGCTCCCACTTTGCACTGAATTTTTGAGTTTTCGTTTTCAAATTCTAAACTCTTTCAACCTTGTTTCTTCATTCCATTAGCTCATTCGGTCTCCTCTGAAGCTTTTGCAACAAATACTAAGCTCTAAGACTCACTGAAGTGCTCTAACCAGATCCAGCTTTCAACACCTCTGATCATCATTTAGACAAGGTAGTTCTGAGCATCTTTTGGACTCAAACAAGTTACCACAATGTAGCCTCACTTTCTCTGATCGGTTCCCCTAACTTACCTTGAGTTGATTGTTCACATTTGGCATTTAATTTCTCTTCTCGTGTTTTCTTTTTTACTGAGTTTTCTTTAAAATTCTCTCTGCTCACTTTCAATCAATGGAAATCAAGCATGAGATTATGTACGCACTGATGAAACAATCACAATGGTGGTGATTTTGTGACATAAGCTTACAAAATGCCAAACTCTAGTGAGCAACTCACCGGAGAAGACGTCCGGAGGTGCTCCCACGGTGGCCCGAAGTTGTTTTAATTTGAAATTGATCCAACGTGTTATTTCATTTAGAGTACACCATGTTTCTTTAGATCCTGACCTTTGGATCAATATTAAATGAGATTTGATGGCTACACGCGTGTTTGAGTACCAGCCTTTGATATGATCTGATGGTTGTGTTTTTTTTGTAGCTTTTTTATTTCATTTTTTATTTGTTTTAATTTCTCATTTATTTTGAAAAATCATAAAAACTAGTTCCCTTAACCTTTTTCACTCCATTTTTTTCTATAATTTTCAATAAATATTTTCTATCTGATGTGCATTTTTTTCACATTTTTATTTCATGATTTGATATTTTCATTATTTTTCACATTTTTCATGCATTTTAATTTGTTTAAAAATACTTTTATGCATTTTTAAATTCTCCAAAAATTATTATATGATCCTTGACTTGTTTCTGACTTATCTTAATTTTCTTGAACACTTAATTGTTGTTTAGAGGCTTCATCTTGATTTTCTCTTTTATTTCCATTTAAAAATCATTTTTAAAATCCTTTTTCATGCATTTTATTTGTTTAATATTGCATTTTAGCTTGGTTATTGGTTGTTGCCTTGGATCATGGTTTCTTGATCAAAGTTTTCCTCAATTTTAATGGACTTTAGGTGTTGAGGTTGGATGAATCTTCATCAATTCAAACTTATCATTAAATGAATAATTGATTCATTTTTTGTGCTTTGGGTTGATGATAGGTTTAGTGCCTTAATACACCAAGAAATGTGATCGAAATTGATGATAAATGGATCTCAAGTCTTGATTCAATTTGCTTCCTCTCTTCATATTTCCTTCTCCTTCTTTTTTTATTTTTTTTTCTTTTCGCTTGATCAATTGGAAGATTTGGTGTCCATCTTGTTCATGATGTTTTGATTGATGCTTGATGAACTTTCATCATTTCAAATATACCATTCAATTGATCAATGATCATTGGAGGTACTTTGGATTGATGCATAAGTTTGTCCTAAGTTGTCACAAAGGATTATTGATGTAATAGACCAATCTTATTGCCTTAGTGCTTGATCCCTCCTTGGTTTTTACTTATGCAACATGTTTTAGGAGTATGATTTCTATCATATATCTAACATGTATGGTACATAAATTTTTATTGACCGGCCTCCCATAGTATGATCTTCCTAATAGATTGTGCTACGATTGCTTAACATAGCGCTAAATTTGTCCCGAATCGATTCCTTAACTCTAACATAAACACTAACAATATTATTGTGCTAACTTTTACTTTATGCCATTTACTTTTCTTGCACATTTAATATCTTGTCATTTAACTCCTTGTTCTTTACATTATGCCTTTATTTTTATCATTTACATTTCATATTGCTTATATTTATGCTTATTTTTCCTTTGTCCACTTGGACTTTTCTTTTCTTTTTAAATACATTAATAAAGGAAAAACCCCTAAAAAACTTTTAATCTCTCTTGGACTATGGCTACTATCATTTGCTTGACTTGGAGTTTGACCTATGGACTTAGAATTAGGTTTCCCATGCTTGGAGTTTGGTTATCTGAAACTTGGAAGTTTATCTGACACCATGCTATGCCTGGTACCTTGAGTTCCTCTGATACATGTGGCCTTGAATCAAGCTTGGAAGATTTATTTGTTACTCTGTGACTTTATTTATCTGGATTCTTCTTGTGATTATATGCTTATTGCTTGTGGCTTACTCTAGAGGAATGTGATTTTGGTCTTGACTCTCGTCAAGTGCTGGTTAGATTCTGGTTAGTACACTTGCACACACTCCCACTTTATTGCTTTTATTAGGATAATCTCTTCATCTCCTCCCCTTCTTAAAATTTCAAAATCTTCTCCCTTTTTCAAAACCTTATTGTTTTCCAACTTGAACCACTTTCTCAATAAACCTTGACTTTGTCAAGTGATTTTCAAACTCTTTTTCTTAAATAAATGCTAATTCATCTTAAGCATATTAAAACAATTTCAAAAGACTTAAAAAACACACAACTTATTCAAACTATTTTGTGCCCTTTTCCTTTTAAAAACCTTTTCTCAAGGATTAGACTTGAGTCATTTTCATAGTTGAGATGTGATTCTCCTATCCCCATAGTAATGATTGAAATGATGTTGATTCTTTTCCACTTGAGAGGGTTAGTGGCATACTTGTTGATTTTTATCCAAGTTAGAGCACTTATTAATAGTGATGCAAAGGTCCATTTTCACATACTTGTGGGTGATTAGTTGAGTTTTCTCCATAAAATGACAGTGTCTTTCCATTTTAAATCAATCAAAATAAACTCTTTTGTTATTTTCACCACGAACTACGAGATTTTGATCCTCCATTGCACTTTGTGGGTACGTACGCACGAGGCTCAGGAAGTCTTGTCAAACACCAAAAACCTTAAAAAAAACTTCTCTTCTCATCTCCCTAATCTTTTGCAAACAACCCATTTTAAGCCAAACATAGATTTTCAAGAGGTTCCTATAGAGTACTATAGATGTTTTGGGTGCTAACATTTTCCTATTGCATATGCAACCCCCTTACCCTTGTCTCTTTGTTTTATTAGTTTTGTTTTAAGACTTTTGTGGGTTTTATTCGCTCTTTTTCCATTCCCTTTGGAAACAATAAAGTGTGGTGGCGACTATTGCTTTTGTGAGTTAAGTTAATCAATAGCTTAATCTCCAATATTTCGCCGCTACACATGGCTACTTACAAAAGACTTTTGAAGAAAAGATATACACGAATGAGTGACAAGTTGTTGTTGATCGAGCATGACAAGAAATTCCTAGATTGGTTTAATAAAAGAATACCAACTGATCATAATGCATCCTAGACAATTAAATGGTTTTCGTACATGCCAAAATTTAATTTGATAACTTAGAATTCATATGACATTGGTCATTATACCTTTTATACAAAATTAAAAGATGGTCATAGTACAATGCAAAATATTGGGGTTATGGTTGAGGCCGAATCCATGTATTTCTCTAGTTAGAAAGATAGAATCCAATATTGGCATCTAGTGCGTTATATAATGTCATTGAGGAGATTTGGGAGATTTATTATAAAGGTGAGAAAAGTACACAAGAAGGGGGGTTGAATTGTGTTTTCCATTTCTTTAAATGTGCGTCTAATCAGAGTCCAGAATCTGAACTAGTGTTCAGATTCTGTTTAAACTTAGCAGCGGTGTTAACAAAAGCAAATAAATAAAAATAGAATACACAAAGATTTATACTAGTTCCTCTCTGACTGAGAGTAGTCCAGTCCCCTTGCTTCACATGAGATTTTCAATATAACTAAACCATGATTACAATCGCTTATGCATTCTGCATAAGTCTTTTACACTGCTCAGACCCTAGGTCCGAGACTTCCTGCTTAAGTCCTCCAAACTACACTCTTCTGCTCCAAGTCTAATGAAATGAGCCTCCTTGCTTAAACCCCTAAGGTTCAAGACTTACTGCTCCCAATTTCATGAACCGAGCCAACCTTCTCAAGCTACACTGGCCAAAGACTTCTTTACTTATGTCCTCACGATATAAGACTTTTGCCCAATCAATCCACTTGATTAAGTCTTTCATTGCTTAAGAACATAGCAAGAGACTTACATGGCTCAAGCATCTTAGCGAGGGACTTCCTTGCTTGTATCCCAATGATACAAGACTTTTGGTCAATCAATCTACTTGATTAAGACTTTCAATGCTCAAGCACTTAGCAAGAGACTTACATGCCTCAAGCATCTTGGCGAGAGACTTAATCTAAACTGCTAAACAAGTTTGGCAGAATAGAGAACAAGGTGTACATGATACTAATATCAGAGGTACGGGAAATAACCATAACAAAGACCTAAAGCTCTTAAAATTTCTAAGATATTTAATGTGTAATAAATCTTAAGGCTTTTACAATTATAACCTACAACAGAAAATCTGTATAAACTATAAAGTTGATAATTGCTAATCTTGTTACTCCATCTTCTGGTCAATCCTTGTTAAAGATTCAGTTTGAACCTTCAACCACTTATATAGCAGTTGCAGTAGACTAGCCGTTGGATGAGATAACTTTATCAGTGTCTTTGCTTTACTTCATAGTACAAGAGCCATTGAAGATAGATACACCAAAAGATCTTGATCCATTGTGTAACATGTTTAATTGTTAAGTCTTCAAGAAAATCCTGTATTATAGATCTGTTGGAGATGGTATCCGTAAAGCATGTTAACCTTTCTTGAGCCTTGTGAACTCAAACTCCAGCTGATAAATTGATTTGACAATGCAGCTTGCAGTACGGACAACTTCAGCTTTATCACCAACTCTGAACGATACCAAAATCCAATTTACATTCACTAAGTGTAGATACAATTATGCTTCTTTTGATGCCGAGACCTTCAACTTCAGAGTCTACGCCAGACATCACTTAGCAAGTGTTCTTCAGATTTTGTACCATCAGAAGCTAGCAATTCAGCTTCTCTCAAGTGTGCCTTTGTATATCAGATTTTGTATCTAATATTTACAAGTATTAGAACCCGCATATAAGAAACACACGTCAAATAAAACCATTTTGTTATCATTAAAACCCAAGGAATTTATGTCATGAACAAATCTTGTTCTAACAATCTCCCCCTTTTTATGATGACAAACATAAGTATTTAATAGAACAATGTTGGGCAGTTATAATTTTCTTTTCAACATCATAGTATGAGGTTTGTAAGCTCCCCCTGAGTCTAATAGTCCAAAGTTGAGTTCTTTGACCCACCCTAAGTATTACTTTCAAGAAAAAGTAATTTAATTTTCTTAGTAACGTCAGGGTCTAAGGTTTGTAAGCTCCCCCTGAGTCAAATAGTTCCAAGGTTGAGGTTTGTAAGCTTCCCCTTAGTTCTATATTTAAGAAAACCAAAAATAATATTTTAACTTCCTTTGGCAACAACAGAATACGAGGTTTGTAAGCTCTTTCTGCGTTTGATAGGCTAAGGTTGAGATTTGTAAGCTCCTCCTTAGTTATATGTACAAGAAAGTTAAAATGTGTCGCCCGGGCAAGATAACCATAATAATAGAAATTTAAATAACAAAATTGTAAATGACCATTATGTACATACTGAATAGGCTCAATGGGTTCAGTTTCTAATTAAATACTTACTATCATTTATCCCCCTTTTGTCACATAAAAAAGAATAAAAAAGAGAAAGAAAAAGAATTACAGTCATAAATGCATAACAGGCCATCATTACAAGATCAGTATCCAAGAATTGAAAAACGATTAAGTAACAAGGGTCATTAAGGATTATGTAATGCAATTATTGGTCGTAACAGTCCATAAAATCTAGTAAAGTATTTTTATTCCGTTGATTAGGATACTCAGAAGCCATTATAAAAGCAGCCAAAACCTAATTCATTTTCATCAACATCTACAAGAGTCATGAAGTCATCAGCTGAGAGCAACAAAGCTTCTGTAGTGACAGAGATCACATATAACTCTACAAGTCTGAGTGTCCAAAACCTTCAGAAACAAGCAGTTTCCGAGTCATCCACTAATGTGCCTATGCCCTCTGCAAAGATTACTTCAGACGAAGCTATGTCAACAGTTCCTCAACAACCTACAGAAGTAGGTTCTTCAGTAGCTGCTATGAAGACAAGAAGGAAGTCTATGAAGAGTTCAAGGAAAAGTAGGTTCAACAAGAGGTTTTACCATTCTATTATCCCAGAAGCAGACGAGGAAGATATTGGTGAGGATGAACTAGAAGTTGACTGTGGGAACTACTGTTCCTTCAAGGCAAAAGATGACTTAGATAGAGATCTATTCTAAGAACATACAATTCCTTTTGTAAAACTATTTTGTAATCCTTTAGCTTGATTAATGAAGATGTTTTTTGACCAATTTTTATTTATTTACAATGCATGCACACAACCACTTAACTCCACCTTTTGATTTCTGGTAAAACATTAATGAAGTAATACTGACACCAGAAGCAACAGTTAAACATGTTAAATATAATATTTACTATTGTTAAAGGAATCTTAATAGGTCAGACTGTTAGATAACATTTCCAAGAGTCATCATTAAAACATTGATTTGACTTAATCAATATTAAAATAACGCTCAAGACAATGAATGTAACAAGTCTATAAAAACTCATAGCAGACTCTCTCCCTTAATCAATTAATATTTAGAACACCAAGATGTATAAACAAAAAAAATCTGGGTTCCAAAGAGAGATTTCAGAAAGGAAGCCATACTAAATGCAGCAACTCAAGTAACCAAAAGCAAATCAGCAGCTGAAGGATCTACTAGCAAGCAAATGACTTCAGAAGTGCACACCTCTTTAGCATCCTTTGTGAAGACTTCCAGAAGAAGAACTTCTAAGTCCAAACGTAGAAACCATATGAGAAAGGAGGCTTTGGAGTTTTCTAAGGAAGAATGGCAAGATTATTTAAATAATGTAGACATATTAGATGATCCTAGGGAATACCTTAGGGCAAATCCAACAGACTAGAAAGTCTAAATAATTTGTAATATCTTCCAGTTTATTAAGGAGAATTGTTGCATGTTTTGAGTTCTTAATCTCATTTCTTTAATCCTTTAGAACAACAATAAATATATATAAATAACAGTTAAACTACACAACATCATGAACAAACACAAATTATTATTAAAATTGCTTAATACAAAGGTTCTAACAATTACAAGGCATAACTATGTAGAAATCTAACATCAGAATCTTTCATAGATAGCTTCAAACTTGTCTCTCCAGATTTTAGACAAATCAGCCTCTAAACTTATGATAACTCCCTACTAAACAAGTAATTCTGAAAGAACTCGTCTATAAGGAATGAAGAAAATATTTCTCTTATGAAAGGAAGAAAGAGTCCTCTTCAAATAGTCAAACATAACTTGAGGAAGATTAATCTACAAGTCTGGGTTGAGAAGTAGTAGCATATCTTTTTCAATAGGGTCCAAGAGGTCTAAATCCTTATCCTTATGCAGCAAGTTTGAATTCAGAATTTGATTCCAAACAACTGCATCAGGACAAAGATTTGAGGCCACTAATGTATTAGATGGATCTACAAAGATACGCCAAGTAGGAAGATAGTGTTCCCAAACAAGAGTTCCAGGGATTTCTCCAATTTAGTCATAATTGATCACATTAGCAATCTCTTTAGAGGTTACTGTTATAGAAACACCAGTTACTTTAGAAAGAATAGCACACTCAGAATTCAGCTCAACAATGGAGGCATTAGTCCAAAACTTTTTGACAAGATCTGGATAAGTGAAACCACATGGCATCTCAAAGTATCCATTCCATCTTTGTTCACACACAGTCTTCCAGAAGTTAAAATCCAACTTAAGCAACTCATAAAAATCCACAAACTTTTCATTGATGACAACCAATTAATTCAAAGAGGAATTGACTAGGAAACTCATCTCAAGTTTGGCTTGATTAGAACACAACCAAAGAGAAAACAAAAAGAAAAAGAACTGAACACGATTCTAAAGGAATAAGAATCTTGTCAAAAAAAATGGACACAAAATGATGTTTCACAAGACAGGGGATAAAGACAACAAATAAGGAGAAAGCATCATTAACCAAAGGTTCTTATCCAGTAGATCTCCTGAATCCACTAGATGATTTTCAAACTTATTAAATTTAAGTAACATAAGGGTTTTGGAAAAACCTTTTACTTAAACTGCTTTATCAGAAGTAAAGAATCTTCTTCTGAATCTCAGAGTCTGACAATTTTCAGAAGCTATCATCCATCAGAGTCTAGTAGATCTAGACTAAGAGAGAGATATCTTCTGTCAGTCATCTGTCTCCAAGATTCTATTCAAAACCAACATTTCCTCTTGAAACAAGAGTCATGAGAGATTAAAGAATATTGAATTCTTTTCTTTGATAGCTAACAAGTAGCAGTAACATCATAAAAAGTGAGGAAACTGTCTCCATAAATATGATAGTAATCTAGCATAATGAAATATTCAGTATAGATAAATACAACATAGTTAGTTCTTAAAGATTTTTGAAGATTATTTCAATAAAAGAACTTCTCTAGAAATCTAGCAGATATTTTGTATTAACATATACACAAACATCTCATTGAATCAAAAGATAAGCTAGAAAAGAACATAACCCTTTTTTGTTGTTTTCTCGGTCAGACTCGTATCAGTATTCAGATTTGACCATAGAGTCTGAACACCGCTTTGAGTGGATTTTGATTCAATGGTTGTTAAACCATTGACTCCACTTCTTCCACCAAACTCAGTACCTCTAGTACTTGAGTCTGTGATGTAGGCTCTTCGTCCATCAAATGTTGTAAATAACCTTTGATAAATGCCATGGAAGACGCCTCTGCTCCTTTCTTCGATATCTACAGCAAATACATTTGAACGATGATACTCATATTTCTATGAGACCATACATAAATTTCCAGACAGGCTTTCCTTTGCCTTATGCCACATTCTGATAGCAGTACCATGATTCATTCCAGAGTATCAATCTAGAGTAAATCATAATATGAACAAGATCTTATTCTTAGAAGAATCATTGATTTCATTGTCTTGGATTAAGACTTTAAAGTCTTTGATAAGCAAAGAACCAGATGATGTTAGCTATCAGAGAATGGCATAAAACAAATTAAAGCACCATCATGTAATTGCTTGCAGAACACGAAGAAGAATTGAAGGTTTCTCATAGACTTGTCCTTTAATACAAATTCCATGATGATCCTTAATCAAGGAGCAATTGAGTCTTTTAAGATATCACCTTAAAGAACATACTCCTTATTATCAAATATTGAAGCAAGATAGATTTGGTATAATCTCTTTCTCTTCAATACTTGATTTTTATTTCAAGACTCAGATGCTTCTTCAGAAGCATTAATGACTGGCAAAGCCAAATTACTCTTTCATCTGAATCCTGCACTAATGTTAGCTTCAAATGAATATGTAGTGAAGACCTCTGACATTAGGTTCTGGTAGTGTTTCTCCTTGATTTCAGATTTGGGAAATCAGCTGAAATACTAATATTTTAGAAGCTTTTGAAGTTACTCTTTTATCATCAGATGTCATATTTCACTCAGCCAGTTAAAGAAGTCTTCTGATTAGGAAGGTTAATTCCTCATCATCAGACATTCCATAAGAAGTATCCTTCAACAGACTTTACAAGAAATAATCTGATAGATAGCTTTTTTAAGTCTAATTCCATTTCTTTTATTTGAAGATTGTATGACAAACAGACAGAGCACAATAAATTCAAGTTGTATAAATTCTTGAATAACTGTGACCTAAGGTTTGAACCCAGAATAATCTTCTTAGAATTTTCTTGGAGAGATTTGATGAAGTGTAACTGGATAAACTTTAAAATTGATTCCCACAAATCTGAGCACAAGGATTCATGGTTAGTCCGAGCATCAGACATATCAATAATGTTGACATACTCAGAAGTGAGATAGAGCACCTACCAGAATGCAACTACCTCTAAAGATATTCAATAAGCTTCTTCTGAGCTGGTATAGAGATTTTCAAACATTGATCATCTCTACACCATCAACTTCTATAGTAATACTTTTCTCAAGGATATTCTATAGACCTTCATCATAACCTTTTATCAAGGCCAATGAGTTAAAAATATGTTTTGCTTATCCATCATTTAAATTCAGTGTGTCGCTACACGAAAAATGACACAGAGTCGCCACCGAATTTTATTTATCCCAGAGAGGGAAAGGGAAATATCGATAAAACCTTTAGGGAAAGAACTTGGTCATCGTAACCAAGTTTTGGGTTCAGAAGTCGGTTATGTGAGGGGGAAGTATTAGCGCCCCCTCACATTCATCGTACTCGATGGGAACCATCTAAGTTGTCTATCTCGAATGAGTGTTCTAATCTAAAAGTTTACTTGCTAAAGGGAAGGAGGGTTGGTTTTTTATTAGGGTGCTGGCCAAGGATTGGGGTCCTTGTGCCTACGTATCTATACTTCAAAGAAGTGAAGAATCAGAGTGTCCGTAGTTCGTGGGACTATGGTTAAAAAAAAGGAAGTTTGCTCGCTAGAATCATCGCAATCCTATGCCTACGTATTCTCAACGGGAATGAGAAATCAGAGCCTCCGTAGTTCGTGGGACTACGGGAAAGAAAATGGGAAGTTTGTGTGGACGATGCTAACATGCGTATTCTAGCAGTCAGGTGTATTGCGGCTCGTTCGTTGAGTCTTATGCGTTACCTGTTTGCGGTAGAACGGACGTAACATGCCCTTTTTGGGTGGCTCGTAGTTCGGACTACGATTTGTTGGTGTTTTTTATGGACGATGCTAACGTTCGCGCTCTAGCAGTTAGGTGTATTGCCGCTCGCTCGTGGAGTCTTATGCGTTACCTGCATTGCGGTAGAACGGAAATAACATATCCTTTTTGAAAAGTTTTTTTATGGAATCCCGAAGGATGAAAATATTTGGATTTGTGGGATTGTTTTTTGTTAGGATTTTGAAAAGAAGTTTAAGATGTGTGTTATACTTAAGTCTATGAGTAGAGGTGAATATTTTGAACGTCCAAGTCGAGCGCCTTGTGTTCAAAATACTCGGAGTGAGTGTAGGGAAGCTCCATTCTCACTCCTTCTCCACCACGTACTACATGCATCGTGTTTATTGAGTGTTTTTGGATTTTATTGAGAAAAATGCCACTTGATGTTGGATCAATGGTTTATTGATTATTAAGAAAAAGTATGATCAGGTGAATGCGAACAAGGTTGATGGCGATGCACGAGGCAATCGACTTACGTGTTGGGTTATGGCTTGATATGTGGATCAAGAATGCTTTTAGGGTTTGATCAATCCTAATTCCTAAGATAGCTAACTAGAAGAAACCAAAACAAAGGAAAGCAAGATAACAAAGTACATCAAATGGGGGGAGAGATACATGGAAAAAAAATACAAGGGAAGTAGATATGAGAAATGAAGGGTCTCGTTGTAAGAAAGACCCAAGAGTAAGCCAAAGGACCGAAATAAACCGAAATCAAAAGCAACAAATTTAGCTCTAAACTAACTTAGAGTGGATTCGTGTAGGAATCACTCTATGAGTAGCCGAGCAACAATCTATGTGTCCAAGTAGTTCTCGAAAGTTTAAAATCCAAAAGGGTATATATATAAAAAAATTATAATAGAAACTAATTAAAAAAAATGAAATAATAAAAATTATAATATAAAATCACATATAAAATTTTAACAAAAATATGGAAGAAAAGATAAGTAATTATATAAAACTTTTTAGTAAAAAACTATATATAAAACAGTATGTAAAACGTTACTGTATTAAAAACTATGTATAAAAACTTCTAAATATATATATATAAAACTTCAACTAGTATGCTACACTTATATATATAAAACAAAATGGAACAAGTGGTATGGAAATTTGAAACAAGGAACATGCATATATTTGTGTAAAACGAGACAGCAACAAAGGCAAACTTATAAAACCATATTAAATATACTGTTCCTAAGAAGACTTCAAACCACTTTATCTACACAATACAAACTTTAAATTATCATTATGAGAAATCTACACACAAAAATAGTAACATACTCACACTCAGGGACGGAGCCAGAAAATTTAAATTGTGGGGGCATATGATATAACTAATATTAAATATAAATTTGAGTTAAAAGATTTTTTTTATAAATAAAACAATTATACATATATTAAATTATTTTCCATCATTATCTCACTTTATTATATTATCTGTAAAAAAATCACAAACAAAATACAATTAAGTGCATGAGTTGTATTTTTATATATTAACAATGCGCATGCCAATTCAATTCTATTTTAAAAAATGATATATTATTTTAAACATTAAATATGTATTATTTAACCAATAAAAAATAATATTACTATTATAATATTTAAAAAAAATAAATATTATAATATATATATATATATATATATATATATATATATATATATATATATATATATATATATATATAGGGTCATGCTAACTAGTGCCCCAGGAGCACTGGCTAAGAATTATAAATAAGGAAAATATTGGATGTTTAGTTCATTAAATACACATAAGATTCTTAAAAAAAATTAATTAATTATGTTTTTAATGCATTGAATATACGTATTTAAAGAAAAAACATGTATTTATAATTTATTAAAAGATGTTCAACTTACCTTTTAAATCTCTTAACCAGTGCCCCAGGGGCACTCGTTAACATTTTCCATATATATATATATATATATATATATATATATATATATATGATATAAATTAATATTTATAAACTACTGGTGGTTTCAACAAGAGTCAAATTACACTGAACCAAATTAAAAAAACACAAGAGTTATTGCATTAAAAATATACTTAATTTGGTGTTATGTAATAGATTTTGTATATATATGGTGCACTAGTTATTTTTGTTTTGAAGAATTCATTGTAATATTAATGTATTTGATGGTAAAACAATTTGTATTTTTTCTTATAGAAAACAACACGTAGGGGGCAGAAAAAACATGTATGCATGGATATTATATGTTAGTCTATAGAATTGAAATATTAGTGGGGGCCTATGCCTACATAATGATACACGTGGCTCCGTCCCTGCTCACACTATAAGTATCATGATGAGAAAGCTATCCACAAAAAATTTGTATTGCTACAAAATCAAAAAGTATATCTATATATAAAAAATGAAAACCAAAAAATCATATGTATATATAAAACTTAAAAAATATATATATATATATATATATATATATATATATATATATATATATATATATATATATATATATATATATATATATATATATCGTGAACCTACATAGAGCTTATATCTATATGTAACTTGAACTTACAAGATATTATACAAAGCTTTGAATTTGAAAAACATAGAGCATATATTTACAGTAAAAAAGAAAAGAATGAAAATCAAAGCAACAAGTGTGTTCAAGGTTTTGGTTTTATACAATGAATGCATTTAAGAAATAGAAACATAATAGATCCAGTAACCAACACCCATCACCCTTTATCAATTCCCATTGCTTCTTTAGTTTTTTTTAGAGAAAATGAATGAGTGGATAAGAGAGTTCCGGTAGTGGCGGAGGATTTTTTCGGTGAAAAGAAAGTGAGATCCCTCTCTCTTGGCAAAGCTATGTAATATGTATCACTAGGTCTCTCAAATGGAGTTAAAAAATAAAATAGCTTTCTAACACTTAATAACTAAGTGTTTTTAAAAAGAGAAAAAAAACAAATATTAAATAGATTTAAATAGTGTTTTCGTCCCTGTAAGGTAGTGTGTTTTTGGTTTTCGTCCCTGTAATTTATTTTTCTTGGTTTTAGTCCCTATATTTCACATTCGTGTTCGTTTTAGTCCTTAAAACCAAAATCCGCAGGAAAATCTACAGAAAATCCCGCAGGAAACCTTCGGATTTTCCTGCGGATTTTGGCTTTAGGGACTAAACAGCAAGCAAAAAGTAAGATATAGGGACTAAAACCAAAAAATTTCTTTTACAGGGACGAAAACCAAAAACCCGCTAACTTACAGGGACGAAAACACTATTTAAGCCTATTAAATATTATTTTAAAAAGAAAATATGATAAATAACTTAAAAATAAAATTAATTATTTAAAAAAATTTTAATAAAAAAATCAGATAAAATTAAAAAAAGATTAATTAATTAAAAATTAATTAAAAAACGGGTTAAAAATGAATAAATAGTATGGTATTGAAATAATCGAAAAAATAAAATGAATGCACCAAAATGATCAGTGCGGAATAAACGACTCGGAAAAATACAACGTTCGGTCAAATTTTGAAATAAATTTTCCTCGGTTAAAAGGCTTAAACCGATAAAAAATGCGGCCGAAAAGCAGTTGAAAAATTCAAACGAGCACGACAGATTAAACTATGCGAAGCGTAGATTAATATCACTGACGTCTGCAGGCTCGATTTTAAAATTATCATTCCACTGATTTTTCGCACAGTTGACTTTTAGTTTGACTGATTCGCCTGTAAATCCAACAAATTTATTCCGACTGATAAATTAGGTATTGTACAAGATGAAATGCGTGATATGCTATGCAGATGATGCAAAGCGGAAATAAAGTCTGATGAATGCAAGCTCAAAAATGTCTGGTCAAAATTTGGGACCCTTTGAATATGGTAGGAAAAGCAGTATGATATTTTTCATGTGGCACTTGATTCCTTCTTGAAGGAAAGTCTTTAACAGACATACTTTTCTTATTGGATCATTATCTGCGCCACTATTAAGTGTTAAGCACAGACCAGGCTCTGATACCAATTGAAGGTGAGAAAATTACACAAGAAGGGGGGTTGAATTGTGTTTTCTATTTCTTTAAATTTTTGTCCAATCAGAGTTAAGACTCTGAAATGGTGTTCAGATTCTGTTTATACTTAGCAGCGGTGTTAAGAGTAGAAAATACATAAAAACAAAAGACACAAATATTTATACTAGTTCCTCTCGAACTGGGAGTAGTCCAGTCCCCTTGGTTCACAAGAGATTTTCACTATAACCAAATCATGATTAAAGTCTCTTATGCTACACTGCTCGGACTTCTGCTCCAAGTCTAATGAAACGAGCCTCCTTGCTTAAACCCCTAAGGTTCAAGACTTACTGTTTCCAATTTCATGAACCGATCCAACTAGCTCAAGCCACACTGGCCCAAGGCTTCTTTGCTTGTGTCCCCGTGATACAAGACTTCTGCTCAATCAATCCACTTGATTAAGTCTTTCATTGCTCAAGCACATAACAAGAGACTTACATGGCTCAAGCATCTTGGCAAGATACTTCCTTGCTTGTATCCCAATGATACAAGACTTTTGCTTAATCAATCTACTTGATTAATACTTTCAATGTTCAATCACATAACAAGATACTTACATGGATCAAGCATCTTGGTAAGAGACTTAATCTAAACTACTAAACAAGTTCAGTAGAATAGAGAACAGGGTGTACATGATACTAATATCAAAGGTACGGGAAATAACTATAACAAAGACCTAAAGCTCTTAAGATTTCTAAGATATTCAATGTGTAAGAAATCTTAAGGCTTTTACAATTACAACTTACAACAGAAAAACTGCATAAACTATAGAGTTGATAATTGGTGATCTTGTTACTCCATCTTCTGGTCAATCCTTGTTAAAGAATCAATTTGAATCTTCAGCCACTTATATAGCAGTTGTAGGAGACTAACCGTTTGATGAGATAACTTGATCAGTGTCTTTGCTTTACTCCATAGTACAAGAGTTGTTGAAGATAGATATACCAAAAGATCTTGATCCACTATGTAACATGTTTAACCGTTGAGTCTTTAAGAAGATCCAATAATATAGAGCCGTTGGAGAGGATATCCGTAAAGCATGTAAACCTTTCTTGAGCCTTATGAATTCAAAATCAAGTTGGCAAACTGATTTGACAATGCAGCTTGTAGTACGGACAACTTCAACTTTATCACCAACTCTGAATGATACCAAAAACCAATTTACATTCACTAAGTGTAGAGAAAATGACGTTGCTTCTTATGATGTTGAGACCTTCAACTTCAGAGTCTACGCCAAACATTACTTAGCAAGTTTTCTTTAAATTCTGTACCATCAGAAGCTAGCAATTCATCTTCTCTTAAGTGTGCTTTTGTATATCAGATTCTGTATCTAATATTTACAAGTATTAGAACCTGCATACAAGAAACACACATTAAATAAAACCATTGTTCTTTAAATACTTTGTTATCATCAAAACCCAAGGAATATATGTCATGAACAAATCTTGTTATAATAGATTATGTTATCTTCAAAGTGTCTTTATTTAAATGCAAATGGGTTCCCAATAATATTAATGGTGTACAAACTGATGACTTAGGATTCACCCGGGTTGACCTTGGTAAGGAAAATTATATGACTGGACCATTCATCATGGCTTCACAAGTAAAATAAGTTTTCTATGTGACCGACCCTTCAGACACATCGGGGAAATGGCCAATCGTTCTTCGAGAAAAATACATTCCTAGTAGTAATGAAAGTTTTGATATTCCTTCTACTCCTTCTTACACAACACAAGTGCCTACCACATATGATGAAGTTGATAGAGATGGTGTGCATGTTATTTGTGTCAATTATAATGAAGGCATATGAGAAAATTAACAAGTAAGTATTTTATTCTTTATTCATAATTTAATGTAAATTATCATTTCTAAGTATATTTACTAACAAGTATGATTAATTGAAATTGTAGGTGTTTAAAGTCAAGACACAAAGAGACAAGAAACCAAAACACTAAGTACAATTATGTGATGTTATATAATGTGTTGTAGATTATTTTGTGCCTTTTTTTATGTTATATATATATATATATATATATATATATATATATATATATATATATATATATATATATATATATATATACAATGTTTGGTTCTTTATCCAATACATGGATTTGAAGTAATACAATAGAATTATTGTTATGATACAATTGATGTTTCTGTTCTGATACGATTCACAAAAATACAAATTAAAAAATGGAAAAAAATTTCAAAAGTAGAAAAATATTTTTTTAAAAAGCAGATAATTTAACGGCAGTTGTTAAATATGACCGTGGTTGTAGAGTGAACGTTGTCCAGAATAATATATATACAAAAAAGGCGTTGTTGAGAATTGAACCAGGGACCTTTAATATATTACAACGATTAGTTAAAGTGAGCATGATAATATGTCACACACTTTCAGGTTTTCTACAACGGTCATACGACCGTGATTATAAGTAACGCATATACAACCACACGCTACTTCACAACGGTGGGTCACGTGTGATGGTATCTCTTTTGCAACAGTTGTTATATATGTTTTCCATAGTAGTGTTGTTGTGTGGTTAGTGAATTCTTGGTATGTATGGTTGTGTGTGTGTTGAACTATGTATGTTGTGGTAATGTATGTGCTTGTCTGATGCAACTTTTTTATGCTGCATTACTTTTGAGTTATAGTATGCATGAGGTGGAAACTATCATGACAGTTAGGCTTAGTGTTGCTCTTGTATGCGTTTTATTTTCATGTGCCATTGAATCTCCTTTCTGTATTGTGTTGTTTGGTATGTTACTTTAATGATTATTTGTGCCACTGAACATGGCAGCTGGGATGTTGTGAATCGTTCTTGGTTTTTTTATTGTGAATTGCAGCTAGTATGGATAGTGTAGGTATGGAGAATTGTATGTGGTGATGTGTATTACTTTGTAGTTTGTCTCTTGATAAGTACATGGCCTATTTGTTTATATATGGCATTATATGTTTGAATGTGTCGTGATGCTGATATTGTTTGATGTTTTAGGGTTGTTGTGGGTTGAATACATTGCTTGGACACGGAATGAAGTTTGGTCATGGCATGCTAAGGTTTGGTCATGACATGAAGAAGGTACAAGTTTGGTGGACATGGGGAGTTGGAATGGAGATGATGAAGACTTGGAGGCAAAATGGAAGATCATAAAAATAAAGAAAAATAGGTCTAGGGGTTAAGTTTTACTTTGGTCAACTGTTTGACCAAATGTCAATTGTAGGTCAAACTTAGGATTTTTCATGTAATCTTCATTCCATGGTTTTTTAATGTATTTTTAGGATTTTGAACATGAACTTTGACCTTGTGTGGTTGATGTTTGACCTTGTAACTTATTCATCATGTAATAGAATTTTCCTTCCATTTTAGATCCGTTCTAATTTGAATTTTTGATTCTTACATCCAATTTGAAAAAAGAATTAATATGTAAAACCCTCATAAGACTTGGTCAACAAAAAGTTAACCTTCCATGGTTGACTTTGTTGACCAAAAGTCAACCTTGTGTGAATGTCCTTATGTCATACCCTAAATTTTGACCACAATGTTTCCCATCATTGTGCAAATCATCACCACAATATGGATGTACCTTCATACCTCATCAATCCTCTCAAATATTGTTGAGCATTCACTACAATCAAGAATTAGGGTTTTGAGCCCTCTCAGAGAACTCAGACAAAGGATCAATCAAGAATGGACATGATCCTCAAATTGTCAAGCCTCTCAAACATCCATGAAGGATCAAGAGGTCTCCCACATCAAGAATTAAGCATGAAAATACAACATCTCAAGTTGATCAAGACTCAAGATCATTAGTGTCACCAAATTTGGGTTTGGTCAACCAAGGCCTCCAGAGAGAAATTTTCATCTGGGCATGAGCCAATACTTCAAAACATGATCCAAGAAGCTCAAAGGGACCTCATGGACCCAATCATAAGTTCAAAATAGCCTCAGGGGATGCATTCATCAAAAATCAGGAATTAGGGTTTCTTGACTTAATTCACCCCTAAGTTGACTTTTGAAGCAAGGCATGAGCCAAGACCTCAAGAAGTGTTTTGAAGACCTCTAATACATCATATTGATCCATTTATAAGATTAGATTGATTCAAAGAACTTGGTTCATGAGCAATATAAGGATTCAAATTCATTTGGACCATAAACTAGGGTTTTTTGATGAAAAGTCAACTGTACCTTTGACTTTTGACCAAGACATGGTCCCAAACCTTGAGACATGATTCAAGACACTCTAAAACACATATGGAATCCTTCCATTAAGTTTGAATTAGGTCAAGAACTTGATTTCATAGAGGATCACAAAGTTTGAAATTCATCTGACAAAAAGTCAACTGTGCCCAAAAATCAATTTTGACTTTTTGAATTTCTTGACAAACAAGGCTTCCCTAAGTAAAAAAAAATGTTAACTTATGGTTTGGATCATCATCCATCAAGATAAATCAAGAAAAGTGGGGTTACTTGAAAAAGGGGCAACCATAAGAAACTTGAATTTTCACTAAGTCATGAAAAAAAAAAACGTGATTTATACCCAACTTTGCAAGACCATAATTTGTGATCCAAGCAACCTTTTTCTTCCATCCAAAGATCAAATGAAATCTCTCATTACATACTTCAAGATTGTCAACTACAACATGTTCCAAATCCTCATGGATTTTGAGTTATGGATTGATCAAAATCACAAAAAATGAAAAATGACACGTTTTTCAACACTTAGTGAAATTTTGGACAGAATCTGTTTTGCATTTTCACCAACTTTGAGGCCATTTTTCATTATGATCCAAGATGATTCAAGACCAAACTCTGAGCATAGGAGCTTTCCGAAAAGTACAAGAGCCTCCCATGATTCAACTTGAGCAAGGAGTTATAAGCCTCCAAAAATGGCATTTTTCACCCTGCCTACACAAAGGCATGAAAACCAAACTTGTGCCACATGATTTTGTCACTCAAGTTTTGCCATTTTACCAACTTTCTTATCTTCCAAAAGCACAAAACTTATGATGACTCACTTGGTTCTTGATCAAGAAGTCAAGAATTCAACTTGGCATGTGCAAAAACCATCATGACATGAACTTTGGAATTCAATTTTGGCAAGGTAACATCAATGAAATACATTGAGGTGTCATGAACCAGACCATAACACTCCAAGCCAGTCAAGATTCAAGTCCAAACTCTGAGCATTAAAACCTGCAGAATTGAATGGAGTCAAGCTAAGTGAGTTAACTTGGCACTTTTGGATTATCCAAGTCAATGGCTACAAGCTACATGCCATGATCAGCCTCCAATCACTATTACTCCCAAAACAAGCTTCCTTTACTATAAATAGAGGTCACGTGTGACTGATCAAACCACCCAAAACATCTGAATTCATGTTTTCTTTCACTTCACTCTCCAAAACCTGATTTTGCTTCTTCTTAAAGTAACTATCGAATTTTTCAAAAGAAAGCAAATCCATCAAAACCAACCATCCTAACACCTCACATATGTCATATACAAGTGATCCATAACCTCAAAACACATCTGGAACACTAAAATCACTAAGTCATCATCCATTTGCTCAAGCTTTTTAGCCTATTTGCAGTTGGGGTACCACAACAAGTTCCAGGTTATTTCAATCCATTCCAAGCATCCAAACACCTTACATAAGGTCAATTGAAGTTGTCCAGATCATCACACAACATCTGTAACACCTCTACATCAGAATTCGATTTCTTCTTGCAAGAGGTAAGGCTGAACTCTCAAACTCTATGATCTATGCATCATAAATGTGTTTTCAAGTTACAAACATGTTTCTGCACTTATGTAGAGTGTTTCCCTTCAATCAATTGCTTTGTAACTATCGTGTATAGGATTTCATAATGTTTTTGCAGAAATTAGGGTTCATGTGTTCATCATTTGATTTCTCACTCTACACTTAATATAAATGCAATTAATTTATATCACTGAAATCCTTGTTCAAAAACACACAACTTTCATGTTTACAAAAGTCAAAAGCATTATGTATTGAGAGAGATATGTGAGGTTTTACAAAACGGCCATGGAGGGAAGTCGCGAGGAAGAACATGACCGTTGGCGCCATAATTTGAATTTTTGAATGTTTTTCTTTTATTTTCTTAATTGATTTCAAAAATTAATTTCTCTCTCAATTTTTATCATTTTTTATTGGTTCCTTTTTTTAAAATTCACAAAAATGTTAAAATATTTTATTGGGTTAAATATGTTTATACTCCTCATAAATATCTCAATTTCATTTTTAGTCCCTCAAAATATTTTCTTCAAAGAATGGTCCTCCTAAATTTTTTAATCCACACTGTTGGTCCCTCCTGCAACTTTGTGACGGTTTATACAACTTAGCGACAGAATTAACGACGGTTTTAGCGACGGTTTTTAACTTAGTGACTGAATTAGTGACAGTTTTAGCGACGGTTTTAGTATCAGGGACCAAAAGTGTGGATGAAAAATGTTAGAAGGATCATTCTTGGAAGGAAATATTTTAAGGGACTAAACACAAAAGTTGAGATATTTAGGAGGAGCACAAACATATTTAACCCTATTTTATTCTACAAAAAAAATCAAATTTATATTATTTATTTAATATAGCTTGAATTTTTGTAAACAATTTCATTTTTTTTATTGTTTTTAAACATTTTAAATGGAATTTCCACCTTGATTTTTCAAATTCAAATGAATTCCAAGTTTTCATGTGATTAAACATGATTTTTTAAAATATATTTTAAAGTTTACAACTTGTTTTTGAATATAAATGACATTTTATATCATTTTTATTTAATTTCCTTTGAAAAATTGTTTTCTAAATTAAAATTAATTTTTTTTTCTTAATTTTGATTTTTCAAACTTCATTTGAAACAATTTTGGGCCTCTAAAAGAGTGTAAGACCCATCCCCTTTGTAAATATAAAATTTTGGGCCTCAGTCATTGTATAAGTCCCTACGCGATTTTCAAAATTAACGGTGCGATCACTGTTTTCATCTGAGCATCTCTTTAAGCTATAAGCCCCATCTCTTGTATAAAAATAAAATTTTGGGCCTCTATTAGAGTGTAAGACCCATTCCTTCTTGTACATAAAATTTTGGGCCTCAGTCATTGTATAAGTCCCTACGTGATTTTCAAAATTACGACGCGATCGTCGCCTTTTCAAATAAGTCACTTGGGCCTCTCCTTGAGTATAAGCCCCATTATTATTTCTTTACAAACAATTTTGGGCCTCTATTAGAGTGTAAGACACAAACCCCTCTTTGTACAAAAACAATTTTTGGGCCTCTGCTATAATATAAGTCCCACAACGTCTGTTTGTGTCGCAGTGCGATCAATGTTTTCAAATAAGTCATCTGGGCCTCTCCTTGAGTATAAGCCCCAATATTTTGTATATAAACTTTATTTTTTAACAATAAACAACTTCCTTGGGCCTCTCCTTGAGTTTTAATCATCATACCTCTGTTTTCAAAATCATCAGTCTGTTTTTAAACTGGTACTAAGAAGAGCATTATTCCCGATGAAACTGCTCTTAGACCACTTGGGCCTCTCTTTGAGTTATAAGCCCCAAAATTTCTTTTCTTTTTAAACAAACTTATTTTAATTCAAATTGAAATTCAAAGTTTTCTCCAAACTTTCTTCAATTTCTTGAAACCCTAATCAATCATACAGTTGTAGTCAATACAACAGATCACAATACACTTGGGCCTCCTCTCAGAATGTAAGTCCCAACATCTTTTTCAATGCATATTTCTTTATATATATTTGTCAAATCACTTATCTGTATATATATATACTGGTGCATATTTGTTTAGAGTTTCCCCAGCAGTTAGGTCTACACTTAGGACAAACCAGAGGTTACTTTCAACTTAGTCAAAACTAGTTCCCTCATAGAAATTCCCTATACAATCTGCCTCCTCTTGGGCTTATTCAATATGGAACAGAGAAAGGCATTATTCCTGGTGAAACTTTTCTCAAGAGTGTTAAAACTTAGAAACATATGTATACAAGAAATTCATCTCCCCAGAGAGGATTAATTCCCGGTGAAACCTCTTTTGAATTTCTTCAAACCTTATAACTGTTCAACAAAGAAAAGACTAATTCCTGGTGAAACCTTTCTTGAACTCTTCTTAGGCTTGGACCCACAGGCTTCCTAGAAGTATCCCCAGCCTCCTCTTGGGCTTAGTACAAGGACCAACAGGCTTTTTAGAAGTTCCCCAGCCTCCTCTTGGGCTTAGTACAAGGACCCAAAGGCCTCCTAAAGGCATAGGATAGAAATTAGTCATTTATACTAGTTCAATCCCCAGGAGAGTCAAATTTCCAGAACATCAGACCATTCTAAGGTTGATCTTCATCCCTTAAACCAAAAGCCTCCTCTTGGGCATCATACAAAGACCCCTCTCTACATCAGAGCCTACCACTTCTTGAGAGACTTGGACAATCTCAGCCTCCTCTTGGGCTTCATTCAAGTAGACTTGGAAAGTCTCATCTCCTCTTGGATCTCACACAGAGACCCTCAAGTTTCCTAAAAGCATAGGAAAAACCCTGATCATTCTACCAATGCACCAGTCTCCAACAGATTTAAAAACCTCTAAGGTTTTCAAACTCATCTTTAAATCCCCTCTGACCCCCAACAAGGCTTAACTTTCACCTTAAAAATCCCCAGCCAGGGTCAATTTACCATCAACAAATCCCCAGTAGAATCAGAGCCTCATGGCCACTGATACTTCAACTCTTCCCTGAATCTCAGCAAGAGTAAACCCTTTGGATTCCCCAATACCATCTGGACCTGCTCCAGGATTTCCATAAATCCTCAGCAAGAGATAGCCTCCTCTTAGGTTTCATATAAGAATTTCCTCAGTCAGCCTCAATCTTGGGCTTTGTACAAGACAGATAAAACCCTCCCTAGAGGAGTCACTTTCTTTTAGCTTCAACCTTGGGCTTTGATCAAGGCACACAAAATCAACATCCCCTCAGATGAGACCATGGGTCCTCTCTGCAGGAGTATATTTCCTCTATACATCACATATCAAAACAAATAATCAAAACCTTTCCAGATAATTGTTGTAAGTGGCACACTTGTTGATTCAAAATCCAAGCTAGAGTCCTTCTCTTATCCTGGCTAAAATTCATCTTTCATCTAACAGCTGTATGTGGCAAGCCTCTAGATTCCATACATTCAAGCCAATGTCCCTCTCTTAGCATGAAAGATTCATAAACGGAAAAGTGGCATTGCTCTACACTGAGTTAAAACTTTCTTCCTTCATGACATCCCTCTTATAAAGGAAATTATGGCATTGATGGATTCTATATATCCCAGTTAAAGTAATTTCCCTTATAACCAATTACCTAAAATTTGTGATGAATAGGTGAGATATCTCCCTTTAGAGATGACTAATTCTTTCTCAAATCAAAATTTAGCTTCAATCTTGGGCTTTAAACAAGATATAAATACCTTGTTAGCTTCAATCTTGGGCTTTGAACAAGATATAAATACCCTGTTAGCTTCAATCTTGGGCTTTGAACAAGACACCACATATCTTTCCTCCCATAGAATAGGAGGAACTACAATTGCTCTGATTTCCCAAATCTCTTTATGAGAATACGTAGGCATAAGATTGCGAAATCTTAGCGAGCACACGAATCAAAAGCTTTAGGTTCAGTACCTTCCCAAAAACAACGAAAAACCCGAAAACCACAAAAACATTCTCTCAACACTCCCAAAGGAGAAACTTTCTCAATCCACAGTATATAAACACAAGAAAGCATTTCAAGTTAACAGAAAAACATGCAATAAAAGGTTCATATGGATTACCATAGATACACTAGGTGTTAATATCTTCCCTTTGTATGACCAGACCCCGATCCCCGATCTCTTAGAATTTGTTAAAGAAAACATTTATGTGCAAGGTTAGTTTTAGATATCTTCCCTTTCCTTTCCAGCTTCATAGGATAAATACAAAAATCAGAAAGTAGCACCCAAATCCAATTTGCAGTAAGGTGGTCGCGTCACCGACAAAAATCGCACGCTACACCTTAATTCTTTTTCTTTTCCAAAATGCATCAAGAAATAATACTCCAACTTGAATAAGAGGATCCCAAATGATTTAAGTCAAAAGCCAAACTTCAAAAGTTGGCTTTGACAAAAAAGTCAACATAATAGCCTCTTTCCCAATCAATATCCAAAATCTTGTTCCACAAATTCACACAACAAGAAACCCTAGTCCAATCAACCTCTGGGATATCTTATTCCATAAGTAAACAATAAATCATAATATCAAGTTATCCATATCCAAGTATTGAGACACCTAGTGGATACACAAACAATAGGAATCCTTTGAACCAATAATGTTATATGTAGAATGAATGATCCTAAGAATGAATGTTTGTAGATGAATAAAAAACCATGACCTAGGAAAATGAAAGTAGATAGGGAAAATTTTGGGGTATGACACTACTCACACATGTTTAACGGTAAAACAATTAAAGCATTGGCATGCTCCATGATAGTAAATAATAATAACTATAATTGAATAAGAACCTGAATCAAAATAAAGGATTGTTTGAATAAGAAAGATCTCCAATGGAGTGCTTGAGTACAATGCTTGGTGAAAGAAAAGTTGCATGGAAGATAAACTTAGTAAAGTAAAGCTAGGGCATTAGATATCCCTTTGTTATCCCTATTTCCAAGTATATGTAGGCTAATCCATCATTGAAAGCCTTTAATTTTTTTCCCTCTTACTCCTAAGTACATTAAATACAAAATAAAACAGATGGAATCCAAAAAGGCAAGAGAGATGAAACAAGAGAAACAAAGAATTCCTACCTGCCAGGGCTACTACAGCCTATATCATGCACTATAACCACCCATAGTAAGCCTCTAGTTCTTTGTATGAGAAGTTTTTGGGGGATACTACGACATGTAGCCTATGTTATGGCCACCCTTAGTAGGCTCCTAGATTTTGTATGGAGAAAAAAAATCCTTTTTTTTAACTTTGACAATTTTTGCTCATCTCGACTTCGCTTTTGTTTAGGACATTCTTTCTAGCCTGAAAAATAGAGAAAATAAAAAATTTAAACGGGTAAAATAGAATGAAAAACAACTAACCTAACAGTGCAAAAACCACTTGTAAACTCCCCCAAACGTAAATCGTTGTTTGTCCTCAAGCAACTTAGCTTGCATAGACAGAATTTAGACAAATCACATCAACAAATAAAAGCTAATGAATACAAAACCACCAATACGCATACATGAATCTTTGTTTTGATTAACTAAGGATAAATTCTCCTCGTACTAGTTTTACACCAAAGGAATTATAAGAACAAAAACTGTAAAAATATAAACCAAAGTATCCCTCCTTAGATACCAATTCAACTATGGTTTGTACATAAGTCTCTTCATATGAAGTTATTTTTCTGTCATTCAAAAAAATCAAATTAAGGCAATACGATAATGATAATCATCACACACGCATGAGGTTAACTCAGGATTTATTATTACTTTTTATTTATTCACAACACATAAGCGAGCCAGCGTTTGGGAAGGGCGACTTTTTAGGGGTGAGCCCGAGGTCCTAAAATTTAACTTCTCATCCCTTGAATTCAATATGCTTTCTAAATGGAATCACAATCAAGATCTTTTTTCAAAAAAGTTTCATCTAATTGGGGAGGATTTAATAGTGGTGCACAATCATACTAAAACAATGCAATACAAAACAAAGTAATAAACTAAAAAGAAAATAAAGGGAAATACCCACCCACCAACTAAAACCAAACATTATCAGCAATGTTTCAATAAAAACTAAAAGTCGATAAAAGAAAACTCACAATTTTTATTGTCGAAAGCAGAGGAAAATGACTTAACTCTATTGTCCTGCTTCTGTGATCTACCCCACTCTTGATTAGCATTTGCTGATGCATATAATTTGGTAGGATTTGGTGATACTCTTTGTGTAACCTTATTTTTATTCCTTAAAAAATTAACACACAAGAAAAAATAAAACACACAATTCTGTGAGTTTCCTCCCACACAATGCTTCTTTAGGGTCATTAGCTTGACTGTTTGACCCTCGTGATCAAGAGGGCTCTTCCTTCAAACTTGAACCATTAACATTGTACTTAATAACTTTAGGAATCCATTTCAACATATCTAACCAATTTCAAGACTCTTTACACTTTTCTTTCTTTTTTTTGTGAGAGAGTTCATATTTGAGGTCTGGTGGTAGAGGTTTCTTTTTCAATTTTGGGACTGCCCCATATAATAGGAATTCAGATTGGAAGGTAGGATTTTTAACTAACAACTTTCCATAGGCCTTAGTTTCTTCATTTTCACCTTGCTTTGTGAATTTTCCCTCTTTGCCATCTTGATCAGTTATGCTAAGATTGAAACAAGAGTCTTTAAAGGAATAATTTTTCATTAATTTGGAAAAACAAACTCAATCTTCTCACCCATACTTTAAAGGTGAGCTTTCCTTGTTTTACATTTATCATAACATCAATTGTGGCTAGTAAAGGTCTACCTAAAATAATATGGATCTAAGAATCTTCTTATATCTCCATGATCACAAAATTGGTGGGTATAAACAAATTTCTAATCCTTATGGGTACATCCTCCAATATTCCAACTAGGTACTTAACTGATCTATCTTCCAGTTGCAAAGAAATATACGTGGACTTCATCTCACAAAGGTCAAGCTTTTTACACGCAGATAAGGGCATCGGGGATAACGCTGGCCCATAAGTCACACAACTGAAGGGAAATTGTGATCCAAAACACAGCGGAAAATAAAAAACTTTCCTTTTAGTGATCCTTACGAATGGTCATGATTAGTGATAGAACGGTTACCTCTTGTGGCGATGGAACCTTTGATATTGAATCGAAGGAGTGATCACGAGCGATGTATGATGAACAACGCCTCTACTCAATCCACACGAACAAATTCCTTCAGTCTTAGTGCTACCTGCTACGATTGAAGGCTTTGAGTGAGAGAGAAAATGGGAGAAATACGGTCGGGGTTTCATCAACTGAATCTGATCAAGTTCAGAAAGCTTCTACACAAGGGTTGTATTTATAGAACCACTTGTGTAGGCTGCAAGCTAAAAAGCCCAACTTAAGTGTACCATATAATAATAATAACAATAATATAATAATAATAATGATCATAATAATAATAATAATATTATTATTATTATTATTATTATTATTATTATTAGTATAATAACCATTATTATAATAAACATATTTTATTATTATTATTATTATATATAATAACTATTATAATAACAATAATAATAATAACTCTTATTATTATATTATATGATGTTCCATATTTCTCTCAAGTACACTATACCTTACAGTGATCCTTATTTATTCTATCTCTCATCAATCTGTCCTTATGTGTGTGACCCTGTAGGTTCTCGTGACGTTGACAATTATATTAAATCATATATTTAATATAATAAACAGTGAGCGGTATCTAGCAACACATCACTGCTACCCAAGTCACGAAAATGTCATGTGATCTAACAAAACCTTTTGTGATAGTACTTGTGTGTACAATTACCCTTTTTCCCTTATGTATATATTGAACATAAGGCATATACCGTGTCTTTATGGTAATCCAGTTACGGACAATGTTAGATCAGTAATAAAGTACTCGACTCTACATCTAGGGTCTATAGTGGTTTCAAGTCGAAGGGTGGTATACACCAGTATCACCATGAGAGTAACTTATGACACTTTGCATAACATTCTATGTAGTACTCTTATAACGGATCAATCCAGTATTAATATTACTCCTTATATTCATACCTATGTGTCATACCCAAAATTTTGACCACTAAGATTTCCCATCATTGTGCAAATCATCATCACATGTGGATGTACCTTTTTGCCTCATCAATCTCAAGGAATTGTTGAGCATTCACTGCAATCAAAATTAGGGTTTCAAGCCCTCTTTGAGCCTTAGGCAAAGGATCAATCAAGGAATGACATGATATTCAACTTGTCTAACCTCTTAAACACCCATGAAGGAGCAAGAGGACTCCTACATCAAGAATTAAGCCCAAGAGTGCACCATTTCAAGTGGATCAAGCCTCAAGTTCATCTAATACAAAGTCAACTGACGCAGAAAGTCAAAATTTGACTTTTGGTCAACTTTGAGCTTCACAAGCCATTACTCAAGAAAATATGATGGATGATTTAATTTGATCAAATTTAAATCAAGAAATCATGCAAAATTGCAAAATTGATCAAATTGAAAGAAACTTAGAAATTTTTTCAAAGTTAAAATCATGTTTAAGTGCATAACTTTTCAAGGTTGTAACTATTGATCCAAGCATCCATTGATTTTGCGTAAGAGCTAATTTTAAATAGGGTATTTGATACTTCAACATTGTAGAAGGAATCAACTCAAAATATCATAAGGATTAAAAGTTAAAAGTGATCAAAGTTGGGAATTCTTAATGTCCAATGTTCTGACATTTCATAGGACATCATTAATATTTTTCCAGCAAGAATGTCCCAACTTCAAGGATGTTTTTCTCCATGATCCAAGTTGATTCAAGCCAAACCTTGAACATAAAAGTTGAAGTACGTCATCTCACCTTTCCAGAAAGTCCTAGAAAGCTCATTTATCATTCTCGAGCAGAAAGTTATGGTCTCTGCAAAAGGCATTGATAAAACAGAATTTTCATGACAGCTTTTAGGACAGATTTGATCACACAAGTTCAAGGTCATTTTTTACAACTTTACAAGTCTTCACAAACCTTGAACATCAAAGTTGAAATACGTTATCTCAGCTTTCCAGAAAGTTGTAGAACGTCCATTTATCACACTCGAGCAGGAAGTTATGAACTTTACAAGAAGGCTTGCTGCAGCTGTTTTTTAGGACAGATTTTGTGCACTTTTTTCTTGTGCCACACAATTTTCAAGCTTTGTCACCATGCAGAACAAGCATCAAAGATGCAATTCACTTCAACTTAAAATATCATATTGGATTAAAAGATACAAGTGATTAAAGTTTGGAATTATTAATGTTCTTAATGTCAGATGTTCCAACATTTCATAGGACATCATTAATATTTTTCCAGCAAGAATGTCCCAACTTCAAGGATGTTTTTCTCCATGATCCAAGTTGAAACAGGTCTAGGGCCAAACATCAAAGTTAAAGTACGTCATCTAAGCTTTCCAGAAAGTCCTAGAACGTCCATGTAGCATACTCGAGCAGGGAGTTATCGATTTTACAAAAAGGCTTGCTGCAGCTGAATTTTTCAGGGTAGATTTGCATATTTCTTGTGCCACACGAATTTTCAAGCCTTGTCATCATTTTGGACGCATCTGAGGATCAAATCTAAAGGGGACAATCATTGAGTCAAGCCTCCAAAGTCCTTGGAACAAGAAGTAGCATGCCAAACCTAGAAAACCCTAAAAGAGGGACAAGACTCCAATTTTGGTTTGGAGCATTTAATGGATGCTTAGAGGTGGCATGAACTGAGCTTCCTCTAACTGAATTCAGTCAAGATTCCTCCAACAACTAGGGAACCAGCAGCCTGTGCCCTAACCTCTAGTCAATGGCTAGAGGAGACTTGGATTTTCATTGGCCAACATTGAACAAACCTCTGATGCAGCCACCATTCACTATTGCTGCCAAAACAAACTTGCTCTACTATAAATACAGCTCATTTGTGCTCAGTTTGCGTACACCAAAGCCATCAAACAGATGCTTTCCTCAAAATCACTTCTTTCACTCCAAAATGCCTTCTTTAGTAAGGTAATTATGAGTTTTTGAGTTAGAGAGCATTTCCATCACATCTCATGATCCTAACACCTCATAAACATCATATGTAGGTGATCCAAACTATCACAAGTGACCTGTAACACCAAAATCACAAAGTCACCTCTCAAAACCTCAAAATTGGACTTTTTTGCATTTTTCAAGCCATGTCTTGATTCAGTCACTTTCCAAACCAGATAAAACCTCAAACACACTCCAAATATCATCCTTGAACTGTCCCAAATGGTGCCACACATCTGGAACACCATTTGAGAGAGTTGACATTTTGGCCACTTTTGCCCATTTTGCAAGAAAGTGCTCAAACTTGCTCTAGAGGTTTCCAGCTGATTCCAACCATCCTAAAAGCTTCTAAGAGGTCATTTGAGGGTGTCCAAAGCATCAAATCATTTGAGGAACAAAGCACTTGGTATGTTGCACAAAATCTCCAAAAAAGAGGTAAAATTCACAACTTGAATTCTTTGAATCATGCTTTCCTTTGTTGTCCACATACATGCATCATATTGAACAATTCTTGAAGCAAAAATGTAGTCCTTAATGTGTATGATATGATCCTCCTACTGTTTGCACTTTAACATGTTTATATGTGGAGTTTATGTTGTTTTAAACTTAAGGTGCAGATCTGGTTTTTTGCCTTGTGTGTGCTGTACATTAAGTTTCAGTATGTATGAGTGATACCATTGGATTATTTGCGAAAAATTGGTCAAGATAGGTTCTTACGGATTTTAATTTCGTTAAAAATTGAGAGAGTTATGAGTATTGAAAGTTTGATAAGCAAAGATGTTTAAAATCAACATACAGTTCTGGTTTTTTGCCTTGTGTGTGCTGTACATTCAGTTTCAGTGTGCATGAGTAATACCATTGGATTCCTTGTGAAAAATCGGTCAAGATATGTTCTTACGGATTTTAATTTCATTAAAAATTGAGAGAGTTATGAATGTTTGAAGTTTGATAAGCAAAGATGTTGAAAACCAAGGTGCAATTCTGGTTTTTTTAAGATGTCAAATGTGATGTTGTGACATCTTCCCTTTTTCTCTTATCTTCAAAACTCATGAAAGATGTCGAATGTGATGTTGTGACATCTTTCCTCTTTTTCTTAGTTTATCTTCAAAACTCAACCAATTCTTTTACATAGCAAAAATCGTCATTTTCCAATTCTGTTTTACACACTTCTTATTCATACTCCATAATATTTTAATCCACCCAAAAATCACAAAAAATATTATTATTTGATATATTTTTAATATATTCAAAAATATTGTTTTAAATTGTTTTAAATGCTTTTAAAATGATTTCTTTTTCTTGATTTTTAAAACCAAAATGATTTTAAATATTCATGTGGATAAAATACTTTTTCATAAACCTTAACCATTGTTTATAACATGATTAATGATTTTATTTGATATTTTTATCATTTTTTTACTTGATTTTTCTTTGAAAAATTCCCTTTAAAAAATGAAATTAGGGTTTCTTTGATTTTCACCCTCACAAATCATTTTCAAACACTCTTTGGGCCTCTAATAGAGTGTAAGACCCAATCCTTTGTAAATACAACCTATTTTTGGGCCTCACTTATTGTATAAGTCCCGTTGTATTTCAAAAAGTTTGACGCGATGATCGCCTGATTCAAAAACAAACCATTTGGGCATCTCCTCGAGCTATAAGACCCATTCAAAACCTTTGGGCCTCTTGATAGAGTGTAAGACCCAATCCTTTTTGTACAAAAATATTTTGGGCCTCAGTTATTGTATAAGTCCCGATACGTTAAAAATCTCGGCGCGATCGCCATTTTCAAACTGAAAATCATCTGAGCCTCCCCTCGTGTTGTAAGCCCCATTTCTTTTCCTAAAATACACTTTGGGCCTCTAATAGAGTGTAAGTCCCACCCTTTTGTAAATAAAATATTTTGGGCCTCAGATATTGTATAAGTCCCTCTGTACATTTACAAAGTTCGGCGCGATCGTTGCCTTTTAACAAAAAAAGACCATTGGGCTTCTCCTTGAGCTATAAGTCCCATTTCTTTTCATTTTTAAACCTTTGGGCCTCTAATAGGGTGTAAGACCCAATTCCTTTGTAAATACCAAAATTTTGGGTCTCAATCACTTATATAAGTCCCACGGTGTTTCCAAAACCTCGGCGCGATCCTCGCCCTTTTCAAAATTAACCATTGGGCCTACCCTCGAGTAGTAAGACCCATTTCTTTTCTTAAAACTCACTTGGGCCTCTAATAGAGTGTAAGTCTCAACCCCTTTTTTTTACATAACCCATTTTAGGGCCTCACTTATTGTATAAGACCCACTGCGTTTTCAAAAATCTCGGCGCGATCGCCATTTCAAACGAAAAATCATCTGGGACGAACCTCGTGTTATAAGCCCCACTGTTTTTCTTTAAAAACCTTTTGGGCCTATTGAGAGAGTGTAAGATCCACCCCTTTGTACAGAAAACCTTTTTTGGGCCTCAATCACTTGTATAAGTCCCTCTGTATAAAACGATAGTGCGATCACTGATAAAACCCTAGGCCTCTCCTTGAGCTGTAAGCCCCAATCTTTCCTTTCAAAGCACTTTCTCCTTTGATTTTTAAATACACTGTTGTTTTCAATCTTTCTTTGTTGAACAACTAACCAAACAACATGGAAGCTCTACAAACGAGTAAGTGTTTATATGCTTTCATTTACCGCTTTCATATACATATAACTGTATTGTGGGGTTATTTTGATGTAAGTCTTCTTTCATAAACTCATATCGACTGTGTAATAATAGTATAGATATTTAGAGTTTCCCCGGCAACTACATTTAGCACTAGGTAAAGCCGTTTCGATCATTCTTAGAAATAGACAATACTAGATCCCCCATAGGAGCACCAGATACAGTCTTCTCTTCGGCTGTCCTCCTTAGAAATTGTCAAGAAACTCTACTCCCCAGAGATGATCTCTTCTCCGTGAATTGCATCCCTTGAGTTTCTTCCAAATTCTCGAACTTTCCTGGCTTGATCTATTCTTTGTGAATAGTCTGTCTTGAACTTCTCGGGATTTGGGGACCCACAGGCTTCTTAAAAGCATCCCCACCTCCTCTTGGGCGTTGTACAAGGACCCGTCGGCTTCTTAGAAGTATTCACAGCCTCCTCTTAGGCTTCGTATAAATGATTTCTTCCTTCGGGAATGATAGCCTCCTCTTGGGCTTTGTACAAATTGTCCCTCGGCTTCTTAAAAGTTTCCAGCCTCCTCTTGAGCTTTGTACAAATTGTCCCGACGACCTCCTAGAGGTATAGGAACAGAAATTAGTCATCTTAATAGAACAGTCTTTCAAAGAGTCTAGATCTTTCTACCATGAACGTACTACTACTGTTTCTTTAAGAATAGTACAAAAGATAAAACTCTAGACTTGGACAGTCTAATTTCCTTGAGTCTCAAAGACATTCTCAAGTCCCTTTCAAAAATAGGAAGACACCCGCAGACTTGGACAGTCTCAAATACCCTTTGGATTCCCCGTTTCCTTAAAGAATAGGAAACAATCCCGATTCTCAGATCAAATCCATGAGTACAGTGTTACTCATATAAGAACTAATTTTCTCTTAACCAACATACTGGACCTATCACTCAACTGAAACAATACCCTTTTTAGCCTCCATCTCGGGCTTCGTACGAGATACAAAGACTCTCTTGTTGAGTCAAAACCTTTAGCCTCCATCTCGGGCTTCGTACGAGATACAAAGACTCTCTTGTTGAGTCAAAACTTTTAGTCTCCATCTCGGGCTTCGTACGAGATACCAAAACACTCTCTTGTTGAGTATAAAAGGCTCTCTTGTTGAGCCAATCTCCCCTTTAACCTCCATCTCGGGCTTCGTACGAGATACAAAAACACTCTCTTGTTGAGTATAAAAGACTCTCTTGTTGAGTCAATCACCTTTTAGCCTCCATCTCGGGCTTCGTACGAGATACAAAAACACTCTCTTGTTGAGTATAAAAGACTCTCTTGTTGAGTCAATCACCTTTTAGCCTCCATCTCGGGCTTCGTACGAGATACAAAATCACTCTCTTGTTGAGTATAAAAGATTCTCTTGGTGAGTCACCATCTTTAGCCTCCATCTCGGGCTTCGTACGAGATACAAAAACACTATCTTGTTGAGTATAAAAGATTCTCCTATTGAGTCAACCCTTTTAGCCTATCTCTCGGGCTTCGTACGAGACACACAAAAATTCCCTCTTGTTGGGCCAATAGCCTCCTCTTAGGCTTTATATAAGGAAAACCCCGGTTGAGTCAATCAACCTTTTAGCATCAAAGCTGTGCCTCATTCACAGTACACAAACATCAACAACTCCTTCCCCTTCATCTAATCGTTGTAAGCGGTAAGCCTCTAGATTATTTACATCCATGCCACTGTCCCTCTTTTAGCATGAAAAATTCCTAAGGAAAGATAACTTTGCTCTACACTGAGTTAAAGACTTCTCCTTCAGGTTGGAACCCTCCTATAAAGGAAATTATGGCATTGCCGGATTCACATATCCCGGTTAAAGTAATTTTCCTTTATAAACAGTTGTGACAAATAGACCCTCTTTAGAGATGACAAATTCTCTCTAAAGACAACACCTTTTAGCTTCACATCTTGGGCTTCGAACAAGATACAAATAGACCCTTCAGCTTCACATCTTGGGCTTTGAACAAGATACAAACCACCTTCAGCTTCACATCTTGGGCTTTGAACAAGATATAGATCACCTTTCGCTTCACGTCTTGGGCTTCAAGCAAGACACCAAAACACCATTTCCTCCTATAGAATAGGAGGAACTACGAACGCTCTGATTTCCCTGTTTCGGTAAACGGGAATACGTAGGCATAAGATTGAAAGAAAAATCTTAGCGAGCACACTAATAAAAAAACCTAAAGTCCCCTATCTCCACCCAATCTGACAAATTCCCCATGAATAGTCCCAGTTTTCCACCTTAATAAAGTAAGAAGAAAGAAAGGCCCCATTACCATATAGCATCCGTAACCTAACAGACCGCTGTTTAAACTCAATATGCAAGCAGGGTTAATTGGAGACATCTATTTCCCTTCCTTAGTCAGCTCACAATAGGATAAAAAATGAATCGACCTGTAGTAAACCCTAAAGAGCGACAGTGCTTAAGAACCGCGTCCAAAATCGCTCGCTACAGAAAAGTGGCGCTCACCGTGGGGCCTCTCATTCTTTCTTAACGTTTAAGGTGAAAACCTTGGACAAATCTTTTTCATGGCGGTGGCCACCACAAAAAAGCGGCGCCTACCGTGGGGCAGTTCACGTTCTTTCTTACAATTACCTTGGACAAGTCATGGTGACTTCATTGGGAATTTCACTGGGAATGAGACTTTTGTTAACTTCACTAGGATCTTAGGTCAAAACCTTTAAGTTGGGAAGGTACCACAAAATGGCGACTCATAGCTCTTAAAAGTCTAGGACATTAGGACAAATATATATACTGCTTTTCCTAATTGATATATGTGTTTATTTTTCTGCTAATGGGAATGCGTGTGATGCCGCATGTGGAAAGATTGAGTATACACCTAGGAAAAACCTCTTTTAGTGGTGCTGAAACTATCAGAAATGGTTGTCATGTGATACCACCCTCTTCTGAAGGTTCTTTGAAAAATAATCACCTAGCACGGTTCCCGGCCCACTAGTGTTTTCTCGACAAGAACTGATGATTTTGAGAGAAAGGTAAAAAAATCACTAGTATAAACCTTTGGGGGATGGGTAGAGCCTTGACTTCATGACAACAACCCTTTGACCCCATGTTTTTTCTATGTTTTTGTGTGTTGCATTCATGTATTCATCTAAAAAACATTAAAACAAAGAAAAATTTTCTCTTCTAGTCTCTCTTTTTCAAATTAAACTGAGACAATGATTGCAAATGTCAGAGAAAAAGATTGCGCTCATGGATTTCGGTAGAAGGAGAACTCATAAGTACACCTTCAAGGTTCCAAAACTTGAGGATTTGAGAAGGTTAGCGAGGATGATCACTAACCCTGAGGCTTTCAGAGCCAAGTACGAAGGTCTTCTACCTCTGTTAAGAATCCATTTGATTGAAGGAATCATGGATGCACTCGTTCAGTTTTACGATCCGGTCTATCACTGTTTCACATTCCCGGATTACCAGCTAGCACCAACGCTGGAGGAGTACTCTCACCTAACTGATCTACACATTACTGATCAAGCTCCATTTTTTGGATTGGAAGAAATTCCTAAGGATCAAATCATTGCAAGAGCAATTTATTTGGACGAGTCAGAGGTCAGGACTCACATGACCACTAAGGGTGGAATACAAGGTTTGCCGGCCCAGTTCTTGACAAAGAAGGCCCTGTATTTCGCTAGTATGGGGAACGTGACTGCTTTTGAAAGCATCTTTGTTTTACTCACCTACGGGTTATTTCTGTTGCCCAACATTAATAACTTCGTCGATATCAACGCCATTAAGGTTTTTCTCATTGGAAACCCTGTACCGACTTTGCTCGCAGATGCGTATCATTCTGTACACTTAGGGAATTTGTACAGCGGGCGGGAGATCACGTGCTGTGTGCCCCTGCTATACAAATGGTTTATCTCCCATTTGCCTAAGTCTGCTGCTTTTTAGGATCACAAGAGTGCTTTACGTTGGTCGTAGAAAATCATGTCTCTCACCAACTCTAACATAGATTGGTGCAATAGGATTTATGACAGGATCAGGATAATTGATCGTTGTGGAAACTTCCCCAACGTACCCCTTATAGGAACTAAGGGAGGAATAAACTACCATCCAGTTCTCGTTCGTCGTCAATTTGGATACCCGATGAGGCATGTCCCACGGGATGCTCATCTGGAAGGTCTTTTCTTCAAGGAAGGAGAAAATGACAGAGCACTAAAGATGGAAATAGTGCACGCTTGTAAACATGTTCATAAGAAAAGACGGGAGTCTCTAGGAAAACCAGATTGTGTCTTGGTGGAGCCTTATCTCCACTGGGTACAAACTAGAGCTCTCAAGCTAAAGATGTCGTATCCTCGTCACGGAGTTCTTCCGCCAAGGGAATCTGTCATGTACTTCATGACGGAAACTGAAAAGCTTCAGGCTACTCTCAACAAAGTTTAATAGGAGAGGAGGTCTTGGAAGAACAAGTATCGCATTCTCAACATGGAGTGTACCAAAATACAGCAACTACTGAAAGATAAGGATGCTCTAATTGAGATTTTAGAGCAACATGCTGTAGAAAATCAGGATGACCAAAGGAATTTGCTCGCTCCTTTCACTTGGAAAAGGAATGAAAACCCGACAACGGCCAAAGAGCCCCGGTCAAAGAAAAGGAAAGTACCAGAATCAGCACCCGAGTTCTCCTCGGAGAGGACTCGGGACCCATTAGCTTAGGTTTCTGTTTCCGCACTTTGTAATCTATTGTATTTCCGTTTCCGCAATCCTTGAATTCAATAAAACGAGGTTTCCCCACTGTTTGATATTTGCAATCTAATTGTCGAAGTTTATTTTGATTAAACCAAAAAACAATTAATATAATCATTGCATTCATCATTCCCACGTCACGTATTCTTCTTACCTACGAATCTCACGTTTGTGTCTCGATTCTAGAGTCAAACTGTCTCATTCGTACAATACTCGGGCCAATCGTCAAAAAAAGATGGATGATCTCGAGGAAGAGAACAGAGAGTTGAAAGAAGAGATCGACACTCTAAGAGAGGATATGAGAAAGCTTCGTAACGACATGCAAGCCATGGCAGAAGCTCAACTACAAAGAACCGTGATCTCAGAGATCACCTCAATGCCCATAGTGGAGAAGTATGATCCTAGGTATCAAATGCCGAAAGATTTTCCCTAGGGCATGCCTGTTAGCTATATCCCGGAAGGATATGTTTCGCTGATCACTGAAGATCAGGGAATCATAGCAGAAGCCGTTGGGCCTGAAGGTTACAAACTTCGGGAAAGCGAAGATGCCAGGGGCATGACAACAACTCCTGAAGGTTACAAACTTTGGGAGGCACCGAGAGTCTCGGCCGTAATGACTATACCACAACCCGTGGTACACACTGTCCCGGAAGGACAGATTCCGCAAATACCTTCTGGTGGAAACGAAAGCATGTTCGAAAGAATGAACGAGTTCCAAGAACAGTTCCTGGAAATGCAAAAGGAATTGCAAGCTATTCACGGTCAGGATCTATTTGGAAAGGACGCCGCGGACCTCTGCTCGGTCCCTAATGTGAAAGTTCCGCACAAATTCCAGGTGCTAGACTTTGAAAAATACTAGGGTAACTCTTGCCCTCAGAGTCACTTGGTGATGTACGCTCAGCGAATGTCAGCTCAGACAGAGAATCAGGATCTACTGATTCACTACTTCCAGGATAGTTTAACTGGTGACGCATTAAAATGGTACATGGGTTTAAACCATGCTACGATTAACACTTTCAGAGATCTCGGCACTGCCTTTGTCCAACAGTACAAATATAATTTGGACATGGCACCAGACAGAAATCAACTCAGATCACTGTCACAAAAGGACAAGGAAACCTTTAAGGAGTACGCCCAGAGATGGCGTGGAATTGCCGCTCAAATTTGTCCACCTCTTGAGGAAAAAGAGATGACAAAAATCTTCTTAAAGACCTTAAGCTCATTTTACTACGACAGAATGGTTGCTAGTGCGCCCAGTGACTTCACCGAAATGGTCGGTATGGGGGTACGTCTCGAGGAAGCTATCTAGGAAGGACGTTTAGTTAAAGACACTAGATCATCAAGTAGTTCAAAACGATACGATAGTGCTCTCCCTAAGAAAAAAGAGCAGGATATTGGGAATATCTCTCTCGGAAAGCAAAGCCGACGTTACCAACAGTAGCAGCTGTAACTCCTGCTATCAACCCTGCGCCTGTTTCTACGTATCAACCTTAGGTTGCGTAGAGCCAACCTAATCAACACCAACTTCAGCAAAGGACACAACAGCCTCTTTAGCAGGCTCGTCCTCAGTACAACAACAATCTTACAATGTGGCCACCAAGATTTGATCCTATACCCATATCATACGCGGAACTATTTCCGTTATTATTGGTCAAAGGGCACGTCCAGACCAAGGCTCCTCTTACAGTACCGGAAAATCCGCCTTTTTGGTTCAAAGCGGATCAGACTTGCCCTTATCATCAAGGAGGACCAGGGCATAACATAGAGATCTGTCTCAGTTTCAAATCTGACGTGCAAAAGCTTGTTAGGAGCGGGCTCTTATCTTTCAAAGATACGAATCCCAATGTTCTCACGAACCCGCTGCCTCAACACGAGAAAGCTGCAGTCAACCTGATAGAGGGAGAGTCTAACAACGTCTATCAAATTCACGATGTACTCTTGTTGAGAACCAACTTAGTCAAGATGCATTGTAGACAGAGTGGATATGGCCATGTGCCACCTCATAATTATCACCAGTGTGATATCTGCTCTAAAAGCAATCGAGGGTGTTCTGTGGTGTAATCAGCTCTACAGGAACAGATGGATCTCGGATGGATCCAAGAGCACCAAGCTCGTGGAGTTAACATGTTTTATACGAATTCCAACGTCATTCAAAACCACGACATCCGTGCAATGAATGTCAACCTGGTGGCAATGCACTCAAGGCAAAGCCAGTATCATAATCTGCCACGGCATGATTACAGTTCTTGTCTGACTTGCTTGGTAAACAAACAGGGATGCTCTTTTGTACAAAAGGCCCTTCAGCGTCAGATGGATCTTGGGTGGATCCAGGACTACCATGATAGGAATCCCTATCAGATCAACATGATTCAAATCTTTGATATTCGTTTGATGAATACCAGCCTGGTGGAGTTACACGCAGAATAGGTCCGTCTCGGATTCCTGGTATCACATGATTATCAGAGCTGTAAAGCGGGTTGCAAAAATGATCAAGGTTGTGCCCTTGTCCAGGAAACACTTCAGCACTTGTTGAACCCCTGGTGGCTTCCAATCTATATGGATGAAGACACCCAACAAATTAGTATCACTAACGGGAATCCTACTAGATATCAAAGTCAGGATGTCCGATCGGTGGAAACTGACCTAGTAAGGCTACACTGTATTCAGAGCGGACGCGGCCAAGTGCCACTACACAACTATGAGCGGTGTGGAGTTTGTTCAGTGAACAATCAAGGATGCTACCTCGTGCGGGCAGCCCTTCAAAGTCAGTTGGACCACAAAGAGATTCAACCATGGTCAAGTTCTGGATCAGTCAACTATCTCGCTGATCAAATCGAGGACGTTGTCGTAATCTCTGATTATTAAAGGACTAGGGATGTTTGTGCCATCATCCCTTTACTTGACGAATCGAGAGTTCCCAACCAGGAATGGATCGAAATTGCTTACGATGGTCAGAAAAATCAGAAGGCTCCCATAGTCATCTATCTACCGAGACCACTACCGTATGAATCAACTAAGGCTATCCCTTACAGATACGGTGCAACGATATTTGAAAATGGAAAGGAAATTCCATTACCCCCCGTCGTAAATATTGCAGACATCAGTCGTGTAACACGGAGTGGTAGAATCTTCAACAGAGGAGTTGGAGAACTCAGCAAAGAAAAGGAACCTCAGACAGAAGTTCCCAATCCACCAGTCGGTCAATCCAGTGATCCCGACCTTTCAAAGAACAATGATGAGATGCTGAAGCTCATCCAAAGGAGTGAATACAACATTGTTGATCAACTGTTACAAACTCCTTCAAAGATCTCGGTATTATCCCTGTTACTCAGTTCAGAAGCGCACAGAGAGGCTCTACAGAAAGTCTTGGAGCAATCCTTTGTGGAACAGGATGTAACCATCAGACAGTTCGATAGCATTGTCTCTAACATTACTTCCTGCAATAACTTGGGATTTAGTGATGAGGAATTACCTGAAGAAGGTCATCGTCATAACATGGCGCTCAATATTACAGTCAACTGCCAGGAGGATGCTTTAGCCAGCGTACTGGTAGACACAGGGTCAGCCCTGAATGTTATGCCGAAGTCCACTTTGATGTAATTATCATTCAAAGGCCCTCCAATGAGAACCAGCGAGGTCGTCATCAAAGCATTTGACGGATCCAGAAAAACGGTTATCGGCGAAGTCAATCTTCCCATAACTATTGGTCCTCACACTTTCCAAGTCACTTTCCAGGTCATGGACATCCGGGTAACATACAGTTGTTTATTAGGAAGACCTTGGATACATCAGGCTGGGGCGGTCACTTCGACCCTCCACCAAAAGCTAAAGTTTGTTCAGAATGGTCAACTCGTCACAGTCTGTGGGGAACAGGCTTTGCTCGTAAGCAACTTATCGTCATCCACTTATGTGGAACCATAAGGGATAATCGGAACCCAGTTCTAAGCGCTTTCGCTACACAAGGACGATCAATCTGAGGGGGGAACTTCCATTTCCTCGTACAAAGATGCTATCAAAGCGGTTGAGAGTACCAATACAAAAGGATGGGGACAACTTGTCATTCCTACTGACAATAAAACAAAGAAGGGTCTTGGTTTTTCTGCAACCTGTACCCAGACAGCTGCTAACGATGAAAGTTTTCATCCCATTCAGAACTTCTTCCACAGTGGAGGTTTCCTTCAACCGGTGACTCAAGAAGTGCATACCATCAATAAAGATGATTCCTCCGATACGGAGGAAGAATGGAAGTCCTATCTCAACGAGGACGGTTATATGTCTCAGGACGAAACGCAACTCCCTTTTGCTTTCCTACACAGAGTCCGAGATTTATACCCAGGTCAGATGTCGAAATGATATATGGAGATTGTGATCCGGAAGGATGTCGTGCTCCGCCAAACTTATTAGAGGAGGACACTCTGATGAAGGACAACTTTGACCACAACTATTATGGCCTGCCAATGTGGCAGCCGTGCCCAGGAGACTTGGGGCAAGAAAATCAGCCGAACAATGAAAATCAGTTGAGCATCATTGAACAGAATAGCTGCGTCCCCACCATATCATGGGATCAACACCCAGGTTATCCTGAAAATACCCAGCACGACGATGAATTTGCAACATTTGAGTTCATCAACTATGCTTTCCCCGAGGTCAACGTCATCGAGAAGGATGACTCCTCCAGTTCCACAGAAGTATGGGATACCTTGGGACAACCAAGTGGAAAATACGACTATATGGTCAAGTACACTGCTCCTGAGAGCTCTCATATTAGGCTCGAAGACATCCAGCTAACTGGATGGGGAGATCTGCCTGAGAGTACAAATGCTATGCAAAATGCAACAGAGGAATTCTCCTACGACAACTCTGCTTGGGAGATAGATTCCAATGATCCTGCTCCACCAGAAATCAGCGTCATTTCTGAAGACAAATCAAAGAAGGTACCAAACTTTGTGATTCACCGAGGAGTTCACCGCCAATGGGTTGCTGTCGATGTTCCAAAGATTGTTCATAAGTCAAAGTAATTGCCATATTTGTTTTAACCTTTCACCCTGCCCAGGTGAAACGGATGTTTTGATAGGGCTCGCTTTCTGTAAATTTCCCTCTTCGCTTTGCCCGAAGTGACAGAGTTTTGTTTTATAGGGCTGTAGTTTCAAGAGTCGACTTGTTCATTAATAAAATAATGTCGTTCTGTAATTTCCGCATTCTGTTGCTGTTTTCTCTGTTTGCTTTTTTCAGAAAATGGTAATCCTAAAAAACAACTCAATAATAAAAACAAGCAGTAAAAGAAAAATACACTGCACACACTTGCATTTTCTCAATCTCTTCTAAACACAAATCATCACGTCATGCAGATTGCTTGTTTTAAACCCCGTTGAAACATACGATCCGATGCCTTCTCCCGACTTTGGGTTCCCGGTATTTGGGGCCGAAGAAGAAGTTGACGACGAAATTCCATAAGAGATCTCCCGATTACTCAGACAAGAGGAAAGGTCCATTGAACCTTACAAAGAACCGTTGGAAACGATAAACTTAGGTTCGGAAAAAGAGAGAAAAGAAATCAGGATTGGAGTGTTGCTCAGTCCAATTGCCAAAGAGAGTCTGACAAAGCTTCTCAAAGAATTCCCCGATGTATTCGCTTGGTCCTATCAGGATATGCCAGGGTTGGATACCAGCATCGTGGAACATCATTTACCGTTAAGGTCAGAATGTCCGCCAGTAAAGAAATGGTTGAGACGGACTCACCCGGACATGGCTATTAAAATCAAAGAGGAGGTACACAAACAGATCGACGCGGGTTTCCTCGCTACATCAGAATATCCTCAATGGTTAGCCAACATTGTACCCGTTCCCAAAAAGGACGGAAAGGTCAGAATGTGTGTCGACTACAGGGATCTAAACAAGGCTAGTCCAAAGGACGACTTTCCTTTACCACACATTGACATGCTGGTAGACAGTACAACAAAGTTCAAACTTTTCTCCTTCACGGATGGATTCTCGGGCTATAATCAAATCAAAATGGTGCCGAAAGACATGGAGAAAACTTCATTTATCACCCTATGGGGCAACCCCTTTCTCTCTAGTATATGGCATGGAAGCAGTGCTCCCCATAGAAGTAGAGATCCCATCAATCCGGGTATTGATGGAAGCTAAGCATACAGAAGCTGAATGGTGTCAAAGTCGACACGATGAACTAAACCTGATCGAAGAAAAGCGAATAACGGCACTATGCCACGGTCAGTTGTATCAGCAGAGAATGAAGAAGACGTTCGACAAAAAGGTTCGACCTCGCGTCTTCAGAAGAGGAGACCTTGTGCTCAAGAAGATACAATCTTTTCTCACTGATTCCCGGGGTAAATGGACTCCGAATTATGACGGCCCCTATGTGGTCAAGAAAGCTTTCTCAGGCGGCGCCTTGAGACTCGCAACCATGGATGGAGAAGAATTTTCCTACCCCACAAATGTTGACGTAGTCAATAAATACTTCGCCTAAACTAAAAAAAAAACGTCTCAGTGGATTGAAAACCCGAAAGGGCGATCCAGGCAAAAATTAGAGACATGATCAAAAATCATCCCGGTGGATTGGAAATCTCCAAGTACAATCCAGGAAAAAGTTAGGGATTAATGGCAAGTAACTATGTCAGATCAATTCAGCTCCTCAGCAGTCATACCATCCATCAGAGACTCCAGTCAAGGTCATCTTCGACAGAAGCTCAGGATGTCCCGAATTCAAAGTTGGTAGAAGGATAGTGGTCGTTATGTTTCAACGTAGCCCTTTTCCCTGTAAATTACCATTTCCTAACTTTATAAATACTCTATGGAATCACGTGTTCGGCTGATTTCCATCCTATCAATAAAATTTGAGCCCTTGTGCTTTTGTTTGTAATTCTTACTTGTTTTAGCTTTACAGAATGATGTTTTTAACATGATTAACGATTCTTGAAAATAAAACAAAAATGAATTTACTTGATAAAATTTTTTCTGCTTTTTTAAAATAAAGATGGCAATTTCTTTTGACTGTTGAACATCAGAAGAACATCGGTCGCTTCTCCAAAGGTGTTCGAACCTCAAAGTGCAGAATCAAAGTACTCCTTCTAGACCATTACGCCTGAATGAAGGATCAACTGTGTTAAAGACCATGTTTTGTCTGACATCCTCGGTCGAGTTCTCATCTCCTAAGCCCGACCAGCGTCGCTCCCAACAGGGACCGTTTCTCCTAAGCAAGGCAAAATCGCTATCTTGAACTAGCGATATTTCTACATGCCCCATTGTGGCCGAGTATCTAGTCATGTTCATCCTTTTAGTCTGTATGTTGCGTCAGTTTTGTCAGCATATACATACATACATCATTCATTATTGATTCGCATTCATATTCATATTGCATAACTATCACTCTAGTCGGTCTTGTCCCCTAGTGATAGAAGTCCTCTCAATCGAGTTGTCATATCTTTCCTCGTTAGGAAGTGAATCATCTAAGTAATCTCTCTCCCGTTTATCTCTAGATTAGAGACGGTCCTTGACCATTTTGATAACTTGAACCTCTAATAAACAAGAAAACTTTCAACAAATATCACTCTTCGCCATTGAAGATGATATATTCGCTTTCCCGGATTAAGGAAATCCCCAGAGAAAGCCCCTCAAAATTGGGGTACATCGTATGGCATTTCTCTGAAAAGACCTCAGGAAAAGTATGATGTAACACCCCCAAACAGAAACAGTCTCTCAAGAGACTCGCTTTCCCCAGTAGAATCGACAAATGGCGTCTCCAAACAGAGAAGTTTGTGTACCTCTACAATTCAGACGAATGGGTTCCCCAGCAAGTCTGACATCAAAACTTTTTCCACTCAAATGGCATCTCCCCAGAAAAATTCGGCGAGAAGTTTGAAGGAAAACCGCTCCAAACAGCGTCCCTTGTCAAGAAAGTTTATTGACAAAAGAAACTAAGACCAGTTCCTTGGTAGGAAACCAGGATCGAGGGGAAGTTTACTTCAGAAACTGAGACCAGTTCCTTGGTATGAAACCAGGATCGAGGGGAAGTTTGCATCAGAAATTAAGACCAGTTCCTTGGTAGGAAACCAGGATCGAGGGGAAGTTTACAAAAGATACTAAGACCAGTTCCTTGGTAGGAAACCAGGATCGAGGGGAAGTTTATTTCAGAAACTGAGACCAGTTCCTTGGTAGGAAACCAGAAACGAGGGGAAGTTTACCTTTTCTAAGCATCATTGCTTAGCAAAAGAAGATGAATGCGTAAGCTGCCATTCATAGCCATCAAAATTTTAGATATTCCGATATTTAATCCTCTTGCACCCCAAATGCCCGAATACCTTCGCCATTCACACCTTCGGGTCCAAGAAGATTAAATAGGGGCATCTGTCATACCCAAAATTTTGACCACTAAGATTTCCCATCATTGTACAAATCATCATCACATGTGGATGTACCTTTTTGCCTCATCAATCTCAAGGAATTATTGAGCATTCACTGCAATCAAAATTAGGGTTCAAGCCCTCTTTGAGCCTTAGGCAAAGGATCAATCAAGGAAAGACATGATATTCAACTTGTCTAACCTCTTAAACACCCATGAAGGAGCAAGAGGACTCCCACATCAAGAATTAAGCCCAAGAGTGCAACATTTCAAGTGGATCAAGCCTCAAGTTCATCTAATACAAAGTCAACTGACGCAGAAAGTCAAAATTTGACTTTTGGTCAACTTTGAGCTTCACAAGCCATTACTCAAGAAAATATGATGGATGATTTAATTTGATCAAATTTAAATCAAGAAATCATGCAAAATTGCAAAATTGATCAAATTGAAAGAAACTTAGAAATTTTTTCATAGTTAGAATCATGTTTAAGTGCATAACTTTTCAAGGTTGTAACTATTGATCCAAGCATCCATTGATTTTGCGTAAGAGCTAATTTTAAATAGGGTATTTGATACTTCAACATTGTAGAAGGAATCAACTCAAAATATCATAAGGATTAAAAGTTAAAAGTGATCAAAGTTGGGAATTCTTAATGTCCAATGTTCTGACATTTCATAGGACATCATTAATATTTTTCTAGCAAGAATGTCCCAACTTCAAGGATGTTTTTCTCCATGATCCAAGTTGATTCAAGCCAAACCTTGAACATCAAAGTTGAAGTACGTCATCTCACCTTTCCAGAAAGTCCTAGAAAGCTCATTTATCATTCTCGAGCAGAAAGTTATGGTCTCTGCAAAAGGCATTGATAAAACAGAATTTTCATGACAGCTTTTAGGACAGATTTGATCACACAAGTTCAAGGTCATTTTTTACAACTTTACAAGTCTTCACAAACCTTGAACATCAAAGTTGAAATACGTTATCTCAGCTTTCCAGAAAGTTGTAGAACGTCCATTTATCACACTCGAGCAGGAAGTTATGAACTTTACAAGAAGGCTTGCTGCAGCTGTTTTTTAGGACAGATTTTGGGCATTTTTTTCTTGTGCCACACAATTTTCAAGCTTTGTCACCATGCAGGACAAGCATCAAAGATGCAATTCACTTCAACTTAAAATATCATAGTGGATTAAAAGATACAAGTGATTAAAGTTTGGAATTATTAATGTTTTTAATGTCAGATGTTCCAACATTTCATAGGACATCATTAATATTTTTCCAGCAAGAATGTCCCAACTTCAAGGATGTTTTTCTCCATGATCCAAGTTGAAACAGGTCTAGGGCCAAACATCAAATTTAAAGTACGTCATCTAGGCTTTCCAGAAAGTCCTAGAACGTCCATGTAGCATACTCGAGCAGGGAGTTATCGATTTTACAAAAAGGCTTACTGCAGCTGAATTTTTCAGGGTAGATTTGCATATTTCTTGCGCCACACGAATTTTCAAGCCTTGTCATCATTTTGGACGCATCTGAGGATCAAATCTAAAGGGGACAATCATTGAGTCAAGCCTCCAAAGTCCTTGGAACAAGAAGTAGCATGCCAAACCTAGAAAACCCTAAAAGAGGGACAAGACTCCAATTTTGGTTTGGAGCATTTAATGGATGCTTAGAGGTGGCATGAACTGAGCTTCCTCTAACTGAATTCAGTCAAGATTCCTCCAACAACTAGGGAACCAGCAGCCTGTGCCCTAACCTCTAGTCAATGGCTAGAGGAGACTTGGATTTTCATTGGCCAACATTGAACAAACCTCTGCTGCAGCCACCATTCACTATTGCTGCCAAAACAAACTTGCTCTACTATAAATACAGCTCATTTGTGCTCAGTTTGCGTACACCAAAGCCATCAAACAGATGGTTTCCTCAAAATCACTTCTTTCACTCCAAAATGCCTTCTTTAGTAAGGTAATTATGAGTTTTTGAGTTAGAGAGCATTTCCATCACATCTCATGATCCTAACACCTCATAAACATCATATGTAGGTGATCCAAACTATCACAAGTGACCTGTAACACCAAAATCACAAAGTCACCTCTCAAAACCTCAAAATTGGACTTTTTTGCATTTTTCAAGTCATGTCTTGATTCAGTCACTTTCCAAACCAGATAAAACCTCAAACACACTCCAAATATCATCCTTGAACTGTCCCAAATGGTGCCACACATCTGGAACACCATTTGAGAGAGTTGACATTTTGGCCACTTTTGCCCATTTTGCAAGAAAGTGCTCAAACTTGCTCTAGAGGTTTCCAGCTGATTCCAACCATCCTAAAAGCTTCTAAGAGGTCATTTGAGGGTGTCCAAAGCATCAAATCATTTGAGGAACAAAGCACTTGGTATGTTGCACAAAATCTCCAAAAAAGAGGTAAAATTCACAACTTGAATTCTTTGAATCATGCTTTCCTTTGTTGTCCACATACATGCATCATATTGAACAATTCTTGAAGCAAAAATGTAGTCCTTAATGTGTATGATATGATCCTCCTACTGTTTGCACTTTAACATGTTTATATGTGGAGTTTATGTTGTTTTAAACTTAAGGTGCAGATCTGGTTTTTTGCCTTGTGTGTGCTGTACATTAAGTTTCAGTATGTATGAGTGATACCATTGGATTCTTTGCGAAAAATTGGTCAAGATAGGTTCTTACGGATTTTAATTTCGTTAAAAATTGAGAGAGTTATGAGTATTGAAAGTTTGATAAGCAAAGATGTTTAAAATCAACATATAGTTCTAGTTTTTTGCCTTGTGTGTGTTGTACATTCAGTTTCAGTGTGCATGAGTAATACCATTGGATTCCTTGCGAAAAATCGGTCAAGATATGTTCTTACGGATTTTAATTTCGTTAAAAATTAAGAGAGTTATGAATGTTTGAAGTTTGATAAGCAAAGATGTTGAAAACCAAGGTGCAGTTCTGGTTTTTTTAAGATGTCAAATGTGATGTTGTGACATCTTTCCTTTTTCTCTTATCTTCAAAACTCATGAAAGATGTCGAATGTGATGTTGTGACATCTTTCCTCTTTTTCTTAGTTTATCTTCAAAACTCAACCAATTCTTTTACATAGCAAAAATCATCATTTTCCAATTCTGTTTTACACACTTCTTATTCATACTCCATAATATTTTAATCCACCAAAAAATCACAAAAAATATTATTATTTGATATATTTTTAATATATTCAAAAATATTGTTTTAAATTGTTTTAAATGCTTTTAAAATGATTTCTTTTTCTTGATTTTTAAAACCAAAATGATTTTAAATATTCATGTGGATAAAATACTTTTTCATAAACCTTAATCATTGTTTATAACATGATTAATGATTTTATTTGATATTTTTATCATTTTTTTACTTGATTTTTCTTTGAAAATGCCCTTTAAAAAATGAAATTAGGGTTTCTTTGATTTTAACCCTCACAAATCATTTTCAAACACTCTTTGGGCCTCTAATAGAGTGTAAGACCCAATCCTTTGTAAATACAACCTATTTTTGGGTCTCACTTATTGTATAAGTCCTATTGTATTTCAAAAAGTTCGACGCGATGATCGCCCGATTAAAAAACAAACCATTTGGGCCTCTCCTCGAGCTATAAGATCCATTCAAAACATTTGGGCCTCTTGATAGAGTGTAAGACCCAACCCTTTTTGTACAAAAATATTTTGGGCCTCAGTTATTGTATAAGTCCCGATACGTTAAAAATCTCGACGCGATCGCCATTTTCAAACTGAAAATCATCTGGGCCTCCCCTCGTGTTGTAAGCCCCATTTCTTTTCCTAAAATACACTTTGGGCCTCTAATAGAGTGTAAGCCCCACCCTTTTGTAAATAAAATATTTTGGGCCTCAGATATTGTATAAGTCCCTCTGTACATTTACAAAGTTCGTCGCGATCGTCGCCTTTTAAGAAAAAAGACCATTGGGCTTCTCCTTGAGCTATAAGTCCCATTTCTTTTCATTTTTAAACCTTTGGGCCTCTAATAGGGTGTAAGACCCAATTCTTTGTAAATACCAAAATTTTGGGCCTCAATCACTTGTATAAGTCCCACGGTGTTTCCAAAACCTCGGCGCAATCGTCACCATTTTCAAAATTAACCATTGGGCCTACCCTCGAGTAGTAAGACCCATTTATTTTCTTAAAACTCACTTGGGTCTCTAATAGAGTGTAAGTCCCAACCCCTTTTTTTTACATAACCCATTTTGGGGCCTCACTTATTGTATAAGACCCACTGTGTTTTCAAAAATCTCGGCGCGATTGCCATTTCAAACAAAAAATCATCTGGGCCTACCCTCGTGTTATAAGCCCCACTCTTTTTCTTTAAAAACCTTTTGGGCCTCTTGAGAGAGTGTAAGACCCACCCCTTTGTACATAAAACATTTTTTGGGCCTCAGTCACTTGTATAAGTCCCTCTGTACAAAACGATAGTGCGATCACTGATAAAATCCTGGGCCTCTCCTTGAGCTGTAAGCCCCAATATTTCCTTTCAAAGCACTTTCTCCTTTGATTTTTAAATATACTGTTGTTTTCAATCTTTCTTTGTTGAACAACTAACCAAACAGCATGGAAGCTCTACAACCAAGTGTTTATATGCTTTCATTTACCGCTTTCATATATATATAACTGTATTGTGGGACTGTTTCGCTGTAAGTCTTCTTTCATAAACTCATATCGACTGTGTAATAATAGTATAGATATTTAGGGTTTCCCCGGCAACTACATCTAGCACTAGGTAAAGCCGTTTCGATCATTCTTAGAAATAGACAATACTAGATCCCCCATAGGAGCACCAGATATAGTCTTCTCTTCGGCTGTCCTCCTTAGAAATTGTCAAGAAACTCTACTCCCCAGAGATGATCTCTTCTCCGTGAATTGCATCCCTTGAGTTTCTTCCAAATTCCCAAACTTTCCTGGCTTGATCTATTCTTTGTGAATAGCCTGTCTTGAACTTCTCGGGGTTTGGGGACCCACAGGCTTCTTAAAAGCATCCCCACCTCCTTTTGGACGTTGTACAAGGACCCGTCGGCTTCTTAGAAGTATTCACAGCCCCCTCTTAGGCTTCGTATAAATGATTTCTTCCTTCGGGAATGATAGCCTCCTCTTGGGCTTCGTACAAATTGTCCCTCAGCTTCTTAAAAGTTTCCAGCCTCCTCTTGAGCTTCGTACAAATTGTCCCGATGACCTCCTAGAGGTATAGGCATCTTAATAGAGCAATCTTTCAAAGAGTCTAGATCTTTCTACCGTGAACGTACTACTACTGTTTCTTTAAGCATAGTACAAAAGATAAAACTCTAGACTTGGACAGTCTAATTTCCTTGAGTCTCAAAGACATTCTCAAGTCCCTTTCAAAAATAGGAAGACACCCGCAAACTTGGACAGTCTCAAATACCCTTTGGATTCCCCGTTTCCTTAAAGAATAGGAAACAATCCTGATTCTCAGATCAAATCCATGAGTACAGTGTTACTCATATAAGAACTAATTTTCTCTTAACCAACATACTGTACCTATCACTCAACTGAAACAGTACCCTTTTTAGCCTCCATCTCGGGCTTCGTACGAGATACAAAAACTCTCTTGTTGAGTAAAAAACTTTAGCCTCCATCTCGGGCTTCGTACGAGATACAAAGACTCTCTTGTTGAGTCAAAACTTTTAGCCTCCATCTCGGGCTTCGTACGAGATACCAAAACACTCTCTTGTTAAGTATAAAAGGCTCTCTTGTTGAGCCACTCTCCCCTTTAGCCTCCATCTCGGGCTTCGTACGAGATACAAAAACACTCTCTTGTTGAGTATAAAATACTCTCTTGTTGAGTCAATCACCTTTTAGCCTCCATCTCGGGCTTCGTACGAGATACAAAAACACTCTCTTGTTAAGTATAAAAGACTCTCTTGTTGAGTCAATCACCTTTTAGCCTCCATCTCGGGCTTCGTACGAGATACAAAATCACTCTCTTGTTGAGTATAAAAGATTCTCTTGGTGAGTCACCATCTTTAGCCTCCATCTCGGGCTTCGTACGAGATACAAAAACACTCTCTTATTGAGTATAAAAGATTCTCCTGTTGAGTCAACCCTTTTAGCCTCTCTCTCGGGCTTCGTACGAGACACACAAAAACTCCTTCTTGTTGGGCCAATAGCCTCCTGTTAGGCTTTGTATAAGGAAAACCCCGGTTGAGTCAATCAACCTTTTAGCATCAAAGTTGTGCCTTGTTCAAAGTACACAAACATCAACAACTCCTTCCCCTTCATCTAATCGTTGTAAGCGGCAAGCCTCTGGATTATTTACATCCATGCCACTGTCCCTCTTTTAGCATGAAAAATTCCTAAGGAAAGATATCATTGCTCTACACTGAGTTAAAGTCTTCTCCTTCAGGTTGGAAACCCCCTATAAAGGAAATTATGGAATTGCCGGATTCACATATCCTGGTTAAAGTAATTTTCCTTTATAAACAGTTGTGACAAACAGACCCTCTTTAGAGATGACAAATTCTCTCTAAAGACAGCACCTTTTAGCTTCACATCTTGGGCTTCGAACAAGATACAAATAGACCCTTCAGCTTCACATCTTGGGCTTTGAACAAGATACAAACCACCTTCAGCTTCACATCTTGGGCTTTGAACAAGATATAGATCACCTTTCGCTTCACATCTTGGGCTTCAAACAAGAAACCAAAACACCATTTCCTCCCATAGAATAGGAGGAACTACGAACGCTCTGATTTCCATGTTTCGGTAAACGGGAATACGTAGGCATAAGATTGAAAGAAAAATCTTAGCGAGCACACTAATAAAAAAACTTAAAGTCCCCTATCTCCACCCAATCTGACAAATTCCCCATGAATAGTCCCAGTTTTCCACCTTAATAAAGTAAGAAGAAAGAAAGGCCCCATTACCATATAGCATATGTAACCTAATAGACCGCTGTTTAAACTCAGTATGCAAGCAGGGTTAATTGGAGACATCTATTTCCTTTCCTTAGTCAGCTCACAATAGGATAAAAAATGAATCGACCTGTAGTAAACCCCAAAGAGCGACAGCGCTTAAGAACCGCGTCCAAAATCGCTCGCTACACTATGTTAAGAGTTGATGACTCCTTATCCATGATCCATGAGACGTGATCATCAGTCTATCTACATAATAGTCTTAACGTTTTAAGTTTATCCCATTTCACGGTAAAGCTCAACTACGGATACTTTAAGAATAGTGTCCTTACGTTTAATGGGATCTCATGATTAAGTCACACTTAATATTCCATTAAACGAACTAGCTATTCTAGGGACTTTATTATTCTGAAAAAAAAAAACCATAATAATGAAATGCCTTTTATTCAATAATAAGTAATTTGATACAAGTACCAAAAGTATTGGGCTTTAGGGCTTTCACCAACAATCTCTCACTAGCACTAGAGCCAATCAGGCATACCCCTAATACCCATAGATCTAGTATGGCCATCATGCTTCTGCTGTGTAAGAGGCTTTGTTAGCGGGTCAACAATATTGTTAAATGTAGGTACTTTCCATACCTTCACATCTCCCCGATCTATTATCTCCCAAATGAGGTGATAATGCCTAAGTATGTGTTTGGATCGTTGGTGAGATCTAGGCTCCTTAGCTTGTGCTATAGCACCATTGTTATCACAATAAAGATCAATGGGATCCACAATGCTAGGGACTATGCCAAGTTCACTAATGAACTTATTGATCCAAACAACTTCTTTTAGTTCTTCTCAAGTACTTAAGGATATTCTTTACATCTACCCAATGAGCATCATCGGGATCAGATTGGTACCTGCTCGTTGCACTTAAAGCATACGAGACATCTAGTCGAGTATATAACATGGCATACGTGATAGATCCTATTGCAGATGCAAATGGAATCTTATTCATGCGATCCCTTTCTTCCTTAGTTGAAGGGGGTTATGTTTTTGATAGACACAAGCCATGTTGCATATGTATGAATCCTTGTTTGGAATCGTGCATATTAAAGCATCTTAGTACTTTGTCTATGTATGTACTCTGACTTAGGCCAAGCAATTTTTTTGATCTATCTCTATAGATCCTAATTCCTAATATATATGCTGCTTCACCAAGGTCTTTCATAGAAAAGCATTTCCCTAACTAAGTTTTCACTTGTTGCAAGGTAGGGACGTCGTTTCCAATGAGTAATATGTCATCTACATATAATACTAGGAAGACGATCATGCTCCCACTAACCATCTTGTAGACACAAGGCTCATCTTCATTCTTTATGAATCTATATTGTTTTACAATTTGATCAAAACGAAGATTCCAGCTTCTGGAAGCTTGCTTCAATCCATAGATTGATCGTTGTAACTTACATATCTTTTGGGCTTCTTCTGGTACCAATCCTTCAGGTTGTGTCATGTACACGTCTACAAGAAGATTCCCATTAAGGAAAGCAAACTTGACATCCATATGTCATATTTCATAAGCATGATATGCAGCGATAGTAAGTAAAATCCAAACAGATTTAAGCATTGCAACTTGTGAAAAGGTTTCATCATAGTCTACCCCATGATTTTGCTTATAGCCTTTAGCAACCAATCTTACCTTATAGGTATGTACCTTACCATCCATGTCAGTCTTCTTTTTGAAGATCCATTTTCATCCTATAGGATTAACTCCTATAGGAGGCTCTACCAAAGTCTAAACCTAGTTTGTGTACATGGAATCCATTTCAGATTTCATTGCTTCTAGCCACTTCTCAGACTCAGGACCAGTTATGGCCTCTTGGTAGGTTACATACTCATCTTGATCCATGAGTAATAAATCACCTTGATCAGTTACGAGATATCCATATCTCTGTGGTTGGTGACGTATCCTGCTCGACCTACGCTGGTCTTGTTCTACTTGAGCAGGTTGCTCTTTCACAACTAATTGTGATTCTTGTTCTAATTCCTCCATAGGTGTATCAATGCTTTGTGATTCTTGAATTTCTTCAAGCTCTACTTTCCTCCTAGTGATTCCTTTGGAAATAAAGTCCTTTTCCAAGAAAACCCCAGTTTAAGCGACAAACACTTTGCCCTCAGAAGGATTGTAGAAGTAATACCCTCTTGTTTCTTTAGGATACCCCACAAATAAGCATTTGTCTGATTTGGGCTCAAGCTTGGCTGAAAATTTTCGTTTCACATAAACTTCACAATCCCAAATCTTCATGTAAGACATATGTGGATTCTTACCACTCCATATCTCATATGGTGTCTTCTCAACCTTTTTGGATGGAACACGATTAAGTGTGTAAGCTGATGTCAGTAGTGCATATCCCCAAAAGGAGTTTCGAAGATCGGCGTGACTCATCATGGAATGGACCATCTCTAACAAGGTTCGATTTCTTCTCTCAGATACACCATTCTATTGTGGTGTTCCAGGAGGAGTGAGTTGGGATAAAATCCCACACTCTTTGAGATGGTCATCAAACTCTAGGCTTAAATATTCATCGCCTCGATCTGATTGAAGAGTTTTAATATTCTTACCTAGTTGGTTTTGTACTTAATTCTTGAACTCCTTGAACTTTTCAAAGGATTCAGTTTTGTGTTTCATTAAATACACATAACCATATCTATTAAAATCATCGATAAATGTGATGAAGTATTGAAAACCTCCTCTGGTTGGTATGTTCAGTGGTCCACATACATCACTATGTATGAGGGCCAAAATATCATTAGCCCTTTCACCTTTTCCTGTGAATGGGGACTTTGTCATCTTTCCAATTAAACAAGATCTGCATATATCATATGATTCGTAATCAAAAGAGTCCAAGAGTCCATCTTTATGGAGTTTGGAGATGCGCCTCTCATTTATATGGCCTAAGCTACAATGCCAAATGTCACTTGGATTTAACTCGTTAGGTTTCATCCTTTTAGTATTAATGTTATAAATTGGCATTTCAAGATCAAGGACATACAATCTATTGTTCATTTGTGCAGTAGCATAGAATATATCATTCAAATAAATGGAGCAACAATTGTTCTTAATTATGAATGAAAAACCAAACTTGTCCAAACAAGAAACGGAAATAATATTCCTACTAATTGCAGGTACATAATAACAGTTTTCTAACTGAATTATTAAATCGCTAGGTAAAGTCAATACATAAGTTCCTACAACTAAAGCAGCAACATTTTCTCCATTGCCAACTCATAGGTCAACTTCACCTTTTGCCAAATCTCTACTCCTTTTTAGCCCCTGCACATTAGTACAAATGTGAAAACCACATCCAATATCTAATACCCATGAGGCATAAGTAGATAAATTTATTTCTATAATATAAATACCTGAAGTTGGCTTTACTCCATTCTTCTTATCTTCCAAGTACTTTGGGCAATTTCTCTTCTAGTGCCCGGTCTTACCTCAATAGGAGCAAGTGCCCTCCTTTACTATGTCTCCTTTAGGCTTCAAAGCATGAGAAGTAGGTTTGGGTCTGGCAACTTCCTTTCTCTTCCCTTTACCACCCTGCTTAGTGGGCCTTTTGTTATTCTTCTTTCCATTACTGACCATCATAATGGACTTCCTTTTTTACTTCTAATTTTGCTCAGCAGTTCTTAACATGCTTAGCAGCCCTGGAAGACTTTTGTCCATGTCATTCATGTTGAAATTAAGGACAAATTGATTGAAGCTCTCCAACAACGATTGCATGATCAAATCAATCACAAGCTCCTTTATGATGGGAAAACCCAATCTTTCAAGGTTCTCCACATACCCAATCATCTTGAGTACACGGGGACCTACCAGGGCTCCCTCAGCTAGTTTGCCTTGAAAAAAGGCTTTTGAAACTTCAAACCTCTCCTACCTTGCCTGCTTTTGATAGAGCATCTTCAGGTGTTCGATCATATCGAACGCTTCCATGTTTTCATGTGACTTTTGCAATTCAGAATTCATGGTAGCCAGCATGAGGCAAGCAGTTTCATTGGCATCATCGACATGCTTCTTATAAGAATCTCTTTCAGCCTTAGGAATAGAACTAGGAGGTTCCTCTTCAGGAACAGGTGTCTCTAAGACATACAATTTTTTATCATGTTTGAGGACAATCCTCAGGTTTCGGTGCCAATCTAGAAAATTTGTCCCAGCCAATTTGTCCTTATCAAGGATTGATCACAAAATGTTGTTAGAGGGGTTTGTTGCCATGGTAATCTACATAAAAAATGTGAAATTATAAGTAGCAATTAAAACCAACATATTCAATTAGTCCTTTAATTAAATATGCTCCCACTATTTTACTCAAACCAAATAACCTTCACCATTTGATTCGGAAAATCCCGTTGGAAGATTTTCTAGTGGATCAAGATCCATATTTCACTTTGTTTTAAGTCAGCATTAGGATGATTACACAAAACTCAGTTATTTAGGTAGGAACTCCTTCCAATTATATCTAATACAATTCTTGAATAATTTCAGTAGGGTGAACAACTTCTTATTCTAATCCATCATATGGATCATTTCCAACTCTTGGTTCTAAACGTATATAATCTTATTATAATTTGTTTAGTTAAGTTTGACCCATTGTTTTAGAAATTTGATATTACATTTATCCCATCGCACCTTACCAATATAGAACATGCACCTCGCGTTAGGCGAAATCTACATTATTCGATACTAGTCTTGATGAGTTCTAAAACTTGGAAAGCATAAACTTAATATTCAATTTTGATAGAATTTTCAATTAGTTTGATCTCACCGACTTATTTATCATATAAATCGTCTCTCACATGCATCAATATACAATCACATGCATTAACATACATATAAAATATGAAACAGTTATGGCCGGTAGCGCAATTGTTTTCTCAAGCCAATGAGAGAACCTAAGCTAAACCTAATAATGATCTATGCTTCTCCAAGCTAGACCTCCATGGTTGTCCTCCTTTGATATTGTCTTCTTCTTTTCTTCATTACATTACATTAAAGAATACTCATTTTACATACGAGGGAGTGAGATGAGAAAAGAAGTTACATAAAGAATGTATAGAGAAAGGTACTACACGCAGGTCGTATTTAAAAATACCAAAACAAAATAAAAGAAGACTAAGGTCATAACCGTTCACCACAAGAAAACAATAATAAACATATTTTATTATTATTATTATTATTATTATTATTATTATGAATTTAAATTCTGTTAATTAAGTAAATTAAATTAAACTTTGGCGATTGATCATGAGTTAATTGACGTTTCTACTGTCCGGTTATTAACGTATACCAAATTATTTTAAAATAAATAATAACAACGATTTGTTATTATTTAACTAAATAATAACATGATACTTTATCATGTTCTTTTGAAAACTTTTCATTCTACATATACACAGTAATCGTGAGGTAACCATGGATAAGCATTTCGGTACATGAAACCGGCATTTTGTATACACAGTAATACATACTACATATTACATACAAATATTGTTATAATAACTTTTATTATAATTATTGTATGATATAGGCAACATCTCGTTACTGTTACCACAACATGTGTATGTATTTTATAATAACAATAACAACATTTGTTATTAAATTATAAAATAAAATAAAATACTTATAATAATAATAAAAATTATTATTATAATATAAAATTTTATAAACCTTAAAATAACTCTTGACAACATAACTCGTGTGTCGTCAAAAACTCTAATACAACTCATTGATACTATCAAAATCGTAACGATCGATTATTTAAATCGATTGATCGAAATGCCATTGCTTCACCATACAAACGTTGAATTCCGGAGCAAAAGAACATTGTACAATCACATGAAATACAATCATCTCAGAAATCGAATCGATAAAATAAAAGGCATATCAAATATACCGCTGTTGCATCCAAATTATTCATATCTTATATGAAATTGATCAATCACTTTTGTGTAACTTATGAATGATCGATGTATCGTTGCTTCACCATACAAAAGTCGGATTCTGAAGTATAGTCAACATCGAATCATCCAAATCATACACAACATGATGCCAAAATTAATTTTCTTTATTATTTAATTTATTTTTTGTTTTAATCGAATTAAATCAAAAAGTATAAAAAATAAACATCTACCAGATTCATGGTTTCGTAAGTGGTTCTGATACCACTGAAGGGAAATCGCGATCCAAAACGCAGTAGAAAATAAAAAATTTCCCTTTAACGATCCTTCAGAATGGTCATGATCAGTGATAGAACGGTTACCGCTTGTGGCGATGGAACCTTTGATTCTGAATCGAAGGAGTGATCACGAGAGATGTATAATGAACAACGCCTCTACTCAGTCCACACGAACAGATTCCTTCAGTCTTAATGCTACCTGCTACGATTGAAGGCTTTGAGTGAGAGAGAAAAAAAAGGAGAGAAATATGGCCAGGGTTTCACCAACTGAATCTCATCAAGTTCAGAAAGCTTATACACAAGGGTTGTATTTATAGAACCACTTGTGTGGGCTGTAAGCTAAAAAGCCCAACTTAAATGCACCATATAATAATAATAATAATAATAATAATATAATAACCATTATGATAATAAACATATTTTATTATTATTATATTTAATAACTATAATAATAATAATAATAATAACTCTTATTATTATATTATACGATGTTCCATATTCTCACAAGTACACTGTACCTTACAGTGTTCCTTATTTATTCTATCTCTCATCAATTTGTCCTTATGTGTGTGACCCTATAGGTTCTCGTGAGGTTGACAATTATATTAAATCATATATTTAAAATAATAAATAGTGAGCGGTATCTTGCAACACATCACTGCTACCCAAGTTACGAAAATATCATGTGATCTAACAAAACCTTTTGTGATAGTACTTGTATGTACAATTACCCTTTTGCCCTTATGTCTATATTGAACACAAGGCATATGCCGTGTCATCCTTGTCCAGTTCAATATTGGTACCTTAGAAATTTATCCTGTTATGCAGGATGGACAAATTCCATCTAGGTCACTTATGTCCCTCAACATGCTTTTTGGAGTACCTATCATCTGTCTTTATGGTCATCCAGTTACAGACAATGTTAGATCAGTAATAAAGTACTCGACTCTACATCTAGGGTCCATAGTGGTTTCAGGTCGAAGGGTGGTATACACCACCATCACCATGAGAGTAACTTATGACACTTTGTATAACATTCTATGTAGTACTCTCATAGCGAGTCAATCCAGTATTAATGTTACTCCTAATATTTATACATATGTTAAGACTTGATAACTCCTTATCCATGATCCATGAGATGTAATCATCAGTCTATCTACATAATAGTCTTAATACTTTAAGGTTATCCCACTTCAAGGTAAAGCTCGACTACGGATACTTTAAGAATAGTGTCCTTATGTTTATGGGATCTCATGATTAAGTCACCCTTAATATTTCATTAAAATAACTAGCTATTCTGGGGACTTTATTATTATGGAAAAACAACCATAATAAAGAAATGCCTTTTTTTTAATAATAAGTAATTCGATACAAGTACCAAAAGTATTGGCCTCTAGGGCTTACACCAACAACAACTCCCTCATGAAACTCATAATTCCGATAACACAGGGTATTGAAAAACTCCCTGGATCCTTAAGCTTGAGTGGCAAGTTATTGTGAATTATGGTGTTATAATTAGCAATCAGCGCTACAGTCTCATGATCCTCCACTTTTTGCTTGTTAGAGAGGATCTCTTTCATAAATTTTGCATAGGAAGGCATCTGAGATAAAGCCTTTCTGAAATGAACACCGATGTATAGATTTTTCAACAACTCCACAAACTTCTTAAATTAGGCTTCTATCTTGGTCTTTGTGAGCCTCTACAGAAATGGGATTGATGGTTTATATGGAGGAGGATCAACATAGGGTTCCTCTTTCTCTTCTTCTTCAACAACCATTTTCGCGGGTAGTGTCGGGCTCACTCTCTTTTACCTCTCCACTCTTATCATTAGAACTTTCCACTTGTTTACTAGTCCTAGTTGTGACAACATTCATATATATACCCTAGGATTTTTCTCAAGCTTCCCCAAAAAGGATCCAGGAGGGACAAACGATGAAGCTTGTTACTGTGCAACTTGGAAGATTTATGTCTCCAACATTTCGTTAAGTGTGGCCCTGGACTCTACCCTTGTGGTCAACTGCCTCAAAACTTCATTAGTGTGGAGACTTTGCTTCTCAAAATATTCATTTTGGCGAGTTTGAGTTGCCATAAAATTCTCCATTAACAACTTTGGATTTGATTTCTTAGGAGAAACAACCACGCCTTGTTGGAAACCCGGTGGTCCCATGGAAAGTTGGGGAGAGTTATTCATATAAGAAAGGTTAGGTTGATCTCTCCACCCTGGGTTGTATGTGTTAGAATAGGGATCACCACGCTGATTATTATTGTTAAGATAATTAATGATCTCTTAGCCAATTCCTCCAGTGAGGATCATCTGGCAATCAGTTGCGATATATTTATTTACTCCATTAATATCACATGAGAGAACTGTGGGAGCAACATGAGTTGTTGGACCTGGTGGGTTAATGCTCAAATTTTCTATCTTTTGATAATGGGCATAGACTTTGGCGTTTATATGGTGAAAGAGAATGACTTTATAAAGCCCACCCTTTTGAGGGGCTTTTGCAGTGAGGGCACAATCACTTTCCCATGAGTGGTGGTTCTTTTTCATGTCCTCAATAAGATTATAGGTCACTTTCCCACAAGTGGTTGCTATTCATTAGGGAACCACCGACACCCGTAACAAGGGTCATCCTTGGGGAACAAAGGATATCATTATAAAAGGTGTGGACAATGAACCACTTTTAAAGCTCACGAAACATGCACAATCTCAGTAAGTCCTTAAAACTCTCCCAAGTGTCAAATAGTGATTCCCCATCTTTTTTCCTAAAGTTAGATATTTCACTTCAAATTTGTGTCGTCTTACTTGGTAGAAAATATCGTGCGAGAAACAGAGATTTTAGCTCACCCCACGTTAAGATGGAGTTTGCCAACAAGGATTTTAGCCAATCGTGTGTTTTATCCCGTAAAGAGAAGCGAAATAACCTATTTCAAATACAGGCGATAAACATTGGTACATTTAATTGTGCTGCAAAACTCGATGAAGATAGACAAATGTAGGTTGGGGTTCTTAGATGGTAATCCTGAGAACTAGTTCTGCTAAACCATGCCCACAAGTGAGGGCTTAATCTCAAAATTTTTTGACCCTATGGGTGGGTGAACTATGCTACAGTGTGGTTCCTCATTAGAAGGAATAACATAGTTCTTAAGGGGCTTATTATCAACTTCTTCAACCATTTGTTGTTGTCTTAGTAATAGGCATCTCTCGTGTAAGAAATGCTTGATTTATTTAATTGGCTCAACAAGATTTCCTGCACTGCGAGATCTTTGCTTAAGCTTGCAGTGAGAAAGATAACAACTAAACAAGAAACAATAAGGTGATTTAGTCTATACGGTGATAACACATAATTTCAATATCAAATAAAATAACTTCCTGGAAACGGTGCAAACAACTTGGCATGCCGCAATTTCACAGTTGTATAGAAGTAATAAAAAGGGTTATTGTACCACAGAGACCAAGTAATTCAGTATCGAGTTCTACCTTATCATTGTGTAGCTAAAGCGATTGAAAATTGGTTTGAGATTGAACAAATAAATTTTTATCGAATAAAAACTATAATTTAAAGTCACGACCTAAGCTACACAATTCTTATCTAAGCGGACTCAGATGGACCTTTGGTTCTATTACGAGAAACTAATCAAATTCTAGATAAGTAGAGAAAATTGGACAGCATCTACTTTCTTTAGCATGTTATCCTATGTTAGACAAATAATCTGTTCACTTTCGTTAACCCATATTATTTGTTGAGATTAATTTCACGTAACTATATAAGTGGAGCTTTCTCAACTGAGTCCGAGACACTTTCGTCGTCTTGTACTTAGTTGTCTAGAATTCCAATTTCGGGTACAAAAACACATTTTTTTAGCATATCATCGGTACCTGAAATGTATTTACTTTGGTAGATGGCATATGCGTTTAAAACCCAGAATTATAAAATAACTTTTAACTTTGATTCTCGTAATAAAATGGTATAGAATTATCTTGAGGTCCAACATGAGACAATCCTCGTGACCCTTAGTCCCTAGGGAACTACTCACACATGTTTAATGGTAAAAGAATTAAAGCATTGGCATGCATCATGATAGAAAATAATAATAATTATAATCGAATAAGAACCTAAATTTAAAGAAAGGAATGCTTGGATAAGAAAAAGCTTCGATGGAGTGCATTAGTACAATGCTGGATGAAAGAAAATTTGCAAGGAAAATAAACTTTGTAAAGTAAAGCTAGGGCATGAGGTCTCCCTTTTTTCTCCCTATTTCAAAGTATATATAGAAAAATCCATCATTAGAAGCCTTCAATTTTGTGCCCTCTTAGTGCTATGGGCATTCAATACAAAATAAAACAGAAACACACTTTTCAGTATATGATCGGTACCTGAAATGTATTTACTTTGGTAGATGGCATATGCATTAAAAACCTAGAATTATAAAATAACTTTTAAATTTGATTCTCGTAATAAAATGGTTGAGGGTTCACTTGAGGTCTGACATGAGACAATCCTCATGACCCTTTGTCCACAGGGAACTAGTCACACATGTTTAATGGTAAAACGAGTAAAGCATTGGAATGCATCATGATAGAAAATAATAATAATCATAATCAAATAAGAACCTAAATTTAAAGAAAGGAATGCTTGAATAAGAAAAAGCTCTGATGGAGTGCTTTAGTACAATGCTGGATGAAAGCAAAGTTGCAAGGAAAATAAACTTTGTAAAGTAAAGTTAGGGCATGAGATCTCCCTTTGTTCTCTCTATTTCAAAGTATATATAAGATAATCCATCATTACAAGCCTTCAATTTTGTGCCCTCTTAGTGCTATGGGCATTCAATACAAAATAAAACATATGGAATCCAAAGAGGCAAGAGAGATGAAACATGAAAATGATGAATTCATAACTGCAAAGGCTGCTACGACCCATAGTATGCATTGCGACTAGCCGTAGCAAGCCTCTGGTTCTTTGTATGAAATAGCATGTGCTACGATAGCCTATAATAGGCCTTGAATTTTGTATGAAGAAATAATCCTTTTTCGAACTTTGACACTTTTTGCTCCTCACAACTTCTCTTTTGTTCGGGGCATTCTTTCTAGCATGAAAAATAGAGAAACCAAACAACCACAAATAAAAGTGATAAAATAAAGGATTAAAACTTTTAAAAAAGAAGGAAAAATAACTAACCAAACGGTGGAAAAACCACTTATCAGATTCCTTTAGGCGAGGCATTTAGATGAGTCTGTCTAATGAGAATCTAAGTCCCTTAGGTGAGGCAATTAGATGAGCTTATCTGATGAGACTTTTAGTCCTCAGGACAGGCATTTAGATATTCCTGTTTGACGAGACTCTTTATTGAGTCCCTCAAACGATGAAATTAGATGAGCAAGTCTGATTAGACTCCTACTCCTTCAAGCGAGGCATTTAGATTATTATGTCCGATGAGACTCTTAGATTATGTTAGATGATAGGATTCGATCTAGAGAGGGTGAATATATCAAAAAATTAAAACCAAAAACTCTTGGCAAAAATTTGTTTTCAAAAAGTATGGCTTAGCATAAACAACCCGAATGGAATCGTCTAACCGAACCTACTATCGAAAAGCTCGAATATGCGTAATGAAACCCGATGGAATGATAATGAACACAAATTGTTCAATCAAAAATTAATTCATGAATCAATCAAATGCATCTCTATTTGTATTTCTTATTTCCAATGAACACAAAGCAATAAAAATACTCAAAGATAATTTATCGAACACTTTGTATGCGATTGATCACGTATGGAAATTTGATTTATTTTGTTGATGTAAAAAGCCAATTACAATCAAAGTGATTGTGATTATATCAACAACAATGGTTTAAAAGAAAGTTGAAAACAATATCCAATCAAATTAATCGAAACAACGACAAAATCGATAATTTGCAAGAACAACAATTAAAGAAAAGTAAAGCGATAAAGAGACACAAATATTTTTTTAGACAGTTCCCTAATCGGCCTCGCTATGGGCACGTCTGCCCTCAATCAGAAATTGAATTGAGATACATTCAATTAACCTTATCTTTGCAAAAATGTTTATACAAGAGGTGAAGAATTCTAACCCTGCAAACCCTATAGTTTGTTGTTGTTGATTCAACCACCTCCAAACCCGTGATCAAAGCTTGAACAATGCGGCTACAATCCTCCGATTATCTCGAGCACGCACTTGTTGAACCCAAGATTCTCGAACACGATTCATTGTGTCGCACTACTCCCTTGTAAGGAAACCACCTTGTCCCAAGGCCTTCACTCGATCGAATCCGTGTTGACGTGATCTTGTCCAAAACCTTCAAATCACACCGATCTTGAAGGAAACCCCACCTTGGTTTTCTTATTTGAAACACACAAAGATCCCAACCTAATATTCTCAGTTACATCAACCTAATTGGACATTATCAACCCTAATCTAGATGGTCACCAAATTGAAAAAAGATTATGTGTAGTTCAATTATGTGTATGCATAGAAGAGAGGTCGAAGATGATGTGAATGCTTTGTAATCTGGTTTCATATACATAATTCACTAGTACCTTGCTTGAAGAAGGTGTGTGTATGAGTATATATAGGTATGTGAAGAAATGAGCAAAAGGAATACAATAAGTTGGAGCAAAAATGAAATTTTTAAAATGGGAAATCGAATAGGTCGACCTGTCAAAGGAATAGGTTGGCCTATCAAGGTACTCAGGCCAGTTTATGAAGGTATTAGGTCAGCCTATGACAGCCTTAGGTTAGCCTATAGCAGCGTATAAGCCGATCTGAAGTTGTATAGGCCAACTTGTGCAATCAGCACATAAAACAGGCTTAAAAATGAGTCGTATAGGCCGACCTATAGAAGTCAGCACATGGACAAAGCCTACAGACTTTAATACTGCAGCGTACAGGCCGACATGAAATTCTATGTGCCGACCTATACCAATGTACAAGCCGACCTTAAATTCTATATGCCAGCTTATATTGGAGCAAAACCTTATATAGATTGGCCTGAAATCGTATGTGTCGGCCTGTGCAAGAGTGTTCACACATAAAACATAGTTTTTGATGTATGAAACATGCCTAGATATTTCCAATTATTTTCAAAAACATTTGTATGCATCCTAAGGCTAAAATGATTCAATGCACATCTAAACTTTGGTTGATACCGCCCAATATACAAAAACGATAAGTCACACTACTAGTTTTGACATTATTCAAAACATGGCTAGGTTGTAGAATGCACTTACACTCACAGACGAGTCCCTCAAGCGAGGCGATTAGATGAGCTTATCTGATGATACTATTAGTAGAGTCCCTCAGGAGAGGCATTTAGATAAGTCTATCTGACGAGACTCTAAGTCTCTCAGATGATAAATTTAGATGAGCCTGTCTAATGAGAATCATAGTTGTGTCCCTCTGGCGAGGCGATTAGATGAGCCTAACTGATGAGACTCTAAGTCGAGTCCCTCAGGAGAGGTGATTATATCAGCATGTTTATGACACTTTTAGTCGAGTCCCTTAGGATAGGCGTTTAGATGAGCCTCTCTGATGAGGCTCTTTGTAACTCAAACGAGGCAATTAGATGATCATGTATGATGACACTTTTAGTCCCACAGGTGAGGCCTTTAGTTAAGCCTATCTGATGAGACTCTTGGTCAAGCCCCTCAGGAGAGGTGATTAGATGATTCTCTCTGTTGAGACTTTGAGTCCCTTAGGCGAGGCATTTAGATGAGCCACTCTGATGAGACTTTTGGTCGAGTCCCTCAAGAAAGGCGATTAGATGAGCTTGTCTGATGAGACTCTTAGTTCCTTAAGCAATGCATTTAGATGGGCATGTATGATACTCTTAGTCGAGTCCCTCAAAGAGAGGCATTTAGATGAGCCTATTTGATGAGACTCGTAGTTGAATCCCTCGGGAGAGGCAATTATATGAGCCTGTTTGATGAAACTATTAGTCCCTCAGGCGAGGAGATTAGATGATCCTAGATGATGAGACTTTTAGTCCCTCAGGAGAAACATTTAGATGAGCCTATCTGATGATTCTCTTAGTCCTTTAGGCGAGGTTCTTAGATTAGGCGATCCCCCCTCCGCAATATAGCCCATTTTTATTATCCTTGAATGCAGAAAGCATCTTCATGTGAAGTACACCACTCTTGTGTTGCCTCAAAAGGCGGCAAGGATGTTCCTGTGAAAGTCCAGCATAATTTTATTGCCTTAAGGGGCAGCAAGGATCTTCCTTTGGAAGTGCAGCGTTGTTGTATTAACTTAAGAGGCAGAAAGGATCTTCTTGTGGAAGTCCAATATTGTTGTATTGCCTTAAGAGGTGACAGAGATCTTCTTCTGGAAATATAACATTGTTGTATTGCCTCAAGAGGCGACAAGGATTTTCTTGTGGAAGTCTAGCATAGTTGTATTGTCTTTAAAGTCGGCAATGATCTTCCTGGGAAGTCCAGCATACTTAAAGGTGAAACAAAATATTCTTATTGTACATAAATATTTAAAAATACATACATGGGCAGGAAACACGACCCTCTAACAAATTGAAAATAAATTTACTAAAATAATATTTTAAGCGGGTGGACTTCTATGTCATAGGTACAATTCGTCCATCCAATTCCTCCAACTTATATGATGCATGTGGTAGCTTTTTTGAAATATATGATATGGCCCTTCCCATTTGGGTTGCAATTTTCTATGTTAAGTAGGCATAACAACTTGCCTTAACATCAAGTCGTCTTCTTACATTTCCATTTGCATTACCTTAGAGTTGTATCTTATGGCCGCCATCTCCTTGGTAGTGAATTATAGGATGTGAGCGACATATCTTATTTCGTCTATTAGATCGACAACATAACTTAGCCTGACTTCGTTCACTTTTAGGTTAAACTACTAACGCTGCCATGAGGGCGTGTTAATCACTACGGGTGGGATTACATCTGCTTCGTATACCATGGTGAAGGAAGTCTCCTTAGTTGTTGAATGAGGGGTGGTATGATACGACCATAATATTTTATGTTGTAATTCAACCCATAGTCCTTTGGCATCATATAATTTTTTCTTGATCACTTTTGGGATCACCTTGCTTGTCGATTCTACTTTCCGTTGGCCTATAGATGGATGACAGATACCAACTTTGGTAGTTGGCTTGCTCTGTCATGAATGTTGTCTTTATGCAATCAGGGTCAAACATAGGTATGTGATTATACATGGAGTAAACGTTCATGAATGATAGTAACTTGTACTCAGCTGAGTTATCTATGAGCTTGTCGATGTTTTGGAGCGGGTAAGAGTCCTTTAGGCACACTCTATTAAGATCTTTATAATCAACGCACATCCTTCACTTCCCTGGGGCTTTCTTCAATAGAACGAAGTTGGATAACCATTATGTATACTTCCCCGGGCCTTTAACCATGCGCGCGGTGGCTTCAGCTTTCTTTAGGGACTATCTTCTTTGCCACTTGGAGATATAGTAGTGCTAGAGTTGACATTCAGTTGATGGCAAGCCACCAATGGGTCGACGTTGCCCATATCATGCAGTGAGATAGTGAAAAGATATACGTTGTCTTGAAGGAAATCGATGAACGTGCATACACACACACACGCACACAATATATATATATATATATATATATATATATATATATATATATATATATATATAAGGAAGGAATTAAAATTTCAGTACGAAAAGGTCCTATACGAGTCTTGCTTTGATACGACTTGATGGATAACCAATTTGAAGTTGATCCATTTTTTTCACACTTTGATAAATTTATGAAACTTGGGATCTTGATTTGATAAGATCGAGAATGAACATGAATTATAACTATTATTTTAGTTTAGACATAATTGTAACAAAGTGAAATGAAGAAAAAAATTGAACGAAAATAATAAAAATAGGTCACCATTTTCTTTCTAGGATTTATAAAGGAAGATAAGCCTTAAGTGAAGATCACCACAAGAAACATGGTTTCTTGATAAGATCAAAATTTTGTCCAATCCAGAGTCAAATGAGAAAAGCTCTCTAAATCACACAAGGTGTTTGTTTGACAAAATTCAACTTTATTTTCAACTCATGATTAACTCCCTATTTATAGGTATAAGGTAGCTTAATGAATTTACAATAACAACTTATGAAATGCTAAAAATTTAACCCGGTATTATATCAATAATGGCTTGAAAAAAAGATCACACTCTAAAAGGTGGTTGAGAAAGTGGATATTCACTGCCTTGATGAGTAATAACAATTTATAGCAACTTTGATCAATGTATACCCACATTTCTCTCTCTTCCTCATTTAGAGCTTTTCCTTTTCTTTTCTTCATCTCGTTATTTGTTTCGAAACATATATCCACAAAAATTTAAAGCACTAAAAGTTTTAGATTATTTAAAAACACACTATAAAACTAAATGTTATGGGTCAAAATTTGACAAGTTGGACCCTAACACATTTTATTGCAACACGGTTAATTAAAAACATCAAAATGCGGTAATTGAAATGGACCATCTCACTAGGAAGTTCTATTTTGTAGGCATTGTTATTTATCTTTGAAAGTAATTGAAATGGACCATTTCCCCATGGTTGTAGTTGGACTTTCTTTGTAAGGGGAACCTTCCTTCCTCACATGAACCAAAACCCAGTCTCCGGGTTCAAAAACCACCTTCTTTCTACCCATGTTTGCATATTTAGCATATCTTTCATTTTTCTTCTCAATATTGCAATTTATCTTTCTCATGTAATTTCTTTACAAAGTTAGCCTTATTTTTTCCATCCTTATGCTTCAAAAGAAAAGTGATAGGCAAAGACAATAAATCAAGAGATTTAAATAGATTAAAACCATACATAATTTTAAATGGAGAAAATTGTGTAGTACTATGAACAATTCCATTATAAGCAAACTCCTCATGAGGCAGCCATTCTTCCCACAATTTAAAATTCTTTTTAAGAACGCCTCTAAGAAGAGTATAAAGAGTTCTATAGACTATATATGTTTTTCCATTCGTTTAAGGATGACAAGTTGTGGAGAAAGGTAATTTAGTACTAACTTTACCCCCCAAAGTCCTCCAAAAATGACTTAGGAACTTCATATCCCTATTTGAAATAATGTTCCTTGGTAGCCCATAAAGGTATACCACTTCTTTGAAGAAGAGATCAACAATGTGGCAAGCATCATCTACTTTCTTGCAAGGTATAGAATGTTCCATCTTTGAAAATTTGTCAACAACCACAAAATTTTATTTTTTCCATTCTTTGTTCTAAGCAACCCTAAAACAAAGTCCATAGAGATGTCAATTCAAGGAAATTCAGGGGTAGAACAAAGATTATAAAGTCCACGAAACATCACCTTATATTTGGCCTTTTTACAAACAATACATTTTTCATAAAACTTTTGCACCTCAATTTTCATGTAAGATCAATAAAAATATTCTTGCACCAAATATGAAGTTTTTAAAACCCCAAAATGTCTCATTAGTCCCGCCTCACGTGCTTCCTTCACATGTAATTCTCTAATGAATCCTTTGGGCACACATAGTATTTTTTTCTTTAAACAAATAGCCATTATGCCTAAATTATCCATTTTGGGAAGCATTCTCACAAGAGAAAAATTTAGAAGAAAATTCAAAATCACTCACATGCAAATCCTTAATATGCTCAAGACCAAACACCTTGGCTTCAAGAGTAGAAAGCACGACATACCTTCTTGAGAGTGAATATTCCACAACATTTGATTTACCTTTCTTATACTTGATCACATAGAGAAATTATTCAAGAAACTAAACCCACTTGGCATGTCACTTATTCAACTTATCGTGTCCCTTCAATTATTTCAAGAACTCATGGTCACTATGAATGACAAACTTTTTGGAATGTTTCCAAGTTTGTAGATCCCTCACCAAGGCATACAACTCCTTATCATAGGGCAAACCCTTTTAGCTTTTTACTAAAATAAGCAATTGGATGACCTTCCTGCAACAAAATAACTCAATTCCCACATTAGATACATCTCATTCAACTTCAAAAGAATTAGAAAAATTAGGTAACACAATAATGGGCTCTTGAGTGAGATTTTCCTTTAGGACAACCAATGTTTTTTCTTGTTTCTCACTCCATTTAAAATCAACACCTTTTTTTTAACAATTTCATTAAGGGTGTTGCCGAAGTACTAAAATCCTTCACAAACCTCTTATAAAAACTAGCCAACCCATGAAAGCATCTTACCTCACTTACATTTTTGGGAGGCTCCCATTCTCGGATAGCTTTCACCTTTTTCTCATCAACATGGACTCCTTTAGAGCTCACAATGAAACCTAAGAAAATCACATGATTGGTGCAAAAGACACATTTTTCTAGGTTTGCATACAAATGTTCTTGTCTTAGAAATCATAAAACAACCCTTAAATGAATACAATGATCATCTACATTCTTGCTATATATCAAAATATCATCAAAATACACAACAACAAACTTACCCGAAAATTCCCATAACACATGGTTCATTAGTCTCATGAAAGTAATAGGTGCATTAGTTAACCCAAAAGGCATAACCATCCACTGATACACACCATATTTTGTTTTAAAAGTTGTTTTCCATTCATTCACTTCCCTTATTCTAATTTGGTGATATCCACTTTTCAAATCAATGATAGAAAATAAGCATGACCAAACAATATCAAGCAAATAATCTAGTCTAGGCATGAGATGCCTATATTTAATGGTAATTTTATTAATGGACCTACAATAAATGCACATCCTCCAACCACCATTCTTTTTAGGGACTAAAATTATAAGGAAAACACAATGACTTAAACTTTCTCCAACCCATACTTTACTTATTAATTCAGTCACTTACCTTTGTATCTCTTGAGTTTATTGTGGATTGCTTCTATATGTTGGCCTATTAGGCAAAGATGCTCATGGATTAAGATCAATATGATGTTCAATTCCTTTTATAGACGGTAATCTACTTGGAACCTCTTTTAGAAACAATTCTTTAAATTTTTGCAAAAGAGATTCAACAAAACTTGACAACTATTTTTCATTAGAAATTGGTGTTAGTAAAGGAAACTCTTTGCAAAAGATCAAGTATAGGGGCTGGTGTGAGACAATTTCTTTCTTCACTTCGCTTATTTTTTAAATTAAACGTTCTTTCTTTTCTTTTTTTATGTGTTGCTCCACTTGGATTTGTTGAGGCAACATGTGGAACAAGAAGTGCCAACATGTGTTCTAGCATCTGAGGCTAATGCTAAGCAAGAGCTACTTATCTAAAGTGTTTTACATTAGTAATAAGGCAATAGGCTTAAGGTTTGGTTAGGACTATATTCAGATTTCTGATCCAATGGCTTGCATTTGGGAAGAAGTTTGTGATGATAATCCAAAATCAACTGGAAAATATTTGGATTTGTTTGAGTCAAAGAATATCTAACTGGATGTACCTTCATGGAAGATTTGGTCCAAGAACTACTCAACAAAAAATACATAAATGAAGAAGAGATGTTTTAGATGCTCTGGTGTAACATGTGGAACACGACGTTCCAACATATATGTTGCAACATCTGGTCTCCATCAACACGACATATGTTATTGTATGCTACAATATCTAAAAATCATTGCAGTTGTGGTTCAGTATTTATCTATCCAAGATTCACTCTTCAATAGTAGATCTACAAGTTATAGAGAAGAGTTAATTTGGATGTGTTGTTGCAATATGTGGAACACAATGTTCCAACATGTGCAGTGCAACATTTAGCCTTGTTCAGCAGGACATGATGGATGTCATTTTGGAGCAAAATTCTAGTTAAGATTTAATCAGATTCGTTGCTGCATTATAGCAATGTGTTTATGTGAGTTGTTTGAGAATTGTTGAAGATCAAATCATATTTAAATGGAGATTTAAATTTGAATTTGAATTAATAACAAATCATATCTTTTGTTGGATATCTTTATGGAGCAAATCAAATCCAACAATATTCTGTATTATTCTAGACAAAATCAAATATGAAATCCAAAGGAGAAAATCCCAGAAGACATTGCTATTTAAGGAGACTCAAATCTCACTTTTGAAGTGTGCATGTTTTGAAGATACCTAGTATTAGGGTTTATCTTTTGAGTCTTTATTTGTGCACCACTCTAGCGTCTCCTTTCATATCTTAAGGCATAGAGTTTGGTTTGTTAATTGATTTGTAAACCTTGTTCCAAGATATTAAGTCTATAAGCTTGAGAACATAGTATTTCTTGTATTCCACGCTAATGCTATAATTTGATTAATGTTGAATCTTTGTTGTACATCACTATATGTTTTAGTAACTTGGCATAATTGCTGGTTTGTTTTAGTTGAGTTGTAAATTCAACAATCATTGTGATTATTTTTAAGTTGATCACTTAGGATGAGTGATTAAGATAAAGTTAGAGGGGTTCTCGTATTTAGTGGGAGGCCTAAATAGAAAGACATTAGGATTAGGTATAGGCATAGAACTCCATAGGGTTTGAAGGTTCTTATAAGACTAATTATTCTAATTTGAAGTAGTGAATTCCTTTCTTGGGTAGAGTGCCCTCCCAGATATAGGTATGGTTTTATCGAACTGGGTTACTAATTTCTTGTGTTCTTTACTGCTTTTCTACTTCATCATCTTGTATAAGCTAATCTTTCATATCTTGCTTGTAAACTGTTTTTTTGTTTCTGGTTTACAATGTCCCAGACATCGTGTTTGACATCTGTCACCAGAAGATGTAATCTCTCATAAACTAGTAGTACTTGTTGTCCCAAGCATCTGGTCCAACATTTGTCCCCTGATGAACAAAATTTTCAATTGGCGTCATGGTAGGCACCTTGTTCTATTTGAGTGAGTTCCAGGGTTTGTATTATATTCAAGATGGAAAATTTCAGTGAAGGAGGAACTATTCATCGACCAAATATTTTTTATGGTGCTAAGAATCCTCCAAAGATTGTTGACAGGTATGGAGATTGTGATATCCAAGCAGAATGTAATTCTAAAGAGAATCTCAGGCTTGCTGAGATATTTAGTAAATCCATAAGACAATTTGAAAAGAGACCTGGGAAGATTGTCCCCACCAACATCAGGAACTTTCAGCATAAAGAAAAGGATGGTAAAAGACAAAATCTCAACTATTCCCACAAGTTGAAAGGTATCCAATGTCTTAATTGCAAATACTTTAGACATATTTAAGCTGAATTCTCAAGTGTTACAAGGGAGCAAGAAGAATCTCCATGTCTCTATTGATGAAAAAGGTGAATCTAATCTAGCAAACAATGTTGTAATCTTCAAATACATGAAAGAGGCTACACATACTATTGAGAAATCAAATTCAAAGAAAATGTGTATTGCTCTTATTGATAAATCAGAATGTAGAGTGTCCTGTAACATGTCTTAGCATCGGGTAAAACATTATTACCAGTACACAAATTTAGTCTCCTCCATTCCCTTATGTTACACCCTAATTTTTAACCCTAAGATCCCACCTCATCTACATCATTTTGCATAGCCTACATTATCTCATGTGTGTGTTTTTATGTGTTCACTAACCCCTTAAATACAAGAATATGTGCTTTGGTTTTGCTATGATCACAAGATAAGGTTTTGCTCTCAAGAAGCTCAAGAGTTGATCAGTTAAAGGATTGTGGGATTCTCAACATCTCAAGCCCTAATTCATTCAACATTGTTCAAGGGTCTCCTCTCATCAATAATCAAGTGCAAGATTACATTGAATCAAGATTAACAAGTCTCAAGTCATCAGATGCACTTGAATTAGGGTTTTGACCTGATTCAGTCTGTGGGTTGACTTTTGGAGCAAGGCATGATCCAAAACCTCAAGATATGTTTCAAGGACCTCAAATGCATCATGTTAATCCATTCATGTGATTGGATTGATCCAAGAAGTGTGGTTCATAAGCAATGAAAGAATTCAAGTTCATCAGATGAAAAGTCAACTGTTCCCCAAAGTCAAAGTTTGACTTTTGGAATTTTTGGTCAAACATGGACTCTTTAAGTCAAGGATCATTAAATATGTGATTTGGACCATGATCAATCAATAAAATCAAAGAAAACATCCAAGGATTATGACTTGGAATTAGGGTTTCTTGAATTTGTCTAAGTTATAAAAATCTATAATTTTTGCCCTACTTCCCAAGTCCATAACTTTCTCCTCAAGAAACCATTTTCTTTGCTCCAAAGACCAAATTGAAGATCTTGTTTCATACTCCAACTCTGTCCTCGTGGATGGATTCCAAAAAAAATTCATGGATAAAGAGATATGAGGCCATGAAGTGGAGGATCCATTTTCTTTTGAACAAGAACACTTAGAAAAATTTTCAACAAGTTCAGACTATGTCAAATAGCTGACTTGCAAGCATTTTTCATCATGATCCCAATTGAATCAAGAAAAGTGGTCAACATGAAACTTGTAGAGGATGTTTCAAGCTTTCCAAAAAGTCTAAGATCACAAATTTATCATGCTTGAGCTAGGAGTTTCGAAGAGATGAAGTTGGTCTCTCCAAACTAAATTCTAGGTCATTTTATAGCAAGCCTCATGATCAAATCCATAGCCAAAGCTACATGATCTTACTTTTCAGGCCATCTTGCTTCTAAATCTTAACATGATCAAAGAATTACACAAGTCTTTGATGCATTACACAAAGAATTAAAGCTTTGTCCAAAGCTTGATGCCATTTATGGAAGTTCTTCATATCAATTCTTGTAAAGGTTGCTTTTTGCCAACAAATTGTGCATTAAGCTCCCAACTTGTTTTCTCAGATCAAAAGCAATCTCTAATGCTTAGAAGAAACCCCTAAACTTCAGAATAGCATAATTATCTTCCTCATTTCACTCCACCACTTCATCATGACCAAGCATGGTTACTTGTGCAAAAGGAAACCAACCAAATCAGAGTTCCAATTAAACTAAACCTAATTTCTGCAAGCTACATGAGCCATTTGAAGCCTCTATAAATAGAGGATCAAGCCTCAGAACATGACACCAAGTTTTACACAAGAAACCTCATTGTAGCAAAAACTTCCATTTTCACAAAACTTGCCAAAACCTTTCACAGTCACAAAACACTCAAACTACCTATCCACACAAACCACAAATAACCCCTCTCAACTGTCCAAACCATCCATTTCATCAAAAAACCTCAGAATCTAAAAGTCAACTCTCACATGCTCCATAGTTGACTTTCTGTCCAAAACACTCTAATTCTCTATTCAAGCAAGTTCCAATCCATCTAACCCTCCAAACACCATCCATAAACTTCACACAAACTGTCCAAAGTGTTATTTTGCATCTATAACATCATTTGCATCAAGATCAAATTCTCAATTTGTCACTTTGCAAGGGGAATCGTGTAAGGAGTTTGAAGTTGTTTCAATACCAACTAAGCATCCTAAAAGCATCTAAGGGGATCAAGGAAGCCTTCTGAATCATCACACATCACCTGGGAGTGCATTTGAAGAGGCATTGAACCTACTCTAATAGGTAAGCCTTGAACCTTTGCAACTATGTGATTCTTGTACCATTTGCATCCATTTAAGTTACATACATACTTGCCATGATGCAGAGATTATTTCCCCTATGTCAATTGCTCTTAATATGTGATGTTTGGCATTTCATTTTAGATTTTTATTTTAGGGTTCATCCTGGTTTCAGTCTGATTATTTACAATGTGTTGAGAATTAATGAAATTAAGTGTCATCATCATATTCCTTGTAAAAAACTAAGCAACTTTCATGTTTACATCTTTTGATTTCATTGAGTATTAAGAGAGATGGGATTTCCAGAATTTGAAAAATGGTGGAACGATAAAGAAAGAAGATGAAGATGATGATGGCGAGAAGGATCCATTTTAAACATTGTTTTATTATATTATTGTTTAGTTGTGTTTAATATCCTGAATTGGCATTACGACATGTTGTTCATGTGTATGGTTTGTGTGATGTTTGTGAGCTCAAGGTCTGGGTTCGAATCCCCTTCGCCCCAGACCTTTTCTATTTTATTTTTGCACATTTTTCACTTGATCTTAATATATTATCTACTGCGCGCGTGTTCTTATCACACTGGGTCACCTGGCCTGGTGGTAATATTTTGAGCTGCAGGTGAGGGTGTGTGGGTTCAAACCCCTTGGGTGACAAAACCCTTTATTTTTACCACTTGGACATTTCACTATTTTTCCTCATTTTCTTTCAACCATTTCTCATGTTCCTTTTATCCTTTTGAGCTGATTTTTTGCACACTTGTTATTTGTCATATGTATTTTATGAATGCATGAAAAAAAAATACCAAAAATAACATTTATTTTGCCCATTTTTGTTATGCTGAAAACTTGTTCTTGTATGTGATTTTTAGGGCTTCTAAGGATGTTTCTTTGATTGTTTCTTTGACCTAATTGATCATAAGTGTTTGTGTGGTCATACCATGTCTCATACCATGTTTAAATGTTGTAACTATGTTGTTCATCTTGACTAAATGTGTAAAATTGTTAACATGTTCAAGCTTTTCTTTCGTGTACTCTTATTTTTAGAAGTATGCTTATGTCTTCTAGGGTTTAGAATTGACCTTATGTTTAACATGCCCTTGCTTCTTTGACTTGTGTGTATGTTGATTCCTTTTTAGGACTAAGTGTTGTTTTCACCATGTTCATTATGATGCTTGTTCACACTTGTGTATTTTGATCTATGTCTTTTACCTTTGTGATTTCCATCTTGTTTTCAAGTATTTCCTTCATAAATTTCCACAATGTTAAGCATGTCTCTTGCCTTATGTTGTTCATGAATTGTTTCTTGTGATGTTATGTAAACCTTTGTCATGTCTTGTTCATGTTCACCATGTCACCATGTCTAAAACCATGTTAATGTTTTGTTCATGATGTTTATCAATTCATGTTTATGTGATCAATCATTGTTATCCTTTCCAAGGGAAGGTCTTTTTGTTGACATCTTTGTCATTTTCATTTGTATCTTTACATCTTCTTGTACATATATCTCTCTTGTAATCCTAGAACTTGTTATCCCTTAGGAAGTCTCCCTTAGGATTACCTTCAACTTAGACATTTTCAATTAGGGTTCCCCCCTTTCAAACTCAAAATCACTTTCATTAAAAAACCTTGACTTTAGGTCATTGTCTTTTCAAAATATTTTCTTAACAAATGCTTCCAAAACATCTTAAGCATATTCAAAATTTATTTCACAAGACTAAAAAACACAAACTCAATTCAAATCTTTTGCCACTTTGGCTTTTCAATTAAAAACCTTTTCAAAATAGACTAGACATTAGTCATCCTCAGTTGAGATATAAATCTCCTACCCCATAGCATTGTGAGAAAGATGATTGATTCTTTTCCACTCGAGAGAGGTATGTGGCATACTTGTTGATACATCCAAGTTGAAGCCCTTCTCTCAATGTGAAGCAAAGATCCCTCTTCCACATGTTTGTGGTGGTTTAGATGAGTATTCTCCTTAGGATGAAAACTTGTCTCTTCTTCATAAAATCCACCATAACAAACCATTTTCCATTTTTACCCCGAACTATGAGGTTTTGATCCTTTATTGGTACGTAGGCACAAGACTTTGTGTCTTGCCAAACACAAAAACAATAAAAAACATTTCTCTTCTCATCTACCCAATCAATCCCAAATAGCAAACACTTTACAAATAACACAATACAACAAGAGGTTCCTATAGAGTACTATAGATACTTAGGGTGCTAATACATTCGCTTAGTATAACTAACCCTCGAACCTTAGATCTCTTTATTGCTTTTTTTTGCATTGCATATTTATAGGTTATTCTTTCTTTACCCCTTTCCTTGGATAAATTAAAGATAGGTGGTGATATCTTAAGATTTGTGAAGCCTAGATAACTCAATAACTATGGACTCTGATTTTCACCGCGACAGAAATGGTGACTTCACTAGGAAGAGAATACATGCTCCCCTAAGAGGGTTACACCTAACTTATTTATATGTGTTATTTGTATATTTTTAAATATTTGTTTGCTATGTTTGGATTCCTTTGGGTGATCATATTGTGGTGAGATAAGTCGTAACCCAGACTTGAGAGCACAAATAAGATAGGAAGGGTGGTATAGTCAAGGAGGCTTTAAGGGAGTAATCCCGAAGAAGTTGACTTGAGATCCCCCGCTCAGTGGAGGCCCTCTTGAGGGTAATATTTGTTGAACGAGTAATCATGAATGCATTACTACTTTTAACCTAGGAGCCTGTTAAACTTAGGACCTTAGTTACCTCTTACCCCCACTTGGCCTAATTAGTATGTAGTGCGATGGCTATGAAGGTGTAAACCTGAATTACTTTATACGCGATACTACACTCAAATGAGATTCTCTTGAGAATATTATTGATTTCCAAGTAATTGGTGTGTTAATAATATCTAAAGGATGGATCAATGACTTTGGGAACTTGTTAGAACCTTGTCTTGCAGGTACATAAAACCTATAGTGCCCTTGGGATGGTTAGACCATGACTCCATGCTCGTGATCTCAAACCTTAAACCCACATGTTTGTATATATGTGAATATGTGTATATGTGTGTTTGTGCATTTATCCATTCATGCACCATTTTTTTCTAACTCTTCAAGGAACTTAGAGTTATTTTGCAAACATCATAGGACTTACAATGGATTTTGGAAGAAGAAGAACCCAAAAGTACACTTTCAAAAGTCCAAAGTTGGAAGGTCTAAGGAAATTGGGAGAGTTGGTTACAGACCCATTGGCTTTCAAGGACAGGCATGGAAGGTTCATATCTCTGTTGAAGCTTAAGATGGTGGATGGAATTCTCTCTACTTTGGTGCAGTATTATGATCCCCTATACCATTGTTTCATCTTTCCTGACTATCAATTGATACCTACTTTGGAGGAATATTCTTGTCTGATTGGACTACCTATCTCTTCTCAAACTCCTTTCATTGGTTTGGAGGAGATTCTTAAAGGATAAGACATTGCAGAAGCTACCCACCTAATGTTGTCAGAGATTAAGGCTCACATGACCACTAAAGGGGGGCTTCTTGGATTGACTGCCAAGTTTTTGATGGAGAAAGCTCAGTACTATGCTGACATGAAGAGTGCAGATGCTTTTGAAGCTATCCTTTCTTTACTCATTTATGGACTTTTCCTCTTTCCCAATGTTGACGACTTTGTTGACATTGATGCCATTAAGATATTCTTGATTGGAAATCCAGTTCCAACATTGCTTGCAGATGCCTACCACTTTGTTCATATAAGGAATTCTCATGGTGGGGGGATGATTACTTGTTGCACATCTTTGCTCTACAAGTGGTTTATTTCGCACTTACCTCGGTCTGCTACCTTTTGGGATCTCAAGGATGGTCTTTTATGGTCGCAGAAGATTATGTCACTCACTCATTCTGACATTGAGTGGTATAATCCTGTTTATGGTGGAGTGGCAATGATTGACAGTTGTGGTGAGTTTTCCAATGTACCTCTTCTTGGTACAAAGGGATGCATAAGCTACAATCCAGTTTTAGCTCGTCAACAACTTGGTTATCCTATGAAGGGTAAACCTAATACTATCCATTTGGAGGGACTCTTCTTCAAGAGGGTGAGAATCCAGTGCTTAAGGAGAAGATTATGCACGCTTGGCGTCATGTTCATGGGAAAGGAATGACAGTGTTAGGAAAGCCTGATTGTCTCTTTGGAGCCTTATCTCCAATGGGTGCAAGATAGGGCCATCAAGCTGAAGATGCCTTATCCCCGTCATGAGCCTCTACCCATGGTTGCTAGAGAGCCCACCTTGATCTTTATGAGTTAGGAGGAGAATCTTAAAATCACCTTGACTAAAGTTAAGCGAGAAAGGGATGCTTGGAAAAATAAGTACCAAGTTGTCAATCATGAGAATGGAGAACTCTAGAAGCTTCTAATGCAGAAGGATGAATAAAACTTTGCTAAGAAGAGGAAGGCGCGAGAGGATTTATTTTCCTCTAGCGTACCATCAGCTCCTATTGCTAGTTCATACATTCCTTCAACATCAGTCGCGTGGAAGTTGTACGTCGACAGGCTCATCCTTGAGAAGGCCGAGTTGAAGGAACAGATCAAGAAGCTTACAAGGAGGTTGCAAGGAGGAGAGGGATCTTCCCATCATATTGCTTAGGACTTCTATTCTCCATTTTCTTGTATTGTCCAATTTGTTAGGACTTTTGAAAGTTTGTGCTTCATTTTTGTAACCCTTCAAATTTTATCATTGAAATGAGACTTTTTCAGTTATTTAAAATGTGTTATCCATTTTATGGTGTTTGCAAATATAACTTTTGAGTTCCTTGAAATTCATTTGCATTTTGCATTTGCATGCATCATTAGCATTGCATTCTTTGCATTCTAGGTGCTTACTCTTGTTTCTTCCTCCAATAGTCAAGCTGAGGCATCACTATAATACTCGGGCCAGCCATCAATGAAGAATGGATCAGTTGGAACAAGAAAACCAAGCACTCCACGAGGAAGTCACCACTTTGAGAGACCATATGGGAATATTTTCTACTATGATGAAAACTCTGGTGGACAATCAAGAACAAGAGAACCAGGAACTCCGTGAAGAGGTTGATAATTTGAAGATTAGTAAAAAGCATCTGATTACTTTGGTCAAGGATCTGGCTATTTCTCAGCGTCGGCCTAATCCCTCTTCTTCCACTCAGCAGCAACCTAATCAGAGGGATGAATTTGAAGATATTCTAGTGTCTTACGCTAGGTTATATCCTGTTTTAGTGCAGAAAGGTTTGGTTAAGACAGAGGCGCCACCTGCTATCCCTGAGATTCATAAGAGTTATTTCAAGGCTGATTCCTTCTGCGCGTTTCATCAAGGAGCACTCGGACATGACATTGAAGATTGTTTTGCTCTCAAGGAAGAAGTGAAACAGCTGGTCCAAGAGGGCATTTTGTCCTTCAAAATATGTGACCCCAAGATTCAGATCACTCTATTGCTAGAACGCGGAGCAGGTTTCTCTGTGCACATGGTTAATTGATACTTTGATTTACTTTTCACAATGGAGGGTTCATCAATCCACCCGAAGTCGATGCCATAATTGAAGATGAATCCGATGAGGATTTGCCCGACTTTGTGATGCATGAAGCAATGTGCCAGAACTGGAGTGCTGTTGATGTCCCAACCATTGTTCAGGTGTCTAAACAATTTTTCTTTTGTTGTTGTTTTTAAACTCTTCGCTCTGCCCAAGGCAAAAGAGTTTTGTGTGGCCTTTATTTTCATAATTCCCTTTGCTCTGCCCAAGGCAAAGTGATCTTGTGTTAAGGCTTTTGTTTCAAAATTGCTATCATTAATAAAATAATCATTTTGTGATTCCATCTTATTTGTTTTTACTTTCCTGCTTTTTTGGAAAATGATAATGATAAAAAAAACCAAAAAAATCTAATCACCTTACATATTTTGCACACACTTTCACATTCACAAATACTAAAATAAAGCAAAATCACCTGTGCAGATTATTGCACGAACAAACAATCGAAAACAATAACCCAATGCCTTCTCCAAACTTAGAGTTTCCCGTGTTCGAAGCCAAAAAAAGGAAGAAGAGGAGATTTCTGATGAGATCTCCTGGTTACTTGAGAATGAAGACAAAGCCATTCAGCCCCACAAAGAGCCTGTGGAGGTCATTAACTTGGGAACAGAAGAAGACCGTAAAGAAGTGAAAGTTGGAGCATGGCATATGCCTGCTGTGAAAGTAAGGTTGATTGAGCTACTCAAGGAGTACGTTGATGTGTTTGCTTGGTCATACCAAGATATTCCCGGTCTTGACACTGATATAGTGGAACACTGATTGCCTTTAAAGCCCAAATGTCCGCCAGTCAAGCAGAAGCTTAGAAGGACTCATCCTGATATGGCCTTGAAGATTAAATAGGAAGTACAAAAGTAAATTGATGCGGGTTTCCTCGTCACGTCTGAGTATCCACAGTGGTTAGCCAACATTGTGCATGTTCCCAAGAAATATGGTAAGGTCCGCATGTGCGTTGATTACCGAGACTTGTACAAAGACAATATTGACATGTTGGTCGACAACACTGCAAAATATAAGGTATTCTCTTTTATGGATGGTTTCTCAGGTTACAACCAAATCAGGATGGCTCTTGAAGATATGGAGAATACATCATTCATTACACCTTGGAGCACCTTTTGCTATAGAGTTATGTTGTTCGGTCTGAAAAATGCTGGCGCAACATATTAAAGGGCCATGACTACTCTTTTCCATGATATGATGCATAAGGAGATTGAAGTATATGTGGACGACATGATTGCTAAGTCCAAGACTGAAGTGGATCATGCTGAATATTTGTTGAAGTTGTTTCAACGGTTGAGGAAATACCAACTCCGTTTGAACCCTAACAAGTGCACATTTGGTGTCCGCTCAGGAAAGCTATTAAGTTTCATTGTTAGCCAAAGAGGAATTGAAGTAGATCCTGACAAAGTTAAAACCATACAAGAGATGCCAGCTCCAACTACAAAAAAGCAGGTTAGAGGTTTCTTAGGGCGCCTGAACTACATCTCTCGGTTTATCTCACACATGACTGCCACTTGTGGACGAATATTCAAGCTTCTCAGAAAATACCAAGATTGTGTTTGAACTGATGATTTCCATAAAGCATTTGACAGCATCAAGGAATTCCTCCTTGAGCCTCCCAATCTGATCCCTCCAGTTGAAGGATTCCATTGATCACTGTTGCTGTAGTCTACCTCCTCATCTTCTGAATCAATCACTTCTTCCTCTTCCTTGTCTAGAAGAGAGCGGTAGAACGACTTGTTGACCCTTTTTTTCTCTTTCTTTATCTCTTCATGCTTCTTCTCTGAGGCTTCAAAGCAGCCACTGTTGAACCTTCTTCTGAAGGTCATTCAGGTGCTGCTGAAGTGGCTTCTTCAGAAGCAAGTTATGTTGAGAGCACAAAAACAGTTGTAGAGGACTCAGAAGCAGCTCGCTTCTGAGGGGATTGGATTGGCATGCTTGTATAGATCTCAATTGTGTCTGTTACGACAAATGCCTTATGACTCTCAGATGCTGACTCCATATTCTTAGGATAGGTGATTAATGAAATTAATTTAGGAGTGAGATGTTTTTATAGAAACTTTTGTGGATACCAAGCATCTAAATTTAATCCTTGTTTAATTCTTGGAACAGTAATGACCATTAAGACTTCAATGCGTGCACTTTACAAACCTTAATGACTCTTATTACTTGATTACTCTTCCTTCTTGGAAACTGATCTTGTAATGATGATATGAGTTACATTTATTGGTAATATTTTTTTCTCTCTTTCCTTCTTTTCTTTTTATTCTTTTTGATGTGACAAAAGGGGGAGAAATAATAGTAAGTATTTAAGTGGAAACTGAACCCACTGAATACATATTGGTCATTTATTTTCTTGTCATTTATTTTTCTGTTACTTGCCCATAGCACATTTTGACTTTCTTGTACATAGGTCTGAGTATGAGCTTACAAACCTCAGACTTAGCCTATCAGACCCAGAAGGAGCTTACAAGCCTCATATTATGGTGTTGCCAAAGAAAGTTAAAAAGGGCAACATATTTTAACTCTCTTGTACATAGTGTTAAGATAGAGCTTACAAACCTCTGACTTAGCCTGTGAGACTCATAAGGAGCTTACTAACCTCGTATTCTGGTGTTGCCAAAAGCAGTTAAAATGCAGTCATTTTGGTGTTCATAACTATGGAACTAAAGGGGAGCTTACAAAACTCAACCTTGGAACTATTTGACTCAGGGGGAGCTTACAAACCTCGGACCCTGATGTTGTTATGAAGACTAGTTTATTTTTCTTGAGAAATAGTTCTTAATGCTAGAATAAGCTCAGTTGTGAACTATCAGACTCAGGGGGAGCTTACAAACCGCATACCCTGTTGTTGTAGAGAAAATTAAATGCCCAACATTGTCCTTTAAATACTTGAATTTGTCATAATAAAAAAGGGGGAGATTGTTAAAACAAGATTTATTCTTAATATTTTCTCTTTTAGTTTTGATGATAATAAAAGTGTTAAAAGAACAATGGTTTATTTGACGTGTGTTTTATTTGTGTAGGTTCTTGTTCTTGTACATAAATAATCATAATCTGTTTATCTAAGATACACTTGGAGTTGCTTCATTGCTAGCATCTGGTAAAAGAGTCTGAAGAACAATTTCTAGTGTGGCTTAACACAGACTCTGAACTGAAAGCCTCAGCATTCAGACGAGTTTCTACACTTAGTAATTGTATATCAGCTTCTGGTACCATTCAGAGTTGGTGATAAAGTCGTGGACCATCCGTACTAATGAAAACACGTTGTATTATCTTATCAGCCTGTCAGCTCGAGTCTACAGTATTGCAAGGCTCAAGAAAAGATGGTACGTTTTATGGATGTCTACTCCCAACGACTTTATTAGTACAGAACCTCTTGAAGACTTAAAGGTTAAATGTGTTATACAATGGATTCAGAAATCTCTTGTACTTTGGAGCAGAAGTAAAGACACTTGATTAAGTAACCTTCTCAACGGCTAGTTTCTGGAAAGGCTATATATATGGCTGAAGATTCAAGCCTGAATTTTTAACAAGGATTCTTCTGTTGAAGGAGTAGCAAGATCAAGCAATTATCAACTCAATGTAATAGGCAGATTTTTTGTTGTAGGTTGTAATTGTAAAAGCCTTAAGATTTCTTACCCCTGTATATATTTAGAAATCTTAAGTGCTTTAGGTCTTTGTTATGGTGATCTCCCCTACCTCTGATGCTTGCATCATGTACACCTTGTTCTCTATTATGTTGAGCCTTTAGTAGTTTAGATTAAGTCTCCTGCTATGTGCTAGAGAAAAATTTCTTGTCTCATTGGGATTCAAGTAACAAGTCTTGAGCCAAGATACTTAAGCCACATAAGACTCATTGCTTAAGTTCTTGAGCTGTGAAAGTCTTATTCAGCTAGTCTGATTGAGCAAAAGTAAAGTCTTAAACATGTGATCTAAGCAAAGGAAAGTCTCAGCCAGAAGGCAGATGAACAGGCGGTTCAGTCTGATGGTGTAAGCAAAGGGTAAGTCTTAGACATGTGCTCTAAGCAAAGGAAAGTCTCAGTCAGAAGGCAGATGAGCAGGCGGCTCAGTCTGACGGTGTGAGCAAAGGGTAAGTCTTAGACATGCGCTCTAAGCAAGGGAAGTCTCAGACACTTGGTCTGAGCAGTTTTAAAAGTCTTATGCAGAAGCTTAAGCGATTGTAATCATGAAGTGGTGATAATGAAAAGCTCTTGTGAGGCAAGGGGATTGGACTACTCTCAGTTAGGGGAGGAACCAGTATAAATCTTTTGTGTGTTTTGCTGTTATTTTATTTACTTCTGCTATATCCGCATCCAACTGAATTAAGCTCAGAATCTGAACATCAGTTCTGATTCTGAAACTTTGATCAGAAGCTAAATAGTAAGAAAACGCAAAACACAATTCAACCTCCCTTCTTGTGTACTTTCAACACCTTCAAATAGATAACCTGGTTGTGGAGGCATCACCCATACGGATAGTGGATCGAGAGGTGAAGCAGTTACGAGGTAAAGAGATTTCCTTGGTAAAGGTAGTTTTGGGAGGGCCAGCTGGTGAGAGCATGACTTGGGAGCGTGAAATGCAGATGAGAGAGTCGAATACAACTCTATTTTCATCAGGTAATTTTCGGGGATGAAATTTTCTTAAGTGGGGGAGAGTTGTAGCACCCCGAATTCAATAATTAATTAATTTGAATTACTTAGAATTTTATTTGATTAATTGGTGTTTTAAATTATTTATTGTGTGATTGTGGGAGTAAGAGCTTAACATATTTGTTTAGAAATTAATGGGAATTTTAATTAATTATTAGAATATATAGTATTTTTATTTGAATTAATTAAATAAATAGAATTATGAGGTGAATGATTAAAAATAGCATGAGTGATAGAAAAATAAGGAATGTTAGATTTATTAATAAAATAATAATTAAATAAAATATTTAAATGAATTGAGGGTAAGATTGGAATTAAAAAAAATGTAGGATAAAAATGGAATAGCCTAATTAAAAGTATATAGGTTTTGGAATAAAATAGGATTTGGAGAACTTAAGAGAGTCCGTACGTATTTTTGGAGACCTGGAGCAAAAGAGGCAAAGAAGGAGAGCTAAGGTTTGAGAGAAGAATTTCTTAGAACCTGCTATTGTTTTGCTGGATAATCAAGATAAGGGGGAAAAACTATTCATTTATGGGTGCTAAATCATGAAAGGGTAGAAAGGTTCATTTAACCTCTAATAGGGATAACGATTTTGATGAATTCTGTGTTTTTATAAGAAGATGATGTTTGGATGATTTTATTGATATTCAATTCTTGTGATTTGATGTATATAATTTTGAATCGATATTATATAGATACATGTAATTTGGTGACCGTCCCTATACATATATGATATTGTAGCGTGCTTTAGTTAGGTGTTCATTATAATATAATAATAAGAATTGTTAGAAAATATATATTATAGCAAACAGTACTATGCCCTTATATATATAAATCATAATTTTCGTTTCTAAGTTACATGATACATGTATGCACCGATATTGTAGCAGTGTTTCTTATCTTAATGCATAATAACAATGGCTTTCATTTTATACAGAGGTTGCATTTCTTTTTATACAGAGGTTGCATTTCGTTTCATATATGATACTGTAGCATTTTATACTTGTATATATATTTCATTACTAACATAATAATAATAATAATAATAATAATAATAATTTAGTATTATTAATATAATATGTTTTGGAGTTCTGAGTTAGAGATAAATAATTGGATTATTTGGCCACCTTAAATTATTTTTAATTTTATTAGAGTTGTCCATAGATTTGTTAGAGTTGCCGATTGAGTCCATAAGTGTTATCTTTAAGAGTAAGAGTTGTCAGTAGAACATTTTTGAACATTTTAGAGTTGTTTTAGAGTTGTAAGGATTGATGCAGAGTTGTATAGAGTTCCTTGAGAACTCTCTCGAGTTATATTTTTTGGATGATAATTTTGATTATACTCTTGAATGATAATTTTGGTGATTATTTTGGTGATTATTTTTTGTGATAATTTTGGTGTTTATTTTGGTGATTAATTTGATGATCATTTGGTGATATTGCATGTTATTGTGAATTCATACATCATGGTGTACGGACTTCAGTGCAGTTTTGGTGAGCTTGATCCTATGGTGGGGATCAAGTGCGAGTAGCTAATTCTATTGAGGAATTAGTGAAGTGTTGCCTATGGTGATGGTAGTGATTTTGGTGTGCTCCGGTTCCAAGAGGGAATCGATCCTATGGTGGGGATCGTGGAGTGAAATGGACCTAAGTGTTCATAATTTGGTACCACATGCATGTTGAGTCAGTTGTCGAGTACATTGCATTTGTGTTGCATTTGGTGATTATTTTGATGTTATATTGTGTGGATGAGAATACTTGATGTGCCTATGTTGTTGTATTTGTTGTGCGATGTTGTTGTTAGACGATGGCAATGATCTAGAAGGGGGTTGAATAGATCACTAATTTTTAAACAGAGTCGGGGATTAAAAAATTGTTTTAAAAAATGTGCGGAAGCGGCCGAGGAAATTGATCGTCTCAACGAACCGTTCTTGGTAAGATCGGATATGCGAAACCGAATGGAATTAAGGCCAATGAGAAAACGAATCAATAATTTGCTAATTAATCAATACAAGTAATGATCAATTTAGTTTATCCAATTTCCAATGACTTGTGAAATGTAAACTTAAATTGACAATATCACAAATAGTTTGTGTGCGATCAATTCGTCGAACACTTGGTGAGCAAAACACCCCAAGTTGAATTTCCTATGTAATGTTAGTGTAAAATTTTCCACAATTACAATCCAAGTGATTGTAATGAGTTTTCAAAAATAGATTTTTAGCACTACACAACAGTAGAAATTTATCGAACAATTGATATTTCACAAATGTGAACAACATAAATTAAAGAGATAGAGAAAGAGAGAACAACACCGGATTTGTTTAGGCAGTTCCCCTTTCGTCCTCGCTTCGGGTACGTCTGCCCCCAATTCTAAAACTAGAATTGAGATATGTATTATCAAGTTGCAAAGTTTATACAAGAGAAGCAATAGTCACCACACACTCAAGCATAATTTTTGAAGTTGATATTATTCCATTCTCTCCCCTTGATTCAAGTCGAATAAAGTGCATTAAATGCCTCGAACAAACCTCCGGTTATCGCTACTTGTTTGAACGAACCCACCGTTCTTCAAACTTTTCACTCAGCTGATTTCGATCGAACGACATTCATCCCTAAATCTTTCAAAATAATCCCCTGGTTACCGCTACTTGTTTGAACGAACCTACCGTTCTTCAAACCTTTCACTCGGCTGAATTTGTGAAGCAAAGATCTTTGCAAAAAACCCCAAATCCTCAAGATCTTGAAGGAAAAAACCCTAAAGGTTTTATTCAAGAAAAACCCACTGAATTCTCAACCCAAACTAGATACACAATCCTACGTTTGGACGTTATCGCCTAGACAATGCAAAATATTAACAAAAATGATTATGTGTAATTGTTGAAGAATGCAAGAGTGAGAATGAAGATGATGAGAAAAAATCAGTGTATATTTTCACTTTTCTTGTTCTATATATGTACAATGATGACACAAATGAATATATATGATGCCAAGACCCAATAACTGAAATAACAGCTTTTTGAAACATAAAGGATAAGAAAAATCAGCTTTAGTGTGCGAGAGGTCGACCATAGCACTAAGGGGGTCGACTTGAGCACACCCGAATGTAAAACCTGCACAAAAATCTTAGCGATGCGTCGACCGGAACAGGTTCATGCATCGACGCAAGGCACCCTTAAAATAAAAAATGGTTCTTCTTACAGTATGCGTCGACCGCTCCATACATGTGGGTCGACGCATGCACACCCGAGAGGAACAAATTGTTATTTCAACAGCATGCGTCGACCTCCACATGTCTGTGAGTCGACGCAAGGTTGCCAAACAGCTATAAACACCTTTTTGTGTGTATTGGTTGACCTAAACCCTTTTTGGGTTGACCTAGGGTATCCAACATAATCTAATGCACAAATTTCATACACGGGATGCTCCTGTATGCATAGACACATTTTTATGGAATATTTTATGCATATTAAAGAATGAATGCAATCTAAGACGCAGTGATACCGTCCAAAGTACAAGTACGAGATTATACTAGTTTTGACATCATTAAAACAAGGAATAAGGAACCTTACCCTCACATACTCCCCCTTTTTGATGATGGCAAAAACCTTGCAAAATCTTCGACATTTCAAGTACTTTGTGAAGCATCCTCCCCCTGATTTTATGCATTTCTCTGTGACAAAAAAATTTTGACCTAACTTTGTGAAACACTTGCTTTTGCATTCCCCCCCTTTGACAACATAAAAAAGAGCGAAACAATAGGTCAATCGTAATCAAAATATATTCACGTGTACACAATTATACTCTTTACAACGGATAAAACATCAAAAACGATTCACATAAAATGTTGTTAATGCAAGAGATAGAAACATAAATAAGACAAGAAACATAATGAAAGAAACTTAGTGCATTACACAACCAAATTTGTTCAGTACAAGTTCCAAGTCAAAAAAAAGAAAACACATAACAAAACAGAATACAAATATGCAAAATGAAACATGACATGCACAACACCAACACAACTCAATCCTCTATGGTCTCCCCCCTGTGTGGGTGACCCCTCCCTCTAAAAGAGTAATCCGGATGTGGTGCTCTTTGCTCATCTATGTGTTTAGTGAGTTCCAAAACAACCCTGTTTAGCGTATTGAAGTTATTTGAAAGAGAGCGATTCTGACCATCAACTGTCTCAGCCATAGTATCAAACCTTTGTAGAACAGTGGAATCAAAGAGATCAAAGTTATCACTTTGAGCTTGGAGCTGGCGCTGCAAAGCTGAGTACCTTTCCTCTTGAACAGTAGCAAAGTTTTGTTGTTGAAGCTGCTAATTTCTGAACATCTCAAGAACTTTAGAATTGTTTGGTTGAGGTCGAGGTGGAGACGGAGGTATGTAGGATGAATCTTGATTAGTCCAGTGAGTGGTAGGAGGCATGTAGGATGAGCCTAGGGTCATCCAGCCTGTGTGATGCCACTCACCCCAAACCTTGATTGGCATAGGGATCCTGCACAGGTGAGTGACCCAACTAATCACTGTCATCATGATCATCATCATGATGGTCAGTCTCCATCTGATGAGCTTCTTCATCCTCCTCTCAATCTTTTTCTTCATCCTCATCTGGATTCTAAACTCTTGAACCCGAGGCCTTTGTCTTAACAATGTACCTTTGCCCTTGACGGTCCCAAAGATAACGCATCAAAGTCATGGTCTTTTGGATGAATTCATGATCACTCATAATGGAAATGTATGGAACATTTTGAACAACAATTCCAGCCTTATCAAGAACACTTTGAATGAATGAACAATAGCACTAAGTTGTCCCTCTACCGGATTCCTTAAGAGCATAAACTTTGCTAGCAATGTAGTATGACCAGTGAATCTTTTTCTTATTCTTCAGCAAATATAACAAATGTACCTCAGCTTGGTCCACTCTTGGATAACTTCCCTTCTTGGGACGAAGAATGTGAGCCACAATCCACTGCAAAAATTTTTCAATAGGTTTCAACCGACCGGTAGTAACCGATTTAGGAAATAAATCACTAGCAACAATGTCTGCAGGATATGGATACTTCAACATTGAATTCATAGTAGATTTTAACTCATAATTAGGAGCCAGTTCAGTATCAGATATTTTAAGATCAGGACTCAAAAGTGGCATCTCAAATAAATCTCTCCACACAACAACATCAACCTGTAGACTCTTACCACCTATCTTATACCCAAACTCATAATCACGAAACTTTCCGTGTATGCCAATGTAAAATAACCTAACCATGACTTCATTATAATTTGTACCACACTCTAGAAAATTATCAAACTTTTGATGACTCAATATATCAATAATTTATGGAATGTGCATATGTTCAGCCACTTTCGGATAGTAAACAAATTGTTTGATGACTGACCTTTTCTTAAACTTCTTCTAAAAAACATCAGCTAGTTCATCAGAAAGTAAAGACATAGCATTTACTGCAATGTTTGACGGAGGTTGAGATGGAGGTTGTAAAGTTCTTACTCTTGAAGTTGAAGCCCTAGTAGTTCTTTTTCCTGTTACTCTTGAAGAAACCATGGAAGCTCTGTTTTTCAAGTGATGGACAGTACACAAGTAGAGATTGATGATGAGGAACCAAGTTGTTCACTAATTTGTAGTTAAAGTTTATAATTTGAGAGAGTTTTTGGAAATGGGTTATAGGTTTTGTAGAGAAATTATAGAGAGAGAGAGAGAGAGAGAGAGAGAGAGAGAGAGAGAGAGAGAGAGAGAGAGAGAGAGAGAGAGTGGGTGATAATGAGATGAAATGAAATGAAAGGGTGCAAATGATGATGATAATGACAATGCAAAGTGAAAAGGCACATTGAATGACCATAATTCCCAAGAGAAAATTCAGTTAAGCTCCACTTTCCAAAGAGAATTTCTGGGTCACGCAGCGATGCGTCGACCTAAGCCTAGGATGCGTCGATGCACGCACGTTCAAAATTCCAAATTTTGAATCACTTTAGTATGAGTCGACGCAAGGGTCGGTGCATACATACCCAAATTCAATTTTGTCATAAATGAAATGGCATGAGTCGACCTATGCCCTGTTGTGGTCGACGCATGGAGTGCAATCATGGAAAAATGGCAAAATTATGTTATGTATGCATCACACAAGAATAAATAACAAGCCCACACATATTTCAAACATAAAAATGGACAAAAAATGTATCTAAACCATTAAATAAACATCAAGATGACACTAATTGTAGCACAATTTCATATAAATATGATCAAGATAAGTCAAATAGATAGGAACGATATTACCTCCAATGAAGATGAGTGATGAATGCCCTCACATAGCTTGAGATTTTTAATGCAGTTAATAAAAGTATAGACAAGCATAGATATCGAGCATACAACCATTCAATTTTAAACATGATCCGAGATATCGAGAACACCAAGTTCCCTACGGATGTTAAAGAAGGGTTCTGTCGCAAGTGGTTTTGTGAAAATATCGGCAAGTTGATTCTTGCTATCAACATGCTCAAATACGACATCACCTTTTTCTACACGATCCCTAAGGAAATGATGGCGAATTTCAATATGTTTCGTGCATGAATGTAGTGCGGGATTTTTTGTTAAGTTAATGGCGATGTATTATCACACAAAATGGGAATACGTTCAAGTTTAACATTGAAGTCGAGTAGTTGTTGCTTGAGCCACAAGATTTGGGCACAACAACTACCGGCCGCAACGTATTTTGCCTCGGCTATTAACAAAGCAACATAAACTTTCTTTTTGCTATGCCAACTCACTAAGGAATTTGAGAAGAAATGACAAGTGCCACTAGTGATTTTCCTATCCGATTTGCAACCAGCAAAGTCAGAATTGGAATAGCCAACCAAAGTGCAATCGCTTCCCTTGGAAAACCAAAGCCCATACTTTAGAGTACCACACAGGTATCTAAGTATGCGCTTGACGGATTTTAAATGAGATTCCTTAGGACACGATTGATATCGAGCACACATACATACACTAAACATGATATCCGGTCGAGATATGGTAAGATAGAGAAGAGAGCCTATCATACCTCTATATTTCTTTACATCAACGACCTTACCATTCTCATCTCGATCCAAGTTTACACATGTAGGCATTGGAGTGTCAATTGCTTTAGATTAGCCATGTCGAAGCGCTTGAGTAGCTCATAGCAATACTTCGTTTGGCTCACAAACGTTCCTTCTTCGAGTTGCTTGATTTGCAGTCCTAGGAAGTAGTTTAGCTCCCCCATCATGCTCATCTCGAACTCACCCTGCATCAACTTAGAGAATTCCTTTACCATATTCATGTTAGTAGATCCAAATATTATATCATCTATATATACTTGTACTAAACTGAAGTGTTTTCCTTGACGCTTAATAAAGAGGGTTGTATCAACCTTTCTTCTTGAGTATCCTTGGTCTAGTAAAAATTTGCTAAGACGCTCATACCAAGCCCGAGGGGCTTACTTGAGACCGTACAAAGCACGTTTAAACTTATAAACATGATTAGGATACTCATGAGATTCAAAACTAGGAGGTTGAGATACATAGACCTCTTCATTAATGTATCCATTTAGAAAAGCACTATTTATATCCATTTGAAATAATTTGAAATTTTTAGAACATGCGTAGGCAAGTAAAAGACATATAGCCTCGAGTCGGGCAATAGGATCATAAGTTTCCTCATAGCCTATGCCCTCCTCTTGGTTATACCCTTGCACCACTAAGCGCGCTTTGTTCCTTGTTATAACTCCATTTTCGTCAAGCTTATTCCTAAACACCCATCTAGTGCCAATTACTCAATGGCCTCGCGGAGGTGGGACAAGGTCCCAAACTTCAGTTCTTTTAAATTGATTTAATTCCTCTTGCATTGATAAAAACCAATGTTCATCGAGTAAGGCCTCTTTAGAGTTTTTAGACTCAATCTAAGAGACGAAAGCAAAGTGATAACAGAAGTTACTTAGCTTGGATCTCGTAGTTACTCCCTTTGATATGTCTCTGACTATGTTGTCGATGGGATGGTCCTTAGAGGACTTCCAAGCTGGAGGAAGGTCATCGTTGTTAATTGGATGATCCTCCTCAATCTCTTCAGGAGGGTGTTCTTTCTCGTCCTCAACTTTCACTGATTCAGGTTGATCAGTCCCTCTTTCAGTGTCCTTGAGTATGTCTTCTAAAGATACACCTGTACCATGAAAAGAAATACCTTTTCCGACATTTTTTGGATAATATTCATCAAAAGTAACATGTACGAATTCTTCAACAATAAGTAACCTTTTATTATATATCCTATATGCCTTACTAGTTTGAGAGTATCCAAGAAAGATACCTTCATCGGCCTTTGAATCAAACTTGCCAAGGTTCTCCTTACCATTATTCAACACAAAGCATTTACAACAAAAAACGTGAAGGTGTGATACGTTAGGCTTTCTTCCTTTCAAAAGCTCATACGAAGTTTTATTGAGAATAGGACAGATGAGCACCTTATTCAAAACATAACAAGCCGTACTAATGGCATCGGCCCAAAAGTATTTAGGAAGGACACTCTCATTGATCATAATTCTTCCTAATTCTTACAAAATTCGATTTTTATGTTCCACTACTCCGTTTTGTTGAGGAGTATGTTGTACGGAAAAATTATGATCAATGTCATTCTTATCACAAAATTGTTCAAAGAGGTGGTTTTCAAATTCACCTCCATGATCGCTTCTGATTGTTGCAATGCTTGTATTCAATTTGTTTTGAGAGAGCTTGACAAACTTCTCAAAAGAAGAAAAAGTATCGCTCTTGCTTGCTAAGAAAATAGTCCAGCAAAACCTAGAGTAGTCGTATACAATCATAAAACCGTAGAAGTTACTGTAACACCCCAAAATTTGTCCTCCTATTTATACCCAATAAATGGCTTATGTTTCACATTTCATATGCATTTAGGTCATAAGCATTGCACATGCATCATTGGTTTTCCCAAGGCATGGGATCAGAGGTTTCCATGGTATGGATTGTTCAAAGCAAAGAGAATAAGGTACCCTCAAGAATTCAAACTACATAGGCTCCTCAAACCTCAAGACATCTCATTTGGTTCACCATTTCATCAAGAGATTGAGATTGGCAAGAAACTTGAAGAGAATCACCCTCTCCTACCTCTTGATCCTCCAATTAGGGATTTGTGCATCTGAACGCAGGACAACTCCACTGAGAAAGAATCCTAAAACTTTGACACCATCTTATCACATACAACATCTTGGTTTAAGAGGATCTTCACTCCCTTCAAAGCAATTAGGGTTTTGACTATTGGTCAATATCTTCTGTCTTTCAAGGCCAAAACTAGGGTTTTGCACAAAAGCAGTCAATCTCTGATTTTTTGGGAAAAACTTGATTCCATGGCTTTCTATGTGTTATAAAGTATCTAGGAGTGAGATATGGACCATCAAATTCAATCAGAAGAGTTTCAATTGGCCCAGATGATTGAGAATCAGTCAAATTGGGAATAAAGTCAACAAATCAAGGAAAAAGTCAACTCTTGACTATTTTAGGTCAAACTCATGTTCATCATGTCAAATATGGTCAATGGGTGAGATTTGATCAAGAAATATCAATGGAATCATGAAAAACCAGGAATTATGGAAAGTTGCCATCTTTGGTAAGTTAGGGTTTTAGAAACTTTCCATTTATGGAAAGTTTTTTATGCCATGCAGCCATCTTCCAAGCCATTTTTCAGCATGATGCAAGTTTCATTTCAACTTTTGTCAAACATGAGAGTTGTAGTATGGATTCCAAGCTTTCCAACCATATAAAGAATGCTTCATTTGGATTTCTAGATCAAAAGTTATGATCAATCAAAGTTGGGATCATCAAGTTATTCAAATGAAAAACTTAGAATTTTTTCTAAGTCCCAAAACTCACTTTGGTGACCATGATTTCAACACCATTTTCCATCATGTTATAGACCTCATATCATCTTATTTTTGACATAGAAATCACACCTTGCCATGAGATCTTTCCATTGGTGTCAAAAACCTCTAATTTGGATCAATACACTTCAAGTTACAATCAATCAAAGTCATAACCACAAATGGGAAACTATGGAAAAAACTTAGAATTTTTCTAAGTATCTAAGTTCAGTTTTGTACCCACCACTTTAACACCAATTCTCTCCATGCTTGAGACATCTATTTGATTTGCATTCACATCAAACATGTTGTATCTAATGTCACATTTCCAAAGCAATAAAAACCTTGTCATTTAGTCCATTAGTCACCAAGTTATAAACTTCCAAAGTCACCACCATGGCATTTGGTTCTCATGTCACACTATGCCATTTCATTCCAAGTTCAATAACAATCCATGCCCTTTCTTTGTTACAACATACCATGCGCATCACACCTTGTCCCTACCACATTTTACCACTTCAAGCCCATGCATAAACTTACACAATGTCATACCACCTTACACTTTACCTCATATGCCATGAAAGAGAAAAAGAATAAACTTAATGAACAAGCATCATGAATTCTGATATGTACCAACATATCATCATACACTATCATACACCACTCATCAATATCATCATGTACACATGATACATCACTCCATGCACACAAAAACACTTTTAGCCCGTGCCAACACACATAACTCCCATTCTTTCATTTTTTCTCAACCACACCTTAACTAACTCTCTAACCCTGATTAGCACACTAACCATACATTAACCTCACCTATATAAGCTCCATTAACCTCTAACTGATTCAGTTAGATCATTTTTCACTAAGAGATCCAAAAAACACCATTTTTGTACCCTCACTTCAAGAGCTTCGAATCTCCCTCTACTTGGAGTTTTTGCCCAAAATCTCTCCACAATCTTCATCTACATATGTGATTCTAGCTTATGTACGTAACAATTCTCATCAGGAATCACCATAGCCTCATATTCATCTTCATCAAAGTCCTTCATCAAGCTATTTTTTTTCAAGAACCAAGGGTTTTTCAGGCATTTATTTTGCCTTCATTGTAGCTCCAAGTGTTGATTACAAGACCTGCAAGAAGTTTTCTAGGGTTTCTTGTAGCTTCAAGATCACCTCAGGCCAGGTTTGAACTTGATTTTTAGCATCATCATAGAGCTCGTATAAGGCTTAGAATCATGTAGTTTAGTGTGCATCTGAAGTCCTCTCAATAGAGGCAGTATTTTTTTTTAAAATTAGGGCAATTTGTGATGTTTTGAATTTCTAAGATCTAACTTATTGGCTTCGTATCCCTTAATGTATTGATCTTTTGAAAAAAATAAGTCTGGATATGGAGTGTGCGTGAGAGGAGGAGTAGAATGGTGGTGGTGTTTTTCATTTCTGGAGTTTTTCGCCATCGGCCATGGTGGTTTCCCATCGGAGAAGCTGACCGGAAATCTTCTTCGGCCACCAGCGGGTCAAAACCCTAATCCAGTCAACACGTGTTGTCATGCTACCATTGGGCCACATAATATTAGTTTGCCAGCACGTTATTCATCCCTTCCCGCGTGTGATTATAGTTTGAATTGGCCAATAGGAACCTCACAACGCATTAATGAATTGCCTTGTCATTTCATCACGTGGTTATTTTCATTTCCAGCTTTTTTTCTGAAAATAATGGAAATCAGAATTTGATTTTGTAAGATCTGGGCCTAACGCATTTGCTATACGCGCCTCCTCTTTTTGGGGCCCAGTGGGTATTGAACTTAGCAATTACTCTAGGCACACCTCTCTTGCTCTTTTGTGTGTTTTTTTAATTTTCTTTTGATACACGTTTGCTTTTTCTATTTTAAAAATAGTTCAAATCATAAAAAAATTTCCAATTAATTCATGAGTGTTCCTTGACATTTTAATTTATTTTTCGTAATTTTTAACACAAATTTTCAATATTTTTTATGTTTGTTTTGGAATTTTCGTGTAAATGTGTTCAAATGGACCTAGTTCTCACATAATGACTCAACTAATTTTTTCCATTGGATCTTGATCTAGATTTTTGTATACCATTAATCACATGATTTTATGACATATTTATCCCCACTTTAGATTTTTCCATGATTTTTGGTTCATCTTTGAAAGCCTTTTTGATGCTTATTTTGAATGATAATTGTTGGATACCTTGCCACATGTTTGTAATTATTTGAGCACCTTTGGTACATATTTTTGAGCCAATCTTTTGAACATGATCAGATACTGACCTTACCCTTACATGAATAATTTTTCCATAATTTTATAAGGCTTTCATCCATTTCTCATGAATATTCCATTTCATGCCTAACATTTTGATATATGCTAGAATTAGGGATAAACTTACTGATCATATGTGACTTATCTTGAGCTAATTTTCTTGACTTGTTTAAGCACATTCATGATGACATTTTGTATACATTTTTGATAATTTTACATTGTTTTTTGATCATGATTTGGATGCTTGTTTTGAGTTCTAAATACTTGCCTTTCCTACTTGAGTTTTTGGCGTGAATCCTTAGGATGCTTAGTGATGCAATTATGCAATCTATTTGGGATCTTTTAATCATTTATTTTTATTTGTTATGACATGATTTAAAGCTTTTACATGCCACTTTATGGGTCTTTTTTGGTGACCTCTAATTGATGCTACTTTTGTGTGAACTTGTACATGCTAACTTGTCCACTTTGACCACTTCTTGCTTGAGCTTTTGTATGCCATTTTGTTCAATGTTTTTGTGACCTAATTGTGATATATTAGAGGTAATTTAGTACTGCCTTATGTGGTTTGACACTTACTTGACATGAATTTGCTCCCTCTTCTACATGATTGAAGCTCACATGCTTTTAGAGAACACTTAAGATAGGCTTTGTTCCCTACTTACACTACTCTTTGGAAATGTATTTCCATGGTGACTTGGTAAGATCTTAATGTTCATTTTGAATGTTAACCACATGTGTACATTGGTTTAGACTTGAATCAAAGTCTTCTCATCCTATTTATAAAGCTTTTACATGCTCCTAATTGAAGTTACATTTGTGCATGCTTACTTGTTAACTTTGACAATTCCTTTGAGTCTTTGCATGCCATCATTTAGTTGATGTTTACATGACTCAAAGGTGGAATATTACATGTCATTTGATACTGCCTTGTGTGCTTGGATACCCATTTGACTTGACTTGGATCACTCTTTACTTGCTGGAAAATTAACATGCTTTTATGGAAGTGTTTAAACATTGCTTTGTTCCTTACTTGCCTTAATTTTTGAGAATGTGTTTGACATAAACTTGTGTGACAACTTGAGATATTCTTAAACATTTAATACATGTTTCAACTTCTTACCTAGGTCATTCAAATGCCAATCTCATGTTTACTTGTTCTTTGTATGCTCATAAGTGGTTAATGCATCATAAGTATGAAATGTTGGGGTACAATTTTCAAATCTTGTGAACATGACTTGATGTGAACTTAATGATCATTCCTTGACATTTCAAACATCCCTTTACATTGATTATGACATAAAATGCTACTGCCCCATGTGATTTCTCCCTTTGAGTTAACTTGTTTGAGCTTTTAAAGTGCAACTTACATGAATTTTGTGATGACTTTTGTTTGAGTTAATGTTTAGGACATAACTTGAACTCTTTTGACAATGCTTAGGACATTAACATATATAGGATATAGTAGGTTTAGCTACTGCCCCTCTTAGGTTCGTACACCTTTAGGATTCATTTCTCTTTGCTTATTGTTTGACATTACCCCTAGATTAGAATTAGGACATTAGCATAGGTATAGGTGCATGGTTTTGCATTCTTCTTTAAACTATGTAATAGTTGAGCTTGGCTTGGAGTTGGTAAGTACTTGTGTTACTATAACTTGATGTTTGCACTTGCATGACTTCTCTTTCATCTCACTTCTTCTTTACTTCTCTCTCTTGTGATTGAATAATCTAATGTTTACTTGTGCATGATCACATGTTCCTTTAGGATTCCTAGCTTGAATCTAATTTTGGATTAGATTCAAAGTAGGAGAGATATTAGGTTATCAATCCAAGCATGCTAACATAGGTAGAGATTCCCTCTTAACCTCAACTATAGGATCAATCATTGCATGACAACTTCTAGGATGAAGTTTCCCCTTAGAGTTTTCTTTCAACCTTTGAGTCTTTCTTCTCTCTCTCTAAAAGAAAAGCAAAAACACTTAATAAATATTGTACGTGGAGTGAACCACGAGCCTTAAGGACATGGGAAGTGATAAGCGGGAGTCCCTTCTTACCTTATCTAGGGTGTTTTGCATACGTCCCGTCTTGGGACGATTTGCAACGCATTCGATCATATGTCATAGTCTTTAGCACGATACATATCACAAACAATACACATCAAAACATTTTCTTCTAAAAAACAAAGACAGATCATTCATCTTTCTTCGGGATTCTTTTCTCATCTCATTCACTCTAATCGTAAAGGATACGTTATTTCCGTTCTACCGCAAACAGGTAAACGCGTAAGCCTCCACACAACGAGCGGCAACACTTAAACTGCTAGAACGGGAACGTTAGCGTCTTCCACTTAAAAAACACATAACAAAAAAAGACCCTGTAGGTGGAACTACGACTGCTCTAATTTCCTCTCTCTTGTATGACTGAGTATATGTAGGCACAAGACGACGATGTCTTGGCGAGCAACCTTCCCCCAATAATCCCGTAGTCCTCCAAACTACGTTGACTCTGACTTTCCCACTCCCGAGGGAATACGTAGGCCTAGGAAGACGATGTCCTATCGAGTCACTTTGTTTCTTTCCCCCATTTCCTTTGATTCTTTTCCTTTCCAGTTTAGCATTGGAACTTCAGATACCCACACCCTTTGATCAGAACAACAAGCGTGGATCCCATCGAGTACGATGGATGCGAGGGGGTTCTAATACCTTCCTCTCGCGTAACCAACTCCCAAACCCGGACTATGGTTATGATGACCATGTCTTTTCCTTATTCAGGTTTTTTTCGACCGTTTCCTTTCCCTGCGTCTGGATAAATTACGTTCGGTGGCGACTCTTCTGTCTTTTCTGCCGGTTGATTTTCGCAGTTGGCGACAACTGGAGACTCTGCTGGGGAAGCCAAGCCTCTAAGCGAGTCAATCCTAGCGCGTGTTTTTTTTCGATTATTAGGCGTTTATCTTATGCTTTACCTGCTTTATTTATGGCTTTATTGCATATTTATTGCTTTTATTGCATTGACTTGCTTTACGTTCATTATTGCCATATATAATGGACTGTGTTGGACTGTTGTTTTCTTTGGTCGGCAGGGTGTTCTAAGAGATAAGCCCAATACCTAGGCTTGAGTGTACTCATAGGACTAAAGTGGAAAGTAGTGTGGCCTGCGTAGCTGTCGCACCTCGAAAATTCATCGAAAATACGACCCTCGCGTGAAAGGCGCGGAAAACGGTTCGACAGAGTCGCCACCGAACTTTATTTATCCCAAAAGAGGGAAAGGAAAATATCGAGAAAACCTTTTAGGATAGGTAAGAACATGGTCGTCGCAACCACATTCTGGGTTCGGGAGTCGGTTACGTGAGGGGAAGGTACGCGCACCCCCTCACGTTCGTTGTACTGAACGGGAACCTCTTGATTCGAATCGCGATGCTTGTTAGCTAAGTTTATCTATTTTCTTCTCTAAAATAAATGCGGAAAGGTAAGATAAAAGGGAACGATGCTAAGGGGAAATAGGTGGTCTAAGGATAGGGTGCTCGACAAGATCATCGCGACCTCGGGCCTACGTATGCTCATTCGGACGAGAATGAGAAATCAGAGCAATCGTAGTTTGACTACGGGAGAGGATAAGGGAAAACAGAAAATGGAGGGAAGGTAGACGCAAACGGGAAAAAGAAAAAGTGTGGACGCAAATGGGGGGAAAAAGAAAAAAGGTAGACGCAAACGGGGGAAAAAGAAAAAGTGTGCTCGCCAAGATCGTCGCAATCTTGTGCCTACGTATCTTTACTCGGATGAGAATAAAGAATCAGAGCAGTCGTAGTTCGTGGTACGCCCACGAAACAAGGGAGGGTTGGTTGATTTTTAAAAGAGGCGCCAATTGCTCACACACGAGTAAGAGAACTCGTACCTAAACAATTGAAGGAAGATCAAAGACTTGAACCCCATTTTTCACCTTGAAAGAGTTTCGATAGTTGTTAGTTGTTTTGAGGTTTGATTATGAAAATCCGTTTGACGTGGGATCAAGGGTTTATTGTATGCGCTTGGTTATTTTGAAAAGGATTTGATTTGTTAAAAGAAGAGGCGTCAATTGCTCACACACGAGTAAGAGAACTCGCACCCAAACAATTGAAGGAAGATCAAAGACTTGAACCCCTATTTTTCACCTTAAAAGAGTTGCGATAGTTGTTAATTGTTTTTGAAGTTTGATTATGAAAATCCGCTTGACGTTGGATCAAGGGTTTATTGGTGAAAAGAGTTTAGTTTGAAGATGACTCGACGACGAATCGAGGGTTTGGTTGAAAATGGCTCGACGAAGAATCGAGGGTTTGGTTGAAAAGAGGTTTGTTTGAAAATGGTTCGACGACGAATCGAGAATTATTTTGAAAATGGGTTGCCAATGCTAGTCCCTAGGGGTGCTCCTAGTAAACAAACCACAATCAAAGCAATAATAAAATGCGTACATCGGAATGGGAGAGGGGTACATGTAAAATACAAGTGTTGACAGAAATAAATGGTCTCATTGTAAGGTAGCCCAAGAGAAAGCCGTGTGTGTACGAAGTGTCCTAAACTAAACCTTGAATGCGCGTCAAGCAAATGATCATAACCACAGTCCGTTCATGTTCGTTTTTAATGGTTGCGATAGTTGTTAATTGTTTTCGATTAAGGGTGAGCGAATGAAATGAATATGAATATGATACAATATGTACAACAATATAATCGATATAGAATTGACAAGGTATAATATCGACATAAAAATGAAATTTGGTCTCGTCTTAATCTCGATTTAATCGATAAATCGATAATCGGATTTTTTGACTTTCATTGACCCAAAATGAAAATAAAAGAATATAAAATGACAATTAAGGAATTAAATCGAAAATATGAATAAAAGCATAAAGGTCTCACCTTTATCGAGATTTAATCGAAACTTCGATAAATCGATCGATATTTAGTTTTCATGGACCCAAGATAAATGTAAACAACAATAAAATCGAGAAAATGAATACAAAGGGTAAAGGTCTAACCTTTATCGAGATTTAATCGAGAAATCGATCGATATTTGGATTTCATCGACCAAAAATGATAAAAATTGAAAATGACATGAAAAATAGTAAAGGTCTCACCTTTATCGAGATTAAGTCGAGAAATCGACAAATCGTTGATGTTTGGTTTTCATTGACCCAAAATACTAAAAAAAATCTAAATAAATAAAATGATAACTACAAAATAAAATGAAATAAATGAACTAAAATGATAAATATTACATAAATCGAAAAGAAAATGAATAATAGAAAATGGTAGGCCTCATATTAACCAAAATTATAGATCTACTTTCATAAATCCAATTTATGGTGGTTGTTATGTCATTGGCCCCTAAATCGAAAAATGAAAATAATAAGTTAATAACAACTTAAAATATTAGAAATAATAATAAATAAAAAAACACAAGGATAAAAAAGAAATTATTAAAATGAAAAAACAATATGAAGGAGGGGGTGTGTACGCATGACTGTGGTGTGTAAGAGAAAAACAACATTTGGGTTGTATAATCCAAACCAAACTAGAACATAGCCACACAAAAAAGAACAATCAGCAAGTAGAGTCTCCACATCCTCTTTTCCGTTGAGTCACTCACCACGGCAACACCGAACTCCTTCACTCTCAATCTCATTCTTCTTGCTCGCCATTCTCTGAAATCGGTTTCATATCTCTCTCGCGCGCCTCTTTCTTTCTCGTTTCTCCTTAGTTTTGTGTTTGGATTTGTGAGTTCGTTTCTTGTTTGGGTGGTTAATTTGGGTCTTGGTTTTGGGGATGTTGCGGCTGGAGTGGGTATGTTGTTGTTGGTTTTGGGGTTTTGGGTTGAAGGTTGAGTGGGGATTGAAGGTGATTATTTAGATGAGAATGGTTTGTGTTGCGATCAGTTGGAGATGAGGCTCGATTGGGAGTTTTAGAGGAGGAAAAATAATGAAGGTTGATTTACGAATGATGTTGTTGAGTGGGTGGTGGTAAAGTGTTTAACAGAGTTTCTGGGCGTTTGGTTTTGGAACGTGAAGGTGGAAACTCATGGTTGTAAAAATGAAAGCTAACATTGTATGTTGGAAGGTGATGGTGAGGTCGTTGCGTTGAAGAGAGTGAGGAAGCTTGGTTAAAGGTTTGATGAAGGGTTGTAGAATGGATTCGGAGTTTTGGCTACTTTTTGAAGCTTCTTTCGAATGAGGGAGAAAGAGGCAAGTTTTATAGGGAAAGAGGTTTGAGGGTGGAAGACGAATTGGAAATGATGGAAACGGAGGGTGGTGGTACGTTGTGGATCTGCCGAGGAAGGCGGAAACCTTTTTTTTGCAAGTATATCGTAAGTCCCCCTTGTTATTTCTGTCCTCCTCTTTTAAAATAAAATCAAAACTTGTTTGTTAAGTTTCAAATTTGTCCTGTTGTTTTGTGATGTTGCTCTCAATGGCAGGTTGTGCAGTGTTGATGCAGAGTGCAGATTGCGCAGGTTGTTGAAGCATAGCAGGATGTTGAGGCAGCAGCAAGTACGTTTGGGGTGTTGTGTGGCGTGGGATATGGTGTGAGTCTTGTGCGTCTTTTTTCTTGTTGCAGGCTATTGAAATTTGGTTGTAAGTGGGACCGTGGCAATTGTGTATCATGTAAAGAACATTTTTTGGCAAGATAAGCTTTGAGATATTTTGTGTAGAAATGGCTCTTTTGGAATTGTGTAATGGGCTCATGAATGGGCTTTGGTTTGAAAGCTTGTACCTTTAAGCACTTGATTTTTTGTAGAGAGTTAGTAATGTGCTTTTTTTTTTATTATATAAACTTAATGAACAATGGAAGTTAAATAACAAAGCAAAAAGATAGTTTATGACAAAAATGATTTAAATTTAATATGTGGGAATTAAAGTAGAAAATGGATTAAAAAGAAAAAAGAAAAAAGGTGAGAACATGAATGGATACTTGTTTATTAAAAGTGGATCTAGAAAAAATGAATTAAATTGAAAAGTGGATTTGAAGAATAGTTAGCTGAATTTGGACATGAATTGGATATGGAAATGGATAATGGAATTGGATAAAACAAAGAGGAAAAAATGAATTTAGATTTAATTGGATAAAACTAAAACATTAAAATGGTAAATTGGAATGAGGTGAAATTGAAATGAAAATAGACATGAATTTGGATAATTGGAATTTGAAAAATGGATATTAGATTGGATGGATGAAAAAAAAGGTTAAAAAGTGGATATGAATAAAAATGGATAACAAATAAAAGATAGATGAAGTTGAAGACAACATATTTTTTTGGATTTTTCTGAATGATAATTAGTGGATGGATAGTAGAGATGAGAATTATACAGGTAGGACAAATTTGGGGTATGACAGATGTCCCTATCTAATTGGCTTAAACTGAGCAAGATGAACGACTACGGTGTTTGTTCTATCGAGGTATAAGTCAATCAGATATAAAAAAGACCACAAATTTGTCCGAAAGAAAGAAAAAGGATTGGGAAGTTGAAATACGAGAAATCTGACACCAAAAGGATGACAGACCTATCACCCAAAGGATGATAGTGAACACACACACACACAAGGACCCTTCCACCAAAAGGATGAAAATGAGGTCAACGCCTGCTATTACCGACGAGATAATAGGGCACACACGCACACAGACCCTTCCACCAAAAGGATGAAAATGAGGTCAAAGCCTGCTATTACCGACGAGATAATAGGGCACACACGCAACGCCTGCTATTACCGACGAGATAATAGGGCACACACACAGCCTGGTACTACCAAAAGGATAATAGGGCACACACGCAACGCCTGCTATTACCGACGAGATAATAGGGCACACAACACAGCCTGCTATTACCGACGAGATAATAGGGCACACAACACAGCCTGCTATTACCGACGAGATAATAGGGCACACACGCACAGCCTGCTACTACCAAAAGGATAGTATGGCACACAACACAGCCTGCTATTACGGACGAGATAATAGGGCACACAACACAGCCTGCTATTATCGACGAGATAATAGGGCACACAACACAGCCTGCTATTACCGACGAGATAATAGGGCACACAACACAGCCTGCTATTATCGACGAGATAATAGGGCACACAACACAGCTTGCTATTACCGACGAGATAATAGGGCACACAACACAACTTGCTATTATCGACGAGATAATAGGGCACACAACACAGCCTGCTATTATCGACGAGATAATAGGGCACACAACATAGCCTGCTATTACCGACGAGATAATAGGGCACACAACACAGCCTGCTATTACCTAAAGGATAATAGGGCACACACACAAAGGTTGATGTAAAGAAATCAATGAGGAGAGCCCACGAAAAGGAAAGGGAGATAGTGAAAAATGGAGAAGGTAACCCACCAAGATCTACGCAATCTTGTGCCTACGTATCTTTACTCGGACGAGAATAAGGAATCAGGGCAGTCGTTGTTCGACTTGAAGAAAAGATTCAATGAGGAACGCCCACTGACTCGGAGGAATGTTTATTAGTTGGGATCAGGAATGTTTATTGGTTGGGATGAGGATGACGACCACATCAACAAAAAGATGGAGAACTCAACTCAATGAGGAAAGCACGCTGCCTTGCTTGGAGATCACAGCTTCATCAATAAGAGGTTGAAGATTTCATGAGGAACGCCCATGAACTTGAAAGATATGCCCCTGATTGGGCTGAAGATTGCTTGAGCTCTTGTCTTGATCAACAAAAGGTTGAACCAACTTTGTGAGGAACGCCCACGGACTTGAAGAAGATGCCCCTGGCTGGGCTGAAGATCGCCTTGCAGTCTTGATGTTGATCCTAGATCTTGACTATGCATGAATGCTTGATTTTGTAATGATGTGCAATGCAAATGCTGACGCGCGGAGATGCAAGTGCTGGGGGAGTATAATTTGGTTTTGGGTATGCATATGATGCAAATGATGCTTATGATGACGAATGCGACGCGTATGATTGTAGACGGGTGATTGGATGTGTTTGGAGGTGCCAGCATGGTGGACTTTTGGGCGGTGGGAGGGATTTGAATTCCTCGACACTCAGTTCGTTGAAGACGCCATGATTGAAGCGGACGAAGATGCTCTTGAAGCCTCGAGTTTGATCACTTGTTGATTTGTGCTTGTCGGTTAGGATGACCTTCTGCAACAAGGCTTGCCCCAGTTTGAACATGGTAATGGTCTGCCCCTGATTAACCAGTTCTAAAGTATTCTGACCTTTGGAAAGCTGAGCTTTGATATGCTCTGAGATAGCTTGCCCCTGATTGAGCTGTTGAAGGGTTTGCCCCAGATTGAGGGTTTGAGGGAGTCTTGCTTCGGGTCAACACCACTGAAAATTCAATTTCCTCTTTGATTGCCCCTTGTTGAAGTTGTCTTGATGTCTAGCACTGATTTGCCGTTAAAGTTGCACATTCAAAAATGGTAATCTTAATACGATGCTCATGCAAGTTTTGAAAAAGAGTCATTTATTCAAGTGTCGTGATAGTGAGATGAATGGACCGTTAGCCCAGACGTTGTGCATATTTTGATGGTGTGAAAGATATAGCAAGGAGAATGACACCAATGCTGAAGATTAGCAAATATGGGGAGTCAGTTTACGCAACCTTGCAATAGTATGCTTTCAGAATAAACCTCTCCTCAATTAGGTCTTTCGAGGGTTGTAACGTGGCCTGTTTCACGGTTATGAAATAAAGGATATTAGGCTCAAAGTATAATTTGTACCCACCCCTTCTTCGCGATGATCTCCAGTCCTACGTTCAGTTAAATCTGCACAGGTTTGTATTCCAAAAGGGTTGACGGTGTAAGCGTGATGATTCAAGGTTTGCTCGAAATGGCAGTCACCTTATTTTGTTTTTTGATGGGTGTCACTGACCCTTTGAGATAGTGGTCAGTGGCTCTTATTTTGTTTTTGTTGAGGATTCGAGGGCCTCTTTTGTTTTTGATCCCTATCTCTTGCATGGTCTGACTTTGTTTTTCGAGTCCATCAGGGTAGCCTTGATTTTTGCCTAAGTATCCTTTGAGGTGCTCGACTTAGCAGGCATTTGATTTTTGTTTTTTTGGTTTTGTTGGATGATTGTGACTGCCAAGTCATGGGTATTGATGAACAACCGACATGTCTTTTGGATTTTGCTTTGTGATTTGAGTGCGTAATTGGGTTAACTGAACACTACCCTGCCCCAGGTTGAGTGTAAGGGTTTATAGATCCGAAGGAAACTGCTACTTCTAGGCTCGAAGTGGTTAGCTAGGGATTAACTCCTTGTCTCTCCAGTGTTTGGGGGTTGAAACAATGCCTGTACATCATCAGCGAGATTCTATCCGAAAGCATACGGTTTGCAATTATGGGTATTTCGCTTTCATCATCCTCCCTCCAATCATTGCTAAGCGACAGTTGATAAAGAGAGTGAAGTGGAAATAAATGTGTCTGTGACTTGCAGTAAATGGAAAAATGAGTGAATACGACATAACTGATTCAAAACATGCATAATCATTACACTAAGAAAACCAAATATGAAAGGCAATGTTTAAATCATACAGTACTTAAACAAATAAAGACGAAAATACAAGAATGCAAATGATGGAATAGCAACATGACTGCCTTCTTCATGGAATAAACTTAACCTGACTTGACTTGACTAGATGCTGGCACTAGAGTGGCGGCGGCATAGGGTTGTTGATGACGTTTGGAGCCTTCCCATTGAACGTGAGAAACTTTGAGTTGATCATGTCTTGAACCTTGTGTTTGAAAGCTCTGCAGTCCTCGATCGTATGCCCTGGAGCACCCTTATGAAACTCGCAATGAGCATTAGCATCATAATTTGGGGGAATGACAGTTGGAGGAGCTAGGTCCCTCAGAGCGATTGCCTTATTCTGCATCAATTAAACAAAGATCTGAGCATAGGTCATTGGCAGACGATCAAAGTCTCTATCAGACCTCCTTGTCCTTTGTTGATTAGGCTGACGTTGTTGAGCAGCTCTCTGTTGTTGATGTTGAGGAGGATACTGATACCCTTGCTGGTTGTAGGATTGTTGCTGAGGAGCCTGTTGTTGAGGTATTAGAGCTTGAACAGCTTGAACAGTTGGCTGATAAGGCATCGGAGCATATTGCGCAGCAGCAACATACGGATACTAGAAGTAAGGCATTGGAGCAGGAGCTTGTTGTTAAGCTTGCCCTTTCTGAGCAGAGACAACATTTGTTTCGCCCACTTTCTTTTTATATCCATTGAAAGGCTTCTTGGCTTAAGACTAACTGCTAGAGCCTCCTTGGATCTTTCCACTTTTCAGACCTTCTTCAATTCTCTCACCAACAATTACCAAATCAGAGAATCCAGCGGAAACATTACCAATCAACTTCTCATAGTATTGGCCTTGCAAAGTACCCATGAAGATGTCAATCAGTTCACGATCAACAAGAGGTGGATGCACCCTTGCAGCTAGCTCTCTCCAACGTTGCGCGTACTCCTTAAAGGATTTGTTGTCCTTTTGAGCCATACTCTGAAGTTGAGTACGGTTTGGAGCAAGGTCAGTGTTGTACTTGTATTGCTTGACAAATGCATCAGCTAGATCATCCCAAGTGCGCACATTGCTACGCTCCAGCTGCATGTACCATTCGAGTGATGCCCCAGACAAGCTGTCTTGGAAGCAATGGATCATCAGCTTTTCGTCTTTGGCATGGGCAGCCATCTTGCGGCAGTACATCCTTAGATGCATGTGGGGACAACTGAGGCCTTTGTACTTCGGGAATTCCTGCACTTTGAACTTGGGAGGAATGACAACATCTGGCACCAAGCATATATCCAGAGCGTTCAGAGATTTTGAGTTGCGCCCCTCCATGACTCGGAGTTTCTCAGCTAGATCACGACACATTTTGATGGCTTCAGAATGCTGAGCAGCAGTAGGATTGACAATTGGGATAGCAACATGGTAGTTCTGTACCTCATCATACTGATCCACCAGATTTTCTTCGGCATGAGGAATAGGAACCTGAGTGACAACAGGTTGGGCTTGCGGAATAGCACCAACAGCGACTCCAGATGTTGGAGGTGGTTGAGAAATGGCTCCTTCAGCGGCAGGCATAAAGTTCATTGGTATCCCATAATTGATAGGGTTGGGAACAGGAACTGAGAGCCTTGAGGGTGACCCTTGCACAGGCACAGTGTTGTTGGCAGCAGCGGCTTCACGCAGTTCTTCTTCTCTTCTGGCCATCATGATGGCTTCAAGAATTTGATCAATCTTTCCCTTCATAGAGTCCATTTATTCTCTGAAGGCAGCTTGCTCTTGCTGAATCTGCTCCATCATTCTTCTTATGTTGGCTCGAGTTGCGTACTGGTGTCGAGGAATCAGCTTGATTTACTGGAGAAGGAAGAAAGTTGAAGTGAGACTCTGAGGTTGAAAATGTAATGCAAGATGTGTAACAGATGCAATGATATGAGATGCAATGCAAGATGCAAGATCCAGGATCGCAGGATCAGACAGCTTCAAACAGTTCTGAGGTTGGCTGGGGATGACGGGTCAAGAACCACAGCTAGGATCAAGAAAGCCCACGGGTAGGTTTCTAAAACGGGTAGGTGCCTAGAGTTATGGATACATTTCGAAAACATTATAACCATGACAAAGATTTGTCCGACCATAATATCCTCGAAATAATCTCGTTTAGGCGAGGTCTTCATTTCTTCCCCACTAGAAAGATTCCTCGGAGGCGCCCATTACACAACCGTCGACACACGAGTTCTAAATAGGGTTCTCAGAATCCTAGACCGAGGTCGAAAATATTACTGTCAGGAAGTAATACGTTCGAGGGATCTCATCTGATTGGGGCGTTCTCATTAACTCACATAGAATTAACACTACCAACCACCATGGGTAAATTGGGCTAATGGTCCTTGGGATCAATGACCCACCTCGAAAGTATTACCACCATGGCAAAGATTCACCACAATAATAATATCTCCAAGGGAATCTACTCCAAGCGGTGGTTTTCGCTTCAACTCACGCGGAAGAGACCACGCAAGCCTACACTACACAACCACCATCCTAATCCTAGGGTTATACTCGGACTCGGGTATAGAGCCATCTCACAAAGTTCCCAATATCAGAACAACCCAACAATGTTACAAAAGGTAACACAAATAAGCAAACGAATAAACGAGAAGAAGAAAAATAAACAAAGCTAAAGAGCTAGCGATTCGAATCAAGATAGGCTCGACTCTCTCTTGCATGGAGCAAACATCCCCAGCAGAGTCGCCAGCTGTCGCACCTCGAAAATTCATCGAAAATACGACCCTCGCGCGAAAGGCGCGGAAAACGGTTCGACAGAGTCGCCACCGAACTTTATTTATCCCAAAAGAGGGAAAGGAAAATATCGAGAAAAACTTTTAGGAGAGGTAAGAACATGGTCGTCGCAACCACATTCTGGGTTCGGGAATCGGTTATGTGAGGGGAAGGTACGCGCACCCCCTCACGTCCGTTGTACTCAACGGGAACCTCTTAATTCGAATCGCGATGCTCGTTAGCTAAGTTTATCTATTTTCTTCTCAAAAATAAATGCGGAAAGGTAAGATAAAAGGGAACGATGCTAAGGGGAAATGGGTGGTCTAAGGATAGGGTGCTCGGCAAGATCATCGCGACCTCGGGCCTACGTATGCTCATTCGGACGAGAATGAGAAATCAGAGCAATCGTAGTTCGACTACGGGAGAGGATAGGGGAAAACAGAAAATGGAGGGAAGGTAGACGCAAATGGGAAACAAGAAAAAGTGTGGACGCAAATGGGGGGAAAAAGAAAAAAGGTAGACGCAAACGGGGGAAAAAGAAAAAGTGTGCTCGCCAAGATCGTCGCAATCTTGTGCCTACGTATCTTTACTCGGATGAGAATAAAGAATCAGAGCAGTCGTAGTTCGTGGTACGCCCACGAAACAAGGGAGGGTTGGTTGATTTTTAAAAGAGGCGCCAATTTCTCACACACGAGTAAGAGAACTCGCACCCAAATAATTAAAGGAAGATCAAAGACTTGAACCCCCATTTTTCACCTTGAAAGAGTTTCGATAGTTGTTAGTTGTTTTGAGGTTTGATTATGAAAATTCGCTTGACGTGGGATCAAGGGTTTATTGTATGCGCTTGGTTATTTTGAAAAGGATTTGATTTGTTAAAAGAAGAGGCGTCAATTACTCACACACGAGTAAGAGAACTCACACCCAAACAATTGAAGGAAGATCAAAGACTTGAACCCCCATTTTTCACCTTAAAAGAGTTGCGATAGTTGTTAATTGTTTTTGAAGTTTGATTATGAAAATCCGCTTGACGTTGGATCAAGGGTTTATTGGTGAAAAGAGTTTAGTTTGAAGATGACTCGACGACGAATCGAGGGTTTGGTTGAAAATAGATCGACGACGAATTGAGGGTTTGGTTGAAAAGAGGTTTGTTTGAAAATGGCTCGACGACGAATCGAGAATTAGTTTGAAAATGGGTTGCCTATGCTAGTCCCTAGGGGTGCTCCTAGTAAACAAACCACAATCAAAGCAATAATAAAATGCGTACATCGGAATGGGAGAGGGGTACATGTAAAATACAAGTGTTGACAGAAATAAATGGTCTCATTGTAAGGTAGCCCAAGAGAAAGCTGTGTGTGTGCGAAGTGTCCTAAACTAAACCTTGAATGCGCGTCAAGCAAATGATCATAACCACAGTCCTTTCATGTTCGTTTTTTATGGTTGCGATAGTTGTTAATTGTTTTCGATTAAGGGTGAGCGAATGAAATGAATATGAATATGATACAATATGTACAACGATATAATCGATATAGAATTGACAAGGTATAATATCGACATAAAAATGAAAGTTGGTCTCGTCTTAATCTCGATTTAATCGATAAATCGATAATCGAAATTTTTGACTTTCATTGACCCAAAATGAAAATAAAAGAATATAAAATGACAATTAAGGAATTAAATCGAAAATATGAATAAAAGCATAAAGGTCTCACGTTTATCGAGATTTAATCGAAACTTTGATAAATCGATCGATATTTAGTTTTCATGGACCCAAGATAAATGTAAACAACAATAAAATTGAGAAAATGAATACAAAGGATAAAGGTCTCACCTTTATCGAGATTTAATCGAGAAATCGATAAATCGATCGATATTTAGTTTTCATCGACCAAAAATGATAAAAATTGAAAATGACATGAAAAATAGTAAAGGTCTCACCTTTATCGAGATTAAGTCGAGAAATCAACAAATCGTCGATGTTTGGTTTTCATTGACCCAAAATACTAAAAAAAATCTAAATAAATAAAATGATAACTACAAAATAAAATGAAATAAATGAACTAAAATGATAAATATTACATAAATCGAAAAGAAAATGAATAATAGAAAAATGGTAGGCCTCATATTAACCAAAATTATAGATCTACTTTCATAAATCCAATTTATGGTGGTTGTTATGTCATTGGCCCCTAAATCGAAAAATGAAAATAATAAGTTAATAACAACTTAAAATATTAGAAATAATAATAAATAAAAAAACACAAGGATAAAAAAGAAATAATTAAAATGAAAAAACAATATGAAGGAGGGGGTGTGTGCGCATGACTGTGGTGTGTAAGAGAAAAACAACATTTGGGTTGTATAACCCAAACCAAACTAGAACATAGCAACACAAAAAAGAAAAATCAGCAAGTAGAGTCTCCACATCCTCTTTTCCGTTGAGTCACTCACCACGACAACACCGAACTCCTTCACTCTCAATCTCATTCTTCTTGCTCGCCATTCTCTGAAATCGGTTTCATATCTCTCTCGCGCGCCTCTTTCTTTCTCGTTTCTCTTTTGTTTTGTGTTTGGATTTGTGAGTTCGTTTCTTGTTTGGGTGGTTGATTTGGGTCTTGGTTTTGGGGATGTTGCGGCTGGAGTGGGTATGTTGTTGTTGGTTTTGGGGTTTTGGGTTGAAGGTTGAGTGAGGATTGAAGGTGATTGTTTAGATGAGAATGGTTTGTGTTGCGATCGGTTAGAGATGAGGTCTCGATTGGGAGTTTTAGAGGAAGAAAAATAATGAAGGTTGATTTACGAATGATGTTGTTGAGTGGGTGGTGGTAAAGTGTTTAACAGAGTTTCTGGGCGTTTGGTTTTGGAACGTGAAGGTGGAAACTCATGGTTGTAAAAATGGAAGCTAACATTGTATGTTGGAAGGTGATGGTGAGGTCGTTGCGTTGAAGAGAGTGAGGAAGCTCGGTTAAAGGTTTGATGAAGGGTTGTAGAATGGATTCGGAGTTTTGGCTACTTTTTGAAGCTTCTTTCGAATGAGGGAGAAAGAGGCAAGTTTTATAGGGAAAGAGGTTTGAGGGTGGAAGACGAATTGGAAATGATGGAAACGGAGGGTGGTGGTACGTTGTGGATCTGCCGAGGAAGGCGGAAACCTTTTTTTTGCAAGTATATCGTAAGTCCCCCTTGTTATTTCTGTTCTCCTCTTTTAAAATAAAATCAAAACTTGTTTGTTAAGTTTCAAATTTGTCCTGTTGTTTTGTGATGTTGCTCTCAATGGCAGGTTGTGCAGTGTTGATGCAGAGTGCAGATTGCGCAGGTTGTTGAAGCATAGCAGGATGTTGAGGCAGCAGCAAGTACATTTGGGGTGTTGTGTGGCGTGGGATATGGTGTGAGTCTTGTGCGTCTTTTTTCTTGTTGCAGGCTATTGAAATTTGGTTGTAAGTGGGACCGTGGCAATTGTGTATCATGTAAAGAACATTTTTTGGCAAGATAAGCTTTGAGATATTTTGTGTAGAAATGGCTCTTTTGGAATTGTGTAATGGGCCCATGAATGGGCTTTGGTTTGAAAGCTTGTACCTTTAAGCACTTGATTTTTTGTAGAGAGTTAGTAATGTGCTTTTTTTTTATTATATAAACTTAATGAACAATGGAAGTTAAAGAACAAAGCAAAAAGATAGTTTATGACAAAAATGATTTAAATTTAATATGTGGGAATTAAAGTAGAAAATGGATTAAAAAGAAAAAAGAAAAAAGGTGAGAACATGAATGGATACTTGTTTATTAAAAGTGGATCTAGAAAAAATGAATTAAATTGAAAAGTGGATTTGAAGAATAGTTAGCTGAATTTGGACATGAATTGGATATGGAAATGGATAATGGAATTGGATAAAACAAAGAGGAAAAAATGAATTTAGATTTAATTGGATAAAACTAAAACATTAAAATGGTAAATTGGAATGAGGTGAAATTGAAATGAAAATAGACATGAATTTGGATAATTGGAATTTGAAAAATGGATATTAGATTGGATGGATGAAAAAAAAGGTTAAAAAGTGGATATGAATAAAAATGGATAACAAATAAAAGATAGATGAAGTTGAAGACAACATATTTTTTTGGATTTTTCTGAATGATAATTAGTGGATGGATAGTACAGATGAGAATTATACAGGTAGGACAAATTTGGGGTATGACAGTAGTGTCTTGGTACGTTTGGTTTTCACGAAATAAACATTCAGACGAGGTTTTCTTGGGAGATGTTCTGATTTGGGCGTCTTGTGCATGTCGGGGTGTTAACTTAGAAAGCTGTCGACTCTGGTGACCATCCCCGAGGACTCAGTTGAGGCACTCCTCCCAAGGGGCGATAATGTCAGACCAGAAATGGCAAACACATTACGCTTCTTGATCCGAGGACCCGAGACTGGGAACTTGTTATAGGATGACCTTTTGAGGGGAATCAGTTGAGGCCTCCTTGATTGATGATGATTCCAAACCAAAAATGGTGAACGTATCATCATTTCTCGACCTGAGAGTCCGTGATACTATGGATCCTCTGTTTTAGAACCCACATGTGAGTGGGGCTGGGCGTTTACAGGTTTGTAGGTAACTTTGACTTCCAACCTACCCGGTTTTCTGGTATTCTTCCAGAACTGGACAGTTGATCCTATTGTATTCAGTCAGTTATTATTCGCAGTTCTACTCAGACACTATTCACACAGTTCAGCATATACACGTCCAGTTATATGTGGCACCTCTGATACCATGCTTATGCATTGCATCATTTCATACCCTAACATTCATGTTTTTTCATTTCCAAGTTTATATCTTACTGTTGATTCCGGTCAGTGGGTTCTATAGGGATGGATACCAAGAGAAAGAACAATGTGGCCTGCAGGTTTCCGAAGTCGACTCTAGACTTACTTCATAAAGTGGTTGTTATGGCTGATCTTGGTGTTCTGACTGATTTCAGAAAGGAGTATGGGAGGTAATTGAATGTTATCTGTAATATCACGAAGTATGAGCACGACGCTATTCATACACTCCTGCAGTTCTATGAGCCTCCGTTGCACTGTTTCATTTTTCCGGACTATATTCTAGCTCCAACATTGGAAGAATCCTCTTTCGTCTTGGGGATACCAATCAAGCAGAGGTTACCTTTCTTTTCTGAGGAGTGCCCAAACTTAGAAGAAGTTGCAGCTGCCCTTCACGTGGGTCAGTCAGTTCTGAGTGATAATGTTGCAGATAAAGGGGTTTTTAAAGGTTTTCAGTTGGAGTTTCTGGTTGGCCAAGCTTGCAAATGTGCCGACGCGAAGAGTTGGACTGTTTTCAATGTTATCTTGGATCTATGCATCTACGAGATCGTCTTGTTTCCAAACATACATGATTTTGTGGATATGCACGCCGTTAGAATCTTTATCTTGAAAAATCCAATACCTACTCTTCTTGGTGATTTCTATCATTCTGGCACTTCAAGAACGAGAAGAGAAGGGGGGTCTGTAAGTTGTTGCACGTCGCTCTTGTCCAATTGGTTTCTGAATCATCTTCCTCAGACCGGTGCCTTTGTTGATACGAAGGATTCTATGAAGTGGTCTAAAAGGATAATGGGTCTTACTGCTGACAACATTGTCTGGTTTGATCATCAGTTGTTGGGTATAGAGATCATTTCCAGTTGAGGAAAATTTCCAAATGTGCCTTTGGTGGGTAGGAAAGGTGGAATCAATTACAACCTTATTCTGGCCGTCAGACATTTTGGGTATGCTTTGAGTAATCCTCCCGAAGACCAAGACTTTGCATAATCTTTGTTCTTTAATGGTGCTGAAGACCAGGAGATGCTGAGGAGGGCTATAAATGCTTGGGCACATATTCACAAGAAAGGGAAGACTGTTCTTGGAAAGAGCAATTGTAAAGCTTACCCTTCTTATGTTGAATGGATTCAGAAGAAAGTGTAAGAGGTGCTTTTGCCTTTCTCAAGGGAGCCAACTTTGTACCCATTAATGATAGAGCAACCCACCACTATTGCTATTGAAGAATTCAATAAGCTGCAAGCTCTAGTGAATGAACTTTGCATAGAGAACTCCGACTTGAGTAGCCATCTTCAAGATGCTTTACATATCAACATGGGATTGGAATGTAAGGCTCAAGATGCAACGAAGCTGCTAGCAGAGAAGGAGAAAGACTTTGCAGACAAGGCTCAGTTCTACCGGAAAGCTAAGATGGCTGTAGAATCCTCCCCCAAGGCTCACAAGAAAACTAAGCAACTCTTGTCCAAGGAAAATGTCAAGATTGCTGACTCTCAGAACATGTGGGTTAAAATCAGGGTGGAAAATGAGGAACTAAAGGAAGAACTCTAAAAGGCGAAAAGAGGCAAGAAGCACTTCTCAGACAAGCTGAAGGAAGCTCAGAAGGAAATCGAAGAGCTCAAAGTTCAAGCAGGGATCAAGAAGGCAAAGCTCAGAGATGTCTTTGGGGATGACGATAGCGCAGAGCATATTGTCAAGTTGAATCAAGATATTGGGAAGAGAAATAGGCTGATCATGTGAGGGATATCCTTCTAGCTATCTTGTTTTAATGATGTCAACAAACACATTAGATTATAATTTGAGTGGTATCACTTCACGTGTCGGGCATATAGCGTCTTATCGTTATTGGTCATGTGTCTAGATGCATAGGAACTTGTTCTCTCCAAAAATAAAGGTCCACTAGTGATTTTGTAGTGTTTAGCATGTATGTTTGACCTTGGTCTGGTGAAAACATTCAAAAAAACGAAATTTCTTGAAAATTTTGCCTTCATGCGCTGACCCCTGAAACCATGCGCTGACCTCTGATTTTATGCACTGACCCCCAAAAGCCACGGGTAAGCGCACAAACCCGGGAACTCAAAATTGTCATTCTATGCATCGACGCATAGACTCCAGAGGTCGACGCATGATCTTGTTTTTTTGCATTATTTCACTTAATTTCGCTTCTGTTATTTTCTGTTATTTTGTGTTGGTCATTTTTTTTTCATATAAATAGTTTTGGGTCTTCATTTTTAATCACACAACAAGAAACGTGAAAAATATATGTCAGTTCTCTCTTCATCTTCATCTTCTTCATTGTGTAAACAAACAATCACACATAATCATTTTTGTTTGTGTCGCCCATTGATCGAAGTGATAACGTTCAGAATTTAGGAAGTGTGATCTTCATCTTCTGGGTTGAGAGTTTGGCAGGTGTTTCTTGAATCAAACCGGTTAGGTTTGTCCTCCAAGAATCGAGGAGATTTTGGGGGGTTTTTGTACAAACTGTTCTTTCTACAGGGATTCGGCTGGGCGAAGGTAACCGGAAATTGGCGCAATTGTTTCGATTTAGTAGCTGTAATCAGAGGATCGTAGAAGAAAGTTTGAGTTCGAATTATTGGAAGATTTCAATTGACCGAGTGAAGGTAACTGAAGAACGGAGTTTTTTTTCGGTTTAGTAGCGTGGGACGGTAATTGAATCATCCATATTCGGAGCACTTGATTCATCTTGAATCAAGGGAAGAGAAAATTCTGCATCAATGATCGAAGACGTTCAGGGTTTGAATGTTCATAGTTTTCTCTTGTAATAAACAAATTGCAACAACTATATATATATATATATATATATATATATATATATATATATATATATATATATATATCTCAATTCCTTTTGCGGAATTGGGGGCAGACGTACCCAAAGCAAGGACGATTGGGGAACTGCCTAATCAAATCTCGTGTGTTCTCTCTTTCCCTTAACTCTTTTACATTTCAGTATTGTTCGAATTTGTGACGTAGCAAACTATCGTAATTTCTGTCGTAGAATAATTGTATGCTGATAAACTGTTTTGTTAAATCGATACAATTCATTGAATTGTGTTTTGGAGCAGCTGCACATTATTCTCCATAGAAATTCCCGCACATAGTGTGTTTACGCACACTACGTGTTTGATAATTTGCTTCCAAGCAAAATTCGAACACAGTGATTTAAATTGCTTATCAATTAACCTCATTGGATCGGTATAAACATCAAGCAAGTGATAATTTATTGTCTGCATTTATAAGTGTAATATCCAGAACTGAATTTTTCTCTTTCGTACTCATCCATAATATATTCGTGCATATCCGATCCTTTCGGTAGAAGGTTTGTTGTAGACGTTCTATCCAGTGGTAGCTTCCGTTAAACAAATTTTTTAAAATAGAATTTTGTAGTCCATTTGCGTGTAAAACTCAAGGGATCTATTCAACCCCCTTCTAGATCCATAGCCATCGTCTAACAAGTGGTATCAGATCCTGGTTTATTCTGGTGCTTCGGTAAAACTTCTTGGATCATGGCGAACGAACCTAAGGGGGCTTATAATAGAGCTCCAGTTTTTACAGGTGAAAACTACAGCTACTGGAAGGATTGTATGCGCGTTCATATTAACTCCATAGATTGGAAGGTTTAGAACGTTATTTTAAACGGTCCCATGGAAATTACTATGACTAACGCGGAAGGCGTTGTCGTTCCTAAACCCGAAGCTCAATGGACTGAGGAGGACGAGAAAAAGTACAGTTATGATTGGAAGGCTCGTAATATGATCATTTCCTCCTTGGGAGTTGATGTGTATTATCGAGTCTCCTATTGTGAAACAGCCAAAGCTATTTGGGATGCCTTACAAGTAGCCCACGAAGGCACTAATGATGTTAAAATGGCTCGTATTAATACACTAATGTAAAAGTTTGATTTGTTTTACATGAAGCAAGGGGAAACCATTGCGGATATGCAAAAATGATTCACTCACATTATCAACAAATTGCATGTTCTTGGTAAACCAATTCCAAATGAGGTTTCTACTAATAAAATTCTGAGGTGTCTTAGCAGGGAATGGCAACCGAAGGTTACCGCTATCAAGGAGGCCAATGATCTTGCTACTCTAGACCTCACAACACTCTTTGGTAAACTCGATGAGCATGAGTAAGTGCTCATTAGCTTGGATAAATATGAGAAGAGTATAAAGAAAGAGAAGGCAAAAGATACGGAGAAGAAGTCGATAGCTCTTAAGGCTTCTTGTTCAAAGTCCACACATCAAGAGCTAAATGATGATGAAGCCAAAAATGACAAAGATGAAGAATCCGGTGATGATATGAGCTTATTTGTGAAAAGATACAATAGATATATTCGTAAGAATGATATTCAATACTCGGACAGAAATCTTGTCAAGTTCCGGAAGCAATCTAGAAGTGAAGGAAATAAAAATGGCAAGGTAAAAGGGACGTGCTACAACTGTGGAAAATCCGGGCACTACAAGCCGGATTGTCCATCTCTAAAGAAAGACAAAGATAAGGATAATGACAAGAGTCGCTCAAACAAAAAGTCCAATAAGTCTCGACGAGCATACATCGCTTGGGAAAGCGATAGCGAGTCGGAGAAAGATGACTCCTCAAGTGACGAAAGTGAATCCGTCAACCTTTGTCTCATGGCACATCACAATAAAGGAAAAGAGTGATAGCAAAGGTACAAAGTCTTGAGACCACCGAAGGAAGATAGGTTCTAGATAGTGGATGCTCAAGACATATGACCGGAGACATATCTCTTTTCATCGACTTTGTGGCGAAGAAAAAGGGGTTTGTCACCTACGGAGATAACAACAAGGGACAGATTTTCGGCAAAGGTAGTATAGGTAACCCCTCATCTACTACTATCTCTGATGTACTTCTTATGGAGGGCCTTAGACACAACCTTTTAAGCATTAGTCAACTATGTGACAAAAATTATAAAGTCTCTTTTTCAAAGGATTGTTGCGTAGTTGAAGATTGCGACAAAAAGAATGTGTTTAAGGGCTTGAGGGTGAATAACGTCTATATGCTAGACTTAAACGAGGTATCATTGGATGGTGACAAGTGTTTAGTCACTATGAATGAAGATTCATGGTTGTGGCATAGACGCTTGGCACATATCAACTTTGATTTGCTTAACAAAATTGTCTCTAAAGACCTAGTCATCGGTTTGCCCAAAATTAAATTTACAAAGGATCATCTTTGTGATGCGTGCCAAATGGGGAAGCAAACAAGGATCTCTTTTAAATCTTAAAACATTGTTTCAACTATGAGACCCCTTGAGCTCCTCCATATGGACCTCTTTGGACCATCTAGGGTTAAAAGCCTAGGTGGTAACTATTATGGATTTGTTATAGTCGATGATTTTTCTAGGTTTTGCTGAACAATTTTCTTAGCAAATAAGAGTGATACCTTTTCAGCCTTTGAACAATTTGCTAAGTTATCTCAAAACAAGTTAAACACAAACATTGGGTCAATCAGAAGTGACCATGGGGGTGAGTTTGAAAATCATTTATTTGAAGCATTTTGTGATTCCAATGGAATTGATCATAATTTTTCCGCACCACGCACCCCTCAACAAAATGGGGTAGTGGAACGTAAAAATAGAGTTTTGGAAGAAATTGGAAGGACTATGATCAATGATAGTGGATTACCAAAATACTTTTGGGCCGACGCCATAAGTACGGCTTGTTATGTTTTGAATAGGGTGCTCATCCGACCTATTCTAAACAAGACACCGTATGAGCTTTTAAAAGGGCGTAAGCCAAACATCTCTCACCTTCATGTATTTGGTTGCAAATGCTTTGCGTTAAATAATGGAAAAGAGACTCTCGGCAAATTTGATACCAAGGCTGACGAGGGTATTTTTCTTGGATACTCTCAGTCAAGTAAAGCTTATAGAATCTATAATAAAAGGTTACGTGTAGTTGAAGAGTCAGTTCATGTTACTTTTGACGAGTCTTATTCGAGAAATGTCGGAGAAGGTAGTTCTTTTCATGGTGCAGGTGTACCTACTGAAGACATACTAAAGGACACTGATAAGGGAATTGATCAGCCTGAAGCAGTGCGTATTGAGGAGGAAAAGGATCACCAACCAGTGAAAAGTGAGGATGATCATCATGCTAAGGAAGATGAACTTCCTCCAGCTTGGAAGTCTTCAAAAGACCATCCAATTGACAACATTCTCGGTGACATCTCTAAGGGAGTAACTACTCGCTCTAAACTTAATAACTTTTGTTATTACTCTGCTTTTGTCTCCTAAGTTGAACCTAAAAGGAAGCATTACTCGATGAGCATTAGTATCTATCAATGCAAGATGAACTAAATCAATTATGGAGAAATGAGGTTTGGGACCTTGTCCCCCCTCCGCGAGATCATCGAGTAATAGGCACCCGATGGGTGTTTAGGAATAAACTTGATGAAAATGGAGTAATAACACGTAACAAACCTAGGCTTGTAGCGCAAGGCTATAACCAAGAGGAAGGAATCGACTATGAGGAAACTTATGCGCCGGTTGCCCGACTCGAGGCCATACGCCTTCTACTTGCCTACGCTTGCACAAAGAACTTTAAGCTATTCCAAATGGATGTCAAAAGTGCATTCCTTAACAGATATATAAATGAAGAGGTTTATGTAGCCCAACCTCCAGGTTTTGAATCACACGAATATCCTGATCATGTCTATAAACTTAAGCGAGCTTTGTACGTACTTAAACAGGCCCCTAGGGCTTGGTATGAACGTCTAAGCAAATTTCTACTTGATCAAGGATATTCAAGAGGAAAGGTTGGCACAACCCTCTTTATTAAACGTCAAGGAAAGCACTTAATTTTGGTACAAATTTATGTTGACGATATTATATTTGGGTCTACTAACATGACCTTGGTCAAGGAGTTTTCTAGTTTGATGCAGGGGGAGTTTGAAATGAGCATGATGGGGGAGCTCAACTATTTCCTCGAATTGCAAATCAAACAACTTGAAGAGGGCACATTCGTGAGTCAAACAAAATATTGTCTTGAGTTACTAAAATGTTTTGATATGCTGAACTGCAAAGCAATAGATACTCCTATGCCTACAAGTGCTAATCTCGATCGTGACGAAAAGGGTAAGGATGTTGAGGTAAAGAAGTACCGAGGTATGATAGGGTCTCTCCTTTATCTTACCGCATCACGTCCCGATATAATGTTTAGCGTATGCATGTGTGCGAGGTATCAGGCACATCCCAAGGAATCCCACTTGAAGGCAGTTTAACGCATACTTCGATACCTCTCTGGTACTCCAAAGTATGGGCTGTGGTATTCCAAAGGTAGTGTTTGTTCCTTAGTTGGTTACTCCGACTCCGACTTTGCTGGGTGCAAGTTGGATAGGAAAAGTACTAGTGGCACGTGTCACTTTTTCGCAAATTCCTTGGTGAGTTGGCACAGTAAGAAATAGGTTTCCGTTGCTCTGTCAACAGCCGAGGCGGAATACGTTGCCGCCGGTAGTTGTTGTGCTCAAGTCCTATGGGTTAAACAACAATTACTTGATTTCAACTTAAAACTTGAACGTATTCCAATTTTGTGCGATAACACTAGTGCGATTAATCTAACTAAGAACCCTGTACTACATTCACGCACCAAGCATATCGAAATACGCCATCATTTTCTTAGGGATCATGTAGAGAAAGGTGATGTTATTTTTGAGCATGTTGACACTAAGAATCAACTTGCTGATATTTTCACAAAACCATTAGCTACAGAGCCTTTCTTTCACATCCGTAGGGAACTTGGCATTCTCGATATCTCGGATCGTGCATAACATCCTTTAGAATTATGATCTTCACATCTATATATATATATATATATGCTTGTTCATATCTTTAACTAACAATGCAAAGAGAAATTCATCCATATGTGAGGGATCTCACCGTCATGATGTTCAAGGTAATATCGTTCCAACTTATAGAGGTTTATCAACATTTTGTGCCATGTTACTTACTCTAATCTTGATGTTTATTTCATTTTGAGCACTTATCATTCATGTGAATGTTTGGTTCTGTGTGTATATGTGTATTTATCTGCTTGGAACAAGAATTTTACAAAAATTTTCATTTTTACAGGTCCATGCGTCGATGCATAGATTCATGCGCTGACCTATTAAACCTTCGGGTTAGCGTATAGCCACATGTTCAATTTCATTTCAAAATTTTCAAGAATCATGCGCCGACGCACAGATTCACAGGTCGACGTATGAAGGAATCGTTCAGACTTCTTTTTCTCACTGGGTTGCGTGCGCCGACCTATAATGTTTACTTTCCCTATATTTTTTTCATTGCGCATTAATCTATGATTACTGCATGTCATCTTTTTAGTTTTTGTGGTCAATCTCTCCCTATTCTACTCTTTTAAACCTCATCAATCTCAATTAATCTCCATTAAACCCTCATCAAAACCCTAATAAATTAGAAAAAGGGGAAGGGAACACCAAGAGAAAATTCTCTATATATCTACTGCAAGGTATTCAAAGGATTTCACACATATTCTCTTCTATCTCTGCAACAATCAAGTGTGATAATCTTCCTTCAACTCTTCTTCAACAATGGCTTCCAGAAGAAATGCTGGTACAAGAGGAGCAAGTGGATCCACTTCACAACCAGCACCAACCTGAGGATCATCCTCACAACGGGTAACTTTTGAATCTTTAATTTCTGAAAGGCTAGCCACTCCGTTTTCGGAATTATTCTCTAACCGGGCTGTTATAAGACAACATGGATTTTATCCGTTGATGGGTCCAGATTTTCACATTCCTGAAATTTCTGAACTCATAAACTTTCAAAATCTGAATGAATTTGTTGAGTGTGATGACAAGTACAGTGAAGACTTGACTAAATTGTTCTACTGTGGGATGAAGGGAAAATTTCGTGGGGCTGAATTTAAGTTCTCTATAAATAATGCAGAATTTCAGGTGACAAACGATGTATGGTCTACATTGTTTGTTTTGAATACTGATGACAGTCTCCCAAAGGTTACTGATAAAACCTTTGTTAAAGACTATGCATTCAAAACTGCTCTGAATTCTATGTTGAGGGAACCATATCCAGCTGAGTTTGTGGCAAGTGAAGCATTTCCTAAGAGTGTCACCACCGGTCATTTGAAATTTAAAGAACGTATTCTTCAGTGGATTGTTTCTCGCATCTTGAGGCCTAAGAAAGGAGGCTACTCAAGAGTTGAACAAGCGGAGGTGCATCTTATCTATATCCTGAGGGAAAAGATCAAAATTAACTGGCCTTACTACTTTGCTTCTAGGATGTTCATAACTCGCAGCTCCAACAAGTTTCTAGCACTTGGCTATGCATCTGCTGTGGCAAATTTTTTGAATCATTTTGACATTCCTATTCCACAGATTTGTCATATTCATATTACTACTGAACAATAGTTTCTGGCCAGAACCTTGTCCATGATGGGTTACCATTGGCAGTCACGTGAGCGAAGGTTCATCCATCGACAAAGAGCTACTCATCCTGAACCTGTTCATCTTGAAGCAAGTGAGGATGAAGGCAGTCAAGATAATGCAGCTCAAGTTGGTAATGATGAAAATGTGGTAATGCAGGAAGATGTTGTCATGCAAGACAATCAACCGGAAGAAGAAGACAATCAAGAAGACAATGAGGCATGGATGGAATATCAACCGGAAGAAACCTCTGACAATCAAGGCTGGGGTCAGTGGCAACAAAACTGCTGGACCGACCTTGGTGCTGCGTATGCTCCTCCATCCTATGATGCGAACTCTGAATGGCAGCTTCCAGAAAATTTTGCTCCTCCAACTCCACCGTCTCAGCATGATCAACAATCCAATGATGAAATTTTGGCAAGGCTGACTGAGTTGTCTCTGCAACATCAAGAATTTCAAGCGCAGTAGGAAACTCGATACCTGACTCAGCAGGAACAACTCACAAACCTGTCTAACCAAATATCGTCTCATGCCACCAACTTCAACAATTTCGTAAATGCATCTATGACTAGGTTCAATCAAATGGATGCCAATCTGACTCAGCAAAATCAAAACTTGGCCAACAACCTTGGTAACCTCAATAGCACCTTTATTGAGCTCAACCTTCAACTCGAGGAATTTACACCACCAAGTCAATACCATAGGGGACGAGGTTATTCGTTTAGGGGGAGGAGACCATAAACCTTAGGGCATCATGTTTAGTTGTGCATGAATTTGTGTTTTGTTGTTTGCTTTCTGTTATTTTGACATGTGCTAAACTTTTATGTTATGTTTCAACATTTATGGAGTGAATGTTTTGCTTTAATGCCATTGTTTCGTATTTAATCATTACTTGTTTACATTAGCGGTATCATATGTGGATGCTGGTAAATGTTTTGTTGTTGCAAATATTTGATGATCCACTACATATTTTCGTATGCTATTTTGACCACTGTCTTCTCGTCTTTTTGATGTTGTCAAAGGGGGAGAAGAATACAAGCTACAGAAACGTTTAATCGGATGTTAAAGACAGGGGAAGCATTGATCATCTCAAATTACATCTCTCGTGACAATCAAGGAAGTGTTGCCATCATAAAAAAGGGGGAGTATGTGAGGGATATCCTTCTAGCTATCTTGTTTTAATGATGTCAACAAACACATTAGATTGTAATTTGAGCGGTATCACTTCACGTGTCGGGCATATAGCATCTTATCGTTATTGGTCATGTGTCTAGATGCATAGGATCTTGTTCTCTACAAAAATAAAGGTCCACTAGTGATTTAGTAGTGTCTAGCATGTATGTTTGACCTTGGTCTGGTGAAAACATTCAAAAAAATGAAATTTCTTGAAAATTTTGCCTTCATGCGCTGACCCCTGAAACCATGCGCTGACCTCTGATTTTATGCGCTGACCCCCAAAAGCCACGGGTAAGCGCACAAACCTGGGAACTCAAAATTGTCATTCTATGCGTCGACGCATAGACTCCAGAGGTCGACGCATGATCTTGTTTTTTTGCATTATTTCACTTAATTTCACTTCTGTTATTTTCTGTTATTTTGTGTTGGTCATTTTTTTTTCATATAAATAGTTTTGGGTCTTCATTTTTAATCACACAACAAGAAACGTGAAAAATATATGTCAGTTCTCTCTTCATCTTCATCTTCTTCATTGTGTAAACAAACAATCACACATAATCATTTTTGTTTGTGTCGCCCATTGATCGAAGTGATAACGTTCAGAATTTAGGAAGTGTGATCTTCATCTTCTGGGTTGAGAGTTTGGCAGGTGTTTCTTGAATCAAACCAGTTGGGTTTGTCCTCCAAGAATCGAGGAGATTTTGGGGGTTTTTGTACAAACTATTCTTTCTACAGGGATTCGGCTGGGCGAAGGTAACCGGAAATTAGCGAACTATTTCGGTTTAGTAGCTGTAATCAGAGGATCATAGAAGAAAGTTTGGGTTCGAATTCTTGGAAGATTTCAATTGACCGAGTGAAGGTAACTGAAGAAAGGAGTTTTCTTTCAGTTTAGTAGTGTGGGACGGTAATTGAATCATCCATATTCGGAGCACTTGATTCATCTTGAATCAAGGGAAGAGAAAATTCTGCATCAACGATCGAAGACGTTCGGGGTTTGAATGTTCATAGTTTTCTCTTGTAATAAACAAATTGCAACAACTATATATATATATATATATATATATATATATATATATATATATATATATATATATATCTCAATTCCTTTTGTGGAATTGGGGGCAGACGTACCCAAAGCAAGGACGATTGGGGAACTGCCTAATCAAATCTCGTGTGTTCTCTCTTTCCCTTAACTCTTTTACATTTTAGTATTGTTCGAATTTGTGACGTAGTAAACTATCGTAATTTCTGTCGTAGAATAATTGTACGCTGATAAACTGTTTTGTTAAATCGATACAATTCATTGAATTGTGTTTTGGAGTAGCTGCACATTATTCTCCATAGAAATTCTGCACATAGGGTGTTTACGCACACTACGTGTTTGATAATTTGCTTCCAAGCAAAATTCGAACATAGTGCTTTAAATTGCTTATCAATTAACCTCATTGGATCGGTATAAACATCAAGCAAGTGATAATTTGTTGTCTGCATTTATAAGTGTAATATTCAGAACTGAATTTTTCTCTTTCATACTCATCCATAATATATTCGTGCATATCCGATCCTTTCGGTAGAAGGTTCGTTGTAGACGTTCTATCCAGTAGTAGCTTCCGTTAAACAAATTTTTTAAAACAGAATTTTGTAGTCCATTTGCGTGTAAAACTCAAGGGATCTATTCAACCCCCCTTCTAGATCCATAGCCATCGTCTAACAGATCAAAGGGTTGATAGAGCGACCGACTCATCCTGACACTGAAGCCCTTCTCGAAGAAGTCAAGACCAGTTTGTATGGACTAGAGGTTTGGGATTGATTTGACTCTATATTTCTGTATGTTGTCTATTTTGATTACCATCAGGCTTATTGATGGACTCACCCTTGGTTGTATCAGACATATTTGTATGACTTTCTGAAGTGTTTGAGGTATTCTCAACAATGTTTGTTCCAGCCGCATTTCCTCTGCAATATATTTCTATTCCTGTGATATCGTATCAGTAATGTATTTGATCCCTCGCCCGGTTAAAACTGGAATCGAAGTATAGATATACCTTGGAAATGATTAAACATGGCATATACATGCATTCATACATTTCATTTTGCATAACAGGTGCTTATTTCTGGATTTCCTAACCTTGTTTGATTGATAGGCAGGATTGCTGATTCTTATATCCACCGCTATTCAACGCGCCAAAATCAACAATGAGCTATGGAACAACTACAGGCAAAAATGGCTGAAATGAGGACCCGTATGAACCAATTTATGGACCTCATGCAAGGGGTGGCTCAGGGCCAACAAGAGTTGAGGGCTATGGTTCAGAGGCCCGAACTCGAGGTTCCCAATGCTGACAATCAGGTTGACCCTCCGGTTGGGGGTGGTGTTCCCATTGGTGGGGTTAAAGGCGACGTCTCCATTGGTGGGGTTAATGGTGGTATTCCCGTTGCTGGAGTTACTGGTGGTGTTCCCGTTGGTGGAGCTGCTGGGGGTGCTATCCCCATTCATATTCCTGTTCCTCATCTAGAGGATAATAACGAGGATCAGTTTTCTCTGATGAATGCAGATTTGGACAGTAACAATGGTGACGGAGACCGGAGGTATCAATTGCTTGCTGAAAGGATCAAGGTCGTGGAGTGTCAGAACACCATGGGCATTGATGTGGCAGACATGGGGCTGGTTCAGGGAGTGAGGATCCCTTCTAAATTCTAGGCACCATCTTTTGACAAATACAACAGCAACTCTTGCCCGAAAACTCATTTGCAAGCCTACTTCAGGAAGATATCTGCTTATTCTAATGACAAGAAGATATGGATGTACTTCTTCCAGGATAATCTATCAGGGGCATCTTTGGAGTGGTATATGAGCTTAAAAGAGCTTATGTTAGAAACTGGAAGGAGTTGGCTGAGGCATTTCTGAAACAGTATCAGTATAACATTGATATGGCGCCTAATCGAACTCAGTTGCAGAGCCAGACTCAGAAGAGTAAGGAAAGTTTTAAGGAATACGCCCAGCGGTGGATTGAGTTGGCGGCGAGGGTGCAACCACCGTTACTTGAAAGAGAGATGGTTGATATGTTCATGGGGACAGGGCAAGGTCCGTTCCTGGAACGTCTTGCAGGGTGTCCATCAACTGGTTTTTCTGATATTGTAGTCGCTAGAGAGAGAATTGAGAATCTGATTAAGTTGGGAAAGATTCAGGATAGTGTTGGGTCATCTTCCGGTGTGAGGAAACCTTTTGCGGGTGCAAGTAAAAAGCGTGAAGGCGAAACTAATGCTACGTCTTCTTAGAAGAGAAGAAATAGAGGGTATCAGGCCCCATATCATCAAGCAGCTGCTGAATAAGGAGCCTGTACAGAGGGAAAATCCTGGGCCGTCTTTTACGAATGATCTTGAGGAATTTATGAAGATTATCAAGAAAAGTGACTATAAGATTGTATATCACCTTCATCAGACTCTGTCAAAGATATCCATTTTGTCTTTGTTGTTGTGTTCCGAAGCGCATCGTAATGCTTTGTTGAAAATTTTGAATGCGGCATATGTGCCTCAGGAGATCTCTGTCAACCAGTTGGAAGGTGTGATATCCAATGTTAATGCTAGCCGTGGGCTGGGTTTTACCGACTTTGATTTGACAGCGGAGGGCCGAAACCACAATAAGGTGCTTCACATTTCTATGGAATGCAAAGGGGCTGTTTTGTCTCACGTGCTAGTAGATACTGGTTCCTCGCTTAATGTGCTCCCCAAAAAGGCACTGATTAAGTTGGACATAGAAGGAGTGGTGCTTAGACCAAGTGACCTGGTGGTTCGAGCGTTTGACGGATCAAAGAGATTGGTTTTTAGGGAAGTTGAATTACCTATCAAGGTGGGACCCCAAGTCTTCAATACTACTTTTTACGTAATGTACATTTAACCCGCATACAGTTGCTTGTTAGGGAGCCCTTGGATTCATGGCGCTGGGGTTGTATCATCAACTCTCCATCCAAAATTTAAGTTCGTTGTGGATGGACAAGTAGTCACCGTCTATGGTGAAGAGACATCTTTGTAAGCCATATGTCTTCCTTCAAGTATGTTGAGATGGACGGTGAGATCCATGAGACATTGTGTCAGGCATTTGAAACTATGAATGTGCAAGAGGTTTCTTGTAATGCCCTGTATAATATATACCTAGAATAATACAATACAAGCATTTTTATTTGGTACTGACACCATCATAAGTGCCTAATGCCGTAATTCACATACTTGACCATTTCTAAAACATAAATACAAACTATGGCTCAAGATATGGAAACTAGCCAAAAATAAAAACTAAGATCAATATACAATATCCTTAATTGTATACAAGAAAATAATACACAGCGGGAATAAGCTCAACTAAGCTTCTCTTGAAACATCCAAGCATAACTCCACTTATAAATCAAACCTGTACTCAATACCTGAAAATAATCAACAATAGTGGGGTGAGATACATCAAATCTCAGTGAGTTCCCTATTTTATGGATTCTCTCGGCTGTACAAGGTTTTAACCGATCCTAACTCAAGTCAAGGGGAAGTGAAATGACCTTGAGTTCTCAATCTCACAATCTCACACTATATGGAAACATGTCATGAGTCTGTTAACTCATAAATCCTTACGAATGGAAATATGTCCTGAGCCTGTTAACTCAAGAATCTCACTAATCTATAACCTGTGCCAAGGCATCCCCTTTTCCCGTCCGCTTCTACGTCTAGAAGTCGACCCGAGTCATGGATCCTTGTAGTTATTTGACATACAAAATGGATTCGAGATCATCAGTCTGTTAACCGTGATCCGTCACTTCTCATGGCCTGTTAACCATCACAAGTGTCTACCCGTAGGTTCTATTCGTACTACACACGGGAATCAAACCTGCCAAGTAATCATGCCTACACTTCAGAGGAGCTCGAGACTCATGAAGGCCTCTCAAGGGCAACTCAAAAGAAAATGGTTACGGTTACGTGATCATATACACAAACGTGATAGTATTCGACAATCACAAGGCCACATTCGCCTTAAGACCTCTTTTGTCTTTTCACAAAACCACAATGGTTAATACACATGTTCCATACTAGTGTCTCACTCTTTTCTATATCATTCAGTATTGGACACACGTCTCGGCCTCTTGTGCACGAGCATTGTCATTAAGTTATTCATCAATTTCCTAGCCATTACTAGGTTCCACTATCATTAACTATGCCATTTTGTTTTGGGGTAAAGTTTCCTCCCTCTTTCTAATTCATTTTAAGCATGCATATTTTCTTTCATTCACAATTCACAATTACATAGATATGGTATAATCACAAATATTACAAGTAAACACATATAATAGCATAACATGTCAAACATAATCCACATAGTAGTTCACACACATTTTTAAGGCATACAAGTCTCCACTATCCTCTACCAAGCATCCTTGGTTAAAATCATGGTCTCACATTACCATATCATAGCACGACACATAAAACGTCACTTTCGTTCCCCTTCGATTCATTTAATCGGGTATCGAAAACAATACTTTTCACTTTTATCCCGTAGGATATTTCCACAGCTTTACATCGGCTGTAATTATGCCTCGATCGGATTTACGATCCAAAAGATATGGAATTTCAACATATCAAATAAACATTACTTCATTCATTTTCCACTAAATAATTAATCCCACATCATACCCCTAATTTCCACTTTTTATTGGGTAAAGGATTGTTATAGCTTTCCAATGATACCAAGAACGTCTCAATCCGAGTTACGGATCGAAAGTTATGGATTTTTAAAGAATAGATTCTTTGATTTTGCAAAAACATCCATTTTTCCCAAAATCCAACCTAACTCTAAAACCTCAAGAAATTATACTCTAAAGTCTCTATCTAGAACCCACATGGTAATCGAAGAGGAGGTTGAAGAAGATGATGAATCTTGAATATGATCCATAAGCTTTTCTTCTTCTTCCATGGTTTCTTTATCTTCTCCCTTTTTCCTCTCTTTTCCTCTTCTCTTCTTCTTTCTGTTTCTTTCTCTTACCATATACATATATATATATATATGGTTTCTTTATCTTCTCCCTTTTTCCTCTCTTTTCCTCTTCTCTTCTTCTTTCTGTTTTTCTTCTTTCTATTTCTTTCTCTTACCATATACATATATATATATATATATATATATATATATATATATATATATATATATATATATATATATATACCAATATTATATAATATAATCCAATAGAGTAAAATATCTCCAATTGATATTTTATCGTATTACACCAATTGATCAATTATTAGAGTTACCTTAATATACTCCCTTGAACTAATAAATATTGATCTGTCTCTTTCATAAAATAATTGATCTCTTTAGAGTTCACCAGTTGCTCTATTGATCCCAATTGATAATACTTAAAACACTTAGAGGATTCCATTAATCCAATCATCCAAAGAAAGAGTACATAGATACTCATCTGATATCCAACTGAGCATTTAGATAATATGGGGTATTACACTCTCCCCCCTTAAATTGAAATTCGCCCCCGAATTTCCTCTTCTCAACAACAACTGCAACTTGTATCACTGTCTTAGACCCACAGTTATCTTTACTTCCGCTAAACTTTCTGACGTACTCAAAATCCAACTTGACTTCACAGACTAAAGTCCTTAATTCCACGAATTACCAAACTTCTTACCAATTCCATCTGGTCTTACGTTGTACATTGTACGCATCACATCCGATATTTCATCTCTTTCGTATCACACCGAAAGGTAACACCCTTAAAACTAGATCTCCTTATTTCCATACTTACTAGCAATAATATTCAAGTTCTTACCATTCGGACTGAACTCTTACATCTATTACCTTCGACTACGCAATCCGAAGTCTCCCCACAGAAAACCATGACTTCTCAAGTACTACCAGGTAGCTAACAGTCCACGGAAAAACACACTTATCCACTGGGATCCTTACTAACCAATCGGCACAAGAACTTACTGACGTCCTATAGTAGAACAATTCCTTTACCAACACACAATATAATAACATCCGTCCAACACTCTCTAGACGATAAAGATACAGGAGTTACACTGCTACAACCATAACATATACAACTCCAAGTCCATTCTAAACTCGAACTAATATATCCAAAATATTTTAACAACCTCCGGTTCTGGTTACCACATTCCATATCAATTATTCTTACAGTTTTTCGACTTACTCAAGGTTTCTGTCGTCACCAAAACTCTACTAATATTACATAGAACCATCATAGAACTGCAATCATAAGTGAGTCACCACTTATTGGAACTTAAACCATTCAAAGCATAATCATGAGTTTCCATACTACTCACCAATTCGCCTATGATACTCTACACACATATACACCGTCGAAGTCCATATCACGCTTCTCAAGGTACATGCTTAACTTCGGAACACCCAATTCTCACTCTTACTTGGAAGGATAACCTTCAAAATTCCTCCTCTAGTTAAAGCACAACTGCATACAACTGGTACCACTCTCACAGAGCCTAAATCCAATACCATGAACTCACAGAAGATAGCACTTACTAATTCTGACCAACCGCTCATATCTTACTAACACCCTAATTACACACTGCAATATTCCTTGCAAGATCAATACTTTGTGAGTATTTCCAACCTCGTCCTTAAGACTCTCTACAGTAATGATAACAATACACTTAAGACTTTCCCACACTTAACACAATTTCACAAGATCATTTCTCCAAAAGTTAAACTCCCTCGTCGTCTAAACCAATGACCAATTATGCAACACCTTTCAGAAGTTTCGATTCCAAAACATAAATCCTCTTCCATTTACTTGAAATCCCGTTTTCCATTCACACAACACTCTCGAATCGGAGCAACATAAGGTAACAAAACACAGATGATGGTTCCTAAGGGATTTCACAATTTACCCACACGTTAATTAATTAACCATCTGAGTTAATCGGTTAACTTCTCAAATTTTAGCGCAAAATACCATCCTTGCACGTGTTAATCGGTTAACCACTCAAAATTCAAAAGTAATTGCACTCAAACCATCAATCCGACTTGTTCTAACTTGAAATATTATTCTCAACTCGCGGCTTCTTAACTTATATAACATTCACCAACCATGGTCAACTCTAGGTAAAACTGACAAGGTCAAAACATTCAGACGACGCACTCTAACCAAGTGACAAGGTAAAATTCAGAATTCTAACGCGGTTACCCTACAAAACTTAAGCGGGATTGTTTCTTTTCTGCTTAAATAACTACGCTAGCGGGAGACCAATAATGACGACATTCTTGGGTTTTTAATCACGATTCATACTTGATTCGTCCACAAACAAAACCCAACATACAACCTTGTTCTCTCACTTGAACTTCTTGGTGGGAAATAAAACAACAACGTTCTTAGTCCAACAAAAGGTAGATCCCGAGTATTCCGATTATTCACAATTACAGAAGTTTCTCTATACTTGAAAATAAATCGGGGTAATGCATCCTCTTGAAGAACCTTTCCATCATTACGTACATATTAACCGGGATTTCTTACCCTTCACTATCCATTGAATATCCCACTTACACCAAATTACTTAATGGAAGATTTGCAACCGACAATTCTCATTAACTATCTACAAGACCTTTTCGGTATAAATCGTTCCATCATTTACCCTTAGTCTGTGATAAGTCTTGTCTTGCTTTTCATTGTTTTACCACAGTCTTACTTCTTAGAACACAATGCTCACTGTTCCACAAAATACTTTCCTTCATACTTGTCTCGAGAATAAGAATCCATCACGTACACTTGTGACTACGGTGCTACTACTACGCTTGTTCTTAATACCAAAGTGTAACTTCTTCAGTTCAGCTCGTACCACTAAGGTTCACACGGGTGAACCATCTTTGATTACACTTCCTTAACTATAGGTTCATCAAGGCCTTAGAATTTCATTGCACACTCGTCCAAAATACCTTCCGTTGTCTCTTCCTCATAACATACCGTTAATACCGTTTTCCATACCGTGTTTACTTTGCTCTCTATTGTAATCCTCTTAGGTCCAAATATAAAACCATCTTACTAAAATTTCCTTAACGCACACTTCTTCCGGTCTGTATCACTACACTTTCCGTTATTAAATAAAGTTCAAACTTTCTCCGACATAATACCTTATATTGTTCCTTGGGTAAGTTAACATTTCCAAATTCCAAACTGGTCGCTCATCGAATACAAAATATCCCAATGTACTATCTCGAACTTAATCTCTCTACATAACTGAACACGCACAACTTATCTCCTACTCTTCGTCTGGCACATACTTATTTCACTTGAAGCATGTAAACACATCCTTGTGCTCCTTCACACACTTCTCTACTACTTTAGATTCCCATAATGGCTGAACGTCCTTAACCCTCAACTTTTTGCCAGTTGGAAGACATTATTCCTAATGCATTCCTGAAGGTACTCTCGTCCATTCAAGATACCATAGCGACCTTAGAAACTGAAACACCAAAATTTATCTCACTTCCGAACCTTACGTCACATATTCCAAAAACCAAATTTTTTTTTCACGGAATGAGATTACTTGAAATCCTTATCCACACTAGTGGCCAATCCAGCTCTACTAGCGATTTACATATTCCTTGATACCTTATCCAATCGTCCGATAGAGATCCTTAACTTTTAGACTCCATAAACTCCATAGGATTTCCCGAACAACACACCATTCTTCAATTCCATGCTACCCAAGGCACATCTTCTACTAAGACCTCCACTGAGCTGACCAAAACTCCTCACTACTAACTCTTGGCTTGAGCCTACCCTCATAACACAAGTTCCGACAACACTACGGAGTCCTTGTGGTCGCTCAACCATGATTCTACTTATCACATACATAGTATTAGGTTGATCAGGCCCAACACTACATAGTATGATATTAAGTTTCATGATGGCAAGACACACTTAAGAGGCAGGAATAGATTTACTTATGATGTTTCAAGGCTAGGTCGAGGACACGACCTACTCTGATACCAACTGTAATGCCCTGTATATTATATACCTAGAATAATACAATACAAGCATTTTTATTTGGTACTGACACCATCATAAGTGCCTAATCGCGTAATTCACATACTTGACCATTTCTAAAACATAAATACAAACTATGGGTCAAGATATGGAAACTAGCCAAAAATAAAAACTAAGATCAATATACAATATCCTTAACTGTATACAAGAAAATAATACACAGCAGGAATAAGCTCAACTAAGCTTCTCTTGAAACATCCAAGCATAGCTCCACTTGTAAATCAAACCTGTACTCAATACCTGAAAATAATCAACAATAGTGGGGTGAGATACATCAAATCTCAGTGAGTTCCCTATCTTATGGATTCTCTCGGCTAAACAAGGTTCTAACCGATCCTAACTCAAGTCAAGGGGAAGGGAAATGACATTGAGTTCTCAATCTCACAATCTCACACTATATGGAAACATGTCATGAGTCTGTTATTTCATAAATCCTTATGAATGGAAATATGTCCTGAGCCTGTTAACTCAAGAATCTCACTAATCTATAACCTGTACCAAGGCATCCCCATTTCCCGTCCGCTTCTACGTCTAGAAGTCGACCCGAGTCATGGATCTTGTAGTTACTTGACATACGAAATGGATTCGGGACCATCGGTCTGTTAACCGTGCTCCGTCACTTCTCATGGCCTCTACCCGTAGGTTCTATTCGTACTACACACAGGAATCAAACCTGCCAAGTAATCATGCCTGCACTTCAGAGGAGCTCGAGACTCATGAAGGCCTCTCAAGGGCAACTCAAAAGAAAATGGTTACAGTTACGTGATCATATACACAAACGTGATAGTATTCGACAATCACAAGGCCACATTCGCCTTAAGACCTCTTTTGTCTTTTCACAAAACCACAATGGTTAATACACATGTTCCATACTAGTGTCTCACTCTTTTCTATATCATTCAGTATTGGACACACGTCTCGACCTCTTGTGCACGAGCGTTGTCATTAAGTTATTCATCAATTTCCTAGCCATTACTAGTTTCCACTATCATTAACTATGCCATTTTGTTTTGGGGTAAAGTTTCCTCCCTCTTCCTAATTCATTTTAAGCATGCATATTTTCTTTCATTCACAATTCACAATTAGATAGATATGGTATAATCACAAATATTACAAGTAAACACATATAATAGCATAACATGTCAAACATAATCCACATAGTAGTTCACACACATTTTTAAGGCATACAAGCCTCTTCTATCCTCTACCAAGCATCCTTGGTTAAAATCATGGTCTCACATTACCATATCATAGCACGACACATAAAACGTCACTTTCGTTCCCCTCCGATTCATTTAATCGGGTACCGAAAACAATACTTTTCACTTTTATCCCGTAGGATATTTCCACAACTTTACATCGGCTGTAATTATGCCTCGATCGGATTTACGATCCAAAAGATATGGAATTTCAACATATCAAATAAACATTACTTCATTCATTTTCCACTAAATAATTAATCCCACATCATACCCCTAATTTCCACTTTTTATTGGGTAGAGGATTGTTATAGCTTTCCAATGATACCAAGAACGTCTCAATCCGAGTTACGGATCAAAAGTTATGGATTTTTAAAGAATAGATTCTTTGATTTTGCAAAAACATCCATTTTTCCCAAAATCCAACCTAACTCTAAAACCTCAAGAAATTATACTCTAAAGTCTCTATCTAGAACCCACCTGGTAATCGAAGAGGAGGTTGAAGAAGATGATGAATTTTGAAGATGATCCATAAGCTTTTCTTCTTCTTCCATGGTTTCTTCTTCTTCTCCCTTTTTCCTCTCTTTTCCTCTTCTCTTCTTTTTTCTGTTTTTCTTCTTTCTATTTCTTTCTCTTATATATATATATATATATATAAACCAATATTATATAATATAATCCAATAGAGTAAAATATCTCCAATTGATATTTTATCGTCTTACACCAATTGATCAATTATTAGAGTTACCTTAATATACTCCCTTGAACTAATAATTATTGATCTGTCTCTTTCATAAAATAATTGTTCTCTTTAGAGTTCACTAGTTGCTCTATTGATCCCAATTGATAATACTTAAAACACTTAGAGGATTCCATTATGATCCATAAGCTTTTCTTCTTCTTCCATGGTTTCTTCTTCTTCTCCCTTTTTCCTCTCATTTCCTCTTCTCTTCTTTTTTCTATTTTTCTTCTTTCTATTTCTTTCTCTTATATATATATATAAACCAATATTATATAATATAATCCAATAGAGTAAAATATCTCCAATTGATATTTTATCGTCTTACACCAATTGATCAATTATTAGAGTTACCTTAATATACTCCCTTGAACTAATAATTATTGATCTGTCTCTTTTATAAAATAATTGTTCTCTTTAGAGTTCACTAGTTGCTCTATTGATCCCAATTGATAATACTTAAAACACTTAGAGGATTCCATTAATCCAATTATCCAAAGATAGAGTACATAGATACTCATCTGATCTCATCTGATATCCAACTGAGCATTTAGATAATATGGGGTATTACATTTCTCCTTCAATAGAAAAGAAACAGGGAGTCTCCCTTGCATCTTACAAACAAGCCCAAGCTGTGGTGCAGTCAGGCAATGAGTAATTGAAGCGCCCGTCAAGGAGAACAGGTTTGGAAGTGGTTACCAAGAACCGAAGGTTCAAGGCCGTCAATGACCCGTTACTTTCTCCAGTGCTGGAATTATTGATCTTGGTCAGATTTTTGAATTGAGCGACAAAGACGGAGACAATGATTGTGACATCAGCAACTGGATATGCCCATCTGTCCCGGGTCAAGAGCTCCACAAATTGTCTTCTGAAGATTTTTTCCAAGTCACTCTTCACGAAGAGTAATTTTCTTTGTTTTCATGTTAAATCCTACGCTCGGCCCAAGGCGTAGAGATTCATTGTAGGGCTTACATTGTTACATATTCAATTTTATCATTAATAAAGGATGTTTTTTGCATTCAAATACTGTGCTCCCTATCTTTCATTTTACTTTTAATAATAAATGGCAATGTTGTTTTTTTTTGCACTCATAAAGCGTGAATAATCATTCATGCAGATGCATTTCACCGGATTTCATTGATAACGATTCTACTATGGCTTATTATGACTTTGACAATCCGATTTACCAAGCCGAAGAGGATGGTGAGGAAGATTGTGAACTTCCTGAGGAATTAGCCAGGTTGTTGAAACAGGAGGAAAGGGCCATTCAGCCACATGAAGAGTCATTGGAAGTTATTAATCTGGGAACCGAGGATGCTAAGAAGGAAGTCAAGATCGGGGCTGCTTTAGAGGAGAATGTAAAGAAAGGGTTGATTGAAATGATGCATGATTACGTTGATATCTTCGCTTGGTCGTATCAAGATATGCCAGGGCTTGACACTGATATTCTTATGCATAGATTGCCTCTCAAAGAGGATTGTCCTCTAGTCAAGCAGAAGCTTAGAAGGACGAAATCAGACATGGCGATCAAGATCAAGGAAGAAGTCCAGAAGCAGTTAGATGCGGGTTTCTTGGCTGTTACCAGTTATCCACCGTGGGTTGAAAATATTGTGCCGGTACCTAAGAAGGATGGCAAGGTCCGGATGTGTGTTGACTACCGTGATCTGAACAGAGCAAGTCCGAAAGATGACTTCCCATTACCTCACATTTACGTATTGGTTGACAACACGGCTCAGTTCTCGGTATTTTCTTTCATGGATGGCTTCTCTGGCTACAATCAGATTAAGATGGCATTAGAGGACATGGAGTAAACAAAATTCATTACCCCGTAGGGAACCTTTTATTATAAAGTGATTCCTTTTGGTCTAAAAAATGCAGGGGCAACCTATCAACGCGCAATGGTGACTCTCTTTCATGATATGATTCATAAAGAGATCGAACTCTACGTTGATGACATGATTACGAAGTCACGGACTGAAGAGGAACATTTGGTGAATTTGCATAAACTATTTGAACGGTTGAGAAAATTCAAGTTGAGGCTGAATCCGAATAAGTGCACTTTCGGGGTGCGGTCTGGAAAATTGTTGGGCTTTATCGTAGTGAAAAAGGAATCGAGGTTGATCTAGTAAAAGTAAAAGAAATTCAAGATATGCCTGAGCCTAGAATAGAAAAACAGGTTTGTGGCTTCCTAGGGAGGTTGAACTACATTGCTAGATTCATCTCTCATCTTACGGCCACTTGTAAACCAATATTCAAACTGCTGAGAAAAGATCAGGCTATCAGGTGGAGCAATGACTACCAAAGGGCATTTGAAAAAATAAAAGAGTATCTTCAACAACCTCCGATCCTTATACCTCCAGTTCCAGGGAGACCACTGATAATGTATTTGACAGTACTTGAAAATTTGATGGGTTGTGTACTCGGTCAACACGATGAGACAGGTAGGAAAGAGCACGCCATCTACTACCTGAGCAAGAAATTCAATGATTGCAAGTCAAGATACTCAATGCTTGAGAAGACATGTTGTGCACTTGCATGGGCTGCTAAGCATTTGAGACAATACATGCTGACTCACACAAATTTGTTAATATACAAGATGGATCTAGTTAGATACATCTTTGAGAAGCCAGCTCTCACCAGAAGGGTTGCTCGTTGCCAAATGGTCCTGACAGAATATGACATTCAATATACTTCCCAGCAAGCCGTCAAGGGTAGTGTTCTGTCCGACTATCTTGCTCAATAACCGCTTGATGATTATCAGCCGATGAAATTTGAATTCCCTGATGAGGACATCATGTATCTGAGAATGAAGGACTATGAAGAACCGTTAGTTGACGAAGGGCCAGATCCTGATTCTAAGTGGTGTCTAATGTTTGATGGGGCCATTAATGTAAATTGTAATGGAGTAGGGGCAGTTATTGTCACTCCGAAGGGTTCTCATATACCTTTAACCGCCAGACTGACTTTTGAACGCACCAACAATGAAGCTGAGTATGAAGCTTGTATTATGGGTATTGAAGAGGCTATTGATATGAGGATTAAAACTCTTGACATATTTGGGGATTCCGATTTGGTGATCAATCAGGTTAACAGAGATTTGAATACTCATCAGCCCAATTTGATTCCGTACAGAGATTACACGAGAAGACTGTTGACTTTCTTCAATACACTGAAGCTTTACCATATACCTCGTGATGAAAATCAGATGGCAGATGCTCTGGCTACGTTATCCTCCATGGTTAAAGTGAATTGGTGGAATCATGTGCTCAAAATTGACGTGACGCGCCTTGATAGGCCCGCTTATGTGTTTGCAGCCGAGACAGTTGTAGATAATAAACTTTGGTATCACGATATCAAGTGTTTTCTGAAAAGTCAAGAGTACCCGGCTGGGGCATCCAACAATGATAAGACGACTCTGAGAAGATTGGCTGGTAGTTTCTTCTTAAATGAGGATGACATGTTGTATAAGCAGAATTTCGACATGGTCTTGCTCAGATGCGTGGATAGATATGAAGTAGACATGTTGATGCAAGAAGTGCACGAAGGTTCTTTTGGTACCCATGCCAACAGACATGCTATGGAGAAGAAGTTGTTAGGAGCAGGTTATTACTAGATGAACATGGAATCAGATTGTTTCAAGTATGCTCGAAAGTGCCACAAATGCCAGATTTATGCTGACAAAGTGCATGTGCCTTCGAATCCTTTGAATGATATGACTTCTCTGTGGCCCTTTTCTATGTGGGGCATTGATATGATCGGAAAGATCGAATCCACTGCTTCCAATGGACACCATTTCATTCTAGTTGCCATCGATTACTTCACCAAATGGGTGGAGACAGCTTCCTTTGCAAATGTCACCAAACAAGTGGTCGCCCGGTTTATTAAAAAGGAGATCATTTATCGTTATGGGGTTCTTGAAAGAATCATCACTGATAATGGTTCTATTCTCAATAACAAGATGATGAAAGAGTTGTGCCAGAGCTTCAAGATCGAACATCACAATTCTTCTCTGTATCGTCCAAAGATGAACGACGTTGTTGAGGCAGCAAATAAGAACATTAAGAAGATTGTGCAAAAGATGGTTGTGACATATAAGGATTGGCATGAGATGTTGCCTTTTGCTTTACATGGGTACCGTACTTCAGTGCGTACGTCAACCGGGGCAACTCCATTTTCACTCGTGTATGGTATGGAAGCAGTCCTGCCAGTTGAGGTTGAGATCCCTTCTCTGAGGGTTATGATGGATGTGAACCTTGCAAAGCTGAATGGGTCCGAATAAGATTCAACGAGCTGAGTCTCATTGAAGAAAGGAGAATGGCAGTTGTGTGCCATGAGCCGTTATATCAGAGGAGGATGAAGAAGGCTTTTGATCAGAAAGTGCGTCCTCGTTGTTTTCAGGCTGGTGATTTGGTATTGAAATGGATTCTTCCTCCACAGACAGATCACAGGGGCAAATGGACCCCGAATTATGAAGGCCCATACGTTGTTAAGAAGGCTTTTTCTGGTGGAGCCATGATGCTTTCAACTATGGACGGTGAAGATTTTACGTCCCCTGTGAACTCAGACGCAGTTAAAAAATACTTCGCATAAAAGAGACCCACTGGACAGCAAAAAAAATAAGTCCATACAAAAAAGGGGATCCCGATGAACCATAAAAAAGAAAGAGGTTCGGGCAAAAATTAGGGATAAAAAAGGAAAAATGAGTAAACCCGCTAAGTTGAAAACCTGAAAAGGCAACTTAGGCAAAAATGGGTATCCCGGTGGATTGAAAACCAGTAAAGGGCGATCCAGGAAAAAGTTAGGGATTAAAGCGAAAGGCTGCGATCTGAGTAGTTTGTACCTCATCTATTTTTAACAACTGGAAATCTCGAAGGATAGGAATCAATCCAATCACCCTTCTCGGAAAGCAGAGTATTCGGAGCGTTTTGAAGACATAGGAGTCATAGCAGAATTGAAACTCAATGGGAATCCGTTTTTACATTGCCACTGGTGTAGTTTCTTTTCTTTTTATGCAATTACCTCTTTCTAGGAATTGCTTCCTAATGTAAATGCCTATTTACGGGCCAATTTAATCAATAAAACTCATTTTCATTCAAATAACTTTCTCTTTCGTTTTCATTTTACTGTTTTGTTTGCAAAGACGTTCAAAATTTTGATAAACATTACATTTGAAAACAATAAAGCTCTACAAGAACATGTGTGAAAACATTTAAAATTACTTTGAATGATGAGTGTCCTTGGGTGGTAAATTCAGACCATATAATACCCCGGGGCACATGTGTGTATCTTTTTGTGTTTGCAGGCACAGGTATTCGTACTCAATGGTTAGCACGTGCAAGTCAAAGACCATTATCCTCCCACAGCACTGGTGGCATTGTTCAGAAACGAGAATATATGGCTCCCCGGCAGAAGTAGCTAAGGCTGTATCGTCCTCGGCAGAGTGCTATGCTTTCTTATTATCCTCCCCAGCGAGAATCCAGAGGCTTGGTTTCCCCAACCAGAGTTGGATTTGTCTTTTCTCCCGCAAGAGGACGGTTTGTTCTCGCTCTCCAAACAGGTTGGCGTCCCCAGCAAGAGGCTCGTTTGACCTCCCATCTCCAGTAGAGTTTCTCTCCCCACAAAGTCTTGGTACCTAATTTCCTCATCAAGTCGGGAAGCGTGTATCCACCGATAGGAGGTTTGTCTGATCTTTATTCTCCAATAAGCATTTCCTTCCTTAACAAAGGTTGGTTTGATCCTAGTTCCCCCAACAGCAAGGTCAAAAGGTTGTCATTTCCCCAACAAAGTTATGTGGTTATAGGTTCTCCCCGGGCAGCAGTGGGTTAGGGGATGTCTTCCCAGCCAAGTCATCATTCCCTGTAGTTGCAGAGTCCAGAATTTCGCAGCAAATTTTGGCAGTTCAGAGCCCAGATGTATCAACATTACTCCCCAACTGAGTGGTTGATATGTTTCCCCACTCAAAGTTAGAAGATCATATCAGCGGTCACTTCCTCGGCAGAGTTGCTAATCATTATCCCCAGAGGAGGATTCTCTTTGCATCTTGCATACAGTAATCGTCGCATCCTCTAAACGCGTAGCATTTCCATTTAATATGGAGCATTACGCCATAGAAAAATTCAAACATATGCATTCGAAGCATAAGCCAGGTTTGGATATTCTCATTGCCAGACGTCCCCCAACAGAAAGTGGTTTAACCCAGGATGTTCATTCTTACTTTATCCCCGGTGAGATCGCTAATGAACTCGTTCATCTTACTGTTGTTCCCCTACAGAGTCGTTTGTTCAGGCTTCTCTTTTTTCCCCAGCAAAAAATGATGTAACTGTAGCCCCAAGAAGGTGCTTCAACTAATCCTTATGGTAGTAAATCTGTCAATCTTACCTTTTTATCTTCATTCCCTAGCAGAGTCGTCTGACTAGGATTTCATTATCCCCTAAGAGTTGTCCCTCACACCCATCGTCTGTGGTCTTTCAACACTCGTCCGTGTTTGTTTCAGTTTCATCAATACTCATTCGTATTGATCCTAGATTTCAAGACACTCGTCTGTGGTCTTTCAACAGTCGTCCGTGTTTGTTTCATTTTCATCAATACTCGTTCATATTGATCTTAGATTTCAAGACACTCGTCTGTGATCTTTCAACACTTGTCCGTGTTTGTTTCAGTTTCATCAATACTCATTCGTATTGATCCTAGATTTCAAGACACTCGTCCGTGGTCTTTCAACACTCGTCTGTGTTTGTTTCAGTTTCATCAATACTCGTTCGTATTGATCTTAGATTTGCAGACACTCATCTGTGGTCTTTCAACACTCGTCTGTGTTTGTTTCAGTTCATCAATACTCATTCGTATTGATCCTAGATTTGGAGACACTCGTCCGTGGTCTTTCAACACTCGTTCGTGTTTGTTTTAGTTTCATCAATACTTGTTCATTGATCCTAGATATGCAGACACTCGTCTGTGGTCTTTCGACACCCGTCCGTGTTTGTTTCAGTTTCTCCAATACTCGTTCGTATTAATTCTGGATTCTTAGCCACTCGTCCGTGTTCTTTCGACACCTGTTCGTGTTCGATTTCATTTCCTCAATACTTCATCCTTATTGATCTTAGGCACTCATCCGTGTTTGTTTCGGCTTCATCAATACTCGTTCGTGATGATCCCAGAATCCATATACTCGCACTAATTTCTCAATCACTCATCCGTGTTCTTTCATCACTCGTCTGTGTTTATCCCCAGCCCAATTAAGCACCCATCCATGTTTGTTTCGATCTGTTTCAATACTTCGTCCATATTGATTTTTGACGCCCGTCCGTGTTCATGGTTTTACACCTCTTATTACTGGTTCCCCAGCGGAGTCGTCCCTCCCTCGCAGGTTGTGAATTTTGTGTGGTTATTTTGGTATTCAATCTTCTTCTTAACGCTCGTGCATACTCATTCTCGTTTTCCTTGATACCTGTAAGTATCATCTTTCGATACTCGTTCATGTCGTTAACCTAAACAGTCGTCTGTGTTTATCTTCCCTTGATACACGTAAGTATCATCTGTTGATACTCGTCTGTGTTGTTAACATAAGCACTCGTTTGTGTTTGTCCTCCTTCTTTGACACCCGTCTGTATCATCTTTCGATACTCGTCTGTATCGTTGATCCAAACCTACGTCTACATCTTATCCTGTGATTCTAGACACCTGTCGGTGTCGTCTCTTCTCCACAGTAGATTTCTCAATCTCACCTACCCTTTTATCCCCAATAGGGTCTTCCACACTCATCAAATTTTCTACCCTTATTTATACCCACAGAGTGCAAATTTTCTGTTTCCTTTGGTATTTAATCCCTATTTACCTTGAATGTCTGAAAGTCGATGCTCTCATCCCTTCAGGTCCATAGTTAATTGAATAGGGGCAGCTGTAACACCCCAAAATTTTCCCTCCTATTTATACCCAATAAATGGCTTATGTTTCACATTTCATATGCATTTAGGTCATAAGCATTGCACATGCATCATTGGTTTTCCCAAGGCATGGGATCAGAGGTTTCCATGGTATGGATTGTTCAAAGCAAAGAGAATGAGGTACCCACAAGAATTCAAACTACAAAGGCTCCTCAAACCTCAAAACATCTCATTTGGTTCACCATTTCATCAAGAGATTGAGATTGGCAAGAAACTTGAAGAGAATCACCCTCTCATACCTCTTGATCCTCCAATTAGGGTTTTGTGCATCTGAGCATAGGACAACACCACTGAGCAAAAATCCTAAAACTTTGACACCATCTTATCACATACAACATCTTGATTTAAGAGGATCTTCACTCCCTTCAAAGGAATTAGGGTTTTGACTATTGGTCAATATCTCTAGTCTTTCAAGGCCAAAACTAGGGTTTTGCACAAAAGCAGTCAATCCCTGATTTTTTGGGCAAGACTTGATTCCATGGCTTTCTATGTGTTCTCAAGTATCTAGGAGTGGGATATGGACCATCAGCTTCACTCAGCAGAGTTTCAATTGGCTAGATGATTGACAATCAGTCAAATTGGGAATAAAGTCAAATGATCAAGGAAAAAGTCAACTCTTAACTAGTTTAGGTCAAACTCATGTTCATCATGTCAAATATGGTCAATGGGTGAGATTTGATCAAGAAATATCAAAGGAATCATGAAAAATCAGAAATTATGGAAAGTTGCCATCTTTGGTAAGTTAGAGTTTTAGAAACTTTCCATTTATGGAAATTTTTTTCATGCCATGCAACCATTTTTCAGCATGATGCAAGTTTCATTTCAACTTTTGTCAAACATGAGAGTTGTAGTATGGATTCCAAGCTTTCTAACCATATAAAAAATGCTTCATTTTGATTTCTAGATCAAAAGTTATGATCAATCAAAGTTGGGATCATCAAGTTGTTCAAATGAAAAACTTAGAATTTTTTCTAAGTCCCAAAACTCACTTTGGTGACCATGATTTCAACACCATTTTCCATCATGTTATAGACTTCGTCTCATCTTATTTTTGACATAGAAATCACACCTTGCCATGAGATATTTCCATTGGTGTCAAAAACCTCCAATTTGGATCAATACACTTCAAGTTACAATCAATCAAAGTCATGACCACAAATGGGAAACTATGGAAAAAACATAGAACTTTTCTAAGTATCTAAGTTCAGTTTTGTACCCACCACTTTAACACCAATTTTCTCAATGCTTGAGACCTTTATTTGAGTTGCATTCACATCAAACATGTTGTATCAAATGTCACCTTTCCAAAGCAACAAAAACCTTGTCATTTGGTCCATTAGTCACCAAGTTATAAGCTTCCAAAGTCACCACCATGGCATTTGGTTCTCATGTCACACTATGCCATTTCATTCCAAGTTCAATAACATTTCATGCCCTTTCTTTGTAACAACATACCATGCACATCACACCTTTTCCCTACCACATTTTACCACTTCGAGCCCATGCATAAACTTACACAATGTCATACCACCTTACACTATACCTCATATGCCATGAAAGCGAAAAAGAATAAACTTAATGAACAAGCATCATGAATTCTGATATGTACCAACATGTCATCATACACTATCATACACCACTCATCAATATCATCATGTACACATGATACATCACTCCATGCACACAAAAACACTCTTAACCCGTGCCAACACACATAACTCCCATTCTTTCATTTTTTCTCAACCACACCTTAACTAACTCTCTAATCCTGATTAGCACAATAACCATACATTAACCTCACCTATATAAGCTCCATTAACGTCTAACTGATTCAGTTAGATCATTTTTCACTAAGAGATCCAAAAAACACCATTTTTGTACCCTCACTTCAAGAGCTTTGAATCTCTCTCTACTTGGAGTTTTTGCCCAAAATCTCTCCACAATCTTCATCTACATATGTGATTCTAGCTTCTGTATGCAACAATTCTCATCTACATCTTCATCAAAGTCCTTCATCAAGCTATTTTTTTTCAAGAACCAAGGGTTTTTCCGGCATTTATTTTTCCTTCATTGTAGCTCCAAGTGTTGATTACAAGACCTGCAAGAAGTTTTCTAGCGTTTCTTGTAGCTTCAAGATCACGTCAGGCCATGTTTGAACTTGATTTTTAGCATCATCATAGAGCTCTTATATGGCTTAGAATCATGTAGTTTCGTGTGCATCTGAAGTCCTCTCAATGGAGACAGTGTTTTTGGTTAGAAATTAGGGCAATTTGTGATGTTTTGAATTTCTCATATCTAACTTATTGGCTTCGTATCCCTTAATGTATTAATCTTTTGAAAAAAATAAGTCTGGATATGGAGTCTGCATGAGAGGAGGAGTAGAATGGTGGTGTTGTTTTTCATTTCTGGAGTTTTTCACCGCCGGCCATGGTGGTTTCCCACCGGAGAAGACGGCCGGAAATCTTCTTCGGCCACTAGTGGGTCAAAACCCTAATCCAGTCAGCAAGTTAGCGTGTGTTTTCTTGCTACCATTGGGCCACATAATGTTAGTTTGTAAGCACGTTATTCATCCCTTCCCGCGTGTGATTATAGTTTGAATTGGCCAATAGGAACCTCACAACGTATTAATGAATTGCCTTGTCATTTCATCACGTGGTTATTTTCATTTCTAGCTTTTTTTTTTTCTGAAAATAATAGAAATCAGAATTTGATTTTGTAAGATCTGGGCCTAACTCATTTGCTATACGCGCCTCCCCTTTTTGGGGCCCAGTGGGTATTGAACTTAGCAATTACTCTAGGCACACCTCCCTTGCTCTTTTGTGTGTTTTTTTTAATTTTCTTTTGATACACGTTTGCTTTTTCTATTTTAAAAATAGTTAAAATCATAAAAAAATTTCCAATTAATTCATGACTATTCCTTGACATTTTAATTTAATTTTTTGTAATTTTTAATACCAATTTTCAATATTCTTGATGTTTGTTTTGGAATTTTCGTGTAAATGTGTTCAAATAGACCTAGTTCTCACATAATGACTCAAAACTAATTTTTTTCCATTGGATCTTGGTCTAGCTTTTTGTATGCAATCAATCACATGATTGTATGACATATTGATCCCCACTTTGGATTTTTTCCATGATTTTTTGTTCATCTTTGAAATCCTATTTGATGCTAGTTTTGAATGATAATTGTTGGATACCTTGCCACATGTTTGTAATTGTTTGAGCACTGTTGGTGCATATTTTTGAGCCAATCTTTTGAATATCATCATCTACTGACCTTACCCTTACATGGATAATTTTTCCATAATTTTTCAAAGCTTTCATCCATTTCTCATGAATATTCCATTCCATGCCTAACATTTTGATATATGCTAGAATTAGGGTTAAACTTAATGATCATATGTGACCTCTCTTGAGCTAATTTTCTTGACTTGTTTAAGTAAATTTATGATGATATATTGTATACCTTTGTGATGATTTTACATTGGTTTTTTATCATGATTTGGATGCTTGTTTTGAGTCCTAAATACATGCCTTTCCTACTTGAGTTTTTGGTGTGAATCCTTAGGATGCTTAGTGATGCATTTATGCAATCTATTTGGGATCTTTTAGTCATTGATTTGAATTTTTTATGACATGATGTAAAGCTTGTACATGCCACTTTATAGGTCTTTTTTGGTGACCTCTTATTGATGCTACTTTTGTGTGAACTTGTACATGCTAACTTGTCTACTTTGACCACTTCTTGCTTGAGCTTTTGTATGCCATTTTGCTCAATGTTTTTGTGACCTAATAGTGATATATTAGAGGTCATATAGTACTGACTTATGTGTTTTTACACTTACTTGACATGAATTTGCTCCCTCTTCTACATGATTGAAGCTCACATGCTTTTAGAGAACACTTAAGATAGGTTTTGTTCCCTACTTACACTACTCTTTGGAAATGTATTGCCATGGTAACTTGGTAAGATCTTAATGTTCATTTTTAATGTTAAACACTTGTGTACATTGGTTTAGACTTGAATCAAAGTCTTCTCATCCTATTTATAGAGCTTTTACATGCTCCTAATTGAAGTTACATTTGTGCATGCTTACTTGTTAACTTTGACAATTCCTTTGAGTGCTTTTGCGTGCCATCCTTTGGTTGATGTTTGCATGACAGAGAGGTGGAATATTACATGTCATTTGCTACTGTCTTGTGTGGTTGGATACCCATTTGACTTGACTTGGATCACTCTTTACTTGCTTGACAATTAACATGCTTTTATGGAAGTGTTTAGACATTGCTTTGTTCCTTACTTGCCTTAATTTTTTAGAATTTGTTTGACATGAACTTGTGTGACAACTTAAGATATTATTAAACATTGAATACATGTTTTAACTTCTGAACTAGGTCATTCAAATTCCAATCTCATGTTTACTTGTTCTTTGTATGCTCATAAGTGGTTAATGCATCATAAGTATGACATGTTGGTGTACAATTTTCAAATCTTGTGAACATAACTTGATGTGAACTTAATGATCATTCCTTGACATTTCAAACATCACTTTGCATTGATTATGACATGAAATGATACTGCCCCATGTGATTTCTCCCTTTGAGTTAACTTGTTTGAACTTTTAAAGTGCAACTTACATGAATTTTGTGATGACTTTTGTTTGAGTTAATGTTTAGGACATAACTTGAACTCTTTTGACAATGCTTAGGACATTAACGTAGATAGGATATAGTAGATTTAGTTACTGCCCCTCTTAGGTTCGTACACCTTTAGGATTCATTTCTCTTTGCTTATTGTTTGACATTACCCCTAGATTAGAATTAGGACATTAGCATAGGTATAGGTCCATGGTTTTGCATTCTTCTTTCAACTATGTAATAGTTGAGCTTGGATTGGAGTTGGTAAGTACTTGTGTTACTTTAACTTGATGTTTTCACTTGCATGACTTCTCTTTCATCTCATTTCTTCTTTACTTCTCTCTCTTGTGATTGAATCATCTAATGTTTACTTGTGCATGATCACATGTTCCCTTTGGATTCCTAGCTTGAATCTAATTTTGGATTAGATTCATGGTAGGAGAGACATTAGGTTATCAATCCAAGCATGCTAACATAGGTAGAGATTCCCTCTTAACCTCATCTATAGGATCAATCATTGCATGACAACTTCTAGGATGAAGTTTCCCCTTAGAGTTTTCTTTCAACCTTTGAGTCTCTCTTTTCTCTCTCTAAAAGAAAAGCAAAAACACTTAATAAATATTGTACGTGGAGTGCACCAAGAGCCTTAAGCACATGGGAAGTGATAAGCGAGACTCCCTCCTTACCTTATCTAGGGTGTTTTGCATACGTCCCGTCTTGGGACGATTTACAACGCCTTCGATCTTATGTCATAGTCTTTAGCACGATACATATCACAAACAATACACATCAAAACACTTTCTTCTAAAAAACAAAGACAAATCATTCGTCTTCCTTCGGGATTCTTTTCTCATCTCATTCACTCTAATCGTAAAGGATATGTTATTTTCGTTCTACTGCAAACAGGTAAATGTATAAGCCTCCACACAACTAGCGGCAACACCTAAACTGCTAGAACGCGAACGTTAGAGTCTTCCACTTAAAAAATACAAAACAAACAAAGACCCTGTAGGTCGAACTATGACTGCTCTGATTTCCTCTCTCTTGTCTGATTGAGGATACGTAGGCATAAGACGACGATGTCTTGGCGAGCAAACTTCCCCCAACAATCTCGTAGTCCTCCTAACTACGTTGACTCTGACTTTCCCACTACCGAGGGAATACGTAGGCCTAGGACGACGATGTCCTATCGAGTCACCTCTTTTATTTCCCCCTTTCCTTTGTTTCTTTTCCTTTCCAGTTTAGCAGTGGAACTTCAGATACCCACACCCTTTGATCAGAACAACAAGCGTGGATCCCATCGAGTACGATGGACACGAGGGGGTGCTAATACCTTCCTCTCATGTAACCGACTCCCGAACCCAGACTATGGTTGCAATGACCATGTCTTTCCCTTCTTCAGGTTTTCTTCGTCTGTTTACTTTCCCTGGGTCGGGATAAATTACGTTCGGTGGCGACTCTTCTGTCCTTTCCGCCGGTTGATTTTCGTAGTTGCGACAGTTACCACCCAAGCTTTTAATTCTAGATGGTCCAAAGAGGTCCATATGGAGGAGTTCAAAGGGTCTCGTTGTTGAAACAATATTTTTAGACTTAAATAAGATTCTTGTTTACTTCTCCATTTGGCACGCATCACATAAGCTATCCTTTGAAATTTTGATTTTGGGTAAGCTGACTACTAGATCCTTAGAGACTACTTTATTTAGCAAATCGAAATTGACATGCGCTAAACGCATATGCCATAACCATGAATCTTCACTCATGGTGACCAGACATTTATCGCTACTCAACGATACTTCACTCAAATCAAGCATATAGACATTGTTAACCCTTAGGCCTTTAAACACATCCTCCTTCTTATCATTATTTTTAATTATGCAACAATCTTTTGAAAATGAAAATTTATAACCTTTGTCACATAATTGACTAATGCTAATAAGGTTGTGTTTAAGACCCTTAACTAATAGCACGTCTGAGATAGTAGTAGAAGAGGGATTACCTACACTACCTTTGCCGAGTATTGCCCCCTTGTTGTTGTCCCCGTAGGTCACAAATCCTTTCTTCTTTGCCATAAAGTCAATGAATAAAGAAATGTCTCCCGTCATGTGTCTTGAGCATCCACTATCGAGAACCCATCTTCTATCTGTAGACTCAAGACATTGTACCTACACAATCAAACAAGGGAAATAGGTACCCAATTTTTATTAGGTCCTTAGTTGTGAGTGAATCTTTAGTTGTATTTGGGCAACCATTGAAAAATGCCTCTAGGAACTAAAAATCTCCTAAAGCGGCATTTGGCAATGGTATGACCCCTCTTGCAACAATACAAGCAAGTAAGGTTAATATTTGTGTTACTTTTGCTAACTTGATATTTAATCACATAAGTGTATTTTTGATAAGGATTATTCATGCTTTTTCTAAAATGTGATCGATCAATAGCAAAAGTGACTTTAGGTTCTAAAGCCTTGTCTAGTTTGGCTTTAAGAGTTCTCACTTCTTTTTGCTGAATGTGACAAGTTTCACAACCTCAATTTAACCAAATACTCTTGTCATCCTCAACTTTTGCTTTTGTTGCTTCCACCATAGACTTCTTAAGAGCCTCTAATTCCTTTTCAGAATCGGAGATCTTTTTCTCCAAATGAGAGAAAATTTGTTTGTTTGAAGCTAAACGTTTAAAGGCTTCATTAGCCTCATGGTGTAAAGTATCAAAAGAATGTTGTAATTCAGAATTAGACATTTTATTAGAGTGTTAATACTTAGCATGTCTTACCTTTTTCTTCTTCTTTTGATGAGCGAAGAGACAAAGGTTGACGGACTCTTCTTCGTCACATGAGCTATCTTCACTAGACGACTCACTATCACTTTCCCAAGCAATGTAAGCTCTTCTAGGTTTACTTGGTTTCTTTTGTTGATGATTCTTTTCCTTCCCCTTGTCCTTCTTCATTAATGGACAATCCGGCTTATAATGGCCGACTTTTCCACAATTGTAGCAAGAACATTTTGCTTTACCACTCTTGTTTTCTTCATTCTTGGAGGACCTTGTTTGTCGTCGAAAGTTGATGAGATTCTTCTCCGAATTTTGAATATCGTTTTTCCTTATATAACGATTGTATCGCCTCACAAACAACTCCATATCTTCATTCGTATCTTCATCATCATCACTCGATTCACTATCACTTAGCTCTTTTGCGGATGATTTTGAGCTAGAAGCCTTTAGAGCTATTGACTTCTTTTCCGTATCTTTGGTCTTCTCTTTCTTTTCCTTTTTCTCATGTTGGTCGAGACTAATGAGCACTTACTCATGTTCCTCAAGCTTGCCAAATAAAGTTGTGATGTCCAAGGTCATGAGGTCATTGGCTTCCTTTATGGTTGTGACCTTTTTTTGCCACTCCCTAGTAAGACACCTCAAAATTTTATTAGTAGCAATGTCATTGGAAACCGGCCTCCCAAGCGAGTTTAGTCAATTGATTAAATGAGTAAATCTCTTTTTCATATCAGCAATGGTTTCACCATGCTTCATGTGAAAGAGATTAAACTTTTGTGTCAAAGTGTTGATTCGAGCTAGTTTGACATCATTAGTTCCCTCATGGGCAACTTGCAATGCGTCCCACATAGCTTTAGCAGTAGTACAATGTGAAACTCTATAATATTCATCAACTCCTAAAGAAGATATGAGAATATTTCTAGCTTTCCAATCGTAGTTATACTTTTTCTCATCTTCTTCGTTCCATTGTGCTTCTGGCTTAGGCACAACAACGTTATCCGCATTGGTCATGGTGATTTCCATAGGACCATTTTGTATAACGTTCCATACCTTTCTATCAATAGAATTGATATGCACGTGCTTACAATCTTTCCATAACTATAGTTCTCACCGTTAAAAATCGGTGCTCTATTGTACGCCCTTTTTGGTTTGTTAGCCATTTTCTAAAAAGTTATATGTGAAGCACTAGATGAACCCGTGCTCTTGATACCGCTTGTTAGACGATGGCAATGATCTAGAAGGTGGGTTGAATAGATCACTAATTTTAAATATAGTTGGAGCTTAAAAAATTGTTTTCAAAAATATGCGGAAGTGGTCGAGGAAATAGATTGTCTCAACGATTCGTTATTGGTAAGATCAGATATGCGAAACCGAATGGAATAAAGGCCAATGAGAAAACGAATTAATAATTTACCAATTGATCAATACAAGTAATGATCACTTTAGTTTATCCGATTTCCAATGACTTGTGAAATGTAAACTTAAATTGACAATATCACAAACAGTTTGTGTACGATCAATTCGTCGAACACTTGGTGAGCAAAACACCCAAATTTGAATTTCCTATGTAATGTTAGTGTAAAAATTTTCATGATTACAATCCAAATGATTGTAATGAGTTTTCAAAACAGATTTTCAGCACTACACAATAGCAAAAATTTATCAAAAAATTGTTATTACACAAACGTGAACAACACAAATTAAAGAGATAGAGAAAGAGAGAACAACATCGAATTTGTTTAGGCAGATCCCCTTTCGTCCTCGCTTCGGGTATGTCTGCCCCCGATTCTAAAACTAGAATTGAGTTATGCATTATCAAGTTGGAAAGTTTATATAAGAGAAGCAATAGTCACCACACACTCAAGCCTAATTGTTGAAGTTAATATTATTCCCTTCTCTCCCCTTGATTCAAGTCGAATCAAGTTCATCAAACGCCTCGAACAAACCTCCGGTTACTGCTACTTGTTTGAACGAACCCACCGTTCTTCAAACCTTTATTTCAGCTGATTTCGATCGCACGACGTTCGACCCCAAATCTTTCTACACGATCCTCCGATTACCGCTACTTGTTTGAACGAACCCACCGTTCTTCAAACCTTTCACTCGACTGAATCTGTGAAGCAAAGATCTGTGCAAAAACCACTAAATCCTCAAGATCTTGGAGGAAAAAACCCTAAAGGTTTTATTCAAGAAAAAACCACTGAGTTCTCAACCCAAACTAGATACACAATCCTATGTTTGGACGTTATCACCTCGACAATGCAAAAGATCAACAAAAATGATTATATGTAATTGTTGAAGAATACAAGAGTAAGAATGAAGATGATGAGCAAAAATCAGTGTATATTTTCACTTTTCTTATTCTATATATGTACAATGATGACACTAATGAATATATATGATTCCAAGACCCAATAACTGAAATAACAACTTTTTGAAACACAAAGGATCAGAAAAATCAGCTTTAGTGCGCGAGAGTTCGACCATAGCACTAAGAGGGTCGACCTGAGCACACTCGAATGTAAAACCTGCACAAAAATCTCAGCAATGCATCGACCGAAATAGGGTCATGCGTCGACGCAAGGCACCTTTAAAATAAAAAATTATTCTTCTTACCGTATGCGTCGACCGCTTCATACATGTAGGTCGATGCATGGACACCCGAGAGCAACAAATTTTTATTTCAACAGCTTGCGTCGACCTCCACATGTCTATGAGTCAACACTAGGTTTCCAAACTGCTATAAACACCTTTTTGTGTGTATTTTGGTCGACCTAAACCCTTTTTGGGTTGACCTAGGGTATCCAATATAATCTAATGCACAAATTTCATACACGGGATGCTCCTATATGCATAGACACATTTTTATGGAATATTTTATGCATATTAAAGAATGAATGCAATCTAAGACGTGATGATACCGTCCAAAGTACAAGTACGAGATTATACTAGTTTTGACATCATTAAAACAAGGACTAAGGAACCTTGCCCTCACAGCTGTTAGAGTAATCTACTTTCGATTGTCTTTTACCGTTATTATTGAATCATATTCTCGCCCCTTCTGTTTGAATGTTGCCTTTACATGGGCATCATGCAGATACTCAGGAGTAGCATTGCTGATGTAAGTGGAAGATAGACTTGGAGTTACTTCCTTAGTTATCACTTTTATTTAGTGGTTCCTTGCTCTGATCATGTACCATTGGGTTGGGATAAACGCTTGATTTGATTTTTTTATTATTGTTGTTGAAGTATAAACTTTTTGTGTTGAGATTTTTAAGTTGTTTTGAGTTGATTGTCATACTCTTTTAATTATGCTATCAAGTTGAAATTCATGAGACTTAATGTCTTGAGTTACAATGATATTGTTGTATGCTTATTAGTGATTCTGCTGCGATGATACCGTAAATTCTTGGGTGGGCATGCGATGACATGTACTAAATGTCTTATTATATAAGTACTTGACCCAAATCAGATGTGTTGGATGTCGTGTAACATCCCAGGTATAAATATGTACATTGAATTTATTTCTGTGGTAATCCGTGTTACAGAGTAAGTTATGTGTTTTGATGAGTGTGACACCCTTGTGGTTATGTTTTCTAATTAAAATATTTGATTATTGTTTTGGGGTATAGAAGGGTGTTACAAGTATCCCAAGTTGAAGAAATACATACCAAAAAAGAAGGACTTCAGAGGAAATAAGAAAGGTCTGATGGCTACCTGGGATGACTCTGAATCATCATGGGATGACTCTGAGGTAGATCAGGCTAATGTGGTGTTGATGGCAAGCACAGAAGCACCTGATGAAAAGATTCAATCAGATTCAGAATCTTAGTCATACCTTATCTCATTGTGAATTATAATTTTGTTTTTCTGAAATTTTGGAAAAGTATAAGAAGCTTTAGAACAGATACAAGGATCTGAAACAAGTCCATGTATCAAAATCTTAAGCGGATAGTAAGCTTAAGAGAGATTTATCCACTTTGAATGAAGAGAAATTTATTCTGAAGAATGAAAACTCTAATCTTCAAAGTAAAAGTTCTAAACCTGAGAAACAAATTCTTTCAGAAGCTTATGTGGATTCTGAAACTATCATAAAGAAGTATGACAAATCTTCTCATACTTTTATAGATAGAAACATAGATAAAAGCAAGATGGCTTCAATGATCTATGGAGTTAGTAGAAATGTAAGAAGAGGAATTAGATATGTGCCTAAAGAAAAACATATTTCAAAACCTAAGGCAAAACCAAAAGCTCTGAATTCCCATTTTTCTAATGCTTACACACAAAATGATTATTCTGCACATAAACTCAAGTTCCCTAAGAACTCTGGGAGAGCTAAAAAGAAAGGACCCAAAAAGATTTGGGTACCTAAGGATAAGATAATCTATGTTGTAGACATCCTTAGCAGCTCAGTTGAAACACCAGTCATGGTACCTGGACTCTGGGTGTTCACGACACATGATGGGAAGAAGGCATTGTTAGAACAAGATTTGTTCATGAAATATTTTCCATGGTGTCATACCCGAAATTTTGACCACAAGACTTTACATCATTGTGAAAATCATCACCACAATATGGATATACTTCCATACCTCTCTAATTCTTTCAAAGATTGTTGAGTATTTACCTAAACCAAGGATTAGGGTTTTTGAGCCCTCTCAAATTATTCAGGCAAAGGATCAATAAAGGATTGACATGATCTTCAACTTACCAAGCCTCTAAAACATGTATGGAGAATCAAGAGATCTCCCACATCAAGAATCAAGCACAAGATTGCAACATTTCAAGTTGATCAAACCTCAAGATCACCAGTGTCACCAAATTAGGGTTTTAGTCGACCTAGGCCTCCAGAGAGAAATTTTCATCTGGGAATGAGCCAATACTCCAACATATGATTCAAGAAGCTCAAAAGAACCTCATGAGTCCAACCATAAAGTTCAAAATGGCCTCAGGGGATGCATCTATAAAAATCAGGAATTAGGGTTTTTGACCTAATTCAACCCTAAGTTGACTTTTGGAGCAATGCATGAGCCAAGACCTCAAGACATGCTTTAAGGACCTCAAATACATCATATTGATCCATTCACAAGATTAAATTGATTCAAAGAATTTATTTCATAAGCAATGCAAGGATTCAAATTCATCTGAACCACAAACTAGGGTTTTTGAGAAAAAGTTAACCATACCTTTGACTTTTTAGCAAAACATGATCTCAAACCTTGGGACATGATTCAAGACATTCAAAAACACCTATGGAATCCATCCATTAGGTTCAATTTATCCCAAGAACTTGATTTCATAAAGGATCACAAAGTTTAAAATTCATCTGATACAAAAAGTCAACTGTGATCAAAACCAAGTTTGACTTTTGGATTTTTTTACAAACATGGCTTCTTTAAGCCAAGAACAATGTTAAATTGTGATTTGGATCATCATCAATCAAGAAAAATCAAGAAAAGTGCGGTTACTTGCAAAAGGGGTAATCTTAAGAAAGCTAAGATTTCACCAAGTTATGAAAAAAGCTGATTTTTACCCAACTTTGCAAGGTCATAACTTGTGATCCAAGTAACCATTTTCTCCCATCCAAAGCTCAAATGAAAGTTCTCACTACATAATACAAGATTGTCAACTACACCACATTCCAAATCTTCATGGATTTTAAGTTATGGATTGATCAAAATCACAAAAATTAAGAGATGAACATTTTTTGACACTTAGAAAAATTTTAGGCATAATCTGTCTCATGTTTTGCCCAACTTTGGAGGGATTTTTCATTATGATCCAAGATGAATCAAGACCAAATCCAAACATCAAAGTTGAAGTATGATATGTGGGTTTTTTAAAAAGTACAAGAGCCTCCCATGATTCAATTTGAGCAAGAAGTTATGAATCTTACAAAATGGCATTGTTCATCCTGATTTCTCAAGACAGATTATGCATTAAGGCTCGATTTTGTCAAGTTAGTGACTATGCAAGCCTTATCACTCGTCAAGATCATAAGGAATCTTATCAAAACCAACAAAATCTGAACCATAGAGCCTTGCAAGTCAAGACACTATCTCTTAGGCATGTGACATTCAAGTTTCAAATCCAAAAAACTTAAAGTTTGTCATGAAGCATTGAAAGGATGCATAGAGGTGGCATGTATCAGTCCATGACTATCCAAATGAGTCAAGATTTATTCAAAGATCAGAAGACCTAAAACTACAAAGATCATCTCAAGTCAATGGCTAGAGGAGACTTTAGGTACCTTAGCATTCAAGGCATGTTACATGACAAAACACATTGGATAATAGAATTCTCCCTCATCCATTCACTATTCATCCAAAAACAAATTTGTTTTCCTATAAATAGAGGCCATTTATGATGTTTCAAAACACACCAAAACAATACCAAAGCCTTGTTTTCTCACTTTCCTTCTCTTGCTCCAAATTCAAGGTTTCAAGGATCAAACTTGAAATTCTCAAAACCAGAGCTTGAACCACTCAAGCAACCATCCAAACACTTCACAAAGCATCCATTGGAGGTGTTCAAACCTTCACCTTCAACTCACAACACCAAAATCAGAAAGTCAGCCATCAAAACCTCAAATTTTGACTTTTCTGCATTTTTCAAGCCATGTCTTGATCCAATCACTTTCAAAGGTAAACAACACTTCAAACACTCTCCAAATATCATCCCTAAGTTGTTCCAACAAGTGTCCCTCAACTGTAACACCAATTGAGGGAGTTACCATTTTGGTCACTTTTGCCACTTTTGCAAGAAACAACCAGTTTCTGATCCAGAGGTTTCCAGTTGATCTTGATTATCCTAAAAGTTGTTAAGGGGTCTATTAAGAGTTTCCAAGGCATTGGATTACTTCTGTCACAAGCATCTTGAAAGTTGGCAAGTGGAGCTTCAAGAGGTAAGTGCATAACAACTTGAACTTTGTGAAATATGCATTGCTTTGATGTCCATTGATCATAAACATGTCATACATATCATATTTGTTGTGTTTGAATCAATTTTCCATGCTATTATTGCTTGTATGAAGTTGAGCATAGAACTTGCAAATTTTAGCCTATTTTGAAACAACTATTGGGTTTTAAAATGTAAGCATTTTTAGAAAATTCCAAGACCACCATTGGATTCCTCATGAAATTCTAGGTAGGATCTATCTTTATTTTATCCATTTTCATGGAGAAATAAGAAAGTTATGGCCTTCTTACAAGAGGCACAAATCAGGCCTCCTTGGGCAAGGGCCAGGCCAAGGCGCCTTGGCCAAGCCAAGAATCATACTACCTATATGTATTCATGGGGTGGTTTTGATACATGGATGTATCACCACCCCAGTGGCAACAACTTGTGTTTTTCAAGCGTGTTTGGTTGAAGGACGTGGGTTCAACACCCACCCATGCCATTTTTCCCATTTTTCACATTTTTCTTTTTTTTTTTTTGATATTTTATTTCAAAATAATTATTTCCTAAATCAATTTTAATTATTTGAAAATGATTTTTTGCACAAAAATGACTAACACATTAAAAATATTTTATTCACCAAAAAATCACAAAAAATATTTTTATTTGACATATTTTTAAATATTTTAAATAATTTTATTTTAATTTGTTTTTAAATATTTTAAATAATTTCTTTTTCTTGTTTTTTCAAAACCAATTTGATTTTAAATCATCATGTGAATAAAAATTTATTTTTCAAACCTTAAACATAATTCACAACATGTTTATTGGATTTACTTAATATTTTTTATCATTTTTAAATTGATTTTCCCTTTTAAAAATGCAAAAAAAAAAAGGAATTAGGGTTTCCTTTAAATTAAATCTTTCAAACTTCATTTCAACACTCATGGGCCTCTATTAGAGTGTAAGACACAACCCCCTATGTACATAAATAAATTTTAGGCCTCTGCTATAGTATAAGTCCCCCAACGTCTGTCGGTATCGCGGTGCGATCACTGTTTTCAAAATAAATTATCTGGGCCTCTCCTTGAGAATAAGCCCCAATCTTTTGTACATAAACTTTATTTTAAAAAATAAACAACCTCCATGGGCCTCTCCTTGAGTTGTAAGCCCCATATCTCTATTTTCAAAATCATCTTTCTGTTTTAAACTGGTACTAAGAGGAGCATTATTCTCGATGAAACTTCTCTTAGACCACTTGAGCCTCTCTTTGAGTTATGAGCCCCAAACATTCTTTGCTTTTCATTTAAATAACAACAACTTTCTTTTAATTCAAATTCAAATCCAAATTTTTCTCAAAAAATTTCTTTAATTTCTCAAAACCCTAATCATACAATTGTAGTCAATACAACCAATCACAATACACTTGGGCCTCTTTTCAGAGTGTAAAACCCAACACTATTTTTCAATACAATGCATACTTGATTATATACCTGTTAATTCATATATATGTATATACTTGTGCATGTCTGTTTAAGTTTCCCTCAGCAGTTAGGTCATCCTTAGTTCATCCTTTAGGTCAAACAGTAAGGATCCCTTTTCAATACAGTTTAGTTAAATAACTAGTTCCCTCATAGGAAACTCCCTCAATACAGTCTGCCTCCTCTTGGGCTTTATTCAATATGGAACTAAGAAAGGCATTATTCCCGATGAAACTTTTCTTAAGACTGTCAAAACTTAGAAACACATAAAAGAAATTCATTTCCCCAGAGAGGATTAATTCCCGGTGAAACCTCTTTTGAATTTCTTCAAACCTTAGAACTGTTCAACAAAAAAAGGATTGTTTCCCGGTGAAACCTTTTTTTGAACTTTTCTTAGGCTTGGACCCACAGGCTTCTTAGAAGTTCCCCATAGCCTCCTCTTGGGCTTCATACAAGGACCCATAGGCTTCTTAGAAGTTCCCCATAGCCTCCTCTTGGGCTTCATACAAGGAACCTTAGGCTTCCTAAAAGCATAAGATAGATTTTAGTCATTTTATCAATACTTAAATTCCCAGGAGAAGTCAAAGTCTATAGGACATACAAACTAACCCTTTTAAGTCTCTCCTTATCCTCCAATAAGGTGTTTCTTTCATCTTTAAAATCCCCAGCCATGGTCAGATTATCACCAACAAGTCCCAAAAAAATATTAGAGCCTCATGGCATCTAATAATTCAACCCTTTCCTAATCCCCCAGTAAGAGTTAGTTTCCCTTTGGATTCCTTAAAACAATTTAGACCTTCTCCCAGATTTAAACAATCCTCAACAAAGGACAGCCTCCTCTTAGGCTTCATATAATGATTTCCCCAGTCAGCCTCAATCTTGGGCTTTGTACAAGACATATATAATACTCATAATTGAGTCAGTTTCCAAATTTTTTTTAGCTTCAACCTCGGGCTTTGATCAAGGCACAAAACTATCATCTCCACAGATGAAACCATTGAGCCATCTCTGTAGGAAGATATCCCCTCTATGCATCACATTTCAAAACAAACAATCAATCAAACCTTTTCCCATATAAATTTCTCTAAGTGGCACGCTTGTTGATTCAAAAATCCAAGCTAGAGTCCCTCATTTATCCTGGTTAAAGTTTCTCTTTCATCTAACTGATGTAAGTGGTAAGCCTCTGGATTCTACACATCCAAGCCAATGTCCCTCTCTTAGCATGTAAAGATTTATAAAGGAAGATGTGGCATTGCTGGATTCCACACATCTCAGTTAAAGCAACTTCCCTTATAACCAATTACCCAATGTTTGTGATAAATATGTGACATATCTCCCTTTAGAGATGACAAATTCTCTCTCAGTCACTATTTTAGCTTCAATCTTGGACTTTAAAACAGTCAAACTTTTAGCTTTAATCTTAGGCTTTAAACAAGACACAAACAAACATTTAGGGACAATCAAGAATAAGAAAACCAGGAACTCCGTGAAGAGGTTGATAATTTGAAGATTAGTAAAAAGCGTCTGATTACTTTGGTCAAGGATCTGGTCATTCCTCAACGTCGACTTAATCCCTCTTCTTCCAGTCAGCAGCAGCCTAGTCAGAGGGATGAATTTGAAGATATTATGGTGTCTTACGCCAGGTTGTATCATGTTTAAGTGTAGAAAGGTTTGGTTAAGACGGAGGCGCCACCTGCTATCCGTGAGATTCATAAGAGTTATATCAAGGCTGATTCCTTCTGTGTGTTTAATTAAGGAGCACCCAAACATGACATTGAAGATTGTTTTTCTCTCAAGGAAGAAGTGCAAAAGCTAGTCCAAGAGGGCATTTTGCCCTTCAAAATATGTGACCCCAAGATTCAGATCACTCTGTTGCTAGAACGCGGAGCAGGTTCCTCTGTGCACATGGTTAATTGATACTTTAATTTACTTTTCACAGTAGAGGGTTCATCAATCCACCTGAAGTCGATGCCATAATTAATGATGAATCCGATGAGGATTTTCCCGACTTTGTGATGCATGGAGCAATGTGCTAGAACTGGAGTGTTGTTGATGTCCCAACCATTGTTCATGTGTCTAAGTAATTTTTCTATTGTTGTTTCTTTTAAACTCTTCGCTCTTCCTAAGGCAAAAGAGTTTTGTGTGGGATTTATTTTCATAATTCCCTTTGCTCTTCCCAAGGCAAAGTGATCTTGTGTTAGGGCTTTTGTTTCAAAATTGCTTTCATTAATAAAATAATCATTTTGTGATTCCATATTATTTGTTTTTACTTTCCTGCTTTTCTAGAAAATGGTAATCATAAAAAAAAACCAAAAAAATCTCATATCCTTGCATATTTTGCACACACTTTCACAATCACAAATTCTAAAATAAAGCAAAATCACATGTGCAGATTATTGCACGGACAAACAATAAAAAACAATAACCTAATGCCTTCTCCAAACTTGGAGTTTCCCGTGTTCGAAGTCGAAAAAGAGGAAGAAGATGAGATTTCTGATGAGATCTCTTGGTTACTTGAGAATGAAGACAAAGCCATTCAGACCCACAAAGAGCCTGTGGAGGTCATCAACTTGGGAACATAAGAAGACTGTAAAGAAGTGAAAGTTGGAGCATGGCTTATGCCTGCTGTGAAAGAAAGGTTGATTGAGCTACTCAAGGAGTACATTGATGTGTTTGCTTGGTCATACCAAGATATGCTCGGTCTTGACACCGATATAGTGGAGCACTGATTGCCTTTAAAGCCTGAATGTCTGCCAGTTAAGCAGAAGCTCAGAAGGACTCGTCCTGATATGGCCTTGAAGATTAAAGAGGAAGTACAAAAGCAAATTGATGCAGGTTTCCTCGTCACGTATGAGTATCCACAGTGGTTAGCCAACATCGTGTCTGTTCCAAAGAAATATGGTAAGGTCCGCATGTGCGTTAATTACCGAGACTTGAACAAAGACAGTCCAAAGGATGCACTACGCCAAAAATATGTTTAGACAGCACCTAAAACACAGCGCTTTTATACAAAAGCGCTGCTAAAAAGAATAAAAAAATTTTGCTAAAAAAAAACGCCTTAAAAGAAAGGCTTTAGAAAACGCTTTTCAAAAGCGCTGTAAAAGACTGCCACCTTAGACCACCTTAGAAAGCGCTTTCCAAAAAGCGCTGCTATAGGTATTACTTTAGAGAGCGCTTTTAAAAAGCGCTGTCTAAAGGCCACCTTAGAAAGCGCTTTCAGAAAGTGCTCTAATTATTTTCACTTTAGAAAGCGCTTTCTAAGGAAAAGCGCCCTCTAAAGTCCTTTACTAATTAAAATATAAAACAATTCTAAACATTTTCAGAGACACTTCTATTCATTTTCTCTCTCGATCGTTTCTCTAAACCCTTGCCGTCGTTCTTGCATGCCATTATTGTCGTCGTTCTTTGTCGTTGCCGTTGTCGTTACCGTCACTGTTGCCATTATCGTCGTTCTTGCATTCAGTTCCCGTTCGAAACTCTCCTTTGTTCTTCAGTTCAGGTAATCTTCAGTTTCCATTGTCGCTCTTCATTCTTCTTTGTGAGAAATATTTAACAACTCTAGCTTATTGAATGTCATTGTTAGAAAAATAATAATAATATTGTCGAAAAATGTTCTGCTTGTTCTCAATAGTCAGTTTGCATTACTTCCTTCGTAGAAAAATGTTCAAGATACAATATAATATATATAATATTTCATGTCAATCATTGTTTTGTTATAAAATAATATATATACATTTATTCTTTCATCTTAGTTTCATGAACTCATTCTGTTTATCTTTTTTACAGTGTGTAGTTTTGAAGAAGAAGAGTCAAACATTGAAAAGTCATGTGTTTCTTCTGTTGTTCTTGTTTGGTATATATAATAGAATATGACCCTGCAGTGAAAGCTAGAGTTTCTGTGTAGAATGATGATAAAATTCAAATATTTTGTGGAGGATTACTATTGACCTCTCCTTTTGGTACCTGTTACTAACAAGTATCAATTTCTTGTTAGAATTAGAAACTCATAATCTTATCATTCTTTTATAAGGGTGTTTGTTTATTTACTTGGTTTCAGTGTTTATTAATTATTTTTCTTTTCCTTTTCAATTTTGACTTTAACTTGCTTAGGCTTTGTAAGTTGTAAGTATTCATTAACAGTGGAGTGAGGGATACCAAGATGTGGCTGAAATGGTGGGAGAAGATTTCAGGGAATGGTTACAAAATCAATCAACGGTATTATCAGTATATTGGGTCAAATAGAGTGAAGAGAGAGTTATGGAGGAAGCTTTTGTTGACATGGGTGTTGGGTTGTACTGTGGTGTCTTTGTGGATCTTTTGCTTTATGAGTTTACAAGCTAGTGTTAAGAGGAAAGAAACTCTTGGTAGTATGTGTGATAAAAGGGCTAGGAAAGAAACTCTTTTGCTTTATGAGTTTATATTTGTCATTTAATTTTTGTTTTTTTTCTTTCTTACAGGTAAAATGTCTAATAACCAGGAAGACACCCACGAGACACATGATACACAGGAAGCTCAGAATGAAGCTTCGAATGTAGAACATGAAATAAAAAGAGGAAAAACCATTATGAAGAGAATCATCCGTGCTAGAGATAAAGGGATGAGATTTGATGTACATTGGAGTGACCAAAACCAACTAGTTGAGCCTAACGGTTCAATGTTATCTTCATACTTTGGTTCACTTGTCCGTCAGCACATTCCAATCACTAGTGATAATTGGAGGAGTAAATCGTTGGATGCAGGTAAAGAAAAGATATGGATTGAGATACATGTACTTACCAAATATGATTGATGTTATTAGATTTTTGTTGACGATTAAGTCTTTAATTTACTTATACTAACACACTTTATGTTTATATGTGTATGTTTTTTCGTAGAGGTCCTTTAATATTGAAGAAAGCCAGAAAAAGTATTGTCTTCAATTGGCCGGAAAGAGACACGGAGGGTTTAGAGCCTTATTATCAAACAAATATCTTAGGGATGAGGACAAAAATTTTGCTGAAGCAGAACTTCCACCGTTGTATGCGGATGTGATTACACCGGAAGAATGGGGCATTTTTGTAGACAAACGGAAAACCGAAGAATTCAATGTAATGTTATCTTGTCATGTCTATTGATTGTATTATATATTTGTTTCATTAGTTTGTTTTGATATGACTTAAAATTTTTTATCCAGAAATTGAGTGCCATTAATCGCGAAAGAGCATCAAAACCCGCGTATCCATACAGAAAAGGGTGTTTGGGATATGCACGGTTACAACAAAAATTGGTAAGTATATATTAATGCTATGATTTTATTAATTGTATTATTGTGTTATAATTGACGAACTTATTATTTAACTAAATGTGTAGTTAAAAGAGTCTAAAAGTGAAGAATCATCACTTCCGGACCATGTTTTGTGGAAGGAAGCTCGCGTGGGTAAGGGTGGAGCTGTTACAGAAGATGTTCAACATGTTTATGAAGAATGTGTAAGTATAACATTATGTCTCAAAGTTAATTGAAATTTTATTAAATTATAATTAATTTTTAATCCCCACTAATAATTTTCGATATGTCAATGAATTTCAGGAGAATCTATCTAAATCCATACCCGCAGGTGAGGATGATTGCAGGAGCATTCTTAGTCGAGTACTAAATGTTCCTGAGTATCCCGGTCGGGTGAGAGGTAAAGGATTTGGTGTGACTCCATCATCCTTGTATAAGCAATCAAAGAAAAAAAATCCCACCACCCAAGAAATCATGCAAACTGTGATGGCACTACAAGCGCAAGTCCAAGCATTGCAGCAGGATAAAGAGAGATATGAGGCGGAAAGGCGCGGTTCCGGTTTGAAAGATGCTAGTGACAAAGCTAGTATCAATTCTCCAAATAAAATTCCCGAGGTAATTAGCACATATTTATTTTAATTAAATTAACACATTTATTTTATTTGACCTTTATACATATTAACAGTTACATATTTATTATTGCTTCAGGGCATTTCATCTTGCCAGCTGTATTTGTCGTTTCTGACTTATCGCATGGTTGGCAAGGAAAAAGTGCATAACTTTGTGGGAGAGTTACTTCACCATCATCCGCTCCCACAAGGTTATATGAAAGTGTCGGTTGATATCGCTTTAGATACGGATGCGTTACTACCGATACCGGACTCGGTTTCAGAGGTTACATTGCTGCGGGATGCAATAGGTTCGTTTGTTGCATGGCCGTTAGACCTCACTTCCATAGGTGATGAGGTATGTTGAAAACCATTACGAATCTCTTAGTATTCAAATGTCAATTCTGAACGATTATGAAAATCATTCTGAACCATTACTTACATTTTTTTTACATGGTAATGTTAGACTCCTACAAAACCCGCAGCAAAGAATAAAGGGGTTTTGCTGCAAAACGAGTCTGTTGAATCACACAGAGAGGTAGCTTTTAAGTGTTATTCTATTATCCGAATTCATGATTTTCTACTTTACCTAACTTATATGATTGTTAGGTTCCTGCTCAACCTTCACAACAGACCGGCAAGAAAAAAGCTCCTACAAGGACCGTGAAGGAAAAAAAACCTCACTTTCAGACGTGTCTAGAAACACTTTTGTCAATGTCAGATTTGATGCAAGGTGCTATTCGTCAAATCAACATGGACGAAGGTGTTTTGGTTTTCCTCATTCCGAGATAATCAGAAAAGAGGACATGGAGCAGGTTTTCAATCATATTGAATTAGGCATCGGTGTTATGCATTCATACATCAGGTACTCCAATCAATCTATTATTTATTTAGTTGAACAATTTATTTACACATTTCAATGATAATAGTCTAATGTTTATTATGTTTTTATTTAAGGTGCATGTATGAAAAATTCATGCGGGGGACGGATTTTTCAAACAAATTTCGTTTCTTCTCTTGCAGCCTTGTTAATGCACCGAGAATTGGTATGAATGCAATTGAAGTAAGAGACCACTTACTTGAGCGATTTATGGCCAGCAACATAGAAAGTCTGTTTCTTTTACCGTATAATATTGGAAACGGGTAAGATTTTCATTATAATTTCATTCTAATCTTTAATTTGTATCTTTTGCGTAGAAATTATCCATCTAAACTTTTGTTATATTTTACAGTGGACACTGGTTGTTGGTTGCCATTAATCCTATAACAGAAGTGGTCTATCATCTTAATTCATTGGATACTGATTGGTCCACATATCAGAATATGAAGGATGTGGTTGACACGTAAGTGAGATTGTTCGAAATATTCGTGTGTATTTGTATATTTAATTATTTCTGTGACATTGTTCTAAGTTTACGTTTTTCTTTTATAGAGCTATACTACTATACCGTGCACAAAGAGAGACTCGAGTAGCACGGGCTAGATCAACCAATATTACATGGGTCAAAGTGGAGGTATATTAATTTTCACAATATTGCTTATTAGTGATGCTACTTAATAACACAAAACATCTATATATTATTTCTTATTTGTTTGTCTATGTGTAGTGCCCTCATCAGCGTAATGGCATAGACTGCGGGTACTTCGTTTTGAGGTTCATGAGAGAAATCCTTCAAATGGGACAATTGGAGATTCCTATTAGGGTATGCATGGTTTTATAACTTAGGATTTATTTTAATATTTATCGGATATGTCATATAATTTATTATTTTTAACTAAATAATGCGTATTTTGTTTTGTTATGTAGTATTTCGAAGATATGGCGTGTTCTTGTTACACAAGGAAACAACTGAATTATATTACGGAAGAATTGTGCGAATTCTTTCTTCTAAGAAGAATTCTTTGAATGTATAGTTTTGTGAATGTAAATTTTAGTTTTGTGAATATAAGGAAATTCTGTTGCAAGAAGAATTCTGTTGTAAATTCTAGTTTTGTGAATAGAAGGAAATTCTGTTGTAAATTTTGTTGCAAGAATTCTGTTGTAAATTCTAGTTTTGTGAATAGAAGGAAATTCAGTGTTTATTGAAATGTATATGAATTCTGTTGTTGCAAGAATTCTATTTATTGAAATGTATAAGAATTCTGTTGTTGCAAGAAATTCTATAAGAAATGCAGGTTTGAAACTATGCAGGTTTCTGCATAAAAAAAATGGTTAAAATGGGATTTTTTATACGTAGAAAAAATCAATAAAATTATAGGTATACTTTAGAGAGCGCTTTTAAGGAAAAAGCGCTCTCTAAAGTCCCATTTAGAGAGCGCTTTTAGGGAAAAGCGCTCTCCAAAGGTATATAAAAAAAATCATTTTCCGTATACATTAGACAACGCTTTCAAAAGCGCTGTCTAAAAGCACCTTTAGAGAGCGCTTTTGAAGGAAAAAGCGCTTTCTAAAGTTTATAAAAAAAAATTAAAATTTTAAACGTATACTTTAGACAGCGCTTTTAAAAGCGCTGTCTAAAGTTCCCTTTTAGAGAGCGCTTTTTCATAAATAAAAAAGCGTCGTCTTTACCTACGACAGCGCAGGCTTAGACAGCGCCTTTAAGCGCTTTTATAGGGAAAAAAAAGCGCCATCTTTTCCCTCTTTTCCCGTAGTGATGACTTTCCTCTGCCACACATTGACATGTTGGTCGACAGCGCTGCAAAATATAAGGTATTCTCTTTTATGGATGGTTTCTCAGGTTACAACCAAATCAGGATGGCTCCTGCAGATATGGAGAAGACATCGTTCATTACACCTTGGGGCGCCTTCTGCTACAGAGTTATGTCGTTCGGTCTAAAAAATGCTGGCGCAACATATCAAAGGGCCATGACTACTCTTTTCCATGATATGATGCATAAGGAGATTGAAGTATATGTGGACGACGTGATTGCTAAGTCCAAGACTGAAGAGGACCATGATGAATATTTGTTGAAGTTGTTTCAACAGTTGAGGAAATACCAACTCCGTTTGAACCCTAACAAGTGCAGATTTGGTGTCCGCTTAGGAAAGCTCTTAGGTTTCATTGTTAGCCAAAGAGGAGTTGAAGTGGATCCTGGCAAAATTAAAACCATATAAGAGATGCCAGCTCCAACTGCAGAAAAGCAGGTTAGAGGTTTCTTAGGACGTCTGAACTACATCTCTCGGTTTATCTCACACATGACTGCCACTTGTGGACCAATATTCAAGCTTCTCAGAAAAGACCAAGAATATGTTTGGACTGATGATTTCCAGAAAGAATTTGACAGCATCAAGGAATACCTCCTTGAGCCTCCCATTCTGATCCCTCTAGTTGAAGGAAGGCCATTGATCATGTATTTAACTATCTTGGAAGATTCCATGGGGTGTGTGCTCGGTCAACAAGACGAGACAGGAAAGAAAGAACATGTTATTTACTACTTGGGTAAGAAATTTACCGACTGTGAGTCTCGATACTCAATTCTTGAGAAAGCCTATTGTACTTTAGCTTGTGTGTAACGACGTCTGCGTTAGTACATGCTAAACCACACTGCTTAGATGATTTCTAAGATGGATCCAATCAAATACATTTTTGAGAAGCCTTCTTTGACTGGAAGGATTGCCAGATGGAAGATGCTGTTATCAGAGTATGACATTGAATATCACACTCAGAAAGCCATCAAGGGAAGTGTCTTGGCTGACCACCTAGCTCATCAACCTATTGAAGATTATCAGTCTCTCCAGGATGATTTCCCCGAAGAAGATGTGATGTACTTAAAGATGAAAGATTGCGAAGAGCCACTGCCAGATGAGGGACCTAAACCAGATTCCCAATGGGGTTTAATCTTTGATGGTATTGTCAATGCTTATGGTAGAGGAATTGGGGCAATCATCATAACTCCTCATGGATCCCATATTTTGTTCACTTCCAGATTAACCTTCACCTGTACAAATAACATGGGTGAGTACGAAGCGTGCATCATGGGCCTTGTGGAGGCAATTGATCTGAGAATCAAGAACTTGGATGTGTATGGTGATTCTGCTTTGGTGATCAACCAAATCAAATGAGAGTGGGAACTCGCCAAGATGGCTTGCTTCCATACAGAGGTTATGCAAGAAGACTAATCCCCTTCTTCAACAAAGTTGAGTTCCATCACATTCCTCGTGACGAGAATAGAATGGCGGACGCTTTGGCAACCTTAGCTTCTATGATTGTGATGAACCACTGGAATGATTGTCCCAAGATCAACGTTATGCGTTTCGACAGACCCGTTCACGTGTTTTCAATAGAAGAAGTCAGTGATGATAAGCCTTGGTATCATGATATTGAGTTTTTCCTTCGAAAACAAGAGTACCCATATGGGGCGTCCAGCAAAGATAAGAATACATTGAGAAGATTGGATGGTAACTTCTTCTTGAACAACAATGTGCTTTACAAAAGAAACTTTGACATGGTCTTCCTAAGATGTGTTGATAAGTGAGAAACATACATGTTAATGACTGAGATCCATGAGGGTTCCTTTGGAACTCATGCCAATAGACATGTTATGGCAAATAAACTCTTAAGAGTATGCTACTATTGGATAACGATGGAATCTGATTGTTACAAGTTTTCTAAGAGGTGCCACAAGTGCCAAATTTATGCTGAAAAAATTCATGTACCGCCAACTCTTCTTAATATCATCTCATCTCCATGGCCTTTCTCCATGTGAGACATTGATATGATTAGCATGATTGAGCCAAAAGCTTCTAATGGACATCGCTTTATCTTGGTGGCAATTGACTACTTCACCAAATGGGTAGAATCCGCTTCATATGCAAACGTCACCAAACAAGTGGTTGTCAGATTTATCAAGAATTAACTCATATGGATTTATGGTGTGCCAAGTAAAATCATTACTGACAATGGGTCGAATCTGAACAACAGAATAATGAAGGAGTTGTGCGAGGAGTTCAAGATTGAACATCATAACTCTTCTCCTTACGGACCGAAGATGAATGGCGCTATTGAGGCTGCAAACAAGAACATAAAGAAAATCATTTAGAAAATGGTCCTCACCTACAAGGACTGGCATGAGATGCTCCCATTTGCTTTGCATGGGTATCGTACTTCAGTACGCACATCAACAGGGGCAACTCCTTTTTCACTTGTTTATGGTATGGAAGTTGTACTCCTAGTAGAAGTTGAGATTCCTTTTATGCGAGTTCTGATGGAGGCTAAACTCTCATAGGTTGAATGGTGTCAAAATAGATATGACCAGTTGAACATAAATGAAGAGAAGAGGATGACGACTTTAGGCCATGGTCAGCTGTACCAACAGAGGATGAAGAAAGCTTTTGACAAGGTTCGACCTCGTGAATTCAGATAGGGTGACCTTGTGCTTAAGAAAATCCAATCTTTCATCACTGATTCTAGGGGCAAGTGGACTCCTAACTATGATGGCCCATACGTTGTTAAGAAAGTCTTCTCAGGCGGTGCTTTAATTCTCGCAACTATGAACGGGGAGGAGATCACTCGTCCTATGAATATTAATGCAGTTAAAAAATACTATGCCTAAAGAATGAAAAATAATAGCTCGCTAAGTCGAAATCCTGAAAGTGCAGATTAGGCAAAAATGAGCGTCTCGGTGGACTAAAAACCCGAAAGTGCGGTCCAGGCAAAAATTAGAGACATAAAATAGAAAAATCATCCCAGTAGATTGAAAACCTGAAAAGTTAATCTAGGCAAAAGTTAGGGATCAGGCTAGTCGACTGCATCAAATCAGATTGGATTGCCAAACGCCATTTCTGTCATCAAGGACCCATCAGTCAGATCGTCAGAAGCTTGGGGAATATGGAACTCAAAGTAATTTAGGAAGATAGTTGCCATTGTTTTGATGTAATCTTTCCATTATTTACCATTTTTCAAACTTTGTAATGATCCATGAAGCTACGCCATTTGTTGACTACCATTCAATTAATAAAATTTGAGTTACCCCAGTAAGTTGTCAAGATTATCAACTTTTCTTCCATAAAATGGCATCTCTCCGAAAGACCGTCAAAGAAGTTTGTTGAAGACTTTATAAGTATTTCTCTTTATTTGAGATCTCTTGGTATAAGGATTTTAATTTACTAAAATGCAATTTCAAACAACCATCAACAATGCTCCCCAGTTAGCTCCTTATCAAATTTAATTCCATCAAATGGCATCTCCTTGAGATGTTTGGTGAAGATTCTTACAGTTCATCTTTCTCTTTATTTGAGAAGACATGTTCTACAAATCAACCGACTTGCATTTATTTTTGAAGATCCCCGGTGAAGTTTCCTTACTCCCAATAAAGTTATGGATCTCCACTGAAGTCATAAATCTCCAGTGAAATTTCAATCCCCTGTGAAGATACTTTCCCACAAGTATTCACCTTTCCAAGAAGAAACTGAGATTTGCTCGTGGCATACAACCTCGAAGATTTTATTTCAAGATTCGCTCATGGCATACAACCTCGAAGTGTTTATTTTCAGACCTGCTCGTGGCATACAACCTCGAAGCATTGGAAAATCTATTTTACCCTTTTCAAGTGAAAGACCTTGATCAAAGAAGAAACTGAAACCCGTTCGTGGCTTGTGACCCGAGGCGTGGGGAGGTTTAATTTACCCTTTTCAAGAAAAAAAGAGACTGAGACCCGTTCGTGGCTTGTGACCCGAGGCGTGGGGAGGTTTATTTTACCCTTTTCAAGAAAAAGAGGAAACTGAGAACCGTTTGTGGCTTGTGACCCGAGGCATGGGGAGGTTTTTTTACCCTTTTCAAGTAAAAGAAGAAACTGAGACCCGTTTGTGGCTTATGACCCGAGGCGTGGGGAGGTTTATCTTTACCCTTTTCAAGTAAAAGAAGAGATTGAGACCCGTTCGTGGCTTGTGGCCCGAGGAGTAGGGAGGTTTAATTTACCCTTTTCAAGTGAAAGTCCTTGATCAAAGAAGAAATTGGGCCCCGTTCGTGGCTTGTGACCCGAGGCGTGGGAAGGTTTATTTTACCCATTTCAAGTGAAAGACCTTGATCAAAGAACAAACTGAGACCCGTCTGTGGCTTGTGACCCGGAGCATGGGGAAATTTGTCATCTTTTCAAACGTATTATCCTTAATCACTTTTTCATGAAAGCTTACTTCTAGTCAGACGCTGTTGCTTAGGCTACCGTGTGTTTAAGCTATCCCCAGTGGTAGTTGGTAGTGTTTTCCCTATTGAAGTTGTCAATTTTTCCCCAGTGGTAGTCGTAACACCCTTATACCACACGCGAATAAAATGACTAATTAAAGATAAATAAACCAGAGTACATCACCACAAGGGTGCCATATTTCGTCAAAAACATCCAAATAACATCCTGCTCCGTAACACGGGTTCTATCATCAATACAAATTCAAAATCAAGACTACATTGCAGCGGAAAATCATAATCTCAAGTAGTTAAATCCAACCTATGAAATAGTAAAATCACAGTGACATCATGACAAAAAAAACTAGGACATAAAAGTTCCACTCGAGGACGTCCCGACCCGATGTTACATATCAGAGCAAGACAGCTTCTAAGTTCAATAGAAAATAAAACTAAACACTCCAAAAGCTAAACCTTCACGCACCAAGAGAGCTAATCTTGATCACATGCATGTTACCCATGTGGAGGCAACATTCAAACAGGCAGGGTGAGTAATCGCAAATCATTATACGAGATATAAAGAAAAAGATAAACAGGTACAATAGTATCAACAAAATAAGCATCAATAAGTCATCATCATTATACTTCAATTAAAATCACATCATCAATACATCATTTATCACAACTATGCAATGCCACATAGTATGAAATGCAACAACATAGACTCATGCATGTGGTACCAATTCATTTGATGGACACTGGGCCATCACCCTCCAGAGATCCCCACCATAGGATCGATTTCCCCTTTGGAACCGGAGCACATCATATACACTTCAATCCACACAATGGGATGGAAGCCAATGCTGGACCAGAGTCATAACATCATCACTGGACCGAAGTCCTAAATATGCTATGAATACATGATGCAAAACGTCATAATAATCACCATCATAGGATCGTCAAAATTGCATCATCATTCACGAGGATTCATCAAAACATCATATTTCACCATATTACTTCATTGCTCATCATGTTATAATCATAAATACACAACACGCCAACTACCACACGACACAAGGTCAATAACGAAACAGTGCAACACACCGAAGAAAATGAAATAAAATAAAATAAAAAAAACATATGCTTCTGCTCGCCCGGTGTTCGCCCGACGAAGCAGTTCGCTCGCCCGGGCTTCGCCTAGCGAACCAGGGGCGAAATCTCTCCCCCATACAAATTCCAGTAGCACCTATTTTTCACCCTCTTTTCGCCTCTACTTTCTCCTAGCGAGTTTGGGGTTAAAATGATTCGCCCGACGACACGGGAAGCTCACCCGGCGAATAGTGCGAACCTGCAATTTCTCTGTTTCGATTCTGCACTAGTTCAGACCCAAATTATCTTGCGATTCCAATACCTTTCAGTCCAAAAATACACATCAATCATAAGGCAATCAATACCATAACAGTAACCCAGCATACTAGACAACATATACATCATTTTCCCTCATCCTACACATTCCTAAATCACAAAATTCATCATATTTTCATCATGTTTTCCCAAAATCCCCTAAAACCCCAACTACCTACATACCTTTAACCTTATATCAATTATAATGACAAGAGATACTCCCCATACCTTAGAATTCTCAACAAATGACTTCCTTCTCTGCGTTCTACGGATGATCTCCTTGGTTTTCTGTGCCCTAGCTCTTCCTTCACAGTTCTTCCAACTTTTCACGATCGTAGAAGTGAACTTCTCCACTCCCTCTTTTCTTTTTGTCCATCTTACCCCTTGGACTCTTATTATGATTTTCCCATCTTGCCCTCACTTATCCCCTTACAAAAGACCATTTTTCATTTAGTGTTCCACTCCTTTTAATTTAATTTACTAATAATAATATAAATAATATTTCTCACATTATTCTATTATTATTACACTAAAATAAAATTCCAATTTCATCACTTATTTTCTAAATACTCTAATTATTCCCTTAGCTCATCAATATCACACAGCACACCATACACATACACCATGTGTCATAATATTTCATCAAAATTCACCGAAAATCATGAATAATTATAATAAATCAATTAAATAAATATTATAATTATTTTAGGGTGTTACAGTAGCTGGTAGTCTCTTCCCCATTGAAGTTGTCAATTTTCCCCAGTGGAGTTGCAACCTTTGTTCCCAATACACCTTTCTCCTGTGGCATCATTCCCCATAGGATCTTTGTCTTGCATTTCATTTCATACCATATCATATCATATCATAAGAATTTTTATGGCATCTTAGGACCAAAAATTGTGCATGTTTGTATTTAAGTCTCTCATATCTCGTCAGACGAAGATTTTAATCTCCATATCTCCGGATAGAAGAACCTTAAATATGGGCCTCTGTCACACCCTAATTTTTAACCCTAAGATCCCACCTCATCTGCATCATTTTGCATAACCTACATCATCTCATGTGTGTGTTTTTATGTGTTCACTAACCCCTTAAATACAAGAACATGTGCTTTTGTTTTGCTATGATCACAAGATAGGGTTTTGCTATCAAGAAGCTCAAGAGTTGACCAATTAAATGATTGTGGAATTCTCAACATCTCAAACCCTAATTCATTCAACATTGTTCAAGGGTCTACTCTCATCAATAATCAAGTGCAAGATTGCATTGAATCAAGATCAACAAGTCTCAAGTCATCAGATGCACCCGAATTAGGGTTTTGACCTGATTCAGTCTATGGGTTGACTTTTGGAGCAAGGCATGATCCAAAACCTCAAGATATGTTTCAAGGACCTTAAATTCATCATGTTAGCCCATTCATATGATTGGATTGATCCAATAAGTGTGGTTCATAAGCAATGAAAGAATTCAAGTTCATTAGATGAAAAGTCAATTGTTCCCCAAAGTCAAAGTTTGACTTTTAGAATTTTTGGTCAAACATAGATTCTTCAAGCCAAGGATCATGAAAATATGTGATTTGGACCATGATCAATCAAGAAAATCAAAGAAAACATCCAAGGATCATGATTTGGAATTAGGGTTTCTTGAATTTTTCTAAGTTATGAAAATCTATGATTTTTTCCCTACTTCCCAAGTCCATAACTTCCTCCTCAAGCAACCATTTTCTTTGCTCCAAAGACCAAATTGAAGATCTTGTTTCATACTCCAACTCTATCCTAGGGGATGGATTCCAAAAAATGCATTGATAAAGAGATATGAGGCCATGAAGTGGAGGATCCATTTGCTTTTGAACAACACTTAGAAAAATTTTCAACAAGTTCTGACTATGTCAAGTAGCTGACTTTGCAAGCATTTTTCATCATGATCCCAATTGAATCAAGAAAAGTGGTCAAAATGAAAGTTGTAGAGGATGTTTCAAGCTTTCCAAAAAGTCCAGGATCACATATTTATCATGCTTGAGCTAGGAGTTTCGAAGAGATAAAGTTGGCCTCTCTAAACTGAATTCTAGGTCATTTTATGGCAAGCCTCATGATCAAATCCATAGCCAAAGCTACATGATCTTACTTTTCAGGCCATCTTACTTCTAAATCTCAACATGATTAGAGAATTACACAAGTCTTTGATGCATTACACAAAGAATTGAAGCATTGCTCAAAGTTTGATGCCATTTATGGAAGTTTATGCATAAAGCTTCATATCCATTCTTGTAAAGGTTTCTTTTTGCCAACAACGTGGCATTGAGCTCCCAAATTGTTTTCTCAGATCAAAAGCAATCTCTAATGCTCAAAAGCAACCCCTAAACTTCAGAAAAGCATAGCTATCTTCCTCATTTCACTCCACCACTTCATCATGACCAATCATGGTTACTTGTGCAAAAGGAAACCAAGCTTCCAAACCAGAGTTCCAATTGAACTAAAACTAATTGTTGCAAGATACATAAGCCATTTTAAGCCTCTATAAATAGAGGATTAAGCCTCAGAACATGACACTATGTTTTACACAAGAAACCTCTTTGTGGCAAAAACTTCCATTTTCACAAAACTTGCCAAAACCTTCCACTGTCACAAAACACTCAAACTACCTATCCACACACACCACAAATCACCCTCTCGACTGTCCAAACCATTCATTTCATCAAAAAACCTCAAAATCTAAAAGTCAACTGTCACTTGCTCCATAGTTGACTTTCTGTCCAAAACACTATAATTCTCCATTCAAGCAAGTTCCAATCCATCTAACCTCCAAACACCATCCATAAACTTCACAAAAACTGTCCAAAGTGTCATTTTGCATCTATAACATCATTTACATCAAGATCAAATTCTCACTTTGTCACTTTGCAAGAGGAATTGTGTAAGAAGTTTGAAGTTGTTTCAATACCAACTAAGCATCCTAAAAGCATCTAAAGGGATCAAGGAAGCTTTCTGAATCATCACACATCACCCGGGAGTGCATTTAAAAAGGCATTGGACCTACTCTAATAGGTAAGCCTTGAACCTCTGCAATATGTGATTCTTATACCATTTGCATCCATTTGAGTTACAGACATACTTGCCATGATGTAGATATTATTTCCCCTATGTCAATTATTCTTAATCTGTGATGTTTGGCATTTCACTTTAGATTTTTATTTTAGGGTTCATCCTGGTTTCTGTCAGATTATTTACAATGTGTTGAGAATTAATGAAATTAAGTGGCATCATCATGTTCCTTGTAAAAACTAAGCAACTTTCATGTTTGCGTCTTTTGATTTCATTGAGTATTAAGAGAGATGGGATTTCTAGAATTTGAAAAATTGTGGAACGATAAAGGAAGAAGATGAAGATGATGATGGCGTGAAGGATCCATTTTAAACATTGTTTTATTATATTATTATTTAGTTGTGTTTAATATCCTGAATTGGCATTGCGCCGTGTTGGTCATGTGTATGGTTTGTATGATGTTTGTGAGCTCAAGGTTCGGGGTTCGAATCCCCCTTGCCCTAGACCTTTTGTATTTTATTTTTGCATATTTTTCAATTGATATTAATATATTATCTACTACGTGCGTGTTCTTATCACACTGGGTCACCTGGCCTGGTGGTAATATTTTGAGCTGCAAGTGATGGTGCGTGGGTTCAAACCCCATGGGTAACAAAACCTTTATTTTTTAACACTTGGTCATTTCACTCTTTTTCCTCATTTTCTTTCAACCATTTCTCATGTTCCTTTTATCCTTTTGAGCTGATTTTTTGCACACTTGTTATTTGCCATATGTATTTTATGAATGCATGAAAAAATACCAAAAATAACATTTATTTTTCCCATTTCTGTTAGGTTGAAAACTTGTTCTTTTATGTGATTTCTAGCGCTTTTAAGGATGTTTCTTTGATTGTTTCTTTGACCTAATTGATCATAAGTGTTTGTGTGGTCATACCATGTCTTAGAACATGTCTCATACCATGTTTAAATGTTGTAACTATGTTGTTCTTCTTGACTAAATTTATAAAATTGTTAACATGTTCAAGTTTTTCTTTCATGGACTCTTATTTTTAGAAGTATGCTTATGTCTTTTATGGTGTAGAATTGACCTTGTGTTTAACATGCCCTTGCTTCTTTGAATTGTGTGTATGTTGATTCCTTTTTAGGACTAAGTGTTATTTTCCCCATGTTCATTATGATTCTTGTTCACACTTGTGTATTTTGATCTATGTCTTTTACCTTTGTGATGTCCATCTTGTTTTCAAGTATTTCCTTCATAAACTTCCACAATGTTAAGCATGTCTCTTGCCTTATGTTGTTTATGAATTGTTTCTTGTGATGTTATGTAAGCCTTTATCATGTCTTGTTCATGTTCACCATGTCACCATGTCTAAAACCATGTTAATATTTTGTTCATGATGTTTATAAATTCATGTTTATATGATCAATCATTGCTATCCTTTCCAAGGGAGGGTCTTGTTATTGACATCTTTGTCATTTGCATTTGCATCTTTACATCTTCTTGTACATATCTCTCTCTTGTAATCCTAGAACTTTATATCCCTTAGGAAGTGTCCCTTAGGATTACCTTCAACTTAGACATTTTAAATTAGGGTTCCCCCCTTTCAAACTCAAAACCACTTTCATTAAAAAAACATCTTAACAAATGCTTCAAAAACATCTTAAGCATATTCAAAATATCTTTCACAAGACTAAAAAATACAAATTCAATTCAAATCTTTTGCCACTTTGTCTTTTCAATTTTAAACTCTTTTCAAAATAGACTAGACATTAGTCATTCTTAGTTGAGATATAAATCTCCTATCCCATAGCATTGTGAGAAAGATGATTGATTCTTTTCCACTTGAGAGAGGTATGTGGCATACTTGTTGATACTTCCAAGTTGGAGCCCTTCTCTCAATGTGAAGTAAATACCCCTCTTCCACATGTTTGTGGTGGTTTAGATGAGTATTCTCTTTAGGATGACAACTTGTCTCTTCTTCATAAAATCCATCATAACGAACCATTTTCCATTTTTACCCCGAACTACGAGGTTTTGATCCTTTATTGGTACGTAGGCACAAGACTTTGTGTCTTGCCAAACACAAAAACAATAAAAAAACATTTCTCTTCTCATCTCCTAAATCAATCCCAAATAGCAAACACTTTACAAATAACACAATACAACAAGAGGTTCCTATAGAGTACTATAGATACTTAGGGTGCTAATACTTTCCCTTAGTATAACCAACCCCCGAACCTTAGATATCTTTATTGCTTTATTTTGCATTGCATATTTATGGGTTTTTCTTTTTTTACCCCTTCCCTTGGATAAATTAAAGATCGGTGGTGATATCTTAAGATTTTTGAAGCCTAGCTAACTCAATAGCTATGATCTCTAATTCTCACTGCGACAGAAATGGCGACTTCACTAGGGAGAAAAGACATGCTCCCCTAAGAGGGCTACACCTAACTTGTTTATATGTGTTATTTGTATATTTGTAAATATTTGTTTGCTATGTTTGAGTTCCTTTGGGTGATCATATTATGGTGACATAAGTCGTAACCCAGACTTGAGAGCACAAATAAGATAGGAAGGGTGGTAAAGTCAAGGAGCCTTTGAGGGAGTAATCCTGAAGAAGTTGACTTGATATCCCCTGCTCAGTGGAGGCCCTCTTGAGGGTAGTATTTTTTGAATGAGTAATCGTGAATGCATCGCTACTTTCGACCTAGGAGCCTGTTAAACTGAGGACCTTAGTTACCTCTTACCCCCACTTGGCCTAATTAGGATGTAGTGCGATGGCTATGAAGGTGTAAACCTGAATAAGTTGATACGCGATACTACACTTAAATAAGACTCTATGTGTGTTTGTGCATTCATCCATTCATGCACCATTTTTTTCTAAATCTTCAAGAAACTTAGAGTTATTTTGCAAACATCATAGGATTTACAATGGATTTTGGAAGAAGAAGAACCCAAAAGTACACTTTCAAAAGTATAAAGTTGGAAGGTCTAAGGAAATTGGGACATTTGGTTACGGGCCCATTGGCTTTCAAGGACAGGTATGAAAGGCTCTTATCTCTGTTGAAGCTCAAGATGGTGGGTGGAATTCTCTCTACTTCTGTGCAGTTTTATGATCACCTATACTATTGTTTCACCTTTCCCGACTATCAATTGATGCCTACGTTGGAGGAATATTCTTGTCTGATTGGACTATCTATCTCTTCTTAGTTCCAACATTGCATGGAGATGCCTACCACTTTATTCATCTAAGGAATTCTCATGGTGAGGGAGTTAATTACCTGTTGCACATATTTTCTCTACAAGTGGTTTATTTCACACTTGCCTCGGCCTGCTACCTTTTGGGATCTCAAGGATGGTCTTTTGTGGTCGCAGAAGATTATGTCACTCACTCATTCTGACATTGAGTGGTATAATCCTATTTATGGTGGAGTGGCAATGACTGAAAGTTATGGTGAGTTTTCCAATGTACCTCTTCTTGGTACAAAGGGATGCATAAGCTACAATCCAGTTCTAGCTCGTCGACAACTTGGTTATCCTATGAAGGATATACCTAATACTATCCATTTGGAGGGACTATTCTTCAAAGAGGGTGAGAATCCAATGCTTAAGGAGAAGATCATGCACGCTTGGCGTCATGTTCATAGGAAAGGAATGACAGTGTTAGGAAAGCCTGATTGTGTCTCTTAGGAGCCTTATCTCCAATGGGTGCAAGATATGGCCATCAAGATGAAGATACCTTATCCCCATCATGAGCCTCTACCCATGGTTGCTAGAGAGACCACCTTGATCTTTATGAGTTAGGAGGAGAAGCTTAAGATCGCCTTGACTAAAGCTAAGTGAGAAAGGGACGCTTCAAAAAATAAGTACCAAGTTGTCAATCATGAGAATGGAGAACTCCAGAAGCTTCTAAAGAAGAAGGATGAAGAAAAATTTTCTAAGAAGAGGAAGGCGCGAGAGGATTTATTTTCCTCTAGCGTACCATCAGCTCCTGTTGCTAGTTCAGACATTCTTCCGACATCAGTCGCATGGAAGTTGTACGTCGACAAGCTCATCCTTGAGAAGGCTGAGTTAAAGGAACAAATCAAGAAGCTTACAAGGAGGTTGTGTCGTACATTAAATTTTGACCACAAGATTTCACATCATTGTGCAAATCATCACCATAATATGGATGTACCTTCATGCCTCATCAATCCTCTCAATAGATTGTTGAGTATTCACCTCAACCAAGGATTAGGTTATTTTTTGCCCTCTAAGGGCATGCAGGCAAAGGATCAATCAAGAGTTGACATGATCTTCAACTTTCCAAGCCTCTAAAACATCTATGAAGGATCAATAGGTCTCCCACATCAATAATCAAGCACAAGAATGCAACATTCCAAGTTGATCAAGCCTCAAGATCACCAGTGTCACCAAATTAGTGTTTTGATCGACCAAGGCCTCCAGACGGAAATTTTCATCTGGACATGAGCCAATACTTCAAAACATGATTCAAGAAGCTTAAAGTGACCTCATGGATCCAATCATGAGTTCAAAATATCCTCAGGGGATGCATTCATCAAAAATCAGGAATTAGGGTTTCTTGACCTAATTCACCCCTAAGTTGACTTTTGGAGCAAGGCATGAGCCAAGACCTCAAGAAATGTTTTGAAGACCTCAAATATCTTATATTGATCCTCTCACAAGCTTAAATTGACACAAATAACTTGACTCATGAGCAATATAAAGATTCAAATTCATCTGGACCACAAACTAGGGTTTATGAGAAAAAGTCAACCATGCCTTTGACTTTTGACCAAGACATGATCTCAAACCTTGGGACATGATTCTAAACACTCAAAAACACCTATAGAATCCATCCATTATGTTTGATTTATCCCAAGGACTTGATTTCATAAAGGATCACAAAGTTTTAAATTCATCTAATAAAAAGTCACCTGTGACCAAAACCAAGTTTGACTTTTGAGATTTTTTGACAAAAATGACTTCTTTAAGCCAAGAACAATGTCAACTTATGATTTGGATCATCATCCATCAAGAAAAATCAAGAAAAGTGAGGTTAATTGCAAAAGGGGCAACCTTAAGAAACTTAAAATTTCGCTAAGTTATGGAAAAAAAATGATTTTTACCCAACTTTGCAAGACCATAACTTGTGATCCAAGTAACCATTTTCTCTCATCCAAAGCTCAAATGAAAGCTCTCACTATATAATACAAGATTTTTAACTACACCACGTTCCAAATCTTCATGTATTTTAATTTATGGATTGATCAAAATCACAAATATTGAGAAATGAACTTTTTCTTGACACTTAGAAATATTTTAGGCAGAATCTGTCTCATGTTTGGCCCAACTTTGGAGGGACTTTTCATTATGATCCAAGATGAAACAAGACCAGATGCAAACATCAAAGTTGAAGTATGATATGTGGGCTTTTTAAAAAGTACAAGAGCCTCCCATGAGTCAATTTGAGCAAGAAGTTATAAGCCTTGCAAAATGGCATTTTTCATCCTGGTTTCACAAGACAGATTTCACAACACAACTTGGTTTTGTCATTTTTGTGACTTGGCAAGCCTTGTCACCATGCAAGACAAGTTTCTAAGATACAATGCACCTGTTATTTGTAGAGGAATCATACCATAGAGCCTTACAAGTCAAGACACTATCCCTTTGGCATGTGGTATTCAAGTTTCCAAACCAAAACTTTTAATTTTTTCATGAAGCATTGAAAGGATGCATAGAGGTGGCATGTATCAGTCCATGACAGCCCATTTGAGTCAAGATTGGTTCAAAAATCAGAAGACCTAAAGCTACAAAGATTAGCTCAAGTCAATGGCTAGAGGAGACTTGGTACCCTCGCATTTAAGAAAGTGATACATGGGCATATCCATTGGATAATAGAGTGAACCAGCCCCTATTCACTATTCATTCAAAAACAAACTTCATCTACTATAAATAGAGGTCATTTGTGACTGATTTCAACACACCAAAACAATACAAAAGCCTTGTTTTCTCACTTCCTTTCTCTTGCTCCAAATTTCAAGTTTCAAAGATCAAACTTGGAATTCTCAAAAACAGAGCTTGAATCACTCAAGCAATCATCCAAACACTTCACAAATCATCCCTTGGAGGTGTTCAAACCTTCATCTTCAACTCACACCACCAAAATCAGAAAGTCAACCATCAAAACCTCAAAATTTGACTTTTCTGCATTTTTTAATCCATGTCTTGATCCAATTACTTTCAAGGCCAAACAAAACCTTAAACACTCTCTATATATCACCCCTAAGCTGTTCCAACAAGTATCCCTTAACTGTAACACCAATTAAGGGAGTTACCATTTTGGTCATTTTTGCCACTTTTGCAAGAAAGAGCCAATTTATGTTCCAGAGCTTTCCAGTTGATTTTTATCATCCTAAAAGCTTCTAAGAGGTATATAAAGAGTGTCCAAAGCATTGGATTCCTTCTGGCACAAGCATCTTGAAAGTTAGCAAGAGGAGCTTCAAGAGGTAAGTGCATAACAACTTGAACTGTGTGAAATATGCATTGCTTTGATGTCTATTGATCATGAACATGTCATACATATCATATGTGTTGTGTTTGAACCAATTTATCATGCTATTATTGCTTGTATGAAGTTGTAGCATAGAACTTGCAAATTTTGAAACCACTATCGGGTTTTAAAATGTAGGCAGTTTTAGAAAATTCCAAGACCATCATTGGATTCCTCATGAAATTCTAGGTAGGATCCATCTTTATTTCATCCATTTTCATGGAGAAATAAGAAAGTTATGACCTTCTTGCAAGAGGTCAAAAATATGGTCATCCTTGGGCAAGGGCCAGGCCATGACGCCTTGACCTGGCCTGAAAACACGCCACCCATATATGTTTGTGGGGTGGTTTTGATACATGGATGTATCACCACCCCAGTTGTAGCAGCGTGTGTTTTTCATGTGTGTTTGGCTAGAGGGCGTGGGTTCAACACCCACCCATGCCATTTTTCACTTTTTTGTCATATTTTCATTTTTTTTTGGACATTTTTTATATTTATTTTAAATAATTATTTTTGTTAATCATTTTTAATTATTTGAAAATGATTTTTTGTACAAAAATCACTCACACATTAAAATATTTTATTCACCCAAAAAGTCACAAAAAAATATTTTATTTGGCATATTTTTAAATATTTTTAAGAATTTTCTTTTAATTTGTTTTTAAACATTTTAAATAAATTCTTTCTCTTGATTTTTCAAAACTATTTAAATTTCAAACCATCGTGTGAATAAAACATCTATTTTCAAACATTTATCAAATGTAACGTCCTATATAATATTTATCTAGAATAATACCATACAAGTGTTTTATTTGGTACTGACACAATCATAAGTGCCTAATGGCATAATTCACATACTTGACCAATTCTAAAACATAATACAATCTATGGTACAAGATACAGAAACTCGCTAAAACAAAAATCTAAGATCAATATACAATATCCTCAATTGTATACAACAAATACACAGCGGAATAAGCTCAACTAAGCTCCTCTTGAAACATCCAAGCATAGCTCCACTTGTAAATCAAACCTGTAAATGCTTCCTGAAAATAATCAACAATAGTGGGGTGAGATACATCAAATCTCAGTGAGTTCCCTATCCTATGGATTCTCTCGGCTTTACAAGGTTCTAACCAATCCTAACTCAAGTCAAAGGGAAGGGAAACGACTTTGAGTTCACAATCTCACACTATATGGAAACATGTTCATGAGTTCATCAACTAAAAATATCACTAATCGATAACCTCACCAAGGCATCCCCTTTTCCCATCCGCTTCTACATCTAGAAGTCGACCCGAGTCATGGATCCTTGTAGTTACTTGGCATACGAAATGGATTAGGGTTCTACGGGTCATTAACCGTTATAAACTGTCACTTCACACGGGCCATTAACCATCACAAGTCTCTACCCATAGGTTTCATTCGTACTACACGTGGGAATCAAACCTGCCAAGTAATTGTGCATCCATTTTAGAGGAGCTCGAGACTCATGAAACTGTACTCAAGATAACCGGTTACGATTACGTGATCACACACAAACAAACATGATTGTATTCGACAATCATAAGGCCACATTCTCCTTTTCTCATAATCACAAAAGTTCAACATGTTCCATACTAGTGTTTCACTCACTCCTAGACCAATCTCGTCACGGATGTACCTTCCTACATCAGGTGCCCGAGCCTTGTCATCTAGGTTATCTACTCCAGGCCAGAACTCGCCAATGAATGCACGAGCGTCGCCATCCAGAGTTTCTATCATAATTCTATTCACAACCTAGAATTATAACAATCTTAACTATGCCATTTGTTTTGGGGTAAAGTTTCCTCACTCTTCCAAATTCATTTTAACATGCATATTCTATCATTCATACTTAACAACAATATTAGACAAGCATATTACAATATCAATCATAAAACACACATGATAGCATACTATGTCAAACATAATCACATAGTAGTTTACATACATTTTTAAGGCATACAAGCCACTACTATCCTCTACCAAGCATCCTTGGTAAAAATCATGGTCTCACATTACCATATCATAGCACGTCACATAAAACGTCACTTTCAGTTCCCTCCGATTCATTTAATCGGGTATTAAAATCAATACTTTTCACTTTCATCCTGTAGGGTATTTCCACAGCTTTACATCGGCTGTAATTATGCCTCGATCGGATTTACGATCCAAAAGATATGTATTTCAACATATCACATAACATTACTTTCCTTCATTTTCCACAAAAATAATTTATCCCACATCATGGTTTTTTAACAGTACCAAGAACGTCTCGATCCGAGTTACAGATCAAAAGTGATGAAGGAAACAAAACGGAACAATCTGTCATGTTCGCTAGGCGAATCCCCAGCGAACATTCGCTTCCGCCTTCGCCGTGCGAAGCTCTAGCGAACCAAGACAGAGCCAAAAGGGCAAAAAGTTCGCTTTGCGAACACCAGGTGAACATTCTCCTTCCATTCCCTTTGGGGTTCGCCTAGCGAACCCTCGAGAACCATTCGCTTTGCCCTTCGCCAGTTCGCCCTGCAAAACCCTGAATTTCTCAACAACGTAACAGCAGGTCCTTAGGGCCAAAAATCTCATCCACAACACTTCCAATTCATACTAAAACAACCAAAACATGTTCCAATCATAACAACAAGTATTCTACGCATTTTATATCGCATTTCATCCATTAGATTTCATTGATTTATCTGTTTAATCATTTTCTCTCAAATCTAACCTAAGTTCTAAACTTATACTTCTAGAACTTAGAGTGTCTAACTAGAACCCACCTGGTAATCGAAGAGGAGTTTGAAGAAGATGATGAATTGATGATGATCCATAAGCTTCTCTTCTCTTTTCCCTTCTTCTTCTCTTCTTCACTTTCTCTCCTTCTCTTCCTTTCCTCTTCTTCTTTACTAACTTTTCTTTTCTTTTCTCTTATAACAATTATATATATATATATATAAACCAATATAATATAATATAATCCAACAGGGTAAAACGTCTCCAATTGATATTTTTTCATCTCAACCAATTGATCAATTATTAGAGTTACCTTAAAATCCTCTTTTAAACTAATAAATATCAATCCGTCTCTTTAATAAAATAATTGATCTCTTCAGAGTTCACTAGTTGCTCTATTGATCCCAATTGATAATACTTAAAGTACTTAGAGGATTCCATTAATCCAATTATCTAAAGATAGAGCACATAGATACTCATTTGATCTCATCTGATATCCAATTGAGCATCTAAATAATATGGGGTATTACATCAAAGTTCTTAACATGTTTATTAAATATATTTGATATTTTTATATAATTTTTATTTAATTTTATAAAATACATTTTTAAATAAAATTAGGGTTTCTTCCTTGATTATAAATCTTCAAACTTTCAACAAACAATTTTGGGCCTCTAATAGAGTGTAAGACCCAACCCCTTTTGTGAATAAATAACTTCTTGGGCCTCTGTCATAGTATAAGTCCCGATACGATAACGGTGCATCCACTGTTTTCATCTGGGCCTCTCCTTGAGTATAAGCCCCATTTTTCTTCCTTTCAATAAACATTTTTGGGCCTCTAATAGAGTATAATATCCAACCTCTATGTACATAAATAAGTTTTGGGCCTCTGCTATAGTATAAGTCCCACAACGTCTTTCGGTATCGCAGTGCGATCACTGTTATCAAAATAAATCATCTGAGCCACTCCTTGAGTATAAGCCCCAATATTTTGCATATAAACTTTGTTTTAAACAATAAAACAACTTCCATTGGCCTCTCCTTGAGTTTTAAGCCTCATACCTCTGTTTTCAAAATCATCTATTTGTTTTTAACTGGTACTAAGAGGAGCATTATTCCCGGTGAAACTGCTCTTAGACCACTTGGGCCTCTCTTTGAGTTATATGCCCCAAACATTCTTTTCTTTTCATTCAAATAACAACAACTTTCTTTTAATTCAAATTCAAATCTTCTCAATACTTTCTTCAATTTCTTAAAACCCTAATCATACAGTTGTAATCAATACAACAAATCACAATACACCAGGGCCTCTTTTCAGAGTGTAAGACCCAACATTTTTTCAAATCATTGCCTACCTGTTTATATATCTGTCAATTCACTTATTTGTATATGCTTGTGCACACCTATCTAGAGTTTCCCCATCAGTTAGGTCATCCTCAGCTTATACTTAGGATAAACAGAAAGATACTCATAACTTAGTTCAAAAACTAGTTCCCTTATAGGAAACATCCCTAATACAGTCTGCCTCCTCTTGGGCTTTATTCAATATGGAACAAAGAAAGAAATTATTCCAAGTGAAACTTTTCTTAAGACTGTTAGAACTTAGAAACATATAAAAGAAATTCATTTCCCAGAGAGGATTAATTCCTGGTGAAACCTCTTTTGAATTTCTTCAAACCTTGGAACTATTCAACAAAGAAAGGATTATTCCCGGTGAAACCTTTCTTGAACTTTTCTCATGCTTGGACCAACACGCTTCTTAAAAGTTCCCCATAGCCTTCTCTTGGGCTTAGTACAAGGACCACCAGGCTTCTTAGAAGTTCCCCATAGCCTCCTCTTGGGCTTAGTACAAGGACCCAAAGGCTTCCTAAAATCATAGGATAAAGTTTAGTCATCTCTACTAGTTTAATCCTCAGGAAAGTCAAAAATCTAGAACATCCAATCATTCAAGAGTTGATCTTTAACCCTCAGCCTCCTCTTGGGAATCATATAAAGATCTTTCTCCAATCAGAGTCTGCCTCTTCTTAAGTAGACTTGGATAGTCTTAGCCTCCTCTTGGGCTTCATACAAGTAGACTTGGAAAGTCTCACCCCCATAGCCTTCTCTTGGGCTTAGTACAAGGACTCACAGGCTTCCTAAAAGCATAGGATAGATCTTGAGCTTCTTCACCAATATATCAATTCTCAAAAGAGTCAAAACCTCTAAGGATTTTGAACTCGTCTTTAAATCCATCCTGACCCCCAACAAGGCTTGACTTTCACCTAAAAATCCCCAGCCAGGGTAAATTTACCATCAACAAATCTTCAACAGGATCAGAGCCTCATGGCATCTGATAAATTAACTCTGCTCAAATCACCAGCAAGAGTTAGTTTCCCTTTTGATTCCCCAACACAGTTTAAACCTTCTCCTGGATTTCAATAATTCTCAACAGGAGTCAGCCTCCTCTTAGGCTTCAAATAAGAATTTCCCCAGTCAGCCTCAATCTTGGGCTTTGTACAATACAAACATCATATTTCCCAATTGAGTCAGTTTTCTTTAAAAGCTACTCAAACTTTTCAGCTTCATCATCTTGGGCTTCAAACAAGATACTCAAATAAAACCCTCCCAGTAGAGTCAGTTTCCTTTAGCTTCAACCTTGGACTTTGATCAAGGCACACAAACTCCATCACCCCCACAAATGAGACCATGAGTCCTCTCTGTAGAAGGATATCCCTTTTATATATCACATGTCAAAACAAACAATCAAAAAACCTTTTTCCCAGATAAATTGATGTAAGTGGCACACTTGTTGATTCAAAATCCAAGCTGGAGTCCCTCTTTTATCATGGTTAAAAGCAACAAGCCTCTGAACTCTATACATCCAAGCCAATGTCCCTTTCTTAGCATGAAAAATTTATAAAGGAAAAAGTGGCATTGCTTTACACTGAGTTAAAGCTTATTCCTTCATGACATCTCTCTTATAAAGAAAATTATGGCATTACTAGATTCCACACATCCCAGTTAAAGTAATTTCCCTTATAACCAATCACTTGACATTTTATGATAAATAGGTGAGATATCTCCCTTTAGAGATCACATATTCCCTCTCTCAGTCAATTTTAGCTTCAATCTCTTAGCATTTGCTAAAGAAAACACTTGCGTGCAGGGTTAGTTTAAGATATCTTCCCCTACCTTTCAAGCTTCATAGGATAAATACAGAAATCAGAAAGTAGTACCAAATGCGGTAGGTGGTCGCGTCACCAAAAAACCGACGCTACAGAAAAATGGCGACTCTACTAGGGAATGTTCTAGGATTTCCTAAGAGGTTTAAGATTTTTCTTTGCATTTATTTTTTGGCAATTTTATTTGCTTTCTCATATCATTTGTTGTTACATTATCTACTATTTGCTATACTTGTTTAAATTACCGTTATTTGGGAATGCGATTAATACGCATGTGGTGAGTCTGAGAGCACATTAAGATAAGTGGTGGCATATTCAGGAAGGCTTATAGGGAGTGAGTCCCGACCAAGCTAACTTAAAAGTCCACCGAATCAGTGGAGGTACCCTTTTGGAATTACTGGTGTTGAACGAGCAAGCCGTGAAAACATTACTTTTTCCATTGGGCACCCTTGAAACTGAGGATTAGTGAACATTTAACCATTTGACCATTAGGTAGTGCGGTAACTATCGGGAGTAGTTTATACACAATACTACACTCAAAAGAGATTCATCTTGGAAATATTACAGCTCTCATGAGTCAGTCGGTTTGCTGTTAATATTCCCAAGAGGGGTCAATGATTTTGGGAACCTTTGTTAGAACCCGTTCTACAGGTACAAAAATTAGACCCTAGTACACACCTTGGGGATGGGTAGATCCATGACTCCATGCTCATGACGATGAACCCCTAAACCCGTGTTTTCAAATGTTTTTGTTTGCTGCATTCATGCATCCATGCATTTCATTCATTAAAAAACCTTTTAAATAAGAAAAAATATTTTTCTAAAATAACTAAAGTAAATCGTTGCAAATATCAGAGGTCGTGCTATGGATTTCGGTAGAAGAAAAACGCACAAGTATACCTTCAAAGTTCCAAAACTGGAAGATCTAAGGAAATTGGGAATGATGATTACTAATCCCAAGGCTTTCGGGGCTAAGCACAAAGGATTCTTGTCTCTTTTGAAGGTCAACATGGTAGAAGGAGTCATGTCTACATTGGTTCAGTTTTATGATCCTGTATACCACTGCTTCACATTTCTAGATTATCAGCTTACACCGACACTAGAAGAGTCCTCTCATTTGGTTGACTTACCTATCACTGATCAAGACCCATTTTCTGGACTGGAAGAAATTCCAAAAGATCAAGCCATTGCAAGAGCTACCTCTTTAGAAGAGTCCGATATCAGAACTCACATGACCACCAAGGGAGGAATCCAGGGTTTACCAGCTAAATTCCTGATGGATAAAGCGCTATACTTTTCCAGTATAGGAAACATAACTGCTTTTGAGGATGTATTTTTTCTGCTCATATATGGTTTATTCCTCTTTCCCAACATTGACAACTTCGTCGATATTAACGCTTTCAAGATATTCTTAATTGGGAATCCAGTCCCAACTTTGCTCGCAGATGCTTATCATTCAGTACATTTAAGGAATTTGTATAGTGGAGGAATGATCACATGCTGTGTACCATTGCTCTACATGTGGTTCATCTCCGACTTACCTAAGTCTACAGCTTTTTGGGATTCCAAGAGTGGTATGTAATGGTCGCAGAAGATTATCTCTCTCACTAATTCCGACATAGATTGGTACAATCGGATCTATGACGAAATAAAAATCATTGACAAATGTGGAAGTTTCCCCAAAGTACCCCTCATTTGTACTAAAGGAGGGATCAACTACCATCCAATTTTAGCCCGTTGTCAACTTGGATACCCGATGAAGAATGTACCATACAACATTCATCTAGAAGGTCTTTTCTTTAAGGAAGGAGAAAATGATAGAGCACTAAAGAAAGAAATTGTGCATGCTTAGAAACATGTTCATAGGAAAAGAAGAGAGTCATTGGGAAGGCCAAACTGCATCTCTGCAGAACCTTATCTCCGATGGGTACAAACTAGAGCCATCAAATTGAAGATGCCTTACCCTCGTCAGGAAGTTTTTCCCCTGAAAGAGTCTATTCTTTACTTCATGAATGACACAGAAAAGCTTCAGATCGCTTTCAACAAGGTCCAAAGCTAGAAGAACTCTTGGAAGAATAAGTACCAGATTGTCAGTTTGGAATGCGCAAAAATCCAAGAGCTTTTAAAGGAAAAGGATGCTCTGATTGAGATATTAGAGCAACATGCTATAGAAAGTCAGGAGGAACAGAGAAATTTGCTCTCTCCTTTCACATGGCAAAGGATCATCGACCCGACAATGATTGAAGGGACCCAATCAAAGAAGAGAAAAACTCAGGAACCAGTATCTAAGCTTTCTTGAGAAAAAACTCAGGATCCATAGGCCTAGTTTTCCTTCCCTCACTTTGTAAAATACTGTACTTTTCCCTGTAAGATACTGCAATATTTTGAATTCGATAAAAGGTTTCCACCACTGTATGATATTTGCAACATAATTGTTAAAAGTTCTTTTGAAAAAAAAAACTAAAAAAGATCATTCTCATTCTTTGCATATCATTCATCATTCTCACATAACACATTTTTGTCATTGAGTCTCACACACGTGTCGCACTCTGGAGTCAAACTGTCTAATTCGTACAACACTCGGGCCAATCAGAAAAAGAAAATGGACGATCTCGAAGAAGAGAACAGAGAACTAAGAGAAGAGATCAACTCTTTGAAAGAGAGTTTGGAGAAACTCCACAACACAATTGAATCCCTGACCGCAGCTCAGGATCAACAACCTCAAAGGACTGCGATCTCGAAGATTATGTCTACGCCAGCATTTGAGACACCTGGCACTCATCCTCAGTACAATATGCCCAAAGGTTTTCCCTGGGGCATGCCTTTCAATTTTGTACTTGAAGGATATATACCTCCGGTCACTGAAGACCCGGAACCAAGAGCAGAAGCCTCTAGACTTGAAGGTTACAAAATTCAGGTAAATGAAGATGCAAGGGTTAAGACGGAAACTCCTGAAGGTTACAAACTTCAGGTCACTGAAGTGCCAAGAGTTACCGCAATAATGTCTATACCACAACCAGTGGTACATACTATCCCAGAGAAGCTGATTCTGCAGGCCACTTCTGGCAGAAATGAAGAAGTATATAAAAGGATGAATGAATTCCAAGAACAGTTCTTGGAAATGAAAAAAGAACTGCACGCCATTCGCGGGCAGGACTTGTTTGGTAAGGACGCCGCTGACCTCTATTTGGTCCCTAATGTAAAGATACCGCACAAATTCAAGGTGCCCGACTTTGAAAAATACAAAGTCAACTCTTACCCTCAAAGTCATTTGGTAATGTACGCTCGGAAGATGTCCACCCAGACAGAAAACCAATAGCTACTTATCCACTACTTCCAAGACAGTTTAACCAGTGCCCCACTCGAATGGTACATGGGTTTAAACCGCATTGAGATCAGTTTTTTCAGAGATCTTGGGGGGCCTTCGTTCAACAGTATAAATACAATTTGGACATGGCACCAGATAGGGACCAACTCAGAGCAATGTCTCAGAAAGATAAAGAAACCTTCAAGGAGTATGCTCAAAGATGGCGTGAAATCGGCGTGAAATCGCCACCCAGATCTGTCCTCCTCTCCAGGAGAAAGAAATGACAAAAATCTTCTTGAAAAATGTAAGCTCATTTTATTATGATCGAATAGTTGCAAGTGCACCTAGTGACTTCACAGAAATGGTGAACATGGGAGTACGCCTTGAGGAAGCAGTCCGAGAGGGCGGGTTGATCAAAGAGGCAGAGCCATCCAGTAGTACTAAAAGATACGGTAGTGCCTTCCAAAAGAAGAAAGAGCAAGATATCAGTAATATCTCTCTGGGAAAGCAAAGGCGAAGATATCAACCTCGACGGGTAGCAACAATAACTCCCGCTATCAACCCAACGCCATCTCCGACATATCAACCTCAGGTGGCTCAGAGCCAGCCAAGTCAACAACAGTATCGGCAAAGGCAGCAATAGCCTCTTCAGCAGGCTCGCCCGTAGTACAACAATAACAATCGTACTATGCAGTCCCCAGGGTTTGACCCTATACCAATGTTATACGCAGAGTTATTTCCACTTCTGCTAGCCAAGGGGTACGTTCAAACCAGGACTCATCTTACAGTACCAGACAATCCGCCTTTTTGGTTCAAGGCAGATCAATCTTGCCCTTACCATCAAGGGGGGCCAGGACATAACATTGAGAATTGCCTCAGCTTTATATCTGATGTACAGAAGCTCGTCAAAAACAAGGTATTATCCTTCAAAGATACGAACCCAAATGTTCAGACGAATCCATTGTCGCAACATGAAAAAACGTCAGTAAATTTGATAAAAGGAGAACTTGGCAACAACTATCAAATTCCCGATGTACGCCTACTGGAAACAAATCTGGTGAAAATGAATTGCAGACATAGCGGGTACGGCCGTGTACCATCTCACAACTATCACCAGTGTGTTATCTGTTCTAAGAACAATCAAGGATGTGTTATCGTGCAAGCTCTTCAAGAGCAGATGGATCTGGGCTGGATTCAGGATCATAGGATTTGTGAAGTCAACATGGCCCATGCACATCTAAACATTGTTCAAAATCATGACATCCGTGCAATGAACGTCAATTTAGTGGCAATGCATTCAAGATAAAGTCAGTACTACAATTTACCGCTACACGACTTCAACTCTTACCCGATTTACTCAAAAGACAATCACGGATGCTCTTTTGTACAAGAGGCCCTCCAGTGTCAAATGGATCTTGGATGGATCCAAGACTGCCATGAAAGGAATGATCATCAGGTCAACATGGTTCAGATCTTCGACATTCGCTTAATGAATACCAGTCTAGTGGAATTGCATGCCAAGCAAGTCAGACTCAATTTTCTGTCCCCGCATAGCTATCAAGACTGCAAAGAATGCTCCGAAAATAATCAAGGTTGTGCACTTGTATAAAAAACTCTTCAACATCTGTTGGACCATTGGTGGCTCCCAGTTTACCAGAACGAGGACACTCAACAAGTTAGCATAACCAACGGAAATCCAGGCAGACACCAAAGCTGTGACGTTCGCTTGTTGGAAACAGATTTGGTAAAGATGCACTGTATACAAAGTGGATACGGCAGGGTGCCGCCCACAACTATGAACGTTGTCGAATATGTTCAAAAAATAACCAGGGATGGTACCTCGTGCGGGCAGCTCTCCAGTATTAGGTAGACCAAGGGGAAACCCAATTACGCCTGAATTCTCAATCAATCAACATGGTGCAAGGATGTCTCCTTGGCAAAAACAAGGTCCAAGGACTATCGCGGTCTCCAATGAGAAAGAATCTGTTAATTACAAAATTAACAAGGATGTTTTCACCATAATTCCTTTGCTCAAGGAACCGAAGCGCGTGGAAATCCCTCATGACAGTAGAAAGGTTCCCAACCTGGAACCGATTGAGGTTACTTACGATGGTCAAAAAACCCAAAGAGCACATGCGGTTGTCTACTTACCTGGACCAATACCATACAAGTCAGAGAAATTTATTCCGTACAAGTACGGTGCAACTACAATAGAAGATGGAAAAGAAATTCCACTACCATCAGTTGTCAACATTGCTGATATCAGTTGAGTCACCCGAAGCGGTCGAATCTTCAACAGAGGAGTTGAAGAACCGGCAAAAGAAAAGGAACCTCAAGTTGAAGTTCCTAATCAACAAATTGGTCAATCCAGCAACACGAAACCTGTAAAGAACAACGATGAAATGCTAAAGCTCATCCAGAAAAGCGAGTACAATATTGTAGATCAATTGTTACAAACTCCTTCTCATTCTCAGATATCCGTGTTATCTCTCCTACTCAATTCAGAAGCTCACAGGGAAGCTCTACAGAAAGTTTTGGAACAGGCCTTTGTAGAACAAGATGTGATAGTAGGTCAATTTGACAACATTATCTTCAACATCACTTCCTGCAACAATTTGGGATTCAGTGATGAAGAACTGCCAGAGGAAGGCAAGAACCATAATATGGCACTCAATATCACAGTCAGTTGCCAGGACGATGCTTTAGCCAGCGTACTGGTGGACACAGGTTCATCCTTAAACGTCATGCCAAGGTCAACTTTGGTACGACTATCTTTTCAAGGTACTCCCATGAGAGGCAGTGAGATCATCGTCAAAGCCTTTGACGGATCCAGAAAAACAATTATCGACGAAATCAATCTTCCCGTAACCATCGGTCCCCACACTTTCCAAGTCACTTTCCAGGTCATGGACATCCAAGCAGCCTACAGCTGTTTATTAGGAAGACCTTGGATACATGAAGCAGGGGCAGTTACTTCGACAATTCACCAGAAGCTGAAGTTTGTAAATAACGACAAATTGGTCACAGTATGCAGAGAACAAGCTTTAATCGTGAGCAACCTATCATCATTTTCATATTTAGAACCATAGGAGGTTGTTGGAACCCAATTTCAAGCACTCTCAGTGAGAAATGAGAATCACCAAGAAAAGGGAATGTTGATTTCCTCGTACAAAGACGCTCTCCAGATAATGGGAAGCGGTGACATAAAAGGACGGGGACAAGTTGTGATTCCTGTTTATAACAAGACAAGAAAAGGTCTCGGTTTTTCTCCAGCGCTCCCCAAGACTACAAAAAGGGATGAATGCCTTTGTCCCATTCAAGATTTCTTCGGCAGTTGAGGTTTCCTCCACCCAGTATCTCAAGAAGTCCACACCATCGAGAAGAACAACTCTTCTGATATAGATGAAAAGTGTAAATCCTATTTCAACGAGGATGGTTATATATCTCAGGAAGAAACGTACATGTCATTCTGCTCTCTAAAGCAAAGTCCCAGATATATACCAAGATCAGACGTCAGAATGATCTACGGAGATTGTGATCTCAAAGGATATCATGCTCCACCCAACTCATTAGAGGAAGGCACTCTGATGAAGGACAACTTTGACTACGATTCTTATGATCCCACTGATGATTTACCTATCTGGAATCCTTAGAAAACTAGGGGCAAAAGAGTCAGCTGGATAATGCTTATCTGATGAATGATCTTGAGAAGAATACACCTGTTCTCCCAGAGTCATGGAATCCTTATCCAGAACATTCTGAGAGTTTCCAACGCCACATAGATGAATTTGAAAATATCGCAGGACAAGAATTTGTCAACCTTGCATTTCCTGAGGTCAACGTCATTGAAGAAGATGACTAATCTATTCCCACAGAAACTTAGGATACTTTGGGGCAGCCAAGCGACAAGTATGACTTTCTATTAAAATACACTGCTCCCGAAAGCTCTCGCATCAGATATGAGGACATCCAGCCAACTGGATGAGGATATCCTCTTGAGGATAAAAATATTGTTGAAGATGCGACAGAAGAATCCTCTTATGATAACTCTGCATGGAAGAAGACTCCAATAATCCCACTCCGCCAGAAATCAGTGTCATCACTAAAGACAAATCGAGAAGAAAGATATCGGACTTTGTAATTCACAGAGGAGTTCGTCGCCATTGGGTCACGGTCGATGTCCCGAATGTCGTTCATAAGTCAAAGTAATTGTCGTGTCTTTGTTTTAACCTTTCACTTTGCCCGAGTGAAAAGGATGTTTTATAGGGCTTGCTTTTCTGTAAATGTCCCTCTTCGCTTCACCCAAAGCGTAAGAGTTTTGTTATATAGGGTTGTGTTTCAATAATCGACAAATCATAAATAAATAACATCATTCTGAATTCCTGCATTTATTGCTATTTTCACTTTTCATTTTTTTTTCAGAAAATGGTAATCCTAAAAAACAAAACAAAATAAAAACAAGTGTTTTCAAAAAATATACACTGCACACACTTTTGCATTCTCTCTGTCTTTTCTAAGAAAAGGAATCAACATGTCATGCAGATTACTTGTTTTAAACCCCATTGAAACATACGATCCAATGTCTTCTCCCAACTTTGAGTTCCCGGTATTTGAAGCCGAAAGAGAAGAGGACAAAGAAATTCCAGGAGGGATCTCCCGACTACTCAGACAAGAGGAAAGGTCCATTGAAACTTACAATGAGCCGTTGGAAACGGTCAATTTGGGTTCAGAAGAAGAAAGGAAAGAAATTAAGATGGGAGCATTGCTCAATGCAGTTGTCAGAGAAGGCTTGATAAAGCTTCTCAAAGAATTTCCAGATGTGTTTGCTTGGTCCTACCAAGACATGCCAGGGTTGGATACCAACATTGTGGAACACCACTTACCACTGAAACCATTTTTTCCTCCGGTTAAACAAAATTTGAGAAGGACTCACCCTGATATGGGCATCAAAATTAAGGACGAAGTGCAGAAGCAGATCGACGTAGGTTTCCTTGCCACCTCAGAATATCCTCAATGGCTAGCCAACATAGTGCCCGTTCCAAAGAAGGACGGGAAAGTCAGAATGTGTGTAGACTACATGGATTTAAACAAAGCAAGTCCAAAGGATGATTTCCCCTACCACACATTGACATGTTAGTTGACAGCACAACAAAATTCAAAGTATTCTCCTTCATGGATGGATTCTCGGGCTGTAATCAAATTATAATGGCACCAGAAGACATGGAGAAAACTTCATTCATCACCCCATGGGGCACCTTTTGCTACAAAGTAATGTTGTTCGGTCTGAAGAACGCAGGGGTAACTTATCAAAGGACGATGACAACTCTGTTTCATGACATGATACACAAAGAAATCGAAGTATATGTCGATTACATGATTGCCAAATCTAAAACAGAAAAAGAACATGTGGAGAATTTGTCAAAGCTATTCGAGCGTCTGAGAAAATATAAACTCTGCATGAATCCCAACAAATGCACATTCAGTGTTCGTTCAGGAAAACTCTTGGGATTCATCATCATCCAAAAAGGAATTGAGGTTGATCTCGACAAAGTTAAGGCCATTCAAGAAATTCCTTCACCAAAGACTGAAAAACAAGTAAGAGGATTTTTGGGACGTCTCAATTACATCTCATGATTCATATCCCTCATGACCGCGACATGCACGCCAATATTCAAACTACTCAGAAAGAATCAAAGCTGTATATGGACAAAAAACTGCCAAAAGGCTTTCGATAGCATTAAAGAATATCTGCTAAATCCACTGATTCTGTCTCCTCCGGTGGAAGGAAGACCATTGATCATCTACTTAACAGTCTTGGAGGACTCCATGGGTTGTGTGCTTGGACAACAAGATGAAACAAAAAGAAAGGAGTCGGGTATTTATTACTTAAGCAAGAAATTCACAGATTGTGAAACTCGATACACTATGCTCGAGAAAACTTGCTGCGCTCTGGCTTAGGCAGCTAAATGTCTTCGCCAGTACATGATTTGTCACACTACTTGGTTAATCTCTGAAATAGATCCGATCAAGTACGTCTTTGAAAAACCTGCTTTAACAGGAAGGATTGCCCGTTGGCAGATGTTGTTATCAAAATATGACATCGAGTACCATGCTCAGAAAGGCATCAAAGGAAGTGTTTTAGCTGATCATTTGGCTCATCAACCGATTAACGATCCGGAATCAGTTAAATTTGACTTCCCAGACAAAGATATAATGTACTTGAAAATGAAAGATTGCGATGAACCGCTACCAAGCAAAGGGCCAGAGCCAGGTTACCAACGGAGACTAATTTTCGACGGAGCTATCAACGCTTATGGAAATGGAATTGGGGCAATCATTGTTACACCTCAGGGTACCCATATTCCTTTCACAGCCAGATTGGCATTCAAATCTACAAACAATAAGGCTAAATATGAGGCTTGTATCATGGGTCTCGAAGAAGCTATTGACTTAAGGATAAATAACTTAGATGTGTTTGGAGACTTAGCCCTAGTTATAAATCAGATCAAAGGAGAGTGGAACATATATCAACCAGGATTGATTACGTACAAAGACTACGCAAGAAGGTTGTTGCCTTCTTCAGCAAGATTGAGTTTCATCACATCCCTCGTGAAGAAAACCATATGGCTGATGCACTAGCCACTCTATCCTCCATTATTAGTGTGAATCGATGGAACGACGTACCCAAGATTGACATAATGCACCTTGATAGGCCTGCTTATATATTTGCAGTTGAAGCAGTCATAGATGACAAACAATGGTATCACGATATCATATGCTTCCTTCAAAGACAAGAATACCCCCCTGGGGCATCAATAAAAGATAGGAAGACTCTCAGAAGACTAGCTAGCAACTTATTCCTAAACAATGATGTGCTCTACAAGAGAAACTTCGATATGGTTTTGCTCAGATGCGTAGACAGACACGAAGCAAACTTGTTAATGAAAGAAATTCATGAAGGCTCCTTTGGCACTCATGCCAATAGAAATACAATGGCAAGAAAAAGTCTGAGAGCAGGATATTATTGGCTGACAATGGAATTCGATTGCTACAAGTACATGAGGAGGTGTCACAAGTATCAAATATACGCTGACAAAATTCATGTACCGCCAACGCATCTCAAAGTTCTTTCTTCTCCATGGCCTTTTTCTATATGGGGAATCGACATGATTGGCATGATCGAACCCAGGGATTCGAACGAACATCGGTTTATCCTGTAGCCATTGATTAATTCTCCAAATGGGTCGAAGCAGTATCATACACCAATGTGACTAGGAAAGTGGTGGTCCGATTTATCAAGAACAATCTCATCTACCGTTATGGTGTTCCAAGCCAGATCATTACGGATAATGGATCGAACCTGAACAACAAGATGATGAAAGAATTATGTACTGAGTACAAGATTGAACACCATAACTCATCTCCCTACCGGCCTAAGATGAATTGAGTGGTGGAAGCAGCTAATAAAAACATTAAGAAGATCATTCAGAAGATGGTTGTAACCTACAAAGATTGGCATGAGATGCTACCCTTTGCTCTTCACGGTTATCGTACATCTGTCCGTACTTCAACAGGGGCAACCCCTTTCTCTCTAGTATATGGCATGAAAGCAGTACTACCCATAGAAGTAGAGATCCAATCTATGAGAATATTGATGGAAGCCAAGTTAACAGAAGTTGAATGGTGTCAAAGCCGACACGATGAACTGAATCTAATCGAAGAAAAGAGAATGACAGCTTTATCCCATGGTTAGTTATATCAACAAAGGATGAAGAAAGTGTTCAACAAAAAGGTCCAACCACGTGTCTTCAGAGAAGGAGACTACGTGCTCAAGAAGATACAATCATTTCTCATTGATTCTAGGGGAAAATGGACTCCGAATTACGATGGCCTTTATGTTGTTAAGAAAGCCTTCTCAGGCAGTGCCTTAAGACTCACAACCATGGATGGAGAGGAGTTTACTTATCCCACAAATGTTGATGCAGTGAAGAAATACTTTGCCTAAATGGGAAAAAACATCTTGTTGGGCTGAAAACCCGAAAGGGCGGTCCTGGAAAAAATTAGAGACATACAAAAATATATGTGTAATCATCCCGATAGATTGAAAACCTGAAAAGGCTATCTAGGAAAAAATCAAGGATTCATGGCAAGTAAATGCATCCGAAAAAAATTGGAACCTCAGTAGTAATGTCATTCGTCAGGAAAACTTCAGTCAAGGTCACCTTCAATGGAAGCTAAAAAATATCCAGAATTCAAAGTTGGTGGAAGGATAATGGTCGTTATGTTTCAATGTAGCCCCTTTCCCAATAAATTACCATTTTCTAAACTTTGTAATGCTCCATGGAATCACGCATTAGGCTGATTGCCATTCTATCAATGAAAATTTGAGCCCTTGTGCCTTTTATTTGCAATTCTAATTTATTCTGCTTTGCAAAATGACATGTTTAATATGATTAACATTCTTGAAACAAAAATGAATTTACTTTTGTTTTCAAAACGAAAAATTTCAAATTTTACTTCTGCTTTTAAAATAATGATGGCAATTTCCTTTTGACTACTGAGCACAAAAAGGAATGTTGACGGCTTCTCTGGAAGTGATCAAACCTTGAAATGCAGAATCAAAATACTCCTTGAGGTCAGTACACCCTAAATGAAGGATTAATTTCTTCAGGTGGAATGTCCCATTTGTCATCCTCGGTAGAGTTTTTACCTCTTAGAACCAGTGATTGGTTTTTCTCCCCAGTAGAATCTACCCTGTAAAAAGCAAGAACGAGTTTCTATCCCTAGCAGGTTTGTAGCTCCGGAAACCAGAATAAACGCAAGAATCCTTGTTCCCAAACGAAAGCACTGCCTTAAATATCTTCAGAGATACCCCCATCTCCCAGAATGGCCGAGTATCCAGTTGAACTCATCATCAGTCTCTATGTTATGTATGTTTTGTCAGCATAAGCAATTCATACATACATCATGCATAATTGATTCATGTTCATATCCATATTGCATATCATATTTCGATCACTTAGGTCACGTTTATCCCCAAGTGATAAATGTCCTCTCTCCATTTGGAGTTGTCAGTTTTCCTTTCTACGTCAGATAGGACAAAATCCCGGTTTGAGTTATTTCCTCAAGAGGAAATGTATCGTCTAAACAAGCACTCTCCACTTTATTCCTGGATTGAAGTTTGTCCTCGACCACTTTGATAACTTGAACCTCTGAAAGGCAAGAAGACATTTAGATATGCACCTTTGAAGCATCACTCTTCGCCATTAAAGATGATGTTTTGCTTTCCCAGATTAAAGAAAACCCCCCGAGGAAGCTTTTCGACAAGAGACTCTTGGAAACCTGGACATCACAACCTCCAAGAAATCTCTACCAATTGGAAAACAAAGAGTTTGTTTTTGCCCTCGTATATTTCCCAAATAAAGTCGACAAATGGCAGTCTCTACCCGAGAAGTTTGTCCTGCTTTCAAGGAATTCATCAGCAACTCAAAATTGAATTACATCACACGGCGTCTCTCCAGAAAAAAAATCTCGAAGGGAAGTATGATATAATTTCTCCAGCAAATGGAATCTCCAACAAAGAAGTTTGCACACCTTTGTAGTTCAGACCAATGGATATCCCCAACAAGTTTGACATCAAATCTTTTTCCATCAAATGGCATCTCCCCGGTAAATCTCGGTGAAAAGTTTGATAAAAAACAATCATAGATAGCATTCCTTGTCAAGAGAAGAACTCGACAAGAAGAAACTGAGACCAGTTCTATGGCTGAAGACCAATATCGAGGGGAGGTTTATTTCAAAAGAAACTGAGACAAGTTCCATGGCTGAAGACCAGGATCGAGGGGAGGTTTATTTCAAAAGAAACTGAGACCAGTTCCATGGCTGAAAACCATGATCAAGGGGAAGTTTTACCCTTTTCTAAGTAGCATTACTTAGGAAAAGAAGATGGATGAGCAAAAACAGCGACTAGCCATCCACAGTCAAAATTTCAGGTAATCTGATATTTAATCCTCTTTTACCATGAATGCCCGAATATCTTCGCCATTCACACCTTCAGGTCCAAGAAGATTAAATAGGGGCATCTGTCATACCCTAAATTTTGACCATAATATTTTACATCATTGTGCAAATCATCACCACAATATGGATGTACCTTCATGCCTCATCAATCCTCTCAAAAGATTGTTGAGCATTCACCTCAACCAAGGATTAGGGTTTTTTTAGCCCTCTCAGGGCATTCAAGCAAAGGATCAATCAAGAGTTGACATGATCTTCAACTTGCCAAGCCTCTTAAACATCCATGAAGGATCAAGAGGTCTCCCACATCAAGAATCAAGCACAAGAATGCAACATTCCAAGTTGAGCAAGCCTCAAGATCACCAGTGTCACCAAATTAGGGTTTTGGTCAACCAAGGCCTCCAGAGGGAAATTTTCATCTAGACATGAGCCAATACTTCAAAACATGATTCAATAAGCTCAAAGAGACCTCGTGGATCCAATCATGAGTTCAAAATAGCCTCAGGGGATGCATTCATCAAAAATCAAGAATTAGGGTTTCTTGACCTAATTCACCCCTAAGTTGACTTTTGGAGCAAGGCATGAGCCAAGACCTCAAGAAATGTTTTGAAGACCTCAAATATCTTATATAAATCCTCTCACAGGCTTAAATTGACACAAAGAACTTGATTCATGAGCAATATAAATATTCAAATTCATCTGGACCACAAACTAGGGTTTCTAAGAAAAAGCCAACCATGCCTTTGACTTTTGACCAAGACATGATCTCAAACCTTGGAACATGATTCAAAACACTCAATAACACCTATATATTCCATCCATTAGGTTTGATTTATCCCAAGGACTTGATTTCATAAAGGATCACAAAGTTTGAAATTCATCTGATAAAAACCAAGTTTTACTTTTGAGATTTTTTGATAAACATGGATTCTTTAAGCCAAGAAAAATGTCAACTTCTGATTTGGATCATCATCCATCAAGAAAAATCAAGAAAAGTGAGGTTACTTGCAAAACGGGCAACCTTAAGAAACTTAAAATTTCACTAATTTGGAAAAAAGAGATTTTTACCCAACTTTGCAAGACCATAACTTGTGATCCAAGTAACCATTTTCTCTCATCCAAAGCTCAAATGAAAGCTCTCACTACATACTACAAGATTGTCAACTACACCACATTCCAAATCTTCATGGATTTGAAGTTATGGATTGATCAAAATCACAAAAATTGAGAAATGAGCTTTTTCTTGACTCTTAGAAAAATTTTAGGCAGAATCTGTCTCATGTTTTGCCCGACTTTGGAGGGACTTTTCATTATTATACAAGATGAATCAAGACCAGATGAAAACATCAAAGTTGAAGTATGATATATGGGCTTTTTAAAAAGTACAAGAGCCCCCCATGATTCAATTTGAGCAAGAAGTTATAAGCCTTGCAAAATGGCAATTTTCATCCTGGTTTCACAAGACAAATTTCACAACACAACTTGGTTTTGTCATTTTTGTGACTTGGCAAGCCTTGTCACCATGCAAGACAAGTTTCTAAGATGCAATGCACCTGTTATCTGCAGAGGAATCATACCATAGAGCCTTGCAAGTCAATACATTATCCCTTTGGCACGTGGAATTCAAGTTTCCAAACCAAAACGTTCAATTTTTTCATGAAGCATTGAAAGGATGCATAGAGGTGGTATGTATCAGTCCATGATAGTCCATTTGAGTCATGATTGGTTCAAAAATCAGAAGACCTAAAGCCACAGAGATCAGCTCAAGTCAATGGCTAGAGGAGGCTTGGTACCTTGGCATTTAAGAAAGTGATACATGGGCATATCCATTGGATAATAGATGGAACCAACCCCCATTTACTATTCCTTCAAAAACAAACTTCGTCTACTATAAATAGAGGTCATTTGTGACTAATTTCAACACACCAAAACAATACCAAAGCCTTGTTTTCTAACTTCCTTTCTCTCGCTCCAAATTTCAAGTTTCAAAGATCAAACTTGGAATTCTCAAAACCAGTGCTTGAATCACTTAAGAAACCATCCAAACACTTCACAAATCATCCCTTGGAGGTGTTCAAACCTTCATCTTCAACTCACAAGACTCAAATCAGAAAGTCAACCATCAAAACCTCAAAATTTAACTTTTCTGCATTTTTCAAGCCATGTCTTGATCCAATCACTTTCAAAGCCAAACAAAACCTTAAACACTCTCTAAATATCACCCCTAAGTTGTTCCAACAAGTATCCCTCAACTGTAACACCAATTAAGGGAGTTACCATTTTGGTCATTTTTGCCACTTTTGCAAGAAAGAGCCAATTTCTGTTCCAGAGCTTTCCAGTTGATTTTGATCATCCTAAAAGCTTCTAAGAGGTCTATCAAGAATGTCCAAAGCATTGAATTCCTTCTGGCATAACCATCTTGAAAGTTAGCAAGAGGAGCTTCAAAAGGTAAGTGTATAACAACTTGAACTTTGTGAAATATGCATTGTTTTGATTTCCATTGATCATGAACATGTCATGCATGAAATATGTGTTGCGTTTGAACTAATTTACCATGCTAATATTGCTTGTATGAAGTTGTAGCATAGAACTTGTAAATTTTGACTTATTTTGAAACCACTATCGAGTTTTAAAAGGTAGGCATTTTTAGAAAATTCAACGACCACCATTGGATTCCTCATGAAATTCTAGGTTGGATCCATCTTTATTTCATCCATTTTCATGGAGAAATAAGAAAGTTATGACCTTCTTGCAAGAGGTTAAAAATCTGGTCATCCTTGGGCAAGGGCCACGCAATGGTGCCTTGGTGTCATACCCTAAATTTTGACCACAAGATTTCACATCATTGTGCAAATCATCACCACAATATGGATGTATATTCATACCTCATCAATTCTCTTAAAGATTGTTGAGCATTCGCCTCAATCAAGAATTAGTGTTTTGAGCCCTCTCAGAGCATCCAGGCAAAGGATCATTCAAGAATTGACATGATCTTCAACTTTTCCAAACTATCAAAAAATCCATGAAGGATCAAGAGGTCTCCCACATCAAGAATCAAGCATAGGAAGGCAACATTTCAGACTGATCAAGCATCAAGATCACCAGTGTCACCAAATTAGGGTTTTGGTCGACCAAGGCCTCCAGATGGAAATTTTCATCTGGACATGATCCAATACTTCAAAACATGGTTCAAGAAGCTCAAAGGGACCTCATGGTTCCAATCATGAGTTCAAAATAGCCTCAGGGGATGCATTCATAAAAAATCAGGAATTAGGGTTTCTTGACCTAATTCACCCCAAATTAACTTTTGGAGCAAGGCATGAGACAAGACCTCAAATATCTTGTATTGATCCTCTAACAAGTTTAAATTGACACCAATAACTTGATTCATGAGCAATATAAAGATTCAAGTTCATCTGGACCACAAACTAGGGTTTCTGAGAAAAAGTAAACCATACCTTTGACTTTTGACCAAGACATGGTCTCAAACCTTGGGAAATGATTCAAGACACTCTAAAACACACATGGAATCCATCCATTAGGTTTGATTTAGCCCAAGAACTTGATTTCATAAAGGATCACGAAGTTTGAAATTCATCTGATAAAAAGAACTGATCCCAAAACTAACTTTGACTTTTGAGATTTTTTGACATACATGACTTCTTTAAGTCAAAAACAATGTTAACTCATGGTTTGGATCATCATCTATCAAGAAAAATCAAGAAAAGTGAGGTTACTTGCAAAAAGGGCAACCTTGAGAAACTTGGAATTTCACTAAGTTATGAAAAAAATGATTTTTACCCAACTTTGCAAGACCAAACTTGTGATCCAAGCGACCTTTTTCTTCCATATAAAGCTCAAATGAAAGCTCTCCTTACATACTACAAGATTGCCAACTACACTATATTCCAAATCTTCATGGATTTTGAGTTATGAATTGATCAAAATCACAAAAATTAAGAAATGGACATTTTCTAAACACTTAGAAAAATTTGAGGCAAAATTTGTCTCATGTTTTGTCCAACTTTGGAGGCATTTTCCATCATGATCCAAGATGAATCAAGACCAAAGTTAAATATCAAAGTTGAAGTATGATATATGGGCTTTCCAAAAAGTATAAGAACTCATCCTAATTCAATTTGAGCAAGAAGTTACAAGCCTTGCAACATGACATAAAATTATGGTTTTTCAAGACATCATGGATGCATGACTTGTACCACACGATTTCCTCCTTCAAATTTTGTCACTTTGTCATCTTCCAAAAACACAAAACTCTTTATGACTCATTTGTTACTTGATCAAAGGGGCAAGAATTCCACTTAAGCATGTGCAAGCCCATCATGACATGAACTTTGAAATTCAATTTTGGCAAGGTTACATTAATGTAATGCATTGAGGTGTCATGAACCAAGCCATATCAATCTAAACCAGTCAATATTCAGCCCAATACTCTGAGTGTTCAAACCTGCAGAAATTGAATTGAGTTAAGCTAGAGGAGACTTGGCACTTTGAAACATCCAAGTCAATGGCTACATAGCTACACATAGTGATCAGCCTCCATTCACTATTCCTAGCAAAACAAACTTCCTCTACTATAAATAGAGGTCATTTTTGACTGATTAACACACACCAAAACATCTCCACTCATGTTTTCCTCCAATTCACTCTTCAAAACCAGAAAATGCTTCTTTAGCAAGTAACCTGCGAATTTTTCAGTAGAGAACCATTCCACCACAACCAATGATCCTAACACCACACATATATCATATAGAAGCTATCCAAACATTTCTCCATCATCTATAGCACCGGGATCAACAACCTCAAAATCCAACTTGGACCAAATTGCAGTTGGGGTGCCATAACAAGATCCAGGTGTTTTCAATCCATTTCAAGCTTCTCAACACACTACATAAGGCCCATTGAAGCTGTTCAGATCATCACACAACATCTGTAACACCTCTACATCAAAATTCGAATTCCTCTTGCACAAGTAAGCCTGAAGCTCTCAAACTCTATACTCTATGCATCATAAATTTATTTTCAAGTTATCAACATATTTCTGGTAGTTTTTAGAGTGATAACCCTCAATCAATTGCATGTTATCTTTCGTCTTTCGGCATCGCAGTGCGATCCCTATTATCAAAACAAGTTATCTGGGCCTCTCCTTGAGTATAAGCCCCAGTGTTTTGTACAAAAACTTTATTTTAAACAATAAACAACCTCCATGGGCCTCTCCTTGAGTTGTAAGCCCCATACCTCTGTTTTCAAAACCATCTGTCTGTTTAACTGGTACTAAGAGGAGCATTATTCCCGGTGAAACTGCTCTCAGACCACTTGGGCCTCTCTTTGAGTTATAAGCCCCAAACATTCTTTTCAAATAACAACACATTTCTCACTTAATTTAAATTCAAGTTCAAACTTTTCTCAAAACTTTCTTCAATTTCTCAAATCATACAACTAATCACAATACACTTGGGCCTCTTTTCAGAGTGTAAGACCCAACATCTTTTCAATTCAATGCATACTTGTTTATATAGCTGTTAATTCACTTATCTGTATATACTTGTGCATATATATCTAGAGTTTCCCCAGCAGTTAGGTTTACACTTAGGTCAAACCAGATGTTACTTCTAACTTAGTCAAAACTAGTTCCCTCATAGGAAACTTCCCTTAATACAGTCTTCCTCCTCTTGGGCTTTATTCAATATGGAACAGAGAAAGGCATTATTCCTGGTGAAACTTTTCTCAAGACTGTCAAAACTTAGAAACATATACAAGAAATTCATTTCCTTAAAGAGGATTAATTCCCGGTGAAACCTCTTTTGAATTTCTTCAAACCTTAGAACTGTTCAACAAAGAAAGGATTATTCCCGGTGAAACCTTTCTTGAACTTTTCCTAGGCTTGGACCCACAAGCTTCCTAGAAGCATCCCCAACCTCCTCTTGGGCTTAGTACAAGGACCACCAGGCTTCTTAAAAGATCCCTAGCCTCCTCTTGGGCCTAGTACAAGGACCCAAAGGCTTCCTAAAAGCATAGGATAGAATTTAGTCATCTCTACTAGTTCAATCCCTAGGAGAGTCAAAATTCCAGAACATCCCATCATTCAAGGGTTGATCTACATCTTTAATACCCTCAGCCTCCTCTTGGGCATCATACAAAGATCTCTTTCTCTCTCTCTCTCTCTCTCTCTCTCTCTCTCTCTCTCCAGATTTTACCTCATCTTAAGAGACTTGGGTAGTCTCAGCCTCCTCTTGGGCTTCATACAAGTAGACTTGGACAGTCTCATTATCATAGTCTCTTCTTGGACATAACATAAAGGCCCACAGGCTTCCTAAAAGCATAGGATAGACCTTGATCATTTTACTAATACATCAATTCCCAGGAGAGTTGAAACCTCCAAGGTCTTCAAACTCGCCTCTAAACTCCTCTGACCCCCAACAAAGATTAACTTTCACCTTGAAAATCCCAGCCTGGGTCAATTTACCATCAACAAATCCCTAACAGAATCAGAGCCTCATGGCATCTGGTACTTCAACTCTTCCCTGATTCCCCAGTAAGAATTACTTCCCCTTTGGATTCAACAAACACAATTTAGACCTTCTCCTGGATTTAAATGATCCTCAACAAGAGTTAGCCTCCTTTTAAGCTTTATATAATGATTTTCCCAAACAACCTCGATCTTGGGCTTTGTATAAGACAGATATAACACTCCCCAGAGGAGTCATTTTCTTTCAAGCTTCAACCTTGGGCTTTGAACAAGGTACACAAAAAAATATCTCCTCAGATGAGACCATGAGTCCTCTCTATAAAAAGATACCTTTTCTATACAACACATCTCAAAAACAAACAATCAAAACCTATTTCCAGATAAATTATTGTAAGTGACACACTTGTTGATTCAAAATCAAAGTTGGAGTCCCTCCTTTATCATGGTAAAAATTCCTCTTTCATCTAACAGCTATAAGTGGCAATCCCCTGGATTCCAAACATCCAAGCCAATGTCCCTCTCTTAGAATGAAAGATTCATAAAAGGAAAAAGTGGCATTGCTCTAATTGAGTTAAAGCTTCTTCCTTCATGACACTTTTCTTATAAAGGAAATTATGGCATTGCTGGATTCCCCATATCCCAGTTAAAGTAATTTCCCTTATAACCAATTACTCAACATTTGTGATGAATAGGTGAGATATCTCCCTTGAAAGATTACAAATTCTCTCTCAGTCACCCCTTTTAGCTTCAATTTTGGGCTTTAAACAAGACACAAATACTCTTCTAGCTTCAATCTTGGGCTTTGAACAAGACACCCAATTTTCCTCCCATAGAATAGGAGGAACTATGATTGCTCTGATTTCCCAAATCTCTCTACGGGAATACGTAGGCATAAGATTGCGAAATCTTAGCGAGCACACAAATAAAAAATTCTAGGTCCACTAGCTTCCCAAAAATAATAGAAAACTCGAAAACAACAAGAACATTCTCTTAAATCTCCCAAAGGAGAAACTTTCCCATTCAATAGCAGATAAACACAAGAAAGCATTTGAAACAGTTGAAATACATGCAAAAGAAGGTTCCTATAGATTACTATAGATACTCTGGGTGTTAATAGCTTCCCTTTGTATAACCAAACCCCGATCCCCGATCTCTTAGCAATTGTTAAAGAAAACACTTGCGTGGAGGGTTAGTTTAAGACATATTCCCTTTCCTTTCAAGCTTCATAGGATAAATACAGAAATCAGAAAGTAGCACCAAATAAGCGGTAGGTGGTCGCGTCACCAAAAAAACCGACGCTACAGAAAAATGGCGACTCTGCTGGGGATATCAGGGAATTAGATTTCCTAAGAGGTTTAGGCCTTGTTTTGCATTTATTTTTCTATTTTTTTACTTGATTTCACATATATGTGTATATGTATATATATATATATATCATATGTTTTCATATTACTTGATATATTAGTTTAAATTACTGTTATCTGGGAATACGATTAATACTCATGTGGTGAGTCCGAAAGAACATTGAGATAAGTGGTGGCATATTCAGGAAGGCTTAAAGGGAGTGAGTCCTGACCAAGCTAACTTAAGAGTCCACCGAATCAGTGGAGGTACCCTCGTGGAATTACTAATGTTGAACGAGCAAGTCGTGAAAGCATTGTTTTTTCCCATTGGATACCCTTGAAACTGAGGATTAGTAAACATTTAACCATTTGACCATTAGGTAGTGCGGTAACTATCGGGAATAGTTGATACGTGATACTACACTCAAAGGAGATTTATCTTGGGATATTACAACTCTCATGAGTCAGTTGTTTTGCTGTTAATATCCTTACGAGGGGTCACTTATTTTGGGAACCTTTGTTAGAACCCGTTCTACAGGTACAAAATTTAACCTCTAGTACACACCTTGGGGATGGGTAGATCCATGGCTCCATGCTCGTGACGATGAACCCTTAAACCCATGTTTTCAAATGTTTTTGTTTACTGCATTCATGCATCCATGCATTCATTAAAACTCTCTTTTTAAAAAAAGAAAAAATATTTTTCTAAAAGAACTAAAACAATAATTGCAAATATCAGAAGTTGCGTTATGGATTTCAGTAGAAGAAAAACGCACAAGTACACCTTCAAGGTTCCAAAACTGGAAGACCTGAGGAAATTGGGAAGGACGATTACTAATCCTGAAGCTTTCAGAGCTAAGCACGGAGGACTGTTGTCTCTTTTGAAGATCAACATGGTTGAAGGAGTCCTGTCTACACTAGTTTAGTTCTATGATCCAGTATACCACTACTTCACATTCTCGGATTATCAACTTACACCAACACTGGAAGAGTACTCTCACCTGATTAATTTACCTATCACTGATCAAGATCCATTTTCTGGATTGGAAGAAATTCCAAAAGATCAAGCCATTGCAAGAGCAACCTTATTGGAAGAGTCAGATATCATGACTCATATGACCACCAAGGGAGGAATCCAGGGTTTACCAGCTAAATTCCTGATGGAGAAAGCTCTATACTTTTCTAGTATAGGAAATATAACCACTTTCGAGGATGTCTTTGTTCTGCTCATATATGGGTTATTCCTCTTTCCCAACATTGGCAACTTCGTCGACACCAATACTTTTAAGATATTCTTAATTGGGAACCCAGTCCCAACCTTGCTCGTAGATGCTTATCATTCTGTACATTTAAGGAATTTGTACAGTGGAGGGATGATCACATGTTGTGTACCATTACTCTACAAATGGTTTATTTCCCACTTGCCCAAGTCTGCTGCTTTTTGGGATCACAAGAGTAATCTGTGATGGTCGCAGAAGATTATGTCTCTTGCCAATTCAGACATAGATTGGTACAATCGGATTTACGAAGGGATAAAGATCATCGACAAATGTGGAAATTTCCCCAATGTACCCCTCATTGGTACTAAAGGAGGGATCAACTATCATCCAATTTTAGCTCGCCGCCAACTTGGATACCCGATGAAGAATATCCCACATAATGCTCTTCTGGAAGGTCTTTTCTTCAAGGAAGGGGAAAATGACAGAGCACTAAAGAAATAAATAGTGCATGCCTGGTAACATGCTTACAGGAAGGGGAGAGAGTCCCTAGGAAGGCCAAATTGCATCTCTGCAAAGCCTTATCTCCAATGGGTACAAACCAGAGCCATCAAACTGAAGATGCCTTACCCTCGTCAAGAAGTTTTTCCCTTGAAGGAATTTGTCCATTATTTCACATCCGATGCAGAAAAACTCCAGATCGCTCTCAACAAAGTCCAACATGAGAAAAACTCTTAGAAGAACAAGTACCGGATTATTAATTTGGAATGCACAAAGATCCAAGAACTACTAAAGGAAAATGATGCTCTGGTTGAGATATTAGAGCAGTGTGCTATAGAAAGTCAGGAGGAACGAAGAAATTTGCTCTCTCCTTTTACTTAGCAAAGGATCATCGACCCGACAACAGTTGGAGGGACTCGATCAAAGAAAAGAAAAATTCAGGAACCAGCATCTGAGCTCTCCTTAGAGAAAACTCAGGATCCATAGGCCTAATTTTCCTTCTCGCACTTTGTAAAATATTGTACTTTTCCTTGTAAAATACTGCAATCTTTCGAGTTCAATAAAAGGGTTTCCCCCGCTGTATGATATTTGCAATATAATTGTTTAAAGTTCTTTTGAAAACTAAAACAAAAAAAAAAGATCATTCTCATTTTTCTGCATATCATTCATCATTCTCACATAACACATCTTTGTCATTGAGTCTCACACATGTGTCACACTCTAGAGTCAAACTCTCTCATTCGTACAATACTAGGGCCAATCGACAAAAAAAATGGATGATCTCAAAGAAGAGAACATAGAGCTAAGAGAAGAAATCAACGCCCTAAAGGAGAGTTTGGAGAAACTCCACAACGCCATGAAATTCCTGGCAGCAGCCCAGGATCAACAACATCAAAGGACTGTGATCTCGGAGATTATGTCTACACCAGCATCTGAGACACCTGACAGTCATCCTTAGTACAACATGCCTAAAGGTTTTCCCTGGGGCATGCCTCTCAACTTTATACCTGAAGGATATATACCTCCGGTCACTGAGGACCCGGAAGCCATAGCAAGAACCGCCACACCTGAAAGTTACAAACTTCAGGTAAATAAAGATGCAAGGATTGCGACAGAAACTCCTGAAGGTTACAAAATTCAGATCACTGAAGCACCAAGAGTTACCGCTGTAATGTTTATACCACAACCGGTGATACACACTATCCCGGAGGAACAGATTCTACGGGCCACTTCTAGCAGAAACGAAGAAGTATACTAAAGGATGAATGAATTCCAAGAACAGTTCTTGGAAATGCAAAAGGAACTGCATGCCATTCGTGGACAGGACTTGTTTTGCAAGGATGCCGCTGACCTCTGTTTGGTCCCTAATGTAAAGATACCGAACAAATTCAAGGTGCCTGAATTTGAAAAATACAAAGTCAACTCTTGCCCTCAAAGTCAATTGGTAATGTACGCTCGGAAAATGTCTACCCAGACAGAAAATCAACAGCTACTAATCCATTACTTCCAAGACAGCTTAACCGGTGCCTCACTCAAATGGTACATGGGTTTAAATCGCACTAAGATAGTACTTTCAGAGATCTCGGGGAAGCTTTTGTTTAACAGTATAAATACAATTTGGACATGGCACCAGATAGGGACCAGCTCAGAGCAATGTCCCAGAAAGATAAAGAAACCTTCAAGGAGTATGCTCAAAGATGGCATGAAATCTCCGCCCAGATATGTCCTTCTCTCGAGGAAAAGGAAATGACAAAGATCTTCCTGAAAACATTAAGCTTGTTTTATTATGACCGAATGGTTGCCAGTGCACCTAGTCACTTCACTGAAATGGTGAACATGGGGGTACGCCTTGAGGAAGCGGTCCGAGAAGGACGATTGGTCAAAGATACAGAGCCATCCAGAAGTACTAAAAGATACGGTAGTGCTTTCCAAAAGAAGAAAGAGCAAGATATTAGTAATATCTCTCTAGGTAAGCAAAGATGAAGGTATCAACCTTGACAGGTAGCAGCAGTAACTCCCGATATCAACCCAGCGTCAGCTCCAACATATCAACCTCAGGTTGCTCAGAGCCAGCCAAATCAACAACAGTATCAGTAAAGGCAGCAACAACCTCTTCAACAGGCTCGCCCGCAGTACAATAACAACAATCGTACTTCACGATCACCAGGGTTTGACCCTATACCGATGTAATATGCAGAGTTATTTCTATTTCTGCTGGCCAAGGGGCACGTTCAAACCAGGACTCCTCTCACAGTACCGGACAATCCACCTTTTTGGTTCAAAGCAGATCAAACTTGCCCTTACCATCAAGGAGGGTCAGGACATAACATTGAGAATTGCCTCAGGTTTAAGTATGATGTACAGAAACTCGTCAGAAATGGGGTTTTATCTTTCAAAGATACTAATCCGAATTTTCAAACGAACCCATTACCACAACATGAAAAGACTACGGTGAACTTGATAGAAGGAGAACCCGGCAGCAGTTATCAAATCCACGATGTACACCTATTGAGAACAAATCTGGTGAAAATGCATTGCAGAAAGAGCGGGTACGGCCATGTGCCATCTCACAACTATCATCAATGTGATATCTGTTCTAAGAACGATCAAGGATGTGTCATTGTACAAGCAGCTCTTCAAGAGCAAATGGATCTAGGCTGGATTCAGGATCATAGGATTCGTGAAGTAAACATGACCTATGCACAACCAAACATTTTTCAAACTCATGACATCCGTGCAATGAACGTCAATTTAGTGACAATGCATTCAAGACAAAGTCAGTATTACAATTTGCCACGACACAATTACAACGCTTACCCGATTTGCTCAAAGACAATCAGGGATGCTCTTTTGTACAAGAGGCCCTCCAGTGTCAAATGGATCTTGTATGGATCCAAGACTACCATGAAAGGAATGATCATCAGGTTAACATGGTTCAGATCTTCGACATTCGCTTAATGAATACCAGTCTAGTGGAATTGCGTGCCAAGCAGGTCAGACTTGGTTTCCTGTCCCCACATGATTATCAAGACTGCAAAGAATGCTCCGAAAATAATCAAGGTTGTGCACTTGTACAAAGAACCCTTCAGCATCTGTTGGACCACTGGTGGCTCCCAATCTACCAGGATGAAGACACGCAACAAGTTAGCATAACCAATGGAAATCCGGATAGATACCAAAGTTGTGATATCCGCTTACTAGAAACGGATCTGGTAAGGATGCACTGCATACAAAGTGGATACGGTCGGGTCCCACCTCATAATTATGAACGTTGTGGAATATGTTTAGAAAATAACCAAGGAAGCTACCTCATGTGAGCAGCTCTCCAGCATCAATTAGACCGAAAGGAAACTCAACCATGCTTAAATTTTCAATCAATCAACATGGTGCAAGGTTGCCTCCCTGTTCAAAACAAAGACCGAGGACTACTAGACCAAAGCATTGTCACAGTCTCCAATAAAAGAGAACCTGACAACCATGGAATTACCAAGGATGTTTTCACCATAACCCCCCTGCTCAATGAGTCAAAAATCTCTCTTGACGGTAGAAAAGCTCTCAACCTGGAACCGATTGAGATTAATTATGATGGTAAAAGAACCCAAAAAACACTTGTGGTCGTCTACTTACCAGGACCAATACCGTACAAATCAGAGAAAGTTATTTTGTACAAGTACGGTGCGACTACAATAGAAGATGGAAAAGAAATTTCACTACCGTCCATGGTAAACATTGTTGATATCAGTCGGGTCACCCGAAGCGGTCGAATCTTCAATAGAGGAGTTGAAGAACCTGCAAAAGAAAAGGAACCTCAAGTTGAAGTTCCTAATCAATAAATTGGTCAATCCAGCAACACGGAACCTGTAAAGAACAACGATGAAATGCTAAAATGCATCCAGGTAAGCGAGTACAACATTGTGGATCAATTGTTGCAAACTCCTTCTCGAATATCCGTGTTATCTCTCCTGCTCAGTTCAGAAGCTCACAGGGAAACTCTACTGAAAGTCTTGGAACAGGCCTTTGTGGAACAAGATGTGATAGTAGGACAATTTGACATCATTATTTCCAACATCACTTCCTACAACAATTTGGGATTCAGCGATGAAGAACTCCCAAAGGAAGGCAAGAATCATAATATGGCACTCAATATCACAGTCAATTCCCAGGACGATGCTTTAGCTAGTGTGCTGGTAGACACAGGTTCATCCTTAAACGTCATGCCAAGGTCAACTTTGGTACGACTATAAATTCAAGGTACTCCCATGAGAGGCAGTGAGATCATCGTCAAAGCCTTTGACGGATCTAGGAAAACAGTTATCGGTGAAGTAGATCTTCCCATAACCATTAGTCCTCACACTTGCCATGTCACTTTCCAGGTCATGGACATCCGAGCAGCATACAACTGTTTATTAGGAAGACCTTGGATACATGAGGTCGGGGCAGTCACTTCGACACTTCACCAGAAGTTGAAGTTTGTCAAAAATGACAAGTTGGTCACAGTGTGTGGAGAACAAGCTTTGATCGTGAGTAACCTATCATCGTTCTCCTATTTAGAACCAGAGGAGGTTGTTGGAACTCAATTTCAAGCACTCTTGGTGAGCAATGAGAATCACCAAAACAAGGAACGTCAATTTCCTCGTACAAAGACGCTCTCCAAGTAATGGGAAGTAGTGACATAAAAGGATGGGGACATATTATAATTCCTACTAATAACAAGACAAGAAAAGGTCTTGGTTTTTCTCCAACATGTACCCGACTACAAAGAAAGATGAAAGTTTTCGTCCCATTCAGGATTTCTTCCACAGTGGAGGCTTCCTCCACCCGATATCTCAAGAAGTCCACACCATCGAGGAGAATAACTCTTCCGATATAAATGAAGAGTGGAAATCCTATTTCAACGATGAAGGTTATATATCTCAGGGAGAAACGTACATGCCCTTCTGCTCTCCAAAGCAAAGTCCCAGATATATACCAAGATCAGATGTCAAAATGATCTATGGAGATTGTGATCCCGAAGGATGTCGTGCTCCACCCAATTCATTAAAGGAAGACACGCTGATGAAAGGCAACTTTGACTACGATTCTTATGATCCACTGGATTATTTTCCTATCTGGAAGCCTTACATGGAAGACTAGGGGAAAAAAAGTCAGTCAGATAATGCATATCTGCTGAATGATCTTGAAAAGAATACGCCCGTTCTCCCAGAGTCATGGAATCCTTACCCAGAACATTCCGAGAATGACCAACACAATGTTGATGAATTTACAAAGATTCTAGGACAAGAATTTATCAACTTTGCATTTCCTGAAGTCAACATCATTGAGGAATATAGCTCATCTATCCCCTCAGAGACTTGGGATACTTTCGGGTAGCCAAGCGGCAAGTACGACTTTCTAGTAAAATACACTGCTTCTGAAAGCTCTCGCATCAGATACGAGGACATCCAGCTAACTGGATGGGGAGATTCTCTTGATAATGAAAGTTTCGTCGAAGATATGACAGAAGAATCCTCCTACAATAATTATGCGTGGGAAGAAGACTCCAATGATCCCACTCTGCCAGAAATCAGTGTCAGTACTAAAGACAAACCGAGAAGGAAAGTACCAGACTTTGTGATCCACAGAGGAGTTCGTCGCCATTGGGTTGCGGTCGATGTCCCGAATGTCGTTCATAAATCGAAGTAATTGTCGTGTCTTTGTTTTAACCTTTCATTTTTCCCGGGTGAAAGGATGTTTTATAGGGCTTACTTTTCTGTAAATGTCCCTCTTCGCTTCGCCCAGAGCGATAGAGTTTTGTTTTATAGGGTTGTGTTTCAAGAATCGACAAATCATAAATAAATAATGTCATTCTGAATTCCTGCATTTATTGTTATTTTCACTTTTTTTCTTCAGAAAATGGTAATCCTAAAAATCAAAACAAAATAAAAACAAGCGTTTTCAAAAAAAATACACTGCACACACTTTTTCATTCTCTCTGCCTTTTCTAAAATGGAATCATCGCGTTGTGCAGATTACTTCTTTTAGACCCCATTGAAACATACGATCCAATGCCTTCTCCCAACTTTTTGTTCCCGGTATTTGAAGCTGAAGAAGAAGAGGACGAAGAAATTCCCAAAGAGATCTCCTGACTACTCAGACAAGAGGAAAGGTCCATTGAGCCTTACAAAGATTCATTGGAAACGCATAATTTAGGTTCAGAAGAAGAAAAGAAAGAAGTTAAGATTTGAGCACTGCTCAGTCTAACTGTTAGAGAAGGCTTGATAAAACTTCTCAAAGAATTTCTAGATGTTTTTGTTTGGTCCTACCAAGACATGCCAGGGTTAGATACCAGCATCATGGAACATCACTTACCACTGAAACCAGAATGTCCTCCGGTTAAACAAAAACTGAGAAGGACTCATCCAGATATGGTCATCAAGATTAAGGAGGAAGTTCAGAAGCAGATCGACGCAGGTTTCCTTGCCACCTCAGAGTATCCTCAATGGCTAGCCAACATAGTGCCAGTTCCAAAGAAGGGCAGGAAAGTCAGAATATGTGTATATTACAGGGATTTAAACAAAGCAAGTCCAAAAGATGATTTCCCCCACCACACATAGACATGCTAGTTGACAACACAGCAAAATTCAAAGTATTCTCCTTCATGGATGGATTCTCGGGCTATAATCAAATTAGAATGGCACCAGAAGACATGGAGAAAACTTCATTCATCACCCCATGGGGTACCTTTTGTTACAAGGTAATGTCGTTCAGTCTGAAGAACGCAGGGGAAACTTATCAAAGGGCCATGACAACTTTGTTTCACGACATGATGCACAAAGAGATTGAAGTGTACGTCGATGACATGATTGCCAAATCTAAAACAGAAGAGGAACATGTGGAGCACTTATCAAAGTTATTCAAGCGTCTGAGAAAATACAAACTCTGCTTAAATCCCAACAAATGTACATTCGGTGTTTGCTCAGGAAAGCTCTTAGGATTCATCGTCAGCCGAAAAGGAATTGAGGTTGATCCCGACAAAGTTAAGGTCATTCAAGAAATGCCTTCACCAAAGAGTGAAAAACATGTAAGAGGATTTTTGGGACGTCTGAATTACATCTCAAGAATCATATACCTCATGACCGCGACATGCGCGCCATTATTCAAACTACTCAGAAAGAATCAAAGTTGTATATAGACAGAAGACTGCCAAAAGGCTTTCGACAGCATCAAAGAATATCTGCTGAATCCACCAATTTTGTCTCCTCTAGTGGAAGGAAGACCATTGATCATCGATTTAGCAGTTTTGGAAGACTTCATGGGCTGTGTACTTGGCCAACAAGATGAAACAAAAAGAAAAGAGTCTTCCATTTATTACTTAAGCAAGAATTTCACAGACTGTGAAACTGGATACACTATGCTCGAGAAAACTTATTGCGCTCTGGCTTGGGCAGCTAAGCATCTTCGCCAGTACATGATTTGTCACATTACTTGGTTAATCTCCGAAATGGACCCGATCAAGTACGTCTTTGAAAAGCCTGCCTTAACAGGAAGGATTGCTTGTTGGCAAATGTTGTTATCAGAATACGGCATCGAGTACCATGCTCAGAAAGCTGTCAAAGGAAGTATTTTATCCGATCATTTGGCTCATCAACCGATTAACAGTTAGGAATCTATCAAATTCGACTTCCCAGACGAAGATGTGATGTATTTAAAGATGAAAGATTGCGATGAACCACTACCAAGCGAAGGACCAGAACCAGGTTCCCAATGGGGACTAATATTCGACGGAGCTGTCAACGCTTATGGAAATGGAATTGGGGCAATCATCGTAACACCTCAGGGTACCCATATTCCCTTCACCGCCAGATTGGCATTCAAATATACAAACAATGAGGCCGAATACGAAGCTTGTATCATGGGTCTCGAAGAAGCTATTGACTTAAGGATAAAGAACTTGGATGTGTTTGGAGACTCAGCCCTGGTTATAAATTAGATTAAAGGAGAGTGGAATACATATCAACTAGGACTGATTCCTTACAAAGATTACGTAAGAAGGTTGTTTCGCTTCTTTAACAAAATTGAGTTTCATCACATTCCTTGTGAAGAAAACCACATGGCTAATGCACTAGCTACTCTATCCTCCATGATTAGTGTGAGTCGATGGAACGACGTACCCAAGATTAACATAATATGCCTTGATAGGCCTGCTTACATCTTTGCAATTGAAGCAGTCATAGATGACAAACCATGGTATCACGACATCAAATGCTTCCTTCAAAGACAAGAATACCCGTCTGGGGCATCAAGAAAAGATAGGAAGACTCTCAGAAGACTGGATGGAAACTTCTTCATAATCAATGATGTACTCTACAAAAGAAACTTCGACATGGTTTTGCTCAAATACGTAGACAGACACGAAGCAAACATGTTAATGAAAGAGATTCACGAAGGATCCTTTGGCACTCATGCCAATGGGCATACAATGGCAAGAAAAATTCTGAGAGCGGGATATTATTGGATGATAATGGAATCTGATTGTTACAAATACTTGAGGAAGTGTCACAAGTGTCAGATATACGCCGACAAAATTAATGTGCCTCCGACGCATCTCAAAGTTCTTTCTTCTCCATGGCCTTTTTCTATATGGGGAATTGACATGATTGGCATGATTGAACCCAAAGCCTCAGACGGACATCGGTTCATTCTAGTAGCCATTGATTACTTCACCAAATGGGTTAAAGAAGCATCATACACCAATGTGACCAGACAAGTGGTGCTCCAATTTGTTAAGAACAATCTCATATGCCGATATGGTGTTCCAGGCCAGATCATTACTAATAATAGATCGAACTTAAACAACAAGATGATGAAAGAATTATGTGTTGAGTTCAAAATTAAACACCATAACTCATCTCCCTACCGGCCTAAAATGAATGGAGCGGTAGAAGCAGCCAACAAAAATATCAAGAAGATCATTCAGAAGATGGTTGTAACCTACAAAGATTGGCATGAGATGCTACCATTTTCTCTTCACGGTTATCGCACATCTGTCCGCACTTCAACAAGGGTAACCCCTTTCTCTCTAGTATACGGCATAGAGGCAGTACTCCCCATAGAAGTAGAGATCCCATCAATAAGAGTCTTGATGGAAGCCAAACTAACGGAAGCTGAATGGTGTCAAAGTAGATACGATGAATTGAACCTAATCGAAGAAAAGAGAATTATGGTCAGTTATATCAGCAAAGAATGAAGAAAGCGTTCGACAAAAAGGTCCGACCCCATGTCTTCATAGAAGGAGACCTCATACTCAAGAAGATACAATCATTTCTCACTGATTCCAGGGGTAAATGGACTTCAAATTACGATGGCCCCTATGTTGTTAAGAAAGCCTTTTCAGGCGGTGCCTTAAGACTCGCAACCATGGACGGAGAGGAGTTTACCTACCCCACAAATGTTGATGTAGTCAAGAAATACTTCGCCTAAATGAAAAAAAACGTCTCGTTGGACCGAAAACCCGAAAGGGCGATCCAGACAAAAATTAGAGACATAAACAACGATCATCCCGATAGATTGAAAACCTGAAAAGGCGATCTTGGAAAAAGTTAGGGATTCATGGCAAGTAAATGCATCTGACAAGATTGGCTCCTCAGAGGCAACGTCATCTGTCGGGAAAACCTCAGTCAAAGTCATCTTCGACAGAAGCTCAAAAATACCCAGAATTCAAAGCTGGTGGAAGGATTGTGGTTGTTAAGTTTCAATGTAACCCATTTCCCTTTAAATTACCATTTTCTAAACTTTGTAATGCTCTATGGGATCTTGCGCTTGGCTGATTACCATTTTATCAATAAAAATTTGAGCCTTTGTGCCTTTTGTTTGCAATTCTCATTCATTCTGCTTTGCAAAATGACATGTTTATTTGATTAACATTCTTGAAACAAAAAATGAATTTACTTTTGCTTTCAAATTTACTTCTGCTTTTGAAATAAAGATGGCAATTTCCTTTCGATTACTGAACACAAAAAGGGAATATCGACGGCTTCTCCGGAAGTGATTAAACCTCAAAATGCAGAATCAAAATACTCTTTGTGATCTGTACACCCTGAACAAAGGATCATTTCTTTCAGACGGAATGTCCCATCTATCGTCCCTGGTAGAGTTGTTACCTCTAAGAACCAATGATTGGTCTTTCACCCCATTAGAATCTACCCTTGAAAAGCAAGAACGGATTTCTATCCCTAGCAGGTTTGTACTTCCAGAAATCAGAACAAACACATGAATCCTCGTTCCCAAACAAAAGTACAACTTTCAAAATCCCCAGTGATACCCCCCATCTCCCAGAGTGGTCGAGTATCCAGTTGTGTTCATCACCAATCTGTATGTTATGTTTGTCTTGTCAGCATTCCATACATACATCATGCATAATTGATTCATATTCATATTCATATTGCATTACTATCGCTTTGGTCATACTCATCCTCGAGTGATAAGTGTCCTCTCTCCAATAGAGTTGTCAGTCTTTCTTACCATGTCAAGATAGGACAAAATTTCGGCTTAAGTTCTTTCCTCACCAGGAAATGTATCGTCTAAACAATCTCTCTTTAGTTTATTTCTGGATTGAACGGTCCTCAAACCACTTTGATAACTTGAACCTCTGAAAGGCAAGAAGGCATTTGGATATACACATTTAGAACACCACTCTTCACCGTTGAAGATGATATTTTGCTTTCCCGGATTAAGGAAAAATCCCTAGAGAAAGCCTCTCAACAGAAGATTCTTGGCAATACGGCAGTTTTTCTCTTTGAAAAAAATTCAATGGAGTCATCAGCACCTCAAAATTAGATTACATCACATGGCATCTCTCCAAAAAGAGGAAGTATGGTGTAATTTCCCCAGTAAATGGCATCTCCCACAAGAGAAGTTTGCACACCTCTGCAATTTCGACAAATGGTTACCCCCAGCAGGTCTGACATCAAATCTTTTTCCATCAAATGGCATCTCCCCAATAAATTTCGGCGAGAAGTTTGATAAAAAAACCATCACAGATAGCATTCCTTGTTAAGAGAAGAACTCGGCAAAAAGAAACTGAGACCAGTTCCGTGGCTGAAGACCAGGATCGAGGGGAAGTTTGTTTTAAAAGAAAACTGAGACCAGTTTCGTGGCTGAAGACCAGGATCGAGGGGAAGTTTATTTCAAAGAAAACTGACCAGTTCCGTGGCTGAAGACCAGGATCGAGGGGAAGTTTGTTTCAAAAGAAAACTGAGACCAGTTTTGTGGCTGAAGACCAGGATCGAGGGGAAGTTTATTTCAAAGAAAATTAAGACCAGTTTCGTGGCTGAAGACCAGGATCGAGGGGAAGTTTATTTCAAGAAAAAACTAAGATCAGTTCCGTGGCTGAAGACCAGGATCGAGGGGAAGTTTATTTAAAAAAAAAAACTAAGCCCAATTTTGTGGCTGAAGACCAGGATCGAGGGGAAGTTTTTACCCTTTTCTAAGTAGCATTACTTAGTAAAAGAAGATGTACGAGCAAATCAGCTACCATACACAACCACAATCAAAATTTTGGGTATTCCGATATTTAATCCTCTTTGACCTTGAATGTCCGAATGTCTTCATCATTCACACCTTCAGGTCCAAGAAGATTAAATAAGGGCATCTGTCATACCCTAAATTTTGACCACAAGATTTCACATCATTGTGCAAATCATCACGACAATATGGATGTATCTTCATACCTCATCAATCCTCTTAAAGATTGTTGAGCATTCACCTCAATCAAGAATTAGGGTTTTGAGTCCTCTCAGAGCATCCAGGCAAAGGATCAATCAAGAATTGACATGATCTTCAACTTGTCCAACCTCTAAAAGCATCCATGAAGGATCAAGAGGTCTCCCACATCAAGAATCAAGCATAGGAATGCAACATTTCAGACTGATCAAGCCTCAAGATCACCAGTGTCACCAAATTAGGGTTTTGGTCGACCAAGGCCTCCATAAGGAAATTTTCATCTGGGCATGAGCCAATACTTCAAAACATGTTTCAAGAAGCTCAAAGGGACCTCATGGATCCAATCATGAGTTCAAAATAGCCTTAGGGGATGCATTCATCAAAAATCAGGAATTAGGGTTTCTTGACCTACTTCACCCCTAAGTTGACTTTTGGAGCAAGGCATGAGCTAAGACCTCAAGAATCGTTTTGAAGACCTCAAATATATTGTATTGATCCTCTCATAAGTTTAAATTGACACCAAGAACTCTATTCATGAGCAATTTAAAGATTCAAGTTCATCTGGACCACAAACTAGGGTTTCTGAGAAAAAGTCAACCATGCCTTTGACTTTTGACCAAGACATGGTCTCAAAGCTTTGGAAATGATTCAAGACACTCTAAAACACCCATGGAATCCATCCATTAGGTTTGATTTATCCCAAGAACTTGATTTCATAAAGGATCACAAAGTTTGAAATTCATTTGATAAAAAGTCAACTGTGCCCAAAACCAACTTTGACTTTTGAGATTTTTGACAAACATGGCTTCTTTAAGTCAAAAACAATGTTAACTCATGTTTTGGATCATCATTCATCAAGAAAAATCAATAAAAGTGAGGTTACTTGCAAAAAGGGCAATCTTGAGAAACTTGGAATTTCACTAAGTTATGAAAAAAATGTGATTTTTACCCAACTTTGCAAGACCATAACTTGTGATCCATGCAACCTTTTACTTCCATCTAAAGCTCAAATTAAAGCTCTCATTACATACTACAAGATTTTCAATTACACCATTTCCAAATCTTCATGGATTTTGAGTTATGAATTGATCAAAATCACAAAAATTAAGATATGGGCATTTTCTAAACACTTAGAAAAATTTGAGGCAGAATCTGTCTCATGTTTTGTCCAACTTTGGAGGCATTTTCCATCACGATCCAAGATGAATCAAGACCAAAGTTAAACATCAAAGTTGAAGTATGATATATGGGCTTTCCAAAAAGTACAAGAACTCATCCTAATTCAATTTGAGCAAGATGTTACAAGCCCTGCAACATGACGTAAAATTCTGGTTTTTCAAGACAACATGGATGCATGACTTGTGCCACATAATTTCCTCCTTCAAATTTTGTCACTTTGCCAACTTTGTCATCTTCCAAAAACACAAAACTCTTGATGAATCATTTGTTACTTGATCAAAGGGGCAAGATTCCCACATAAGCATGTGCAAATCCATCATGACATGAACTTTGAAATTCAATTTTAGCAAGGTTACATTAATGCAATGCATTGAGGTGTCATGAACCAAGCCATATCAATCCAAACCAGTCAAAATTCAGTTCAATGCTCTGAGTGTTCAAACCTGCAGAAATTGAATTGAGTCAAGCTAGAGGAGACTTGGGACTTTGAAACATCCAAGTCAATGGCTACATAGCTACACATAGTGATCAACCTCCATTCATTATTCCTTGAAAAAAAAACTTACTCTACTATAAATAGAGGTCATTTGTGACTAATTAACACACACCAAAACATCTCCACTCATGTTTTCCTCCAATTCACTCTTCAAAACCAGAAAATGCTTCTTTAGCAAGTAACCTGTGAATTTTTCAATAGAGAGCCATTCCACCATAACCAATGATCCTAACACCACGGATATATCATATAGAAGCTATCCAAACACTTATCCATCATCTGTACCACCAGGATCAACAACCTCAAAATCCAACTTAGACCAAATTGCAGTTGGCGTTCCATAACAAGATCCAGGTGTTTTCAATCCCATTCAAGCTTCTCAACACACTATATAAGGTCCATTGAAGCTGTTCAGATCATCACATAACATCTGTAACACCTCTACATCAAAATTCGAATTCATCTTGCACAAGTAAGCCTGAAGCTCTCAAACTCTATACTCCATGCATGATAAATTTATTTTCAAGTTATCAACAAATTTCTGGTAGTTCATTGAGTGATAACCCTCAATCAATTGCATGTTATCTTTCATGTATAAGATTTCACTATGGTTTTTGCAAAAACTAGGGTTTCTGTGTTCATACGAAATATCTCACTCCACACTTAAAATCGAGCAGGTTTGATGCTTATTTCGTTTGATTTCATTACGTTTTGAGTGAGATTGAGAAGGTTTTGCAAATCTGGAAAAAACAGAGTGGCACGAGCAAGAACAAGTTTTCTTGACGCCTTTTTTCAAAATTTTGAATTTCTAAATATTTTTAATATTTTCAATTAATTTCAAAAATTCATATCTCTCTCATTTTTAATATTTTTCAAATGATTTTTTAAACATAAATCATTTATACATTTTAATAATTAACACCATAAAAAAAATCAAAAAAATATTTCATATTTGATATATTTTTGAATTTTTCAAAGAATTATTTTTTTAATTGTTTTAAATATTATAAATAAATTGTTTTTCTTGACTTTTCAAAATCAATTGAGTTCAAATCATCTTGTGGATTAAAAAATCTATTTTCAAACATTTTTCAGAGTTCACAACATGTTTTTGAATATATTTGATATTTTATATCATTTTTATTTAATTTTTCTTTGAAAAAATAAATTTTTAATTAAAATTAGGGTTTTCCCTTGATTTTAAATTTTCAAACTTCATTTGAAACACTTTTGGGCCTTTAATAGAGTGTAAGACCCAACCTCTTTTGTAAATAAATAATTCCTGGGCCTCTGTCATAGTATAAGTCCCGGTGCAATTTTCAAAACAACGGTGCATTCATTATTTTTCATCTGGGCCTCTCCTTGAGTATAAGCCCCACTTTTCTTCTTTTCAAATACTTTTTGGGTCTCTAATAGAGTGTAAGACTCAAACCCCTTTGTACATAAATAAATTTTGGGCCTCTACTATAGTATAAGTCCCACAAGTGTTTCGGTATCGCAGTGCGATCCCTGTTTTCAAAACAAGTTATCTGGGCCTCTCCTTGAGTATAAGCCTCTGTCTTTTGTACAAAAACTTTGTTTTAAACAATAAACAACCTCTATGGGCCTCTCCTTGAGTTGTAAGCCCCGTACCTCTGTTTTCAAAACCATCTGTCTGTTTTAACTGGTACTAAGAGGAGCATTATTCTCGGTGAAATTGCTCTTAGACCACTTGGGCCTCTCTTTGAGTTATAAGCCCCAAACATTCTTTTCAAATAAAAACACATGTCTCACTTAATTTTAATTCAAGTTCAAATTTTTCTCAAACCTTTCTTCAATTTCTCAAAACCCTAATCATACAACTAATCATAATACACTTGGGCCTCTTTTCAGAATGTAAGACCCAACATCTTTTCAATTCAATGCATACGTGTTTATATATCTGTTAATTCACTTATCTGTATACACTTGTGCATACCTGTCAGAGTTTCCCCAACAGTTAGGTCTACACTTAGGTCAAACCTGAGGTTACTTCTAACTTAGTCAAAACTAGTTCCCTCATAGGAAACTTCCCTTAATACAGTCTGCCTCCTCTTGGGCTTTATTCAATATGGAACAGAGAAAGGCATTATTCCCAGTGAAACTTTTCTCAAGACTGTCAAAACTTAGAAACATATACAAGAAATTCATTTCCCCAGAGAGGGTTAATTCCTGGTGAACCCACTTTTGAATTTCTTCAAACCTTAGAACTGTTCAACAAAGAAAGGATTATTCCCGGTGAAACCTTTCTTGAACTTTTCCTAGGCTTGAACCCACAGGCTTCCTAGAAGCATCCCCAGCCTCCTCTTGGGCTTAGTACAAAGATAACAAGGCTTCATAAAATATCCCTAGCCTCCTCTTGGGCTTAGTATAAGGACCCAAAGGCTTCCTAAAAGCATAGGATATAATTTAGTCATCTCTACTAGTTCAATCCCCAGGAGAGTCAAAATTCTAGAACATCCCATCATTCAAGGGTTGATCTACATCTCTAATACCCTCAGCCTCTTCTTGGGCATCATACAAAGATCTCTCTCTCTCCAGAGTTTACCTCTTCTTAAGAGACTTGGGTAGTCTCAGCCTCCTCTTGGGCTTCATACAAGTAGACTTGGAAAGTCTCATTATCATAGTCTCTTCTTGGACATAACATAAGGACCCATGGGCTTCCTAAAAGCATATGATTGACCCTGGTCATTTTACTAATACATCAATTCCCAGCAGTGTTGAAACCTCCAAGGTCTTCAAACTCACCTCTAAACTCCTCTGACCCCCAACAAAGATTAACTTTCATGTTGAAAATTCCAGCCTGGGTCAATTTACCATCAACCAATCCCTGACATAATCAGAGCCTCATGGCATCTGGTACTTCAACTCTTCCTTGATTCCCCAGTAAGAATTAGTTTCCCTTTGGATTCACCAAACACAGTTTAGACCTTCTCCTGGATTTCAATGATCCTCAGCAAGAGTTAGCCTCCTCTTAGGCTTTATATAATGATTTTCCCAGATAGCCTCAATCTTGGGCTTTGTATAAGACATATATAACACTCCCCAGAGGAGTCATTTTCTTTCAAGCTTCAACTTTGGTCTTTGAACAAAGCACACAAAAAAACAACATCTCCTCAGATGAGACCATGAGTCCTCTCTATAAGAAGATACCCTTTCTATACATCACATCTAAAAAACAAACAATCAAAACCTGTTTCCAGATAAATTGATGTAAGTGACACACTTGTTGATTCAAAATCCAAGCTGGAGTCCCTCCTTTATCATGGTAAAACTTCCTTTTTCATCTAACAACTATAAGTGGCAAGCCCCTGGATTCCACACATCCAAGCCAATGTCCCTCTCTTAGCATGAAAGATTCATAAAAGGAAAAAGTGGCATTGCTCTACATTGAGTTAAAGCTTCTTCCTTCATGACACTTCTCTTATAAAGGAAATTATGGAATTGCTGGATTCCCCATATCCCAGTTAAAGTAATTTCCCTTATAACTAATTACCCAACATTTGTGATGAATAGGTGAGATATCTCCCTTTAGAGATGACAAATTCTCTCTTAGTCACCCCTTTTAGCTTCAAACTTGGGCTTTGAACAAGACATAAATACTCTTCTAGCTTCAATCTTGGGCTTTGAACAAGACACCCAATTTTCCTCCCATAGAATAGGAGGAACTATGATTGCTCTGATTTCCCAAATCTCTCTACGGGAATAAGTAGGCATAAGATTGCAAAATTTTAGCGAGCACACAAATAAAAAATTCTAGGTCCAGTACCTTCCCAAAAATAATAGAAAACCCGAAAACAACAAAAACATTCTCTTAACTCTCCCAAAGGAGAAACTTTCCCAATCAATAGCAGATAAACACAAGAAAGCATTTCAAATAGTAGAAATACATGAAAAAGAAGGTTCCTATAGATTACTATAGATACTCTGGGTGTTAATAGGTTCCCTTTATATAACCAAACCCCGATCCCCGATCTCTTTTAATTTGTTAAAGAAAACACTTGCGTGCAGGGTTAGTTTAAGATATCTTCCCCTTCCTTTCAAGCTTCATAGGATAAATACAGAAATCAGAAAGTAGCACCAAATAAGTGGTAGGTGGTCGTGTCACCAAAAAAACCGACGCTACACTTGGCCTGGTCTGAAAACACGCCACCCATATATGTTTATGGGATGGTTTTGATACATGGATGTATCACCACCCCAATGGTAGCAGAGTGTGTTTTTCATGTGTGTTTGGCTAGAGGGCGTGGGTTCAACACCCACCCATGCCATTTTCACCTTTTTGTCATATTTTCATTTTTTTTTTACATTTTTTATATTTATTTTAAATAATTAGTTTTGTTAATCATTTTTAATTATTTGAAAATGATTTTTTGCACAAAAATCACTCACACATTAAAATATTTTATTCACCCAAAAAATCACAAAAAAATATATTTTATTTGGCATATTTTTAAATATTTTTAAGAATTTTCTTTTAATTTGTATTTAAACATTTTAAATAAATTATTTCTCTTGATTTTTCAAAACAATTTGAATTTCAAACCATCATGTGAATAAAACATCTATTTTCAAACATTTATCAAAGTTCATAACATGTTTATTAAATATATTTGATATTTTTATATCATTTTTATTTAATTTTATTTGAAAAATTCATTTTTAAATAAAATTATGGTTTCTTCCTTGATTTTAAATCTTAAAACTTTCAACAAACATTTTTGGGCCACTAATAGAGTGTAAGATCCAACCCCTTTTGTGAATAAATAACTTCTTGGGCCTCTGTCATAGTATAAGTCCCGATACGATAACGGTACGTCCACTATTTTCATCTGGGCCTCTCCTTGAGTATATGCCCCACTTTTCTTCCTTTCAATAAACATTTTGGGCCTCTAATAGAGTATAAGACCCAACCTCTATGTACATAAATAAATTTTGGGTCTCTGTTATAGTATAAGTCCCACAACGTCTTTCGGTATCGTAGTGCGATCACTGTTATCAAAATAAATCATTTGGGCCTCTCCTTGAGTATAAGCCCCAATATTTTGTACATAAACTTTGTTTTAAATAATAAAACAACTTCCATGGGCCTCTCCTCGAGTTGTAAGCCCCATACCTCTGTTTTTAAAATCATTTGTCTGCTTTTAACTAGTACTAAGAGGAGCATTATTTCCGGTGAAACTGCGCTTAGACCACTTGGGCCTCTCTTTGAGTTATAAGCCCCAAACATTATTTTCTTTTCATTCAAATAACAACAACTTTCTTTTGATTCAAATTCAAATCTTCTCAAAACTTTCTTCAATTTCTTAAAACTCTAATCATACTGTTGCAATTAATACAATAAATCACAATACACATGGACCTCTTTTCAGAGTGTAAGACCCAACATCTTTTCAAATCATTGCCTACCTATTTATATATCTGTCAATTCACTTATTTGTATATGCTTGTGCACACCTATCTAGAGTTTCCCCAGTAGATAGGTCATCCTCGGTTCACACTTAGGATAAACAGAAAGATACTCATAACTTAGTTCAAAAACTAGTTCCCTCATAGAAAACTTCCCTATTACAATCTGCCTCCTCTTGGGCTTTATTCAATATGGAACAAAGAAAGGCATTATTCCCGGTGAAACTTTTCTTAAGACTGTCAGAACTTAGAAACATATAAAAGAAATTCATTTCCCCAGAGAGGATTAATTCCCGGTGAAACCTCTTTTGAATTTCTTCAAACCTTGGAACTGTTCAACAAAGAAAGGATTATTCCCGGTGAAACCTTTCTTGAAATTTTCTTAGGCTTAGACCAACAGGCTTCTTAAAAGTTCCCTATAGCCTCATCTTGGGCTTAGTACAAGGACCACCAGGCTTCTTAGAAGTTCCCCATAGCCTCCTCTTGGGCTTAGTACAAGGACCCAAAGGCTTCATAAAAGCATAGGATATAATTTAGTCATCTCTACTAGCTCAATCCTCGGGAGAGTAAAAAATATAGAACATCCCATCATTCAAGAGTTGATCTTCAACCCTCAGCCTCCTCTTGGGCATCATACAAAGATCTTTCTCCAATCAGAGTCTGCCTCTTCTTAAGTAGACTTAGATAGTCTCAGCCTCCTCTTGGGCTTCATACAAGTAGACTTGGAAAGTCTCACCCCCATAGCCTCCTCTTGGGCTTAGTACAAGGACTCACAGGCTTCCTAAAAGCATAGGATAGATCCTGAGCTTCTTCACCAATACATCAATTCTCAGAAGAGTCAAAACCTCTAAGGTTTTTGAACTCATCTTTAAATCCATCCTGACCCCTAACAAGGCTTGACTTTCACCTAAAAATCCCCAGCCAGGGTGAATTTACCATCAACAAATCCTCAACAGGATCAGAGCCTCATGGCATCTGATAAATTAACTCTGCTCAAATCACCAGCAAGAGTTAGTTTCCCTTTTGATTCCCCAACACAGTTTAAACCTTCTCCTGGATTTCAATAATCCTCAGCAGGAGTCAGCCTCCTCTTAGGCTTCATATAAGAATTTCCCCAATCAGCCTCAATCTTGGGCTTTGTACAAGAAAAACATCATATTTCCCAATTGAGTCAGTTTTCTTTAAAAGCTACTCAAACTTTTCAGCTTCATCATCTTGGGCTTCAAATAAGATACTCAAATAAAACCCTCCCCAGTGGAGTCAGTTTCCTTTAGCTTCAACCTTGGTCTTTGATCAAGGCACACAAAATCCATCATCCCCACAGATGAGACCATGAGTCCTCTCTGTATGAGGATATCCCTTATATATATCACATGTCAAAACAAACAATCAAAAAATCTTTTTCCCAGATAAATTGATGTAAGTGGCACACTTGTTGATTCAAAATCCAAGCTGGAGTCCCTCCTTTATCATGGTTAAAATTCCTCTTTCATCTAACAGCTATAAGCGGCAAGCCTTTGGATTCTATACATCCAAGCCAATGTCCCTCTCTTAGCATGAAAATTTCATAAAGGAAAAAGTGGCATTGCTCTACACTGAGTTAAAGCTTCTTCCTTCATGACATCTCTCTTAGAAAGGAAATTATGGCACCAAGTCTGCCTGTCGTCGAGCACACCGGGACCTCTTCATCTTTGAGCATGTAATAATTAGTTATTGTCGAGCAGAAGTTACATACACCAGGGAGAGGTTACGCCTCTTCCCCCATGATCTCCACGTGCTCCTCCCTGCGAGGACACGTCATCAGGTAACGTCCATTTCCGAAAGAGCTGGTCAATTAACTTTCCGGAGATAACGGGACCATTACTCCAGGGCGAAGACCACGTGCTGGTCTTCACTATGACACGTAAGCCCTGACATTTATCTGCACTGGGCTGGGTCGTAAGGCCCAAAGCAGATGACCATTGGCCCTGCGCTGGGGGCAGCCTATAAATACCCTCTCTCATGAGAGGATCAGGTTACATTACATTCTAACTCTAACTCTTACTTTTTGTACTTGCTTACTCCTGTCCTTACTTTAGCATCGGAGTGCCTTACAGGTACACCCCCCACCATCTCATCACCACCAGAGCAGCGGAGCTCACGACGTTGCTGGCCACTAATCTCCTTTCTGATCAGGTACGATCAGTGGTGCCGTCTGTGGGAATCTTTGCTTCCCCATTTTCCTCTTCGTAAAACCAAAGCAACTTTCATTTTCTGGCAACCATGGCCAGCTCCCATCCTTAGACCAACTTTCATTTATTGCCTCCCCTTCCTCTGACGACGCGGCTTACAACGCCGCCCAACAAGACAGTGCCCCCATTGTCTACCAGACGATCCCCGCGCCACCAAATGCTGACCCGAACACGGTGGCCCTATTTGCTCTGATCAATTAGACCAACCAACTGATCTCCCAGCTGAACGTGAGGATTGAAGCGCTTGAAAGGGGGCGACAACGACGCTCTCGCCCGTGGATACATCGTCGCCCTCCATCTCACAGTCGTTCTCCTTCCCCGCGAAGGACATCACCGGTCAACTCTAGGAGCCCAACTCCCCCACCTGCGGGACGCCGCCTGCGCCTGGAACGACCCCAGCTTGTGGTCGCCCAGAAGCGCCATCGTTTGCCTCCTAGGAAGGAACAACGACACTCTCCTGCCCAGAAGAGGAGTAAAGTTGACGACGAAAAGTCTAAGAGTCGTCCAAGGAGCTCCCCCCGACGACACGGGCCTGGTCAGGGCCACCACTCCCTGTCACGATCACCAGTTAGGAGTGATGAGGACGACCAGCGAACCCCGCTGTCCAGGGAGATTATGGTGACCCCTATACCTGTGAGGATGGAAAAGCCTCCACCCTTGGGGACATACGGCGGCACCGCCAACCCCGACGACCACGTCGAGAGCTTTGAGGCTATGCTCGACTATAGGAATGTCCAAGGAGCTATTAAGTGCAGGCTCTTCTTGACCACCCTCAGAAAAGGTGCCATGGCTTGGTACAAAAGCCTTGCACCGAAGTCTATCACTACTTGGAAGCAACTGAAGAGACAGTTCTCCATACATTTTACTGCATCTCACCGCCATCCAAAGACGGTGGCCTCTTTGGAAGCCATCCTCCAAGGGAGGGACGAATCTCTCAGAGACTACATTGAGAGATTCAATCGGGAAGCCGTCGAGGTACCTGCTACCGATGACATGAAGAAGTTCCTGATCGAGCGGGGACTGCGCCACGGGACCGAGTTCGCCAAAGTTGTGGGCATCTATAGACCCCGCAACTTGGATGACCTCCTCCACCGAGCCCAGTCATACATCCAGTTCGAAGAGTCGGAGGCCGCCCACGTTGCCCGACACTCGCAACACCAAGAGGGCCTCCAGAGCTCCAAGAATGAAGACTCTACTGCCTCCCAGCGCCGAGGGGGAGAGAGAAGACGTGAAGGTCATCCCAGGGACTCTCGCGAACCAAGAGGTCCAGCTGGCCGATTCATGGAGTACACTCCACTCAACGCTCCCCGCGAGCGAATTCTCTCCGAGTGCGCCAACTCGGAATTTCATAAAGGGGGTGTCCGCTTTCCGAAGCCGACACCCCTCAAATCAAACACGGACAAGTCCAAATATTGCAGGTTCCATCGGAGCCACGGAAATGTCACCGAAGATTGCATCCACCTCAAAGATGCAATAAAGATCCTGATCAAGGAGGGCCATCTAAAGCAGTATACCAAGAGGAGTGACGCTTCTCGTCTAGATGCTTGGGACACACAAAGCGTCGAGGAGACGACACCTCCCTCCGGAGAAAACAGACTGCAAGTCGCCCTGAGCATCACTCAACCAGAGGACTTTTACATTCCCGAAGGGATTGAGGACGCCGTGGCAGTTCACATCATGTGGGAGAATTTTTCCCCTGAGGACCCTGTCACAACCCGTAGCACATGGGAAAGTTTCCCCACGACGATGGTTATATCCGACGGGGGCTTCAACATGGTCTCCGTCGGGTAAATCAAGCAGAAGTTCGACGAGCTGGAATCTGCGACCTCGGCACAGACTGCCACTCTTGAGAAGGTGCAAGGGAAGTCAAACCCCATCACCTTCTACCTCGAGGAACTGCCGGGCGGCGCGCCCAACTCCACCATCCCCCTCCTGATCCGGGCGCAGATGGCGAATTTTGACGTCCGCAAAATCCTGGTCGACCAAGGGAGTTTGGTGGACATCATGTATGCCCACCTCTTCGAGACCCTCCAGGTCGACGAAAAGCATCTGACCCCTTACGTGGGCTCGGATCTACAAGGGTTCAACGACACCACCACCAGACCGTGGGGCTATGTGGAACTGATGGTCACTTTCGGGAGCGAGGACACTGCCCGACAAGTCAAGACCCGTTTCTTAGTGGTAGACTGTCCTTCCCTCTACCAATGCATCCTAGGGAGAACCACTCTGGCCGAACTCACGGCAGTACCATCTACAGTCCATCTGAAGATGAAGTACTATACGGCCAGAGGTCGGGTCATCACCATGCCCGGGGACATTGAAGCTGCTAGGAGATAATTCGAAGCTGCAACCTTCGATCAATGTCAAGCCCAAGGCCGGAGAGAAATCAACCCCAGACGCAATGCAGAAGCCACTTCCGCGCGTCAACACGGTGGAGCTCGACAGTCGTTTCCCCGGCGAGCAGGAAGAAGGGGGAGCAACGGATAATGACCTCCTAGATGAAGGCAACGGGTAACCTCTCCACCCAATGTGCCCCATCCCAGACGGAGACTTCGAGCTCGTCGCCCTCGGTAACGATCCAGATAGGAGCGTGAAGATTTGCATCGGGCTCCACGACCTGGCGAAGAAGCAGCTGAAGGCATGCCTCCGAGAGAACGCCGATTTGTTCGCGTGGAGCACATTAGAGATGCCCGGCCTCGACCCAGAGGTGGCCTGTCACCAGCTCACTGTAGATCTAGTCGCTAGGGCTGTAGTGCAACGTAGGCGTAGGCAGTCTCCCGAGAAAGCGGAGGCTGCTGAAAAAGTTGTAAAAGACCTCTTAGAGGCAAATTTTATTTCGGAAGCCAAGTACACAACCTGGCTGTCCAACGTTGTACTTGTCAAGAAAAATAATGGAAAATGGATGATGTACGTTGACTATACTGATCTTAACCGGGCGTTCCCGAAAGATTCTTATCCATTGCCTAACATCGACCAGCCGGTCGACAATTCTGCAGGTTTCAAACTATTATCCTTCATGGACGCCTACTCGGGGTACAACCAAATCCCCATGGCCAAGGCCGACAAGTGTAACACCCCAATTCCCATCGCGAAATAAATAACACATAATAAATATCAGAGTAACTAAAATTTTATTTTTCCGACAGAAACAGGGATGCCACATTTAAAGAAATAAAATACAATCCCTGCTCAACATCTTTGATACATAACACAAAGGGAAACTTTTCCTTACAAAAGGATGGTCAATTATGGAATAAAGCGGAAAGATCCATAACTGACTTGTTTTACAAATAAATGGTTTTAGAACATCAAAATATAAATACAAAATATATTCAACAATTATATACATATAACAAAACGTTCCCCGACTCCCGTGCTACGTATCAGAGCAGACACCACGAACGACAACGGAACGGAGGACTAATCTCCACAAAAGCCTCCAAGCCTCTAAAGCTGACAATCTGCACTATGCCATAAAAAGCATATTCCAGCAGAAGGGTGAGAAATAACAACTATAACAAGTTTGCATAATAATATGCCACAACACAGATAATTCACATATGTAATATTTCTCACCGCATACATCACATACTAACACATATAGCATGGCACCAATACATAATATATCACACATAATAAATCGAATCATGATTTTCCACACATAACACATCCCTTCACAATTCACACCACCATTCATCACAACTCACTCATATACATCACAATGTATATATCTATACGAAACCAAGCATATAATCATGCATATTCCATTAATTCCATACTTCCACAAAGCATACTTTTCCATATTCATTCATCAATGCAAAAATACAAAAGATGATCAATGCATACCATAGAGATCGACCAACGACTCTATATAGATGCAAATGCGGTACCGACTCAATTGGTGATACATTAGTCCCCCAGGAACTCTTGGAATCATCGCTCGTTACATAGAGTAACTCCCCGTCGGGCCTACGATGTTCCCCGTCGCTTCCTCTTATAAATAAGCACACGACGTTATGGATTGCTTCCACCTATATGGATCAGGCACACAATCCGATCGCTTCCACTTATCATCAAGCACACGATCAGTTGTAACGTCGCTATCGTCCCATAGTGTGTAAGGCACACGAACGTACAACGGATTCATATAGAATCCCAATAGCAAGAGCGCATGGTATTATGCTTGACACATGCACGACTCATGCTAAATAAATGTTCATGCATATATAATAATCATGCATATCAATCACAACCAAAGTGATATATAACAATGCCCATCGGCCACAAACCATCAACAAAGTGTTCCACAACAACCAATTATCATCAAAGAATCATCACACAAGTCATACACATCCATCATGTATATTCACATCATATAAACCACATAAAAGCTCCACGTTACATAACAAAAGCACAACACACGGTAAAACCTCAACCGTGCGCATTTAACGCGATGAAAACCCGACAACTCGACTATTTTTCCAAAAACACGAATTAATTAAATCATATTTTACCCTCCAAACCATTTTTAATAGAAAGAGCTTTTCATTAGCTTTCCAACGGTATAAAGAACGTCCCAATCCGAGCTACGGATCAAAAGATATGAATTTCCGAAGTTTCCCCGAAAAACCAGATTTTCTGTTTCAGCACAGTAGGCATCGATCCCTAACTCGCATGTATCGATCCCTGCTGTAGTAAAATTCCATTTTTCCCAATTTTCACAGTAGGGATCGATCCCTGGGATTAGGTATCGATCCCTAACCCTGTTTTTCACAAAAAACCAGATTTTCTCAATTACACCTATGCTGTATTTTTCCGGAACACCCAAAAACTCGACTAAATCGAACATTTTCACCGAAACAAACATATACTCATAAACACCAAATACATAAGAACAATTTAGAACACTTAAACGAAATTTCTACGACGTTCGATTTTTCGATTAAATTTCAACCGTTCAAAAACCAGAATTTTCAAACCTCGCCAAATCGAATAAAAAGCACGACATACGACGACCTAACCTTCCTCGATACAACTACGTAATTTATTTCGAATTCTAACCGTGAAAACATCGGTTCCTATCGACTTCCTACAATTCGACCTAAACGGACAAAATAACGGAAACATAGCGAAAACTAACCGAAACATATCCAAACCTCATGAGACTTTAAACAGAAACTCACATACATATAACCAACCAACACATGTATTTATACGACTTTTCGACCGTAAAAACATCGGTTTCTATCGATTTCGTCCGATACGGCATAAACGGAAACATATAAAAACCAACCAAAATATTCATCACAAACAACACATATACATACACAAGCGAGATATAATTGAAACTTCTCACCCTTACCCGATTATTCGCGCTTTAAACGGAGTTTTCTCGACTTTCCTCTCTTTTCCTCTTCTCCCTTCTTTTCTTCTCTTTTCTCTTCTCTTCTCTTCTCTTTCTATTTTTCTGTTTTTCTTTTCTCTCTATTTTTCTCTCAACTTTTCTATTTAAACAAAATATCTACCCAAATGACCAAAATACCCCTACACTCAAATATCTCGCAAACGCTCTCAAAATGCGATAAAACATAATAACGATGAAAAATAACATTTTTCTAAATAAAAGTCGAAAATAAAATAATATAATAATAAAATAATCAACTAAACTCGATTAAATAAAACTGACTTAAACTGGGGCGTTACAATTCTCCCCCACTTAGACATTTTCGTCCTCGAAAATATAACCGAGACGAACAACTCCGGACACGACTCTCGCATCCGACGAACGAACCAACATGCCAACAAAAGGCACACCACGAATAACACAACAGACAAACACCTTGCTAACCGTAATTACAACAACACGATACGACGACAACTACAACGACAAGATGCAAAGCCCATACAATGCACTTGACGACCAACTCACAACTCAAGGAAAACCGCGATACCAACACACAGGTTCACTCTAGAACCGAAACACAACAAGATCGTTACCATAACCGTAGGTAACACTCCCCTAATCCCCCACACAGGAATTAGCTACCCGTACTCGAACCAACACAATGGAAACGAGGCAACAACACAAACAAGAACATAAAGTTCCACGACACAGCAAGATCTCAACAACATCAACAAAACCAGAATACCAACATCCTTGTCACACACCCATGCTACCACAATGCTACGATTCACCAATCGAACATATAACCGAAACATCCATCTACATAGTAGCCCATGGATAACATTTAAACCTTTCACCTAACACTTCCATTCTGAAACGTCCAATAGTCTCACCATTCCTACATGTTCCCAATGTTCAACCTATGAACTCTTACCAGTCACACACACGCAAATACAAATTGTGCAACACCACGCATCCGCTGCGCACTCTGATTACTCGCAACCATCAAAACTACCAATTTCACGTCCAAGGTCTAACTCTTTCTCAATTCACCAAAATCATTGTTCACTTTTAATATATCCAACTTCACACTCTACTGTGTTATCTCACACACCAGACACCAGTCTCGGAACTGCTCCAATTATTCTAATTCCCTGACCATCAAAACAGACATACCCTGAAACTTTCGACTTAACTTTTCAAGCAAGACCTTACCTTTACCAACAGGATAATTCCAACTAAAGTCATAACTCATCAAAATTCCAACCATCCTCATTGTCTCATACTCTATTCCTTCAAACCAACCAAGTACTCTAAACTCTTGCGATTACCAAACACTTCGAGCCGAGAACCATAAAAATAATACCTCCAAATTTTCCAACACAATACAACCGCGACTAATCCCAAATCCAGAATAGTATAGATCCTTTTATGAATCCTCAATTGTCGTAAAGCATAAGCCACGACTTTACTCCCTTGCATTAACACACTGACTAACTCATCAAAGACATCTCACAAACGGTTGAACCGGATCACGCAGACTCAAAACTGCAGCCGTAGACAAATTCTACTTCGGCTCACCCAAAACTTACTCACAACGAACATCCAAAACAAATGACTCATCCTTTGCAAGCCAACTGAAATAACAGAAGTACGAACTTAGCAAAGTCTTCCATAACCTTTCGTAACAACCGACTGAGCCCAAAAGTTTCTAATCTCCTTAACCAACTTCGGAACCTCTCATTGCAAAACCAGATCCACTTCCGATGGATCCATAACAATACCATTACCTGAAATAACATATCCAAGAAGACTAACCTTTTTCCAACCCAAATTCTCACTTGAATAACTTAGCATAAAACTTCATCTCTTTCCAACACTTGTGATTCAAATCTCAAACACTCTACCTGTTCTTCTTCCGAGTTTATAACAGATTCGAATATCCTCAATTAAAACCACTACAACTTATTCAATTAAATATGGAAGATACGATTCATATACTTCACAAACATTACGGACACATTACTAACACCAAGCAACATCACCGTACTTTGTAATGTCCAACCAAATTCCAAAAGATATAAATTCTTAAAGCTTTTGCAAAACCTTGCACTGGGTAACTGGCTATTCACACACAAGCTTAACCGAGTAATTACCAGTCTATTCCGATGATAACAACATAACCAGTCACATCAAATCGATAAAAGTCTTAACTCACACAATTCACCACTCTTATCAAACATTCCAAACAATTGCAAGTTCACTCAAACTCAGCCAAACCATTCCAGTCATCCGCTCATGAAAGTGGACACTTATTCTCTATCGTTACCTTATTCAACTGTCAGTAATCCATACACAAGTCCTTCTCTTAGCCGTCCAAATTCCATAAATCCCAACATGTAGCAACAACCAATCCAAAAGAACTCTCAAATAGTACATCCACACTTAAGGTTTTCTCAAAATTTCCATTAATGCTCTAAAATTCCAAAAACTCCAAACCTCTTCGGAACTCTAAGTTTGGCTTTCCATAGTCTCAATACCATTATTCACATCATGCTTGTTATTTCGGTCAATCATCCTTCCTTTTTGTCGCCAACAACACTGAAGCTCTCCAAAACGACACACTTGGCCTCACAATTCTCCTTTCCAGTAAATCTTCCAACTACTCTATCAGTTCGGGTACCTCTAATGCTAACATCCAATATTCCATCCGGGAATACATCTGAAAATCACGCACAACCGGTAGCTCATCACTGTGTCCTTCTTGCCAATTTCTAGAAAACTATCATCACGAACATAACAACATCTTAGTTTCACTTCCTAAAAGTTCTCCTGCTTACTTAGCAGATCCAAACCTCAAATCCTTACCTTCGTACAATTTGAGTTCACACTTTTCTCTCTGAGAACCACCATTAACGATGCCCAATCATTCACTCTCAAAACTTCCCAATTGAACCAACATACCAAAACCTCTAATCCATTGCATCTTCCGATATTAGCACCTTCATCGACTCATCAAAACAATCTGTAATCGTTTCCTTAAATTCCAAACACTCATTTCACACAATATCAAAGCCGGAAAGACACGTCTATTCCATCAAACACAATCTCCGTCTGCTATCAACAAGAGATTAAGGGTGATCAGTTCCTCAATTTGTCAATAGACAGCCGACAATCATGATGTGGCATAAACCGTCTTTACCAAACTATAATAGTATGTCTTGCATCTTGTGCACAAAACTACCTAAGGCATAAACCTTACCTCCGCATTCCCTCCGGAACCGGGAACCACACTGTCCAAAGAGCACTTACAATCTTGCAACCAACGGTACACTGAGCCAACGCTCCACACCTGAAACAACATGGAGAAGTACCAGCTTCTCCCCCACTTATCTCAATCTCACACCTGAAGACAAAGGATTAGAAAACCAGAAAGCACTGACAGTGTTCCGCACACCAATCACGTACTAAGGGACAAACAACAACGACAATATTCAACTGTCACACCAACTAACTCAACAACTTGGCCGGACGGACCGACCTGCTCTGATACCACTAATGTAACACCCCAATTCCCATCGCGAAATAAATAACACATAATAAATATCAGAGTAACTAAAATTTTATTTTTCCGACAGAAACAGGGATGCCACATTTAAAGAAATAAAATACAATCCCTGCTCAACATCTTTGATACATAACACAAAGGGAAACTTTTCCTTACAAAAGGATGGTCAATTATGGAATAAAGCGGAAAGATCCATAACTGACTTGTTTTACAAATAAATGGTTTTAGAACATCAAAATATAAATACAAAATATATTCAACAATTATATACATATAACAAAACGTTCCCCGACTCCCGTGCTACGTATCAGAGCAGACACCACGAACGACAACGGAACGGAGGACTAATCTCCACAAAAGCCTCCAAGCCTCTAAAGCTGACAATCTGCACTATGCCATAAAAAGCATATTCCAGCAGAAGGGTGAGAAATAACAACTATAACAAGTTTGCATAATAATATGCCACAACACAGATAATTCACATATGTAATATTTCTCACCGCATACATCACATACTAACACATATAGCATGGCACCAATACATAATATATCACACATAATAAATCGAATCATGATTTTCCACACATAACACATCCCTTCACAATTCACACCACCATTCATCACAACTCACTCATATACATCACAATGTATATATCTATACGAAACCAAGCATATAATCATGCATATTCCATTAATTCCATACTTCCACAAAGCATACTTTTCCATATTCATTCATCAATGCAAAAATACAAAAGATGATCAATGCATACCATAGAGATCGACCAACGACTCTATATAGATGCAAATGCGGTACCGACTCAATTGGTGATACATTAGTCCCCCAGGAACTCTTGGAATCATCGCTCGTTACATAGAGTAACTCCCCGTCGGGCCTACGATGTTCCCCGTCGCTTCCTCTTATAAATAAGCACACGACGTTATGGATTGCTTCCACCTATATGGATCAGGCACACAATCCGATCGCTTCCACTTATCATCAAGCACACGATCAGTTGTAACGTCGCTATCGTCCCATAGTGTGTAAGGCACACGAACGTACAACGGATTCATATAGAATCCCAATAGCAAGAGCGCATGGTATTATGCTTGACACATGCACGACTCATGCTAAATAAATGTTCATGCATATATAATAATCATGCATATCAATCACAACCAAAGTGATATATAACAATGCCCATCGGCCACAAACCATCAACAAAGTGTTCCACAACAACCAATTATCATCAAAGAATCATCACACAAGTCATACACATCCATCATGTATATTCACATCATATAAACCACATAAAAGCTCCACGTTACATAACAAAAGCACAACACACGGTAAAACCTCAACCGTGCGCATTTAACGCGATGAAAACCCGACAACTCGACTATTTTTCCAAAAACACGAATTAATTAAATCATATTTTACCCTCCAAACCATTTTTAATAGAAAGAGCTTTTCATTAGCTTTCCAACGGTATAAAGAACGTCCCAATCCGAGCTACGGATCAAAAGATATGAATTTCCGAAGTTTCCCCGAAAAACCAGATTTTCTGTTTCAGCACAGTAGGCATCGATCCCTAACTCGCATGTATCGATCCCTGCTGTAGTAAAATTCCATTTTTCCCAATTTTCACAGTAGGGATCGATCCCTGGGATTAGGTATCGATCCCTAACCCTGTTTTTCACAAAAAACCAGATTTTCTCAATTACACCTATGCTGTATTTTTCCGGAACACCCAAAAACTCGACTAAATCGAACATTTTCACCGAAACAAACATATACTCATAAACACCAAATACATAAGAACAATTTAGAACACTTAAACGAAATTTCTACGACGTTCGATTTTTCGATTAAATTTCAACCGTTCAAAAACCAGAATTTTCAAACCTCGCCAAATCGAATAAAAAGCACGACATACGACGACCTAACCTTCCTCGATACAACTACGTAATTTATTTCGAATTCTAACCGTGAAAACATCGGTTCCTATCGACTTCCTACAATTCGACCTAAACGGACAAAATAACGGAAACATAGCGAAAACTAACCGAAACATATCCAAACCTCATGAGACTTTAAACAGAAACTCACATACATATAACCAACCAACACATGTATTTATACGACTTTTCGACCGTAAAAACATCGGTTTCTATCGATTTCGTCCGATACGGCATAAACGGAAACATATAAAAACCAACCAAAATATTCATCACAAACAACACATATACATACACAAGCGAGATATAATTGAAACTTCTCACCCTTACCCGATTATTCGCGCTTTAAACGGAGTTTTCTCGACTTTCCTCTCTTTTCCTCTTCTCCCTTCTTTCCTTCTCTTTTCTCTTCTCTTCTCTTCTCTTTCTATTTTTCTGTTTTTCTTTTCTCTCTATTTTTCTCTCAACTTTTCTATTTAAACAAAATATCTACCCAAATGACCAAAATACCCCTACACTCAAATATCTCGCAAACGCTCTCAAAATGCGATAAAACATAATAACGATGAAAAATAACATTTTTCTAAATAAAAGTCGAAAATAAAATAATATAATAATAAAATAATCAACTAAACTCGATTAAATAAAACTGACTTAAACTGGGGCGTTACAACAAGCAGCACACCACCTTCATGACCGAGTCGGGCAATTACTACTACAATGTAATGGCCTTCGACCTGAAGAACGCCGGTGCGACCTACCAGCGGATGATGAACAAAGTCTTTCGGGGAGAGATCGACGACATGCTCGAGGTCTACATGGACGACATGATCGTCAAGTCCACAGAAGAAGTCGACCACGCTGCCCATCTCATGAAGGTCTTCGACACAACGAGAAAATGCAGGATGAGGTTCAATTCCGACAAATGCACCTTCGGCGTCCGGGCGGGTAAGTTCCTCGGTTTCCACCTCACGGAGAGAGGAATCGAGGCAAACCCCGACAAGTGCAGGGAATTCTATGAGATCCCGACCCCGAACTTGAAGAAGTCGATACAGTCGCTGAACGAGATGCTAACCTCGCTTTCCTGCTTCGTGGCCAAGTCTGCACAGTACGCACTCCCATTTTTCAAGCTTCTACGCCAGAAAGCCATGTTCGAATGGACTGAGGAATACAAGCAAGCGCTCTTCCACCTCAAACAAGTCCTTTCTCAACCCCCATTTCTCTCAGGACCAGAGTACGTGGAGACGTTATTCCTATACCTCGCCATCATGGGCAAAGCAGTCAGCGCGGTCCTAATCCGGGAAACCACCGACGGGCAGAAGCCAATTTACTTCACCAGCAAAGCCCTCCAAGGTCCAGAACTTAGGTGCCAGCAAATCGAAAAGGTCGCCCTGGCTCTCGTCACCGCGGCCAGAAGGCTGCGACATTACTTCTTGGGCTACACGATCGTGGTAAGGACCGAGCAACCCATACGACAACTCCTCGGTCGGCCGGACATGGCGGGGAGGATGCTCAGATGGTCGCTCGAACTCGCTGAGTTCAAAATCCAATACGAAGGCAGAAAGGCTCTGAAAGCTCATGTATTGGCCGACTTCGTGATGGAAATGACCATCTCAGAGCCTTCGACCAACGGATCCCAAAAGTGGACGATCTACGTCGACGGGGCATCCAACTCGAAAGGCAGCGGAGTAGGCATCATCCTCGAGAACGGGGAAGGCATCCTGATCGAAGTCTCCCTCAAATTGTCTTTCCCGGCGTCGAACAATCAGGTCGAGCACGAGGCTTTCCTCTCTGGGTTATGCTTAGTTGAAGACCTCGAGGCCAAAGAGGTCAAAATATTCACCGACTCCCAGCTCGTGGCCTCCCAGGTACGAGGAGAATACCAAGCCAAGAACGACAGCCTTATCGAATACTTGGCTCTGGTGAAGGAAACGATGAAAAAATTCTCCTCGGCGGAAGTGAATCACGTCCCGCGCGAACACAATTCTCGAGCGGACGTTCTATCAAAACTCGCAAGCTCAAAGAAGAAATATGGGAACAAATCCGCCATTCAAGAGGTGCTCTCTCGTCCGAGCATCGAGAATGTCGTCCCCACGACTGACGTGAACAGAATTGGAGATAGCCATAGCTGGATGACCCCGGTGTACGAGTACCTCAGCACGGAAAAGCTACCCGACGACCTTAAAGACGCCGGAGTGGTTAGGCGACGCGTCTGCCCCTATACAATCGTCAAAAATAAACTATATCGAAGCAACTTCTCGATCCCTCTTCTCAGGTGCGTCAAGGAGTCCAAGGTCCCCGGTATACTCCAGGAAATCTATGAGGGGATCAATGCACAATACCTCGGCGGACGATCACTAGCCCGTAAAGCGTTACGAGCAGGGTACTACTGGCCCACCATGCAGGACGCCAAGGAACACGTCAAGAAGTATGACAGATGCCAACAAAATGGGGACATGCATCTATCCCCGCCCAGTGAGGTCAAAACACTATCGTCCCTGTGGCCGTTTGCGTGGTGGGGGATGGATATCCTCAAGCCCTTCATTATGGGGTCGTACCAAAACAAGTGCCTGATCGTCGGCGTGGATTATTTCACAAAGTGGATCGAGGCGGAATCCCTGGCCAAAATCACGGTTCACAACATACTACGTTTCTACAAGAGGAACATACTCTCCCGGTTTGGCGTGCCCTAAGCAATTGTCACCGACAACGGGACACAATTCACCGACAAGAACTTTTAAGACTTCATCACCAAACTGGGCACGAACCAACACTTCACGTCGGTCGAGCATCCCCAAACGAACGGGCAAGCCGAAGCGGCGAACAAAGTGATCCTGCGAGGACTGAAACGGCGACTAGGTGACGCCAAGAAAAGATGGGTCGAGGAACTACACAACATCCTCTGGGCCTACAGAATAACCCCGCACTCCACTATCAGGGAGACCCCCTTCCGATTGACATATGGAACTGAGGCGGTGATCCCTGTAGAAATAAGGGAACTCTCGAGAAGAACGGAGTCTCCCCTCGATGAGGAGACAAACAATGAGGCCCTCTGGGAGGAGCTCAACTTCGTCGAAGAGATAAGGTCGAGCGTCTCCCTCCGTGAGGCCTCCCTTAAACAGAAGATAACTCTACGTTATAACAACAAAGTTATTAAGCGTGATTTTCAGGTAGGCACCCTCGTTCTACGAAGGTGCCAGAAAGATTCGCGAGAAGGCAAGCTCGCCGTGAACTGGGAGGGCCCCTACCGCGTCTGCGCGAAAACGGGGACAGAAGCCTACTACCTCGAAAATCTACACAGGGAGGAACTTGCTCGACCATGGAATACTGAGAAGCTTAAACAGTACTACAGTTAAACACTGCCCGCGACACAGCTACGTCGCGACCACGGGGGCGCACTAAGGTACAAGTGCGACTCCCCTCTACGAAACGAGAAGACAAGGGCCCGCGTTGTATGTGCACGAGGACCCTTGATCCGACGAGGATACCTCAGCCGAGCTCCATCGTCGTTGTACCAATTAGGCAGAACACCTAGCTCGTGATGGGAAGTTCACACCATGAAGCTAAGACCTCGATCGAACTCTTAGCCTCGTTAAAGGTCGGAATACAGTTTCGGCCACTCGACCAGTCCCCTACATTGTCGAGGATCAACAAAGTCGAGCAAAACCCCCAAATTACTTATACAAAAACAAAACAGATATATCATTAAGCATACAAACACCACACACACAGATAAACAAGACAAAACATTAGGTCAGGCTTAAGCCCATTATGCAAATAGTACTTACAAAAATGTCATAAAGCCCCTTGCACGCAGGCCGAAGGCCACACAAACTAGACAAAAGAAAAGCTAAACATCCACGTCCCCCTCGGGCTGCCCTTCCTCCGTGTTCTCGTCGTAATCATCCTCCTCGGACGCCGGTGGGACAATCTGACCTTCAACTACCTCGTGGTAAGGTCCAATTCCCTCAGTGATGAGGTCGGGATTCAGTATTTGGAGCTGCTTCAAGGTTTTAGCATAGCCCAACTCGACAGACTGGAGGACATCCTGCTCGGTCTGCCTGAGCTTTGAGATCAATTCAGCCCGAGAGGTCAGCAGCTTGTCATCCTCAGTTTCCTCTTCAGCGGGTCGGACAGCCTGCTCCAGCTCAGCGATTCTCGCCAGGAGATTTTTCCTCTCCTCAGCAGCGTTCTTCAACTTCCCTTCCAGCTGCCCCTGAAGCTCGACTTGGGCCTCATTCTGTTTTTTGCACTCCGCGAGATCCTTGCTCAGCTTCTTCATCTCAGCCTCAACTGACTTAAAGCTATCTTGCAATCTAGTCAGCTCCGACGACGGATAGGTTTCGTCGTTCAGGACCAGCATTATAGCATAAACCCGCATCATCGCGGCCATATCCTCCACCAAGGCTTTCCTCCTCGAAACCCGATCAGCACCCAAGATGGCCTGGGCTTCGGAGGCGATGACGGTCGGGGAGTTGTCCCCCGAGAAGAAGTTGGGCCTCAAATGACAAGGCGGGAACACAAACTTTTCACGGGGAGGACTCACAGTAAGATCGACATGCGTCTTTTCAAGGTTAGTTCGCTGTCTTTTCGGGGATCCCTGCGAGTTTGGAGATGGGCTACACTGAGGGGAGCCAGAGGAATCCCCAGACGCTGGGATGAGACCCGGGTGCTGCTGCCGGATCTGCTCGACTCGTCCCTTTCTGCCTCTCTTCGAACCTCGAGTAGATGTCAGCTTCTTCACACGTTCCTTCAAGCTCGACATGGCACCTGCAAAAAGAAAGCAAACATCAGTAAACCAAGGGTAGAAATGATAACGGACCCCGAGTCAAGGGTATGCCCACTACCTAAGAACCGAAGAGCATCCTCTTCAGTATCACACTCGAGGAGGGCCTTTGTGTTTATGAGCCGAACCTTTGTAAAGGTCTCCCCGTGGTCGTTACTTATGAAGTTTCCATCCGGGGTCACCAACTTCGCTTTATTGAAATCGGCGACAAATTTCACTAACTTCTCGTAGGCCTGTTGGTCTTCCTCGCCTAAGAAACTAGGACTAACGATATAGCTCTCTGGGCTCAGTTCGAAGTGCTCCTCGGTCCACTCCAGGGGGCACTTCGACTCGATGACCTCCTTCTACCGACCATCTTCCATCTCTATTGTTCTACGGTTGTACAAGGTGTCGGTGGCCGCCCGGGTGAGGGGCTTGATGATAAACCATCGGGTTTTGAAGTTCCGAACAGAATCCAGATATGCCAGAAACAGCCTCCTCGGCTGCTTAAAGGACAGCCAGGTATGACGGCTCTCAACCGTTTGTCGTTGTAAGAAGGAGATTGTGGCCTCGACGTCGAGATATTTACACACGAGCTCGTATGCCCGCACAAAAGCAATGGCGTTTGGGTGAAGTTGGGAGGGCTCCAGGCGTAACCAAGAAAACACCCCCAACTGAAAATCACTGAAGGGCACACGTAGGCCCGCCTCCAGAAAGGCGAACTCATACATAGGAAACCGCATCCTTCTGAACGATGAGCAGATCCAGTGATGCTCCAGTGGCCTGTACACTCGCCAACTCCGCGTGGAACCTTCGTAGAGGTCCTCGATAGTGGCGAAGGCCTCAGGGCCACCTGAAACAAATTGCGAAGGGAAGCCCAGAGGCTCATCCCCAGCCCAATCCTCGGGCGTTCGAGCACCGCTGGGGATTCGGACTCATCATCAGTTTCAATAACCCCTTCAATTCTCTTGGCAACCATTTTACCTGAAAAGCAGAAGAACTGGTGAATTCGATAGCCTAGATCAAGTTCACCCTTCCACCGCTAATCAAGTGAAAGGGCGAAGAAAAGATACGGGGAACTTCTCGGTGGAACGACCCTCCGACACGGTGATCGAGGTCACACGCGGGTGTGTTCGGTACCTTTATCCCATTCGCCCACCGTCCTCGGGGCATTCATTGGACGTCCCCGGGACCTTCATTATGTCCTTGGCGCCTTCGTCCCGTGTCCCTGGGGGATTCGTCCTACGTCCTCGGGACCTTCATCAGGTCCCCGAGAGACTCATCCCAACTCCCCGTGGTATTCATCGGAAACCTAAAGAAGCTCCGCCGTTTTTGCCGGAAACTCCGTGGCCTCCCCGGAAACTTCATCAGTTCACCGGAGAAACCACCTTAGGGAACATAAAATAGAAAAAAGGAACCAGAAACTTACTTGAGACGGTGGTTGAGAATTCCCGGTGCAGCGGCGTACGGTGGAAGGACGGCGACGGAAGTTGGAGAGGGGGAGAGAAGACTCGGAGCCAAAAAAGTAGAAACGTGCAAATGGCACAAACTCCACTCCTAATTATAAGACCGTTACGCGACTCGAGGCGCCCCTAGCCAATTGAGTGCCCTAGCCGCCTTAGGCATTAATAACAGGTGACACGTGGCACGCGGATTCCCGCGTGCGCCTTTTCATTTACCCGGGTGCCCGGATGATGAACGCGTACATCCCTTCTCATCTCCCCGCGTCGTCGTCCAAGAATGACATTGGAAACTCGGGCAGACTTCAATCTTCGAGAACCCTGCACGACGAGCATCCCCTGCTCCTGATCACCTACTTTTCACCAACTCGCCGCTACGGGCACGCTGCCCCAATTAACGTATATCCTCCCCGGAGGGGCTGACCCTTAAGTCATTACTCCTACACTTCGAAGCAACGACTTGGGGGGCTCCTGTTCTGGACTGGGCCTGCGCCTGCCCATCCGTCGGGCAGGCCCAACCCAATACTGCGATGCGGCCCAACAAGGCCCATGTCTGCCTGTCGTCGAGCACACCGGGACCTCTTCATCTTCGAGCACGTAATAATTAGTTATTGACGAGCTGAAGTTACATACACCGGGGAGAGGTCACGCCTCTCCCCCCACGATCTCCACGTGCCCCTCCCTGCGAGGACACGTAATCACGTAACGTCCACTTCCGAAAGAGCTGGTCAATCCACTTTCCGGAGATCACGAGACCGTTACTCCAGGGCGAAGACCACGCTCTGGTCTTCACTACGCCACGTAAGCCCTGGCAGTTATCTGCACTGGGCTGGGACGTAAGCCCAATTTTATAATTTGAACTCTTTTAAAACCATTTTTTTAATTTGAAAAAAATATATAATGTTTGAAAAATTTATTCAAAAAAATAATAACTTTTTATTTTTCTAAAAAAAAGAAAATAAATTCAGAATAAATTATTTTCATTTCATACAAAATTTGAGGAAATTTTTTGTTTACTTTTTGAAAAAAAAATTATTTTTTGGGAAAAAATTTTAAATTTTTTTTTTATTTTTCGAAAAAATATTCTAAAATGGAACAAATTTTCATTTTTTATTTATTTTTGGAAAAATAAATATCAGAATAAAAAAAATTTTGGTTTTCGAAAAAATATATTCCACAATAAAAAAGAAAATAATTTAATTTTTTTTCAGATTAAAAATTAATTTTTTTTATTTTTCAAAAAATAAATTTTCTAAATAAAACTTTTTTTTGAATTTTTTTTATTTTTTGAAGAAATAAATTTCTGAATAAAAAAAATTTTGGTTTATATTTTTCTGAAAAAAAATTAAAATTTTCCGAAAACAAAATTTAAACTTTGGAAAAAAAATTATTTTAAAACTTATTTTTGTAGAATAAATTTTTTTGAAAACAAATATTTTCAAAAAAAATTTAAAATTTTCCGAAAATTTTTTTATTAAATTTTTTTTTAAATTTTTTTTGGGAAAAGAAAATTAGAATAAAAAAAATTTTGTTAAAAAAATTTAATTTGTTGAAATTTTTTTTAAAAAAATTATTTCCAATTTTTTTTTCCCTCAATGGTTTTTTTTTTCTTTTTATATGTAAAACTTATTTATATAATTAAAACAGTTTATAAAAGAAAATTAATTATGAACCGGTTTTAAACTGAATTAAAATTGTTTTATTTAAAAGGTTCAGTTCATTAACTATTTAAGTGGTTCAGTTTTTTTATGGTGCAATGTATTTTTGCACAACCCTAGTTGTAATATATAATATGTTTATAAAAATATGTCTATTGTGTTTTGTCAATCTTAAACGATGTCAAACTAATATTAAAATTATTTTTTTATTAACTATATTATCCTACCAATTAAATTGCTTACATATGAATAATTATTGGTATTATTTATTGAAATTGAGTAGTTTTGAAGTTTTAAATTACAATTTCAAATTAGTTTTCAACTATTATAAAATATTAATTTTAATATAAAAAAATTTTTATCAAAAAAAAGTATTTCAATAGTAAAATTTTCGTCTGTTTGAATTTAAATATGTTCTAGTAGTATTTTAATGACGGATAGTTTGACTACATTAATTACAATATTAAGATAATTGATATTAAAACTTAAATTAAGTAATTATTTTCTATTGTTATACTTTTATCTTTCTTAATTAACTTTTGTTTAATTGAACAGTAAAGATTATTAAATAAATTTTCAATTTTTAAAATATAGATTTATTATGAAATACTTATTATTATTTTTCTAGATGAATTATTATTATTATATTGGCAGTAGGAAGCTGCGCGGCGGTGATATGCGGTCGGCCGATATTTTCGGCGGCGATTTCGGCTTTTTGAGTATTTTTGGTGTTTTTCGAGTTTTTAGTATTTTCGGTGTTTTTTTTAGTTTTGAGCATTTTCTGGAGTTTTTGGAGTACGGGAGCCCTTCGTTGGTATTTTTGAGCATCTTGTGACATTAGAGTCTTTTTGGTGACTTTAGGGTCACTTTTGAGTAAATTGAGAAAATTGTTTTTCATTACCTTGTTGATGGTCAGACTAGAGATGGCAAAAAAATCCGTACCCGCGGATATCCGTGGATAAAATCCGTCACAGATATGAGGCGGGTAGCTTAATGGATATCCACGAATAAAATAAATGGATATTTAAATATCTGTTTGTTAATGGATATGGATATGGGTTTAATGATATCCATACCCGCGGATATCCATTTCCGTTTATAAATTAGAAAAATGATTTAAATATCATTAGTTTATTATACCTTATCTTTTCATCTTCTAAAAAAATTAGTCTTCTTATACTTCTTTCTTCTTTTTTTTTGGAAATTTTCTTTGAAGAAAACCTTTCACTTTTGATTCAAATTCTATTAGTCATTTCATACTTAACTCATCGATACTTCATACCTCACTTCATCAATTTCACAGTCCAACCAACTAATATCGTCATTCCTCTGTTGAACCAGTGTCTCTCTTCCTACTCCTCTTCGTCATATCTTCCATCATAACTCACAATCACAATATCTTTTATTTGTTTGGTTAAAAATGAAATGTAGTGATATTATGTTTGGATCTAATTAAGTTTTGGTGAATAAGAAGAAAATTAATGTGATAAAATTTTATTATTAAATTAAGAGTGAATTGTATGGATGTTATGTGATAATAATTTTTTGTGTCTTTAAAAGAAGTTACAAATATTTTTTTAAAAAAATAATTTTTATAAAAAAAAATATTATCCATGGATATCTATAAATATCCGTGGATACCGTAAAACCCGCGAATTACCCACTTAACGGATATCTGCATGGATATGGGGCGGACATGGATATCATATTTATCTAACGGGGAAGATATGGATATCATAATATCCGTCCCCATGGATATCCATTTACATCCCTAGGTCAGACACAATAATAATAATAAGTTTTTGAGAAAATATGAATATTTAAGAACTTTTTAGAAAATAATAAGTTTTTGAGAAACTATGAGTCCTTGGAACTTTTTGAGTTGTTTTAAGCAATCTGATGAGTTGAGAATATTTAGTAATAACATAATTTTATCTTTTGAGATGAAATAATTAAATTATTTTGAAAAATCTATTTTTTTAGTTAGTAATCCAAAGAGGGATTACAGTGATGACCTTGAATGACATTTTGAGATAGTAATCCAGAGAGGGATTATAGTGATGGCTGATTATGGCGAAGTATAGGTCCAAGAGTGGAACATTTTGTGAATGATTGAGATTTGTATCATGTTATGATTTTGAGATGATGGTGTTGTTGTATTGTGTGTTGTTGTGATCATGCATTCGTGTATTTCGGAGATAGGCAGGACTTCAGTCAGTGATGGCCTGGTTCAGAGAGGGACTATGACGGTCTCATATCCAGAGAGGGACACGGTTCAGAGAGGAACCATAGACATGGGAATATCAGTAACATACCTCTGATCCCACTGATTTTGGTACCACATGCATATGAGGTGGAGATGGTGGCATTGCATTACATCTACATTATGATCTATTTAATTGTGTATTGAGTGCGATTTGAGAATACTGTTATATTTGTGATTGTTATCCTTCCTTGCTATTAATCATCGTTAATAATTGTTAGATGTATTCTCACCCCTTGTTTGTTATTATTGTGGCATCTATGCTCCTCGGGAGTACAGACAATCAGGTATATGAGTAGTTGCTGAGTAGGGGATGATGTTTATGCCCCCTTTAGCTTTTATCATTGAGTCTTAGAGAAGTCGCTCTGATATGTAGAACTGGGGATGGGATGTGTTCAGTCATTATGTGATGTTTTGTTTGGCTTTGTTGGAGTTGTTCATGATACATTGTCTCGGACTGTGTTTAATTTCCGCTGCTTATTTTGCATGACTATTTGGTTTTTAAACTTTTAAGTTTTTGTGACACTCTAATATTTGGTTTTATTCAAACTATATCATTTAAATGTCGAGTTGTGGATTAGGGTTTTACATAGTGGTATCAGAGCAAATCCGTCTGTCCGACAAGGTTTTGTGATTTTTATTTGTTTTCTAGTACGCGACATATGTGTGAAACACTGTCGGTGGTTGTTTGTTTTCTTACCGCTTTCCAACAAGAATGGGATTGAAACAAGTGGGGAGCAGCTTCTACTTCTCTAAGATACTTTTAGTGTAGAGGATTAGTTTAGTAGGCTGCTGATTGTGAAAGCGTATGTGTTATTGGGGCTATGTTGTTGCTTGAGACTGATGAGCATACTGATTTGAGTTTCATTCTGCCATTTAAGTCGAGATGTCGTCGAGGGAGTACGATCAGGTGGGCGTGATGATTTCTTCCTTAAGAGTGGAATGCGATGTTGTGGCTAGTGATATGTCTGTGGTGTGTGAATTCCTGATGTGTTTCCCTAGTACATTTGTGACTTACCGTCGGAGTGAAGAGTTGAGATCGCCATAGATTTAGTACCTCATACTAGACCTGTGTCGATGGCACAATACCAGATGTCTACTTCAGTGTTGGTTGGACTGAAGATTTAGTTAGAAGATCTGCTTGAAAAGAAATTTATCAGAACAAGTGTGTCACCTTGGGGAGCTCTAATGTTGTTAGTGAAGAAGAAGGATGACATTATGAGATTGAATATGGACTATCGTCAGCTGAATAAGGTCACTATCAAGAATAAGTATCCTCTTCCTAGGATCGACGATCTTATGGATCAGTTAGTGGGTGCCTGTGTTTTCAGTAAGATTAAATTGAGATCAGGTTATCATCAGATTCGAGTAAAGGATTAAGATATCCCGAATACTGCATTCAAGACACGACCGTAACTATGAATACTCAGTGATGTCGTTCGTTGTGTCTAATGCTCCTGGTGTGTTTAGGGAGTACATGAATAGGATCTTCCATTCCTATTTGGATCAATTTGTAGTGGTGTTTATTGACGACATTCTTGTTTATTCTAAATCAGATGAAGATCGTGTTAGACATCTTTGTATTGTACTACAGGTGTTGAAAGAGAAGAAATTGTACGCCAAGTTATCTAAATGTGAGTTCTGGTTGCGAGAATTGAGTTTTTGGGTCCATGTGATTTCTAGTGGCGGTATAGCGGTGGACCATGCTAAGGTAGATGCAGTGTTCTAGTTGGAGGCACCAAAGTCAGTTACGGAGATCAAAAATTTATTAGTTATCCTTACCTTTGACTCAGTTGACTCGAAAGGGTCAAACCTTTGTGTGGGACATGATTTGTGAGGATAATTTCCTAGAAATGAAGAAGAAGTTGACAACGACACCAATGTTGATATTACCATATCCAAAGGAACCTTTTGTTGTATACTGTGATGCATCCAAGATGGAATTGGGTGGTGTTCTTATGCAGAATGAACAGGTTATGGCTTATGCTTCGCGACAGTTGAAGGTTCATAAAAGGAACTACCCTACTCATGATTTAGAGTAGCAACTGTAGTTTTTGTGCTGAAGTTGTGGAGACATTACTTCTATGGTTCTCGATTTAAGGTATTCAACAACCACAAGACATTGTAATATTTATTTGATGAGAAGGAGCTGAATATGAGACATAGAAGATGGTTAGAGTTCTTGAAGGATTACGACTTTAGTTTGAACTACCATCCCGGTAAAGCCAATATTGTAGTAGATGCTTTGAGTCGGAAATTCTTACATATGGCTACTTGATGGTTAGAGAGTTGAATTTGATTGAGTAATTCAGAGGTTTGAGTTTGGTATGTGAGGTGACTGCAGATAGTGTGAAACTGGGAATGTTGAAGCTGACCAGTGGGTTCCTTGATGAGATTAGAGAGAGTTAAAAGTTGGATGTGGCCCTAGTTGATCATTTTTCATTGGCTAATGAATAAGAAAATTTTAGAGTCGATGAGAATGGGATCCTTAAGTTTCGGAATAGAGTTTGCGTGCCTGAAGTACCAAAACTTAAGAAGACTATTTTGGAGGAGGGTCACCGAAGCAGTTTGAGTATTCATCCTGGGGCTACCAAAATGTACCAAGACCTTAAGAGAATGTTTTGGGGGCCAACAATGAAAATGGATGTTGCACATTCTGTATATTCGTGTTTGACTTATCAGAAGTCAAAGATCGAGCACCAGAAGCCATCTGGTCTAATGTAGCCATTGGATATTCCTGAATGGAAGTGGGATAGTAAATCGATGAATTTTGTGACTAGGTTACTGAATACTCCAAGAGGGTTTGATTCGATTTGGGTGATTGTAGATAGGCTGACTAAATCATCACACTTTATTCCGATTAAGATCAATTTTCCTTTGCAGAGGACGGCAAAGATTTATATTGCAGTAATTGTGAAGTTTCATGGTATTCCATCCAACATTGTGTCAGATAGAGATCTGAGATTTACTTCCAAATTTTGGGAGAGCTTACAGCCAGCTCTTGGTGCTAAGCTGAAGTTGAGTTATGTGTATCATCAATAGACTGATGGTCGGACTGAGAGAACTATTCAGTCTTTTGAAGATCTTTTGAGGGCTTGTACCTTAGAGCAAGGAGGTGCTTGGGACAATTTTCTGCCACATATTGAGTTTACTTATAATAACATCTATCATTCGAGTATTGGAATGACACACTTTAAAACATTGTATGGGAGGAGGTGTATAACTCTTTTGTGCGGGTATGAATATGGAGAGAGTGTTGTTCTTGGACCAAAGATTATTTAACAGACTATAGAGAAAGTGAAGATGATCCAAGAGGAGATGAAGGCATCTCATAGTAGGCAGAAGAGCTATCACGATAAGAGGATGAAGGTTCTTGGATTTCGTAAGGGCGGTCATGTGTTTCTGAGAGTAACCCCTATTATTGGTGTTGGGAGAGCTTTGAAGTCCAAGAAGCTCACCCTTTATTTTATTGGTCCTTATCAAATTTCCTAGAGGATTCGAGTTGTTTCTTATAGGATGACCCTGCTACCATCTCTTTCGAATCTGCATGACATTTTCCAGGTGTCTCAACTTTAGAAGTATATTCTTGATCCGTCATATATTATCCAGATGGAGGATGTCTAAGTGAGAGAGAATCTGATTATGGAAGCATTTCCTAGCAGAATCGAGGATCGAGAAGTGAAACAGCTCAGAGGGAACGAGATTGCTTTAGTGAAAGTGGTTTGGGGATGACCTGCTGGGGGGAATCTGACTTGGAAGCTAGAGAGTCGAATGAAGGAGTCCTATCCAGATTTGTTCTCTACAAGTAATTTTCGAGGACGAAAATTCTTTTAAGTGGGGGAGAGTTGTAATGCCCCAACTTATTATTTAAGCAATTTATTTTATTATTTGCGTAATTTGGTGATTTCATAATAATTAGGCTATTTTTTGAATATAGGGGTAATTTGATAAATTACTAATTATTGGATAAGAGAGTTGTGAGAGAAGATAAAAAAAGTATTATTTTAATTATAACTTATTTTTTTTGGTAATAAAATAAAATAATAGAAAATGAAGAATTGTGATTAAATAATTATTTAATTGAATTGTTATTTAATTTAAATAATTATTTAATTTATTAAATAAAAGAAATTGTACCTTTTGTGATTTATGGAAAGTAGAGGGTAGAAGGAGAGAGAATTAGATTTATTTGGGCAACACCCATAATTTTGAAAAATGAGCCCATATAAATACTAAAAGTTGTGACAAAATTAGGTTAGAACCTAATTTTGTCAGAACGTGAAAAAGGCATAAGCTTTCTGAGAAATTTGGGGGAGGACGTGAAGTTGGGAGCAAGAGATTTTCAGAAAATCAACCCTACGGCAGATTCGAGGTAAGGGGGAATTGCCTACACTTAAGTGGTTTCTAGCATGCAGGATAATGAGGGTTCGTTACCCTCCTATCAGCGCCCTTAGGAAATATTTTGGGTCTCAATTAATCTTATTTGTATATTGATGAGTTACGATGTTTTCTGGCATATTGAATTAATTCGTGCTAGATTTTTGTGTTATGTGTTTGATCGTAGACCCAATTAGGGATTTGAAATAAATCCCCTTAGGGTTCGATAACTCATTGTTAAAGGTAAATGACCTTGTGATATGTGCATGTTCTGTGGATTTGGTTGATTTTTGGTTTGAACTTACCCTGGAGTTTCAAATAATCTTGTGAAGGTCGTTTGATTCTCCAGAATGTGATTTTTGGACCAGAGATGTGTTCCCGAATTTTCTTTTATGATTCAATAGTTTTTCTAAAAAATTTCAAATGCTTTATGTTGAAACCCTGTTATGTTCCCTATTTCGTTCTTTCACTGAATCCATTAACATTTTGAAAATTTTTCCAATGTCAAAAAAACCTATATTTTTCTAAAACTGAAATTTTACTAAAAAAAATATCAAAAATATGTAAAGTAATATTAACTATATAATTAATTTTATTACTTATCAAATTAACAAAGCAAGTTGTCGGTTGTAATATATAATATGTTTATAAAAACATGTCTATTGTGTTTTGTAAGTCTTGAACGAATATTAGAATTATTATTTTTTTGTTAACTATATTATCCTACCAATTAAATTGTTTACATATGAATAATGATTGGTATTATTTACTGAAATTGAGTATTTTTAAAGTTTTAAATTACAATTTTAAATTAGTTTTCAACTATTATAAAATATTAATTTTAATATAAAAAAATATTTGATTAAAAAAAAGTATTTTGATAGTAAAATTTTCTTCTTTTTGAATTTAAATATGTTCTAGTAGTACTTTAATGACTGATAGTTTGACTACATTAATTACAATATTAATATAATTGATATTAAAACTTAAATTATGTAATTATATTCTATTGTTATACTTTTATCTTTCTTAATTAACTTTTGTTTAATTGAATAGTCAAGATTATTAAATAAATTTTCTATTTTTGAAATATAGATTTATTATGAAATACTTATTATTATTTTTATAGATGAATTATTATTATTATTATTATTATTATTATTATTATTATTATTATTATTATTATTGACACTAGGAAGCCGCGCGACGGCGGTCGGTCAATTTTTTCGGCGGCGATTTTAGTTTCTTGAGCATTTTCAGCGTTTTTCGAGTTTTGAGCATTTTCAGCGTTTTCTGAGTTTTGAGAATTTTCTGGAGTTTTTGGAGTGCGGGATCCCTTCGTTGGTATTTTTGAGCATCATGTGACATTAGAGTCTTTTTGGTGACTTTAGGGTCACTTTTGAGTAAATTGAGGAAATTATTTTTTATTACCTTGTTGATAGTCAAACACAATAATAATAATAATAAGTTTTTGAAAGTTTTTGAGAAAATATGAATATTTAAGAATTTTTTAGAAAATAATAAGTTTTTGAGAAACTATGAGTCCTTGGGACATTTTGAGTTGTTTTGCGCAATCTGATGAGTTAAGAATATTTGGTAATAACATAACTTTATATTTTGAGGTGAAATAATTAAATTGTTTTGAAAAATATATATTTGAGTTAGTAATCCAGAGAGGGATTACAGTGATGGCCTTGAATGGCGTTTTGAGATAGTAACCCAGAGAGGGATTATAGTGATGGCCAATTATGGCCAATTATAGGTTAAAGAGTGGAACCTTTTGTGAATGATTGAGATTTGTATTATGTTATGATTTTGAGATGATGATGTTGTTGTATTGTGTGTTGTTGTGATCATGCATTCATGTATTTTGGAGATAGGTAGGACTTCGGTCCAATAATGGCCTGGTTCAGAGAGGGACTATGGTAGTCTCACGTCCAGAGAGTGACACGGTTCAAAGAGGAACCATATATATGGGAATATCAATAACATACCTCTGATCCCACTGATTTTGGTACCACATGCATATGAGGTGGAGATGGTTGCAATGCATTACATCTACATTATGATCTATTTAATTGTGTATTGAGTGCGATTTGAGAATACTGTTATAATTGTTATTGCTATCCTTCCTTGCTAATAATCATCGTTAATAATTGTTAGATGTATTCTCACCCCTTGTTTGTTATTGTTGTGGCGTTTGTGCTCCTTAGGAGTACAGACAATCAGGTACAAGAGTAGCTGCTGAGTAGGGGATGACATTTATGCCCCCTTTAGCTTTTATCATTGAGTCTTAGAGAAGTCGCTCTGATATGTAGCACTAGGGATGGGATGTCTTCTGTCATTATGTGATGTTTTGTTTGTTTGTCTTTGTTGGAGTTGTTCATGATACCTTGTCTCGAACTTTGTTTAATTTTTGCTGCTTATTTTGCATGACTATTTTATTTTTGAACTTTTATGTTTTTGTGACACTCTAATATTTGGTTTTATTCAAACTATATCATTTAACTGTCGAGTCGGAGATTAGGGTGTTACAGGTGTGACGCAAACTACTTTCTCCTTCATTTAGACTGAGTTTCCCATGTCTCATTGAATCTTTTCCTCTTCTTTTAGAGCGTTTTCCCCAGGGGTAAATGTCATTACAGATTCAAAGTTTCAACGCTTCAAAGCTTCGACTTTCGGCCTTCTCTCTGTTTTATCACCTTCAACCTTAAATTTTGAAGTACCTTTCTTCCCTTCAGCTTTTCATTCCATTATTTTATTGTATTTTCGCTACTATGAATGATAATCCTATTACCGTCGAGAACGAGTCCAAGTGTAGTGTTTCTTCATCTTCAAAATTGGGAATGAAGTCTGAATCAAATTCCTTCCCTTCTGTTAGTGGGAATTATAAACCATAAGTCATTATCTTGATTGATGAATCGAAAATGGAAGGAAATTTTGGAGAGTCTCTTTCAGACGAGGCTCTTTCTAGGGATTCTTCAGAGACTCTATTTTAAGCGAAGTTTAATAGGGGTGAAAACCTTGTCGAGAGATCAATGCCTCATCTTGTCTTGACTGAGGCAAAAATAGAAGCTTCCCGTCAAAAGAGGGAATGTGTTGGTAGCTTTGTCAAGACATACCAGAGAGTGACTGATCATGAACCTAGCGATGCAAAAATCGCTCGTCATTTGGAGTGCTTGGGGCAGTCTGATGCTATATCTTGGGTCAGCCCTGGTGACCATTATAAAGCTAACATACTAGCTTGCAAAGTTTTCCTGCTAATTGAGTCGGCTAATGCCAATAGGTACCACTGAGTAGCCGCTGAAGTGGTTAGGACTCCTTCTGCCTTGAACACTGTCGAGGCCTTCACATAAACTGGCATCATGGTTGAAAATCCCTTGGATTGGTTGATTTTTATGGTAGGCTTAAAGGAGAGGATATGCAACTCTTTTGAGGGATGTTTGGTTCCTCTATATGAATGTCTTATCAACGGGTTGGGGATACGCTTGCCCTTCTTCGATTTTGAGGTGGCCATCATGGACCATTTGAAGGTTTCCCCCTTGCAACTTTATCCCAGGGCTTGGACTTTCATGGAGATGTTCCAACTCTGTGTTGAGTATAAATCTTGTACACCTTCCTTGAGGCTTTTTTTAAAACTTTTTTCTGTGGCCCATACTTCTCAGGATAATACTTAGGACCAGGGATTAGTTTTCATCCCCCCCCCCAAGAGCTGTGGTTTAGCTATTTTGCCACTGACTAAGGTGATTTTCTGGAACACTTCATATTGGTGAAGCCTGTTACTCCTGAAGCTCGTTTCTCTTATTCTTTGTCTTTGGCCCTGGTGGAGTGTGCCCGTTCATGCAGAAGCGGTTTTCAGAAATATTGGTCTGGGACGCATTTTCATTGTCCTGTTCCTTGTAACGCCCCAGTTTTGTCAGTTTTTATTTAATCGAGTCGTATTGATTATTTTATTATTATATTATTTTATTGTCGACTTTTATCTGAAAATATGTTATTTTTCAATGTTGTGATATTTTATCGGGTTTTGGGAACGTTTGCGAGATATTTGAGTGTGGGGGTATTTTGGTCATTTCATAATATTTTCATTAAGTAGAAAGAATAGAAAATAGAAAGAGAGAAAAATAGAGAGAAAGAAAAGGAAGAGAAGGAAAAAGGGGAGAAAAGAGAAGAAGAGAAGAAATAGTAAGAAAAACTTGGAAATTCAAGAAAATCAACTTCTAGAATCGATTTAATCGGGTAAGGGTGCAAAACTCAGTTATTATATGCTTGTGTATGATTATGTATGTGTGTTTGTGATTGTTGTTGGATTGAAATGATAAATATAGTAAAAATCATAATGTTTAGAAATTGGTAGAATTTATTTTCAAATGTGTTTAAACTCATGTAGTTGTGTTCCTTGTTGTTTATACACGTTGGATATGTATTGTTATACTTCAAATTGATGTTTTTCTGAGATTGGATGATGTTTTGGAGGATTTTGGGTTGAAACCCGTAACAGCAAGAACATGCAAATATTTCTGGTTTTTGCCCAGATCATACGCGTATGGGGCATGTTCATACGCGAATGGAACTTGGCATTACGCGTAACATGGGCGTGTTTTGGGCCAATACGCGTATGGATTCTCATTTTTCTCGGCCATCTGCCCATTTGCGTATGATACGCGTAACATTTTAGGGCAATACGCGTACTGTGTTGGCACTACGCGTATTGGAATTTTAACGTGAATTTTGGGGGAAAATGAATCTCTGCCCATACGCGTATGACCTTGGGCAATACGCGTATGGTATGGCAAGGAATCAGGGCAATACGCGTATGGTATGGCGAGGAATCAGGGCAATACGGGTATGAGAAGGGGCTGTACGCGTATGGTCAGGATAATTGTAAAATGGGACTTTTCAAAATATCGTTTTCGTTTTTCTTTCGTAACTTAGGTTCCGTTTATCCGATTTTTACATTTTTGGTATCGTTGGAAAGCTATTGAGCTGTACTTTCTTATTATGATGGTTTGGAAATTGTTAGCCGATTTAATTATGTCGGGAGTTTGGAATTTAGTCGGTTGGGCGACTTTTGTCGTTGTAACTGTGCGTAATTGATGTGTATTATGCAAGGTGCTGGTGTATAATGTAAATGCATGTGTTTAGATGGTGTAGTGATGATTTGTGGCCGTATGGTAATTAAATGCATTGTTTTGGGCTTAAGTGCAAAGTGTGATTTTGTTGATTGAGATGAATGCATATATGTGTGTATTTGAATGTCATGAGTCCTTGTATGCCAAGCATCATGATATGCATTGTTGTGACGTCCTGAGTGACGGTTTGATTCCAGAGGGAATCTGCTATAACATCGTGAGCCTTAAAAATAAGAGGTATGAATAGCCTTAAAAATAAGAGGTCCGAAAGCGATGGTTATAGACGATCGTGTGCCCATGTGGGATGTGAGCGATCGGATCGTGAGCCTTATACAAAGAGGACCGAAAGCGATCCATAAACGTCGTCAGCCTTATACAAAGAGGACCGAAAGCGACGGGGAACATCGTACACCCGATGGGGAGTTACACTAAGTAACGACCGATGTTTCCAATAGTTCCTGAGTGAACTGGTGATGAGAAATATTGGAAGTCGGTACCGCATGGCATGTGCATAGAGTCGTTGTGCCGGTCTTTGTGCATTTGCATAAACCATAAATATGATTGACTATGCGTGAGAATTGTGAATGGATTAATCGTGTGTGGAATTGATGAATTGATATTCTTGGTGATAATTGCATTGTGTACAATTAATGTGCATTGGTGTTAGATAAGTGAAATATGTATGATGTTGTGTGGTATTTGGATTCTGTTGTATGTTTGTGGTGAGAAATCTATATGTGCATTGCTGTGTTAATATATAATTATATACAATTGTATTATGATTGTTTTTCTCACCCTTCTGCTGTTTTATAATGCTCTATGAGGCATTGCAGATTAGAGTTGTTGGAGGTCTTTTTGTGAAGCTTAGGACTTCATTCTTTTGTCGGTCGGCTCTGATATGTGACACCGGGTAGTTAGGGAGGCCGTTTGTGATTATTGTGTACTATGTATATATATCTTTTGGCTTCGGCATGTATAACTTGATGTATGACAAACTTTTCAAGTGATATATATATATATATATATATATATATATATATATATGATATTCAGTTTTAGATTTTCCGCTTTTATTCTAAAAACTGAAATGTGGGTGTAAGGAACTGAGTTTCTCTATTGATTGCTACCCCACTGTTGCATATCTTTATGAGCAGGTGTTGTATGATTTGTTTCAATATAATGTGATTTCCCCCGTCTATGCCATGATAATTTAAATATACTCTGATGAAATTTTGAATTTTCTTGTACTGCTTTAATTAATTGGGGGTATAGATTAGGGGTGTTACATTAAGTGGTATCAGAGCTAGTCCGTGTCAGTCCGTGTCAGTTGTGTCAGTCCTTGTTGGTCGTTGTGTTTGGGTGAGCTGTTTGTTTAACCATAGTTTCTGTTATTGGAAATGAACAGAATATGGCTGGTAGGAATGATGCTGCTTTGGTTGCAGCTATGTAAGTTATGGCTCGTGCTGTGCAGGGTGCACCTAATGCTGCAGGTAATGATGAGTTCAGAAAGAACAAACCGCCTGTCTTCAAGGGAAGATATGATCCTGATGGTGCACAGATTTGGATGAAAGAGATTGAAAGGATTTTTTGAGTGATGGATTGTGCTGAGGATCAGAAGGTGAGACTGGGTACTTACATGTTACTGGAAGAAGCTGATGATTGGTGGGTTAGTACTCGTCGTGTGTTGGAAGCTGCAGAGGAGGAGATCACTTGGGCTGTGTTTAACATGGAGTTTCTGAGGAGGTATTTTCCTGAAGATGTAAGAGGGAAGAAGGAAATCGAGTTCTTGGAACTGAAACAAGGTAATATGTCTGTTGTTGATTATACTGCTAAGTTTGTGGAGCTTGTGCAGTTTTATCCTCATTATGCCAAAGCGACTGTGGAGTTTTCTAAGTGTGTGAAGTTTGAGAACGAATTACGTCCTGAGATTAAGCAGGCAATTGGTTATCAAAGGATCCAGAGGTTTTCTGATTTGGTGGATTGTTGTAGGATTTATGAGGAGGATAGTAAGGCTCGTTCTACTCATTATAAGAGTGTGAGCGAGAGGAAAGGGAAGCAATAGTTTCGTGGTGGTCCGTATGTGACACCAGCTGATAAAGGTAAACAAAGGGGTACTTTTGATCGAAGGTCAGGTGGAGGAGGAATGTCTGGTCCTCTGAGATGTTATAGATGTGGTGATGTAGGACATTATCAGTCCGAATGTAAGAAAGATTTGAGGAAGTGTTCTAATTGTGGAGGTGTAGGACATGTTGCAGCTGATTGTGCCAGGAAGAATGTGGTTAAGTGTTTCAACTGTGGTGAACCTGGTCATATTAGTACGAGGTGTTCGAAACCGAAGCAGGCTCAATCTGGTGGGAAAGTTTTTGCATTGGCAGGAACTCAGACTTCAAGTGCAGATCGTCTAATCAGAGGTACTTGTTTTATTAATATTACTCCTTTAGTTGCTATTATTGATACTGGAGCGACTCATTCATTTATTTCGTCTGAGTGCGCGAAGCGCTTGAATCTTGTGTTGTCTTCGATGGGTGGTGAAATGGTTATTGATACTCTAGCAATGGGGTCAGTAACTACTTCTTTAGTTTGTCTAAGTTGTCCTTTGACCATTTATGGTAAAGACTTTGAGATGGATTTGGTGTGTTTACCGTTGGAAGGTTTAGATGTGGTTTTGGGAATGAATTGGTTGCAATTCAATCGAGTTCATCTTGATTGTTATCATAAGCTGGTAAGGTTTCCTTCTCTTGAGGAAGACGAAGACTCGAGTTTCTTATCTACCAAAGAGTTGAAGAGACTTTTGGCGGACGAAGCTCAGTTGTTTGGTTTGTTTGCATCTTTGACTGTGGATAGTCAAGTTTCACTTGATGTGTTTCCTGTTGTGTGTGAATTTCCAGAAGTGTTTCCTGAGGATATTTCAGACTTGCCTCCAGAGAGAGAGGTGGAGTTTTCTATAGATCTAGTTCCTGGTACTAGACCTGTTTCTATGGCACCTTATCGTATGTTGGCATCTGAGTTGGTTGAGTTAAAGAAGCAGTTGAATGAATTATTGGAAAAGAGGTTTGTAAGACCTAGTGTTTCTCCATGTGGTGCTCCAGTTTTATTGGTGAAAAAGAAGGATGGAAGTATGCGGTTGTGTATTGATTATCGCTAGTTGAATAAGGTGACGATCAAGAATAAGTATCCTCTTCCAAGGATTGATGATCTGATGGATCAGTTGGTTGGTGCGTGTGTGTTTAGTAAGATTGACTTGAGGTCAGGGTATCATCAGATTAGGGTGAAAGAGGAAGATATTCAGAAGACGACTTTTAGGACACGTTACGGTCATTATGAATATTCTGTGATGCCGTTCGGGGTTTCTAATGCGCCAGGTGTGTTCATGGAGTACATGAATCGTATTTTTCACGAGCATTTGGATCGATTTGTTGTTGTGTTTATTGATGACATTTTGATTTATTCTAAGTCTCGGGAAGAGCACGCGGAGCATTTGCGAATTGTTTTACACGTTTTGAAAGAAAGGAAGCTTTTTGCCAAATTGTCCAAGTGTGAATTCTGGTTGTCGGAAGTGAGTTTTCATGGACACGTAATTTCAGGTAATGATATTTCTGTGGATCCATCTAAAGTAGACGTAGTTCTACAATCGGAGGCTCCGAGATCTATTACTGAAATTCGAAGCTTTTTGGGTTTGGCTGGTTATTATCGAAGGTTCATTGAAGGTTTTTCTAAGCTAGCACTTCCTTTGACCCAGTTTACTTGTAAAGGGCAAGCGTTCATTTGGGATATTCGGTGTGAAGAAAGTTTTAATGAGCTGAAGAGAAGATTGACGACAGCTCCGATTTTGATTTTACCGAACCCTAATGAACCATTTGTGGTTTATTGTGATGCTTCTTTGATTGGTCTAGGTGGTGTTCTGATGCAAGAAGGTAAGGTGGTGGCTTATGCTTCAAGGCAATTGAGAGTGCATGAGAAAAATTATCCTACTCATGATCTTGAATTAGCGGTTGTGGTGTTTGTGTTGAAGATTTGGAGGCATTATCTCTACGGTGCAAGGTTTGAATTCTTTAGTGATCATAAAAGTTTGAAATATTTGTTTGATCAGAAAGAGCTAAATATGAGGCAGCGTAGATGGTTGGAATTTTTGAAGGACTATGACTTTGGCTTGAATTACCATCCTGGTAAAGCTAATGTGGTAGCCGATGCGTTGAGTCGGAAATCGTTGCATATGTCCGCTTTAATGGTTAAAGAGTGGGAACTTTTGGAATCGTTTAGAGATTTGAGTTTGGTTTGTGAAGTGTCGTCGGATAGCGTGAGGATTGGAATGCTAACGATTACTAATGATTTTCTGATGACGGTGAGTGAGAAGCAAAAGCTGGATGTGAAATTTGTGGATTTGATGTTGGTTGGAGAAAAGGATGCGAATAGTGATTTTCAAGTGGATATTAATGGTGTTTTGAGATTCCGAGGTAGGATTTGTATTCCTGATGATGCGGAGTTGAAAAAGATGATTTTGGAGGAAGGACACCGGAGTAATTTAAGTATACATCCGGGAGCGAATAAGATGTACCAAGATTTGAAGAAGATTTTCTGGTGGTCTGGATTGAAGAGAGATGTGGCTCAGTTTGTTTATTCATGTTTGACTTGTCAGAAATCGAATGTGGAGCATCTGAGGCCTGGTGGTTTGTTGCAACCGATGGATATTCCTGAGTGGAAGTGGGATAGCATTTCCATGGATTTTGTGACAGGGTTACCGAATACTCAGCGAGGGCATAGTGCTATTTGGGTGGTTGTTGATAGGCTGACTAAATCGGCTCATTTTATTCCGATTGACATCAATTTTTCTTTGGAGAGGTTGGCGGAGATCTACATCAGTGTGATTGTGAAATTGCATGGGGTTCCATTGAGTATTGTTTCAGATCGAGATCCTAGATTTACCTCGAGATTTTGGAAAAGTTTGCAGAAGGTTTTGGGTTCTAAATTGAGATTGAGTTCGGCTTATCATCCGCAGACGGATGGGCAGTCGGGGAGAACGATTCAGTCTTTGGAAGATTTGTTGCGAGCTTGTGTTCTTGAACAAGGTGGTGTGTGGGATAGTTATCTTGCATTGATTGAATTCACGTATAATAACAGTTTTCATTCTAGTATTGGAATGGCACCGTTTGAAGCACTATATGGACGAAGATGTCGAACACCGTTGTGTTGGCACGAATCTGGTGAGAGCTCGGTGGTTGGACCAGAGTTGGTGCAACAGACGACGGAGAAAGTGAAGCTTATTCATGAGAAAATGAAGGCTTCTCAGAGTAGACAAAAGAGTTATCATGATCGAAGACGGAAAGATCTTGAGTTCCAGGAGGGCGATCATGTATTTTTGAGGGTTACACCGGTAACGGGTGTGGGCCGTGCATTGAAATCGAAGAAACTTACTTCTCGGTTTATTGGTCCTTACCAGATATCTGCGAGAGTGGGTGTTGTGGATTATAGGGTGGCGTTGCCGCCAAATCTGTCGAATTTGCACGATGTGTTTCATGTTTCACAGCTTCGGAAGTATGTTCCGGATCCGTCGCATGTGATTTTAATGGACGAGGTTGAGGTAAGGGAGAACCTTACGGTCGAGGCATTACCAGTTAGGGTTTTGGATCGCGAGATGAAGTGGTTGAGAGACAAGGATATTGCACTTGTGAAAGTGGCGTGGGGAGGCGCTGCTGAGGGCAATTTGACTTGGGAGTTGGAGAGTCGGATGCGGGAGTCGTATCCAGAGTTGTTCGTCTCAGGTATATTTTCGAGGACGAAAATTTCTAAGTGGGGGAGAGTTGTAACGCCCCAGTTTTGTCAGTTTTTATTTAATCGAGTAGTATTGATTATTTTATTATTATATTATTTTATTGTCGACTTTTATCTGAAAATATGTTATTTTTCAATGTTGTGATATTTTATCGGGTTTTGGGAACGTTTGCGAGATATTTGAGTGTGGGGGTATTTTGGTCATTTCATAATATTTTCATTAAGTAGAAAGAATAGAAAATAGAAAGAGAGAAAAATAGAGAGAAAAAAAAGGAAGAGAAGGAAAAAGGGGAGAAAAGAGAAGAAGAGAAGAAATAGTAAGAAAAACTTGGAAATTCAAGAAAATCAACTTCTAGAATCTATTTAATCGGGTAAGGGTGCGAAACTCAGTTATTATATGCTTGTGTATGATTATGTATGTGTGTTTGTGATTGTTGTTGGATTGAAATGATCAATATAGCAAAAATCATAATGTTTAGAAATTGGTATAATTTGTTTTCAAATGTGTTTAAACTCATGTAGTTGTGTTCCTTGTTGTTTATACATGTTGGATATGTATTGTTATACTTCAAATTGATGTTTTTCTGAGATTGGATGATGTTTTGGAGGATTTTGGGTTGAAACCCGTAACAGCAAGAACATGCAGATTTTTCTGGTTTTTGCCCAGATCATACGCGTATGGGGCATGTTCATACGCGTATGGAACTTGGCATTACGCGTAAAATGGGCGTGTTTTGGGCCAATACGCGTATGGATTCTCATTTTTCTCAGCCATCTGCCCATTTGCGTATGATACGCGTAACATTTTAGGGCAATACGCGTACTGTGTTGGCACTACGCGTATTGGAATTTTAACGTGAATTTTGGGGAAAAATGAATCTCTGCCCATACGCGTATAACCTTGGGCAATACGCGTATGGCATGGCGAGGAATCAGGGCAATACGCGTATGGCAAGGGGCTGTACGCGTATGGTCAGGATAATTGTAAAATGGGATTTTTCAAAATATCGTTTTCGTTTTTCTTTCGTAACTTAGGTTCCGTTTATCTGATTTTTACATTCTTGGTATCGTTTGAAAGCTATTGAGCTGTACTTTCTTATTATGATGGTTTGGAAATTGTTAGCCGATTTAATTATGTTGGGAATTTGGAATTTTGTCGATTGGGCGACTTTTGTCGTTGTAACTGTGCGTAATTGATGTGTATTATGCAAGGTGTTGTTGTATTATGTAAATGCATGTGTTTAGATGGTGTAGTGATGATTTGTGGCCGTATGGTAATTAAATGCATTGTTTTGGGCTTAAGTGCAAAGTGTGATTTTGTTGATAGAGATGAATGTATATATGTGTGTATTTGAATGTCATGAGTCCTTGTATGCCAAGCATCATGATATGCATTGTTGTGACGTCCTGAGTGACTGTTTGATTCCAGAGGGAATCTGCTATAACATCGTGAGCCTTAAAAATAAGAGGTATGAATAGCCTTAAAAATAAGAGGACTGAAAGCGATGGTTATAGACGATCGTGTGCCCATGCGGGGTGTGAGCGATCGGATCGTGAGCCTTATACAAAGAGGACCGAAAGCGATCCATAAACGTCGTGAGCCTTATACAAAGAGGACCGAAAGCGACGGGGAACATCGTACGCCCGACGGGGAGTTACACTAAGTAACGAGCGATGGTTCCAATAGTTCCTGAGTGAACTGGTGATGAGAAATATTGGAAGTCGGTACCGCATGGCATGTGCATAGAGTCGTTGTGTCGGTCTCTGTGCATTTGCATAAACCATAAATATGATTGACTATGCGTGATAATTGTGAATGGATTAATCGTGTGTGGAATTGATGAATTGATATTCTTGGTGATAATTGCATTGTGTACGATTAATGTGCATTGGTGTTAGATAAGTGAAATATGTATGATGTTGTGTGGTATTTGGATTCTGTTGTATGTTTGTGGTGAGAAATCTATATGTGCATTGCTGTGTTAATATATAATTATATGCAATTGTATTATGATTGTTTTTCTCACCCTTCTGTTGTTTTATAATGCTCTATGAGGCATTGTAGATTAGAGTTGCTGGAGGTCTTTTTGTGAAGCTTAGGACTTCATTCTTTTGTCGGTCGGCTCTGATATGTGACACCGGGTAGTTAGGGAGGCCGTTTGTGATTATTGTGTACTATGTATATATATCTTTTGGCTTGGGCATGTATAACTTGATGTATGACAAACTTTTCAAGTGATATATATATATATATATATATATATATATATATATATATATATATATATATATATATATATATATATATGATATTCAGTTTTAGATTTTCCGCTTTTATTCTAAAAACTGAAATGTGGGTGTAAGGAACTGAGTTCCTCTGTTGATTGCTACCCCACTGTTGCATATCTTTATGAGCAGGTGTTGTATGATTTGTTTCAATATAATGTGATTTCCCCCGTCTATGCCATGATAATTTAAATATACTCTGATGAAATTTTGAATTTTCTTGTACTGCTTTAATTAATTGGGGGTGTTACATTCCTTCTTACCATTCCAGGTTAACTCCCATGTCCCTTGAGGAAATAAAGATGAAAGAGGATTTATGGTATCACGACTCATATATGAAGAAGGATTTGGCTCCGACGAAGTACTCTCCTTCTAGCAAAAGAAAATGTGAATAGATACTTATGTGATTGTTAGTAGGCCTGATTATTCTAAGAGACGAAAACTTTTTGGTGAGCACGGGGATCCGGGGAGTTTTTATACAGTGTTACCAGTGCCTTGCAGATAATATGGAATAGTTAGAGAAGGTTCTTGTGCTCGCCAAGGATAAAGGTCTTGTGATCGAGTTATCTGGATGGATATTAGTGGCTCCAGTTGTTGCTTCTACTCATGCTCTGGGGGTCTGAATACTAGTTGATATCTCGGGTATAACTCTTGAGGTGGAACAGTTGACTATTGTGGTGGCTCGTTTTTCTATTCATGAGTTTTTGTCGTCCCCCTCTTCTGTTAAGAGAACTCGGGGTGATAGCCCATTGACTCCTGTTGAAGAAAGTTCTTCCAAACGGATTCACTTGTTAGAGAGTACCATGCAGGAGGCTCTCACTCCTTTCTTTTGGCTTCCAGTTGTTATTCCATCTCAGGTTCCTAGCACCCCAAAGGAATTTTCTATTGTCATGGCTATTGAGGACTTGGACTTTGTTTGGAGCTTATCTGCAACAAATAGGCGAGGTATTTTGTATATGCTTCTTGTACTTTTTTCAAGGTTAGATCCCTAGTTTCTATAGTAGTTATTGGCCAGGATAACTTAGTGGGATCTGGAGACCTTTCTAGGGAGCGAGATCAACTGAATAAAAAACTGGGAGGCCCTTGAGCGGGCCAATTCCAAAGCTAAAAAGGAGTTGGCAGTTCTGTGAGCAAAAGCTGAATCTGTTAACTCCTTGTAGGAAGAGGTAGATCGGTACATTCATCTTTCTACTTTGGCCGCCCAGATAACTAAGTTGACGATTTCCCTTGCTGATGCGAAGGAACGCTTGAAGAAGGCTTCTAAAGAAGTGGCTGAGGTGTGTTGCACGTTAGAAGCGGATCGGAAAGTTCTTCAGTAGAATAAGGATGGTTGTATCAATGATTTGAAAAACCTTTCGGAGGAAGTGGTTGCTGCACGATAAAGATCTCTAGAATCCATTCAACAGGTTTTGGAAACAGTGTGTAGGGTTTGGGATCAAACGTTAGAGCAGGTGTGAGAGCTTTGTCCCGGACTTATTATCACTGCTGATCAGTCGAATCCTTTCATAGAGGTTCCTAGAGAGGATGCCAGAGGTGGTCTGGGCGCTTCAGAGTCGGGCATTGATGTTTGAAGGCCTTTTGTTCTCCGTTTTTTCATATGTTCCATTAAGGCTTGACCGGACCTTCGTGCCTCAGCTTTTAAACTCGCTCTCTCTCTCTCTCTCTCTCTCTCTCTCTCTATATATATATATATATATATATATATATATATATATAACTTTTGTATGATTTTTCTTTTTTTCGTTCGTATTGCGCTCTTCTCAACCGTTGTTATTATGTGGCTGAGATCCAAGGAGAGTTGGGGCTTGCTTTAGAGCCCTGCAGTTGGTATAATATGTTTGCTATAGAGGGCAGTAAATAATATTTTCTTAAAGTGTAAATAACATTAAGTCTTTTATGAAGCCATGTATGGTTGCTTCGTTTGATAGTGTCTTGCATTAAGATGTATACAATGTTTTGGCGGAATTCCTAGCTAGTCGGGTGTGGTTGTAATTAGAGCGTGGTTGTGCAAGGTAAGAATTGGTACAGTTTGATGTGTCTGTAAATCAAATTAGAACTAGTGAAATATGAGCTTGGATCCGAGCGTTTATTCCTTCTAATGCAACTAACTGCACATCAAACAAACTTATGAAACTCAAGTTACGCATGAAACAAGACGATCAATCCCCTTCTATCTATATCTGCGATTTTTCTCTCTGCAATTGTTTCATACTTTTATATTTTCATTCTCATGATGGTTCAAACTTAGAAATCAACATTTTCTCATCAACAACAACATTACTCATCAGAACTCAGAACTCATCAATCACAAAATCTCAACAAACTTCATGTCAATTAATAACATACATAGCTACAGAGAACTCTATGGTATCAATCATAACATTTTTACATATATTATATCAATTAATAACATCCATATCAACAGAGAACTTTATGGCATCAATCATAACATTTTAACACATATTATATTAATTAATAACATCCATATCAACAGAGGACTCTATGGCATCAATCATAACATTTTAACACATATCATATCAATAAATAACATCCATATCGACAAAGGACTCTATGGCATCAATCATAACATTTTAACACATATCATATAATTTCAGCACAAAAATTAGGATTAATAACAACAACCATAAGAGGTTTTGCAGAAACCCCTTCAAGGTTCAATTCATTCATCAATAGGGGAAACATAAAAGAGAGAAAGGGAAAGAGGATAAGGACTTCCCACTACCCCTCATGCTTAATACCCATATGTTGAATAATTTCCCCCTTACCTCGAATTTGTAGAAAAATTTTGAACTTTGGTTATGGAGGTTCTCTTCTTCACTTACTCTCCTAGGGTTGCCTCCACTCTCTTTTTACTCCTTATTTCCCAAAACTTCTACATACTCCTTTTTTTCTATTCTCCTTCTACTTAAATAGAAAATCCTATTTATTTTTATTTCATTAATCATACTAATTCCCTTAATTCCTCATAATTCTACCCACATACTTATTTTTAATTAAAAATATATTTCACTACCCACTCATAAATTCTCTCAATTTCTACCAATTAATTTATTGAATCAAATTAATAAATTCTACCAATTCTCCAAATTTTTTATTTAAATTCTAATTTAATACTAAAACCAATATTCTCTACTTCTACCTAATACAATTATTAAAAAAATAAATAAATTCTACACAACAACTCATTAACACATGTAATATTAATTAATCACTCAAAGACATTCTAAAATTAAAATTAAAATTATTATAATAATTAATAAAATATTATAATAAAAACTTGGGTGTTACAAACCTCGTCCATGTCCCCGAAGTAAAGCTCAGATCGAGATGGACGTCTCTAGGCTCCACCTGTCTCGCTTTTGGATTGGCTAGATCCAAATGGGGTGCGCCAGCAACGCATAAATGCATGTATTTCTTTAACATGGGGTATTTGAATGTTGTATTCAAACTTACAAAGCGTCTTCGATAGTGTCATACCCTAATACACAATTTATCAGCCAGAATAAACTTGTTGAAATTACAGCCGAATCGGTCAAGCTAAAAGTCAACTGTGCATAAAATCAGTGAACTGAAAATTTTAAAATCGAGTCTGCAAACGTCAGTCATATTAATCTGCGTCTCGCGTAGTTTAGTCTGGCGTGCTCATTTGGATTTTTTCGATCACTTTTCGGTCGCATTTTTGGACAGTTTAAGCCATTTTAGTAGGTAAAATTTATTTCAAAATTTGATCAAACGCTGTATTTTTCCAATTCGTATATTTTGCACTGATCATTCTGGTGTATCCATTTTTATTTTTCGAGCACTTCGATACCGGTTCAATTAGGCATTTTTTTTTACCGATTTTATTTCTATTTTTCAATAATAATATTTTTATTTAATCTCTTTTTATTTTCTCATTCAAATTTTTTACATTAAGTATTTTATTTTAATTTTATTTATTATTTTTGTTTTTAATATTTTAATGTTTAGATTTTGGTTTTATTTAGAAACACTTAGTGTTTAAGTTTAGGAAATGTATTTTTGTTTTTACTACTTTTTTTATGTAAACTAGCATTACATAGTACTAATACAAGGTAATGTTGAAAACAACAAGACCAATGCACTGCACCACTTGCAGGGGTCCCCATTCTCCCTCTCATTTGATTTTTAATAACAAAAGAAACAAAACCAATAGCATGAATAAAAGGTTGGACTTTTTCCTCTTCATATATCCACTGGACCATACTCAAAAAACCACCTCCCATACACATTTTGAAATATTATACTTTCTCTTCATTCCCAGCGGAAAAAAAACTGCTAACCACGTCCACCCTACAAATTTCTTCACATCCTGTAACCGAAAAAACATTGAAAAACTTCACAACACCCTCCATGCACATGATACACCATTGACCTTAATCAAAAAACCATCTTCATCGCCCCATTATCATGTCACTGCTCCATCATATTCTTGTTTCATCTTCCATAAAAACAAACACACACTACACAAAGCCTCACGACTTTACAACACGCATCACCTTCATGTCATAAAAACCTCCATAAAACCATCACTAACTCACAAACTTCCAGCTATGCTACATTTTTTAGAGATACCACATACCACCAAAACTTCACAAAACTACCATTAAAACCTCCCATTTTTCATATTACCTTCATTTTTATTCACACAAGACAAAAACTAAACCTTGTCTCTTTTCAACCTTTTGTATATATTGTTCACAAAAGCTACAATACGAATCCCCACCTCATTTCCATTTCCGACAACCTTACCACCATTTTTATCCACCTTTAACCTGTGAACAAACTCACTACCCCTCATGACACTATTCATCTTCATATAACGTCATCACTGTAATTACTGTTGGAAATTCACCACAACCTATGGTGATCTCGCTTCAATCTTGATCTCAAGATTGATAACCAACCCACAAATAATACGTAATGACAATGAAAGAAGAAGAAATAAGAACAGTAAGAAAGAAAAGAGAGAGAAGAGAGAAATATTTGGAGAAGAGAACGTGTTACCCACGAACTGTGGGATTTCAAAGTATATTGATCACTTGCGAACTGCAACTGTGATTACAACTACTAGCACTGTGATAATCTTCACTGCTTGTTGTGTTTCTTCTCAATTCTACCAAGCATATATTTATAGACTTAGATTTAAAAATGCCCAAAACTCTAAAGGCCCAAAATATCAAATCTAATCTAAATCATATCAAATCTAATCTAAATCAAATCTTTGAAACAAACTGTTTCGACACACTGACTGTTTCAACTTCGACGTACTTAATGATGCTTTGACTTCGACATACTTAGACACTAGGAATTACAATTTAACACACCACCTAATTCATTGTGTCTAAGATGTCTACGTTCATCATGGCTCTTAGTCTTCTGAAGGCTTCAACCTGCACTCCCTTCGTCATGATATCTACAATCTGATTCTCAGTTCTGCAGTGTTCCAACTTCATCTTCCCTTCTGCTACCTGCTCTCGAAGATAATGGAACCTCATTTCAATGTGCTCGCTTCGACCGTGTGCTATTGGATTCTTCGCCAAGTTGATAGCTGACATGTTATCGATCTTCATGGTAATTGCTCCATGATTCTTCCCTATAATCTCTTCGACCAAGTTCACCATCCAGGTTTCTTGACATGCACAAAGAGAAGCAGCTATGTATTCTGCTTCGCATGATGACAACGCCACTACTGGCTCCTTTCTCGAACTCCAAGCAACTGGTGCACCACCTAACATAAACACGTATCCAGCTGTGTATTTTCTATCCTCAGCATCACTACACCAACTAGAGTCGGTGTATTCCACTAACTTGCATTCTTTCCCTTCATCAGCTGCAGGAAACAAAATGCCATAGTCGAGAGTCCCCTTCAGATACCTCTGTATACTCTTCGTCACTGTTAGGTGTGATACCTTTGCCTTCTGCATGAATCTACTTACCAAACACACATTGTATGCTAAATCAGGCCTTGTGTGACAAAGGTATCTAAGTGACCCAACAAGTCTTCTATATCGGGTTGGGTCGACATCATCTTCGTCTGAATCCTTTGACAGTTGCAGTCTGGTCTCAGTTGGAGTCGAAGTTGAGTTGCAATCTTGTATCTCAAATCTCTTGAGTATTTCGCCTGCATATCTTCGTTGGTGCATCATCAAACCTCTACTAGTCTTGTAGAATTCGATGCCAAGGAAATATGAGAGATCTCCCAAGTATGACATTTCAAACTCCTCACTTAGGTCATGTTTGAAATCTTCGATCTCCTTCCTGCAACTTCCTGCTATCAACAAATCATCGACATAGAGACATAGTATAAGTAATTCGCCATTGCTTCTTCTTACATATACTCCATGCTCAGTCATACACTTCACAAATTCCTTTTCCCTTAAGAAGCTGTCGATTTTCTTATTCCAAGCTCTTGGAGCTTGCTTAAGTCCATACAGGGCTTTATGTAGCCTGTACACCTTTCCTTCTTCGCCTTGTTTCACATACCCAGCTGGTTGTGCGGCATAAACTTCTTCGTCTAAGGGGCCATTAAGGAATGCACACTTCAGGTCCATCTGACATGTGTGCCAATTGTTCATATTTGCTAGACCAACAACCAACCTGATTGTTTCGATCCTAGCAACAGGTGCGAACACTTCATCGAAGTCTATTCCTTCCTTCTGAAGAAATCCTTTTGCCACAAGTCTCGCCTTGTGTCGAGTTACTTCCCCTCTAGGATTTACCTTCACCTTGTAAACCCACTTCACATCAATTGCTTTCTTGCCTTGAGGCAATTCGACAAGTGACCAGGTGTTATTAACTTCGATGGACTCTAACTCCTCATTCATTGCTTTCACCCACTTCGAATCTTTCAATGCCTCAGCTGTATTGACTGGTTCGACATCTGCGTAGAAAGCATAATGTACCAGCTCACCCTCTTCATCGACCACATCATCTGATGTAATTACACATTCTTGCAACCTTGCAGACATATGTCTTTTTCGTCGAGGTCTGCTTGAACCTGCTTCATCTGCAACTGGTTCCTGTCAAACTTCTCTTTCGACTTCAGTGGCTAGTTCTTCATAAGAGATTCTCACTGAATCCTTCTTAGCTTTCTCAGCCCAATCCCATTCTTTAAGCTCATCTATGATCACGTCCCTGCTGATCACTACCTGCTTATTCACTGGGTCGAATAACTTGTAACCTCCAGTCGAATGATATCCTATCAAGATTATCTGATTCGACTTGTCATCAAGTTTCCTTCTCAACTGATCTGGCACATGTCTATGTGTTATAGATCCAAACACCTTCAAGTGACTGAGGCTTGGCTTGACACCAGACCAACATTCTTCTGGCGTGATTCCTTCAAGCTTCTTCGTCGGACATCTGTTCAAAAGATATGTTGCTGTCGAAACTGCTTCTCCCCATAATTCTTTGGGTAGATGCTTTCCATTCAACATACTTCTCACCATATTCATGATGGTTCTGTTCTTTCGTTCTGCAACTCCATTTTGCTGTGGTGTATAGGGTGGCACCACCTCATGCACAATCCCTTCTTTTTCACATAATGCATCGAACTCTTTCGACACATACTCTCCACCACCATTTGTCCTCAGAATTTTCAGCTTTCGACCACTCTTTCTTTCGACCATGGATTTGAATCTGGAAAATACCTCAATCACATCACTTTTCTTCTTGATGAGGTAAGTCCACAACTTTCGACTGAAACCATCTATAAACGTGACAAAATATCTGTTGCCACCAATCAAATCCACCTGGATTGGACCACATACATCAGAGTATATTACTTCTAGAATTGCCTTCAACTTCCTTCCTGCATACTTGCTTAAGCTATTCCTGTGTTGTTTCGACTGAACACACTCCTCACAGACTTCACTTGGAATGTCGATTTCTGGTAATCCTGAAACCATATTTCTTCTCTTCAGCTCTCTGATGTCATTGAAGTTGAGATGGCCTAGTCGAAAATGCCATAACCACTCATCTCTGCTGGCTGCCGTTGCTAGACACTTGTGCTCCATCACCTTGAGTTCAATATTGAAAGTCCTATTCTGAGACATTGGAGCCTTCAAGATCAACCTACCATCTGCGTCAAGAACTCTCATCATCTTGTCTTTGACAACTACCTTGTAGTTCTTTTCGACTAGCTGCCCTATACTGAGCAAATTACTCTTCATACCTGGAATATACAACACATTGGAAATTGTTGACCTTTTGCCATCTTTCCTCATAATCAGAACATCACCAACACCTTCAGCTGCTAGAGTGTTGTCATTTGAAATCTTCACCATGTTCTTCGATGAGGGCTTCATGTTGACAAACCAATCTTTCCTCCCAGTCATGTGTGATGAGCATCCTGAGTCCAAGTACCACTGATCTTGGAATCTTTCTTCATCTTTTGTTGTGACCATCAGCAACGTCTCTTCTTCTTCATGCTTCGCCAGATTTGCATCAGTTTCTTGATTTTTCTTCTTTTCTGGACAGTTACTGACATAATGGCCATACTTCTGACAATTGAAACATTGAATGTGACTTTTGTCAGATTTTCGATCACCACCTTTTCTTCTACCTGCAGCACCACCTCTTTGGTTGCCTTGGTTCCAAGGTTTCTTCTGATTCGACTGGTTTCCTCCTTTGTTGCCATTCCAGCTTCCTTTACCTTTCCTTTCCTTTTCTGACTGCGCCTGCAAAGCCATATCACTCTTCGACTTTTCTGCAGCTCTCTCAGCCATCCTTTGTTCATGAGACTCGAGCGTCCCTTGAAGCTCTTCTTTCGTCAATACTGACAAGTTCTTCGACTCTTCTATGGCTACTACCACGTGGTCGAATTTTGGAGCCAATGACCTCAAGATCTTTGCAACAACTGATCTTGATGTCAACACCTCTCCACATACTTTAATTTGATTCACCAGCTTTATAACTCAGGTGAAGAAATCTGAAATACTTTCGTTGTCTTCCATCTGAAGCAACTCATAGGTTCTCTTGTGAGTTTGTAACCTTACCTCTTTCACCTTCTCTGCGCCTCCAAATGACTTTTCAAGAATCTTCCACGCTTCCTTTGTTGAATCTACATCGCTAACTTTTTCAAAGTTATCTGGATCAACACACTGGTGGATTATAAAGAGTGCTTTATAATCTTTCTTCTTCAACTCTTTGTGTGCAACCCTTTCTTGATCCGTCGCTACTTCTGCAAGCGGTGCCACTCCTTCCTTCACAAGATCCCAAAGATCTTGATAACAGAAAATCACCTTAATCTGCTTACACCAATTCTCATAATTATCTTTCTTGAGAATTGGTAGAGTCGCCGGAAAATTCCCATTTGGATAGTTCATCGCCATCACGAATTTCTTCCGTTGAATCGCAACCGGAGCTCTAGATACCAGATGTTGGAAATTCACCACAACCTATGGTGATTCCGCTTTAATCTTGATCTCAAGATTGATAACCAACCCACAAACAATACGTAATGACAATGAAAGAAGAAGAAATAAGAACAGCAAGAAAGAAAAGAGAGAGAAGAGAGAAATATTTGGAGAAGAGAATGTGTTACCCACAAACTGTGGGATTTCAAAGTATATTGATCACTTGCGAACTGCAACTGTGATTACAACTACTAGCACTGTGATAATCTTCACTGCTTGTTGTGTTTCTTCTCAATTCTACAAAGCATCTATTTATAGACTTAGATTTACAAAGGCTCAAAACTCTAAAGGCCCAAAATATCAAATCTAATCTAAATCATATCAAATCTAATCTAAATCAAATCTGTGAAACAAACTATTTCGACACGCTGACTGTTTCGACTTCGACGTACTTAATGATGCTTCGACTTCGACATACTTAGACACTAGGAATTACAATTTAACAATTACAAACAAGACAACCTCCTCTTAAAACAAAACTGAGAAAATCTTTCTTTTTGAGCTTCAAACTATTTCTCTTCCTCCTTCTACTGCAAACCACCACCACCATTAATCCTCATATTCCCTATGTCCGCTACTGTTCCTCTAACAAACTCTCCACCATCATCGAAAGCTTGTGCGACTGAAGAGAAGACGACTGCGTCGACGACATCGCAATACGTAACTGCGCCAGGGAAAGCTCCGAAAGATGGCCACCTTATTTCCGACGTTCAACCTTCGACCTCTTCGCAAACAACCTTAAATCAATTGCTTGGATCTCAACGCGCGTCAGAACATTCCTCTACTGTCAAATTCGCCATTTTTGTCAGTAAATCTTTGCTTCCCTTATTATTGTGTTCTATATCAAGTTTTGTTTGGTTTGGGATGTGATTAATGTTTTGAAAACCAAGAGAGCTTACATTTTTTTTTTAAAAAAAGGAAAAAAAGATTACATAGTAAGAGGTAGTGAAAAGTTTATTCAAACAAGCTTGGTGCTAATGTTTCTGGAAAAAATTTGGTTATCTTGCTTTTTCTACATGTTAATGTGTGTAGTAGAGATAGAAAGATAGTTACTTTTTCTTTTGATCACCTTATGAATTCCTGTTATTTACTGTAAGTATTACTAACCACATCTTATTACTAATATTTTGTCTTTTAATTTTTAGTTCATATAATAAACAGATAAAAAACATACGTTTTTATTTTTATTTTTATTTTTTAATTATAATATATATATTTTTAGTTATATATATATATATATATATATATATATATATATATATATATATATATATTAAGTTATAATATATATTTTTATTAGTTATAATATATAGTTTTATAATCATAGTATATACTTATTAGTTATATATATATATATATATATATATATATATATATATATATATATATATATATATATATATATATAACTAAAAATATATATATTATAACTAAAAATATATAACTAATAAGTATATACTATGATTATAAAACTATATATTACAACTAATAAAAATATATATTATAACTTATATATATATATATATATATATATATATATATATATATATATATATATATGTGTGTGTGTGTGTGTGTATATATATATATATATATACACACACACACACACACACACATATATATATATATATATATATATATATATATATATATATATATTAAGTTATAATATATATTTTTATTAGTTATAATATATAGTTTTATAATCATAGTATATACTTATTAGTTATATATTTTTAGTTTTATATATATATATATATATATATATATATATATATATATATATATATATAAAGTTATAATATATATTTTTATTAGTTGTAATATATAGTTTTATAATCATAGTATATACTTATTAGTTATATATTTTTAGTTATATATATATATATATATATATATATATATATATATATATATATATATATATATATATATATATATATATATATATATATATAATATTTTTTTATTAGTTATAATATATAGTTTTATAATCATAGTATATACTTATTTTGTCCTTTTATATATATAACTAAAAATATATATATTATAACTAAAAATATATAACTAATAAGTATATACTATGATTATCTTGTCACGAAAACCAGAGCTACAGAAATATATATATATATATATATATATATATATATATATATATATATATATATATATATATATATATATATATATTTCTGTAGCTCCGGTTTTTGTGACACGATCACTACCACATTTGGTGCTACTTTCTTATTTCTAATATTTATCCTATGATGCTTAAAAGGAATGGGGAGATACCTTAAACTAACCCTGCTCGTAAGTGTTTTCCTTACAAATGCTAAGAGATCTGGAATCGGGGGTTGGTTATAGTAAGGGAAGCTATTAACATCCTGAGTATCTATAGTAATCTATAGGAACCTTTTTGTATATATTTCTACTTTTTGAATTACTTGCTTGCTTAAGTTTGTTTGTTGTTTAATTGGGAAAGTTTTTCCTTTGTGAAAATTGAGGAGATGTTTTTGTTGTTTTTATGGTTTTCTATTGTTTTTTAAAGGTGCTTAGACCTAAGGTTTTCTATTAATGTGCTCGCTATGATCTCGGAATCTTATGCCTACGTATTTCCAAAAAGAGAATTGGGAAATCAGAGCGTTCGTAGTTCCTCTTAATTTATGGGAGGAAAAAGTTTGTTTTGTATCTTGTTTAAAGCCCAAGATGATGAAGCTAAAAGAGTGTTTGAAAGATTTGACAAATTGTCATCTTTAAGGGAGATATCTCACCTATTGACTTACAATCATTTGAGAGTGATGTCATAAGGGAAGAAAGCATTAAACTTATTGTGTTAAGTAATGCCACTTTTTCTTTTATGAATTCTTTAATACTAATAGAAGAATTTTAACTTGGATATAGAATCGACAAGTGTGCCACTTACATCCGTTAGATGAAAGAAAAGTTTTTGAACCATGATAAAGGAGGGACTCCAACTTGGATTTTGAATCAACAAGAGTGTCACTTACATCAATTATCTGGAAAAAGTTTTGAATGTTTGATTTGAATTGTAGTGATTAGAAGATATATCTTCCTACATAGATGACTCAAAGTCTCATCTGTGAGGAGATGGATTTATTTAGGTATCTTGATTGAAGCCCAAGATATGAAGCTGAAAAAGATTGACTCAACTGGGGAGTTTTATCTGTCTTGTACAAAGCCCAAGATTGAGGCTCATTGACTTGGGGAAATTATTTGTGTAAAAAGCCTGAGAGAAGGCTAATGATTGTTGAGGAAATTTGAAGAGACTGACTTAATATTGAGGATTTGACTGACTCTTTTGGGGATTTTTATTTGTATCCTCTACAAAGCCCAAGATGAATGTGGCTAAAAGAATTTATTTGTATCCTGTACAAAGCCCAGGATGGTGAGGCTAAAGGATTTATTGTATAGATGACTTGACTTATGCTTTTAAGAAGCCTGAGGGTCCTTGCATGAAGCCCAAAAGGAGGTTGTGGGGAATTGAATGATACTTCCCAAGTCTCCTTGTATGAAGCCCAAGAGGAGGCTATCTTGCTGGGGAGATTCCTTGTATGATGCCCAAGAGGAGGAAATGATGCTTGTATAAGGCCCAAGAGGAGGCCGGGGAACTAGTTGTTTGACTAAGTTATGATTGAAGGGATCCTATTGTTTGACTTATGTCTAAACTAAGGATGATATAAATGTCAAGAGAAACTTAGCAAAATATGAACAAACATGATTAAAGATTAACAAGTATAGACATTGATATGACCTGTTTGAATTCATGGAAGATTTTGCATCTTTAGGGTTTGTTGTGTTGAATGTTTTATTTGTGTGTTTTATTCTATCCACAAGGGTGTTGGGTCTTATACTCTAAGCAGAGGCCCGTGACTTATTGAAAAGAAAAGAAAAGGTGGTGGGTCTTACATTCTAACAGAGGCCCATGATTATTCTATATACAAAGGTGTTGGGTCTTATACTCTAAGCAGATGCCCATAAGTTTTGAAAATGTAATGAGCCTTACACTCTTGACAGAGGCCCGTGAGTTTTGAAAATGTAATGGGTCTTACACTCTTGATAGAGGCCCAAGACTTATTGAAAATGAGTGTTGACTGAATTTATGAAATTCTATGAAAGAAATGTTTAAACCAATATGATTTTTACAAAGTACTCACATGAACAAATAATTAATCATGGTGTGAGTTTAAAAAAGGGAAGGGACTTATACTAAGTGGAGGCCCATGATTAAATTTGAAAAGTTTAATCAGGATGAAAACCCTAATTTTAAAGAAAGATGATTTAAAACATGGTATAAATGGTGTGTGAGCCAAGATAAACATGTTGTGATCTTAAAACAAGTTTTTTAACATTAGGTTTTATCCATATGAGAATCAAAATGAATTAGGTTTAAAGACAATTAAGAATAAAAATCAATTTTTCAAGGTTTTTAAACATAAAAAAGCAATTATTTTCAACTTATTAAAAGTGATTAAAGACAATCTTTTTTTTGGAACTTTTTCAAGGATTAAATTAATAGAGTGGATGGATGACATGTGTACAAAGAATAATTTAAAAATAATAAATATTAAATATTAAAACAATTATTTGAATTTTGATATGAAAAATGAAAAAATATGATAAAGTGACAAAAAAAATGCCATGGCTGGGACTTGAACCCACGCCCTCCCACTCAATTACTAGCAAAACATGCCCTTACCAACTTAGCCAACGTGCGTTGGTGATAATAAAACCAAACCATTTGATAATATTTTAAAATTGCGTGGTAAATTCAAAAAAAGGTGCCAGAATTCATCTTCTTCCTCAGCCTCACGAATTTTGCAAAATGGAGGCTATCTCATGAAATACGTAATGAATTTGGACGATGTAAACATGAAAGTTGCTCGTTTTTAAACAAGGAATACAATGGTGGTATTTAATTTCATTTATTTTAAGTGTGGAGTGAATTATCATGCACGAACCAGATGAACCCTAGCTATGCAAAAACTATCATGAAATCTCATACAAGCAAGATAAATAGCAACTGATTGAGGGTAAATGATCTATGAACTACCAGAAGCATGTTGGTAACTTGAAATAACATTTATGATGCATGAATCATGGGGTTTGAAAAGTTCAGGCTTACCTTGCAAGAGGAGATCAAATCCTCAGTTGTAGGTGTTACAGAAGCGAAATGATGATTTGGACCACTTCCCTACACCTCAAAGAATGTGTTGATATGCTTGGAATGGATGGAAACCTTCTGGATTAATGAGCTCGAATCCAACTGCAGCTTGGTTAGGATGAGCTATGATCTAGATGCAATTGATGTTACAGATGGTGTTTAAGTGTTTGGATCACTTATACATGATGTATATGATGTGTTTGAACCAAAAGTTTGAGCAAAGAAGCTCTGGTTTTGAAAACACGATTCTCACTTTTGAAAATTTTGAAACTTGGAGTGAAAGAAAGAAATGAGACAAAACAAGTGTTGTGTTGTTTTGGGGTCGTTTGAATGATCAGAGATGATCTCTATTTATAGATGAATGAGTTTGTCTTGGCTGATAGGGATGGCTTGAAGGATAAGATCTCATTCAATGCTTTTGGCAAGGTGTGATTACTTTCATGCCAAGGTACATTATCACTTCCAAATAGCATAGCTACCTTTTGACCAATTCCACATTTTACAGAGTGTTTTAATGTTGTTTAAGCAACTATCTTGACTGAGGAGAGTTGCTTTGTTGAATATGCACTATTGCACATAAATGCATCTCGAATGCAAGACATATATGACAAAACTCCATCATTCTAATGAGGTTTTTCTTGACTCTTTGGCCCTATCTTGCAAGTTTTTTATGATTCACTATGATCTTTGTTGAATTGTTAAGATCATGATCATTGCACTTGACTTCCAAATCGTGTATTGCAAGAAAATGCCAAATCTGATTTTGTAAAACAGTTGCAGCAAGGTATATTGTACCCTCCATATCTCCTTGCTCAAATGGAATTATATGATGTTCTTAGACATTTTAGAAAGCTTGTATATCACACTTCAACTTTGATGTTTGCATTTGGTCTTGATTCATCTTGGATTTTGGAGAAAAATGACCTCAAAGTTGGTTAAAACACAAAATAGATTATGTCCAAAATTTCTCTAAGTGTCAAAGTTCAAAAGTTTTGAAACCCTAACTTTATGGCTTCATATCTCAAAATCTATGCACTTTTTGGGAATTCACCCTCATTGACAAAGATGTAGTGTGTAACAAGCTCTTCAACTTGGTCTTTGGATCCAAGAAAATGGTACTTGGTTTGGAAGTTATGACCTTGCAAAGTAGGGCAAGAAGTTATATCTTCTTATCAACAAGAAGTTGGAGTTTATTTCTTCCCCAAGCAAGGAGTTATCTTTCAACAAACAAGAGTTTCTTTCCTAGGATCTTTCGTATCCCCAACAGTATTGGAGATCTCTTTATTCTTGCATATAGTAATCATCATCGCACTGCACATACCAAAACGCGTAGTATTTCCATTCAATATGGAGAATTACGCCATAGAAAAATTCAAACATATGCATACGAAGCATAAGCCAAATTTGGTACCCTGCACTAAATCCTAAATCAATCCTCAATCATGACACATGATATATCCCCAGAGAGAATGCCGAGCCCATTCCCCAGCTGATATTTTAACCAATCCCCAAGGACATAGATTCATCGACCTTTTCCTCTGTTTATCCTTTCATTCCCCAGTGGAGTCCTTTTTTTGTTTACAGTTTCTCGAGGTTGTAAATCTGTTGATTTTACTCCCTAATTTTTCAAATCCGTTGATCTCATTTCCTATTCCCTAGCATTTGAGTCATAAATCCGTTGATTTTACTTCTCTCCACCTTTTGGGTTGTAGATCTGTTGATCATACTTCCTTTTCATAGATCCGTTGATCTTCTTTTGAGTCATAAATCCGTTGATATTACTTCTCTCCACCTTTTGGGTTGTAGATCCGCTGATTCTACTTCCTTTCCATAGATCCATTGATCTTCTTTTGAGTCATAAATTCATTGATATTACTTCTCTCCACCTTTTGGGTTGTAGATACGTTGATCCTATTTCCTTTACATAGATCCGTTGATCTTCTTTTGAGTCATAAATGCATTGATATTACTTCTTTAGACCTTTTGGATTGTAGATCCGTTGATCCTACTTCCTTTCCATAGATCCGTTGATCTTTATTTTGAGTTGTAAATTCGTTGATCTTACATCTCTCTACCTTTTAGGTTGTAGATCCGTTGATTCTACTTCCTTTCCATAGATCCATTGATCTTATCTTTGAGTCGTAAATTTGTTAATCATATTTTTCTCCGCCATTTGGGTTGTAGATCTGTTAATCCTACTTCCTTTTCAGAGATCTATGGATTTTCCTTTGAGTTACAAATCTGTTGATATTGTTTCTCTTCACCTCCTGGGTTGTAGCTCCGTTGATCCTACTTCCTTTCCATAGATCCGTTGATCTTTCTTTGAGTCGCAAATCTGTTGATATTGCTTCTCTTCATTTTGTGGGTTGTAGTTCCGTTGATCCTATTTCCTTTTCATAGATCTGTTGATCTTTCTTTGAGTCACAAATCCATTGATGTTGCTTCTCTTCATTTTGTGGGTTGTAGATCGGTTGATCCTACTTCATGTCCATAGATTCATTGATCTTCCTTTGAGTCGCAAATCTGTTGATGTTGCTTCTCTTCATCTTTGGGTCATAGATCTGTTGATCATACTTCCTATCCATAGATCCGTCGATCTTACCTCTCTTTATTTTCCTTTGGGTCATAGATCCATTGATCTCAACTTTCTTCTATCTTACCTTTCATAGCATTGGTACCATTACCCATTACCCCATTACTAGATCACCATTGTTTAACTATACCCAAAACTTTTTCACTAGAGAACAGAAACAACATACCCTGCATGTCAAGCATGCCATCCATTTGCATCTAAAGCATATTGTTGCATCTATCCTTTTTCTAATCGGTTAAAATTCTAGGTATTCTAGTATTTAATCCTCTTTTACCTCGAATGTCTGAAAGTTGTTGCTATTCATACCTTCAGGTCCAAGAAGATTAAATAGGGGCAGTTGTCATACCCTAAATTTTGACCAAGCATTTTTAAAACTTGCATTCATCTGACTTGTATTTTCACTTTGCATCATCTGTATAGTTTAACATGTTTTTTTATCATGCCCAATGCCCAAATTATCAACTAGAATAAACTTGTCGGATTTACAATCAAATCGGTCAAATTGAAAGTCAACTGTGCGTAAAATCAGTAGACGAAAAAGTTTCAAAATCGAGCTTGCAGACGTCAGTATTTTTTATCTATGTTTCGCGTAGTTAGATATGGTATGGTCATTTGAATTTTTCGATTACTTTTCGGTCGCATTTTGACCAGTTTAAGCCTTTTAACCGGGTGTTGTACCCCAAATTTTTCCCTTAGATACATTAATCTCTTGCATGTCATATTAGGTCAATCATGCTGCATAGCTAACCCTTTTTATCAGGTTTTTGTTTGTGTTTGTTTCTTTTCTTATCAGGTTTATCTTGAGGAGATTCAAGGAGTGATTGATCAAATTTTTTGGATGGAGCATTGAATCAAGCAAATCTCAAAGAGATGTCTCTATAACCCTCTCCATGATCCTCTCATAACCAAATTTCTACCCTTAATTGTCACCTTTAATTCCAAACCAATTTCGATAATCATTTATTAACCATTTTTCTTTCTTAGCCATTATTCATTCTAACCATTTTCATACCTATTTTCATATTTAAGATCTTTTCTCTTTTAATTCAAATATCCATTAAAACCATAATTATTATCCTTTTTTTTCAAATCAACTTCTACCAATATCCATTCTTCTTTTTAATTATCCATTTTCTATTTATCCATATCCATTTCTCTTAACCCATTTTTAAATCTTTTCCAATTATCCATTTAAATCTTTTTTGTTTATCCAATTAAATCCATTTGTCCATTCCAAATATTATTTAATTTTCTAAATCCACATTTCCAATTATCAATTTTCTTCTTATCCATTTCTAAAATCCAAATTGCATTTTTTATTCATATAATTCATCATTATCCATAATTATTTCCATTTTAACATTATCTTTTTTTTAATCTATTTTAATATCCAAACAATTTCTTTCAAATAGAAAACCAATTTCATTTTCATTTGCTATTTCAATTCAGCTACCAATCGTAGGCCCATTTTCATATTTTTACAAAGTCCATCAAAATAAAAATACAAGTGGGTGTGACAAGTTGTTGTCACCCTATTCAAACCGTACCAAAAACCTCTGCTCCATAATGACACCAATGCCAAAAGCTTTAAAACCTTGCTGCCATGCCTGCTAGTGACAAGGACTTGTCACAACGTTAACCTGCAACATGAACGGATGGATTCTTTGGGGAGAGTTTTCAAAACTTCCAGCACCCTTTAAATAGGGACTTCTTCAACCTTCATATAGGGGGGAGCGGGGGAAAACTAAAAACAACTCCCTCCACACTAGCAGAGCAACACAGACCAAAACATCAAGCATCAACAACCAAAAAAAACATGAGAACAAAACCAAGTATCATAACATCAACCAAGATCCTCTCATTATCTCTCTTTGTCTAACAACAATAACCAAGCAGAAAACCAACGCTCTCATTACATCTTTGCAAAGCACCACCTTTACACTTTTTCTCACAAGAATATCATCACCGGAAGACACTTCGCAAGCTCGAACCATTCCCGGAATAACTCGGCAAGAACAACGGGAGCTGACTGCAAGGTACGTCGTGATTCGTTTCGAACTCTAAATCGTCTCTGTTTATCGGTTTCCCTTTTGCATTTGTTTCCATACCTGTTTGTTTCAAATATCATTCAAGTTTAATTTTCACACCAAGCAAGAATGACTGTTCAAAGCTTCTGACATTAAGGCCATGATTTACTTTGATGTCAATATCATTTGATGTATTTTTTTTCTCCACCTGTTTGCGATACCATGACTTATCTCCATATTGTTTTAAAGGGCAATACAAATGAGCATGCTTTGGTCTTGGGTAATGCTAATAGTTTTAAGATACTTTTGTTCTGGTACAGTAGTGTCATCATGGGCATAATGTGAATGTTGTAGTTTACATAATGTTATGAGTGTCGTGAATGAATGTTTTTAGAAACCTGGATGATGATGCTTGAGGGTATAACACCAGGTGTTCATGTCAAGTCAAGTTTGTGTATAGCATTCCATTCCGGTGGTGCTATTAGTGTTACTCATTCCATGTATGTTTGTCCGTTCGTATCTCATGCAAGCATATGCGTATGTCCCATGTGATTACCGATGCGTCATTTGCGATTTACTACACGTATCACATGATTAACGACATTCGGTTCCATTGCTTATGCATACTTTCTGCTGCAATTTACAACAGTCATGAAATATTACGCTATTGTATTGTTGTTCGTAGTATATTTGTGCTATGTATAATTCTACAGCAGGTGAGGAGCTGAATAAAATGGTTGTAAGTAGTGTACATTTGCGCATATAATGGCTAACGTAATGTGGTTGCTTTTTTGGTTTTGTTTCGCTACGCTGCTGCTGTTGTTTAACAGATGTTGGATATTCGACATTTTACGGAGTCATTCAATAAATAGTGACGATTCAAAATAGCTTCTTGAAGCATTTTATTTGGTGTTCTAGATTTTGTTCTTACGTGTTGGACTATGCGTGCGTCGTTCAAAGTATTCCGGTTTTGGTTTGTCGGTGTTCAACTCGTGACTTAGGACACGAGACAGGTTCTATTCACGTGTTGCATTCACAGTAGCTGAGATTAATCTCATAAACATCTGTTTGATTGTGGTTGATACATTGGCATTATAATAGTTTTGTGTCAGCTTGAACACTCTATATTCATGTCCTCTTTTCTCCTATTTTAGTTGCTATTTTTGAGTTAGTTAGGTTTCAGTTCTATTCTACCGCGCTGAAATTCTTTTTACCAGATGTGTGATGTTAAGTGCGATGTCACAACAACACACTCTGCAATGGACAATGCAATAACAAGCAATAAATCAACACAATGAATTGTTCACCCAGTTCGGTCTAACTACCTACGTCTAGGGGCTACCAAGCAAGGGATGAATTTCACTATCAGTAGTATTAATTTACAGACTCAACAACCCAGTTGACATCTCCTAAACTTAATCACTACTTAATGAACCTTCTACCTAAGAGACCACTTAGATATGAGAACACTACTCAATCCCTAAATCACTCAAGTGATATAATTCAATGATCACACACTTTGAATAACTCAACTTGATTCTGCTTCACAGCTTTGATCAAGAACAACTCAAAACAACACCAATTCACACTAGAATGGTTTACAACACACAAACACGAAGACACAAACGACACTCAGTCTTTAGCTCTTTTTCTTCGTTACCTTTCCTTTAGGATTGATGCGCTTTATATAGCAATTTGAATTGGGCTTGGACCTGCTACAATATCTGACCTGATTTGTTATTTAAAACTGAATCTTCAAAACAGATTTTATCCCCAAAATCTTTTTAAATCTTCAGCCTTTAAACCTCCCTACAAATCTGCATCAAATCTCTATGCAACAGAGAATATCTATCCCAAAATATCCTCATCCAATGAGACTAACAGCTCTCCCAATATCCAGCTAAAACGCAAACCCTAACAACATCACTAAACCTGATATTATTAATCTTCTACAGACCTGATGTCATGACATCGCATGTGACATCAGACTTCAAAACGTCAACAACTTAAATCCTTAACATAAACCAATGTTAAGACTCAATGTTAAGACATCACCCATGTGACATCAACATTGAACAACTTTGTTTTATCAAAATTCTAGCCAATCCAAGAACCAACAATCTCCCCCTTTGGCTAATTTTGGCTAAAACAATCTCTGCAACATCAGAGACTTCAGCAGCGGAAAAAATTTCAAACAAACAGCTCCAACTTCAAAATGCTGTACACCACCTATCAACAAAGGGCAAACTCCCCCTCAAAACCAGCAAGCACACTCCCCCTCAACTTCTGTAGCACAACTGAAACCTCAACCAGACGCCTAGGCTAACTCTCCCCCTTTTTAGACATAATTGGACAAACACCAAACACAATGTCCTGACATAAAGACATAGTCAAACAACCTGCTTCCCAAAAACACAAGTTCCAACAATGACTGTTCAGACGATACAACCGATGCTCCTTGTTTTTATTATAAACACAGGCCTTTCTTTCTTCTAGCAGCACCACTCAGCAATCAAGAATGAGCCAGTCAAACATCAAAGAAGCAGCAAAGAACTTCAAGCAGAAGGACAAGACTTCAGATCCACCTCAGACGAGGAGCAAAACAATGACTGCAGCTGCAACTACTTCAGGAACCACAAAGACAGGCAGAACCTCAGAAACAACCATGAAAGCAAGCAAGAAGCATTCTGTGCATCAACAAGCTACTGATGATGATTGGGATGAAGACTGGAAAGCTTTTCTAGATGCAGGGGGTTGGGATAATCTGTAGCTAATGATGTACTTCAAACCTGTATGCCTCCAGCAGTTGAATAAAATCAATTTCTAATAAATAATACAACTGCTTCATACACTTTCTAGCACATTTAATCTTCATAAATGCAAATTCCTAATTTACTTCTCAAACTTTCAAATCGGTTTGCATCTAAGGCTTTAGTAAAAATGTCAGCTAATTGTTGATCTGTAGCAACATGTTCCAAGACAACAACTTTGTCTTCAACCAAATCTCTTATAAAATGATGCCTTATATCAATATGCTTGGTTCTGCTATGCTGAATAGGATTCTTAGAAATATTGATAGCACTCAAATTATCATAGTACAATGTCATGACATCTTGCTTGACATTGTATTATGTTAACATCTGCTTCATCCACACAAGTTGAGAACAACTACTCCCTGCTGCTATGTACTCAGCTTCAGCAGTAGAAAGAGACACACAATTCTGCTTTTTACTAAACCATGATATTTGATTATTCCCTAAGAAGAAACAACCTCCTGAAGTGCTTTTCCTATCATCAGCACTCCCAGCCCATTCAACATCACAATATCCCCTTAACTCAGTCCCAGATCCATGACTATACAACATTCCATAGTCACTAGTGCCATTAACATATTTCAAGATCCTCTTCACTTGATTCAAGTGACTAGCCTTAGGTTCAGATTGATATCTGGCACAAACTCCAACAGCAAAAGCAATGTCAGGTCTGCTCGCTGTGAGATACAATAGACTCTCAATCATGCTTCTATATAAACTTTGATCCACACTGACACCATGTTCATCCTTGGACAATTTTAGATGAGTAGGAGCAGGAGTCCTCTTATGATTAGCATTCTCTAGACCAAACTTCTTCACTATGTTCTTCGCATACTTGCTCTGAGAAATGAATATGGAGTCCTCCATTTATCTAACTTGTAGACCAAGAAAATAGTTCAGCTCACCAACAAGACTCATTTCAAATTCAGACTGCATCTATTCCACAAAATGTTTCACCATTGCATCTGACATCCCACCAAATACTAAGTCATCAACATAGATTTGAGCTATCATCAGTTTTCCTCCTTCCTCTTTAACAAACAAAGTCTTGTCAATCCCTCCTTTTCTGTAGCCATTCACAACCAAGAAATCAGTAAGTCTTTCATACCAAGCTCTTAGTGCTTGCTTCAAACCGTATAGAGCTTTCCTTAGTTTGTACACATGGTCAGGAAATGTTGGATCAATAAATCCTTTTGGTTGATCAACATACACCTCTTCATTTAATTAACCATTCAAGAAGGAACTTTTAACATCCATCTGAAAAAGCTTGAATTTGAAATTATAACCCACACCTAAGAGCAATTTGATAGATTCAAGTCTTGCCACAGGAGCAAAGGTTTCATCATAATCAATTCCTTCAACCTGAGTGTATCCTTGAGCAACCAATCTGGCCTTATTTCTGGTGACCACTCCTTGTTCATCAGATTTATTCTTGTAGATCCACTTGGTGCCAATCACATTAACTCCATCAGGCCTAGGTACAAGCTCTCATACTTCATTCCTCTTGAATTGTTCCAGCTCTTCATGCATTGCATTTATCCAAAACTCATCAGTCAATGCTTCCTTGACATTCTTTGGCTCAATTTTGGAGACAAAGCATGAACTTGCTATAACATCTCTTGACCTAGTCCTCACTCCAGAGTTTGGATCTCCTATAATGAGCTCCTTTGGGTGGTCCTTCTGCACTCTGATGGAGGGATCCTTATGAGGTTGCTCAGTTTCAGGCTCAGCAGCAGCAACACTAGGAGTTGGACTTCTGTCTTCAGCTTCTGGAGCAACTTCACCAACTGATGTTCCAACATCATCTAAGACATCATCATCTTCCTGCTTATCCTTGTCATCAATCACCACATTGATTGACTCCATCATCACCTTAGTTCTAGAGTTAAAAACCCTATATGCTCTGCTATTAGTAGAATATCCCAAAAATATTCCTTCATCACTTTTGGAATCCAATTTTCTTCTCTGTTCTCTATCAGCCAGAATATAACATCTACTTCCAAAAACATGAAAGTATTTAACATTAGGTTTTCTTCCCTTCCATAGTTCATACAGAGTGGATGAAGTGCCTCTTCTCATGGTAACCCTGTTGTGAATGTAGCAGGCAGTATTCATGGCCTCAGCCCAAAAGTGATAGGGAAGTTTCTTGGCGTGGATCATTGCTCTAGCAGACTCTTGGATAGTTCTGTTCTTCCTCTCAACTACTCCATTTTGCTGAGGAGTAATAGGAGATGAAAACTCATGACTTATACCTTCAGCAGAGCAAAATTCTTCAAACTTGCTATTCTCAAACTCTCTTCCATGGTCACTTCTTATCCTGATAACGTTACTCTCCTTTTCTCTTTGAAGTCTTTGACAAAGATCTTTAAAAACATCAAACACCTCTGATTTGTCTTTGATGAAGCTCACCCACGTATACCTTGAAAAGTCATCCACAACTACATACGCATATCTCTTTCCACCCAGACTTTCAACCTGCATAGGTCCCATCAAGTCCATATGAAGTAGTTCCAAGACCTTGGAGGTGGTGTCATGTTGAAGCTTCGGATGAGACATCTTTGTCTGCTTCCTTTTTTGACAGTCTCCACACACTTTTCCTTCCTCAATATTAAGTTTGGGAATTCCTCTGACTGCTTCTGAGGAGATGATTCTCTTCATTCCTTTCAGGTGAAGATGTCCCAACTTCTGATGCCAGATTTTGACATCATCTTCTTTAGCAAAAACACAAGTGGAAGAACTTGAGTCTTGTGTCACCCAAAGATAAAAGTTGTCCTTAGACCTGACTCCTTTCATAATGACTTCTCCTTTATCATCTTTGACAATGCATTCAGACTTTGTAAAGTCTACTTTGAATCCTTGATCACAAAGTTGACTAATGCTAATCAAATTAGTTGTCAGTCCTTTAACAAGAAGGACATCCTCCAGTCTGGGAGCACCAGCACAGTTCAATTTACCACTCCCTTGATCTCTCCTTTGACCCCATCACCAAATGTAACATAGCCTGAGGAATGAAGCTTCACATCTACCAACAGATTCTTTACTCCAGTCATGTGCCTTGAACACCCACTGTCAAAGTACCAATCTTCTTTGGTAGAAACCCTTAAAGAAGTGTGAGCTATCAAGCTGGTAACCTTAACTTTAGGGACCCATTGCTTCTTAGGCTTGGATATCTGCCTTCCTTTATGGCAGTTCTGTTTGGGAACAACCTGATAAGCCTTCTGCGGATACCCATGTAGCTTATAACAATAAGCCTTAATGTGTCCAAAACATCCACAATGGTGACATTTCCAGTGCCTGTATTTCCTCTTGGATGGAGTTCTGTCATGATGTTCTAACACCTGTTTTAACATCACTGGTTTGGAGGTGATATCATCAATATAACCTGCATTATTGGTGAATCCCAAACCACATTTGTCTGCAGCCATCTTCCCAATACTAAGAATGTTGTTTAAAGCATCAATACCATTGTTCAACATTCTGATAGTTTTGGTCATAGAGTCCAGTTTATAGTTAAGCATACTGACTTCAGCTTCGAGTTCAGTCTTTTCAGCTTTTAACTGTATTATGGTTTTCTTCAGCTCTTCTCCTTCAAGACTCACTTGTTCACTTCTTATGAAAAGATCTTTATAAGTGACAGCAAGTTCATCATAAGTCACCTCATCATCACAAGAGTCATTATCTGACTCATAAACCCCAACCATAGCTCTAACAAGTTTAGCTGAATTTTCCTCAGATTCACTCTCACTGTCAGACCAAGAAGCTGATAACCCTTTCTGCTTCTTTAGAAAAGTAGGGCATTCCTTATTGACCTGTCCATACCCTTCACACTCAAAGCATTGTATCCCTTTGTCTTTACTGGATTTTTCTTCATCTTTAGACTTCTTCCCTTGTTCTCCTGATCTGTTGATGTCAGAGGTAATGTTCTTGACATTGGGATTATAACTCCTATTTATCCTCTTCATAACTTTGTTGAACTATTTACCAAGCAAAGAAATAGCCTGAGACAGCTCCTCCTGAGAATCATCTTCTTTTCCTTTGTTGGCTTCTTCAGAACTGGAAACCAAAGCTATACTCTTGGACTTCTTCTCTGGTTCCTCTTCACTTAACCCTAGCTCAAATGTTTGAAGAGATCCAATAAGCTCATCAACCCTCATTTTGTTGATGTCTTGAGCTTCTTCAATTGCAGTCACCTTCATCTTGTACCTCTTAGGAAGGGACCTAAGGATTTTCCTTACAAGCTTTTCTTCTGACATCTTTTCTCCAAGAGCACTGGATGCATTGGACAGCTCAAGGATACTTATGTGGAAGTCATGGATAGTCTCATCTTCCTTCATCTTCAGACTTTCAAACTTAGATGTAAGAATCTGAAGTCTTGACATCTTAACTCTAGAAGATCCTTCACGTGTAGTCTTCAAGATGTCCCAAGCTTCCTTAACAACTTCACAGGTATTGATCAACCTGAATATATTCTTATCTACTCCATTGAAAATAGCATTTAAAGCTTTGGAATTACCAAGGGCAAGCTCATCTTCTTCCTTGGTCCATTCTTCTTCAGGTTTCAGCTTTGAGGTGCCCTCTTTATCTTTCCCAGCATCATCTTTTTCAAACACAACAGGTGCTTTCCATTCTTTTATGATAGCTTTCCAAGCCCTGTTGTCCAAGGATTTCAAAAAGGTGATCATCCTTGGTTTCCAATAATCATAATTCGAGCCATCCAAAATAGGGGGTTTATTCACAAATCCACCAACTTCCTTGTCCATCTTTACCAGAAAGTATCATCCCTAGATCTCACCTAGATGCAGAGCAGGATGCTTGCTCTGATACCAATTGAAATTCTGGTACCAGATGTGTGATGTTAAGTACGATATCACAACAACACACTCTGCAATGGACAATGCAATAAAAAGCAATAAATCAACACAATGAATTGTTCACCCAGTTCGGTCTAACTACCTACGTCTGGGGGCTACCAAGCCAGGGATGAATTTCACTATCAGTAGTATTAATTTACAGACTCAACAACCCAGTTGACATCTCCTAAACTTAATCACTACTTAATGAACCTTCTACCTAAGAGACCACTTAGATATGAGAATACTACTCAATCCCTAAATCACTTCAGTGATATAATTCAATGATCACACACTTTGAATAACTCAACTTGATTCTGCTTCACAGCTTTGATCAAGAACAACTCAAAACAACACCAATTCACACTAGAATGGTTTACAACACACAAACACGAAGACACAAACGACACTCAGTCTTTAGCTCTTTTTCTTCGTTACCTTTCCTTTAGGATTGATGCGCTTTATATAGCAATTTGAATTGGGCTTGGACCTGCTACAATATCTGACCTGATTTGTTATTTAAAACTGAATCTTCAAAACAGATTTTATCCCCAAAATCTTTTTAAATCTTCAGCCTTTAAACCTCCCTACAAATCTGCATCAAATCTCTATGCAACAGAGAATATCTATCCTAAGATATCCGCATCCAATGAGACTAACAGCTCTCCCAATATCCAGCTAAAACGTAAACCCTAACAACATCACTAAACCTGATGTTATTAATCTTCTGCAGACCTGATGTCATGACATCGCATGTGACATCAGACTTCAAAACTTCAACAACTTAAATCCCTAACATAAACCAATGTTAAGACTCAATGTTAAGACATCACCCATGTGACATCAACATTGAACAACTTTGTTTTACCAAAATACTAGCCAATCCAAGAACCAACACGCGCGAGTACTACGGAATGGTATGTTATTCCATGGATTTTGGTTGATGGAATAAGAATGGTGAAGGCTGTGAAAGAGAGGAGATAGCCATGGAATTCCACACGACAGTCTTCTGATGTCCCTCACGTTACATAAAGATGAAGAGTGTGGCAAGAGATGATTGGCCATGAGACATTTTGTCATTTAGCAACTTTAGAATAAGGTGACCTATTGATAACACAGTCACATGATGTTTTGTGCAAGTCCGTGTGTTTTTTTTCTCACTCATCTGAATTTATTCATTTTCTTTTGGGCCGTGGACTTTGTCATCTCACTAACGGTACCCCCCATATACACAGCGCCCCTCCTCTTTTTTTTTTTTTTTAAAAATCATTTTCATTTTATTAAATTTTTCTAACAAGTTTTTGAGTTTTTAATCTCTAGCCTTTCCTTGTTTTTATTAATTTTATTCATGCTAATCCACTTAACTTAGTGGTTCATTGCATTTCATTTTCTATATTATTTTGGCCAATGACATACAAAAAAATCTTGACTTTGTTGATTATTTCAAAATCACTAAAAATCTAGGTTTGTAGGAGGCCACCTTTTTTTTCTTTATTTTTGGTCGATGAAAGTTAAAAATCTAAGATTATCGATTTGTCGATTAAATCTTTATTTAAACGAGACCAACTTGATTTTTTTTTCATTCCTTATTTTGGTCGATGAAAGTTAAAAATCTAAGATTATCGATTTGTCGATTAAATCTTGATTTAAACGAGACCAACTTGTTTTTTTATTCCGATTCTATGTTGGTCGATGAAAGTCAAATGTCAAGATTATCGATTTACCGATTTAAATCTTGATTAAGACGAGATCAACCTTATTTTTATTTCATAATCTTTATTTAGGCCGATGACTTTACACAAATCTTGACTTTGATCATTTCAAGTCAATAAAGTCTTGATAAATGTGAGGCCACTTTTTACTTTTTATTTGTTGGTCAATGAAAGTCAGAAATATAAGATTATCGATTCCTCGATTAAATCTTGATTTAGACGAGACCGATTTTATTTTTATTTTTATTCCACTTTCTTTATTTTGGTCGATGACATAACAAACCTCATGGTTTGGTTGATTTCATTGAGTTGACAAAACTTTGATCAACATGAGACCACTCTCTTTTTATTTCAGTTTCTTTACTATTTAGTCGATGAAAGTCAAGAATCATTGATTATCGAGTTCTCGATTAAATCTTGATTAAGACGAGACTATTTCTATTTTATTTCATCTCATCCTATTCATGTCTTTTACATCACCATACTTGAATCATTAACTTGTTATCATTTAGGATCTTTATAACTATCATCTTTCCCCCCATTCCAAAGGGAGACCCTTTAAATTGACTCTTGAAGTCACTAAACAAACTACCCTACCTCATCTTTCTAGGTTTACCCTTATTTCTTGGCTATCATGAGCCAATGAAATCATAACTTAGAAGTAGGTTGGAGTTCCTAAACTCCATGTGATTCTCATCATCATGAGAACTCACTTTCCCCTATAACTTAGACTTAGAGAGTTTCTTAAAACTCTAAAATGAGCTCATACTCATTTCCCTTTGGAACGTTGACCATAGTCAATTATTCCTCTTTCACCCTTAGTTAGGTGAACTACGGTTGCTCTAATTTTTTAGTCAGATACGTAGGCACAAGATGCGACGTCTTGGCGAGCAAACTTAATGTACATATCTTTAGGTCTTTACCTTAGCATAGATATCTTAGCAAGCAAACATAACTTAACACAAATTAAAACAAGAGGTTCCCGTAGAGTACTATGGACGTTTAGGATGCTAATACCTTCCCTAGGCGTAACCAACCCCCGAACCTTAGATCTCCCCCCTTTAGGTTTTCTTAGATCTTGAACCTTTCCTTTGGATAAATCAAAGTCGGTTGTAAAAGAAACATGATGCAAGTTAATTAATAGCTTGTTATCCGATTTTCACCGCAACAGAAATGGCAACTTCACTGGGGACGATCATTTTAGAGGGTTAAGCCTATCTTGTATTCATGTTATTTACGTTTGCTTGTTTTACTTATATCTGCTTATGTACCTATCATGTTTGCCTATATATTTGTATATCTGTTCCATGGGTTGACATGGTATCTATGAGTGAGATTAGTCCTAACCCGGACTTGAGAGAACACATATGTTTAGGAACCGTGGACATAGTCAAGGGAACTTCGAGGGAGAAATCCCAAAGGAGGGAACTTGAAGTCCACACTCAGTTGAGGCCCTCTTGAATGTAGTAGAATGTTACGCGAGCAATCGTGAATGCGTTACTACTTTCAATTTGGTGCCAGAGATACTGAGGACCTTTAGTTACCCTTTTTCCCCACTTGGCCTTTTAGGATGTAGTGCGATGACTATGAGGGAGTAATCCTAAATGGTTGCTACGCGATACTACACTCAGACGAGACTCTCTTGAGAATTTTATTGATCACCGAGCAATTGGGAAGTTGATAAAATCCGAAAGATGGGTTGTCGATTCTAGGAACTTATTAGAACCCCGTTCTGCAAACTGAGAACCAGTAGTACATACCTTTTGGGATGGGTAGACCATGGCTCCATTCATGAGACCCCAAAACCTAGGTTTTGTATGTTTTGTTGTGTGTACATATGTTTGTGCTCGTGTGCTTTATGCATCCGTACATTCAAGCATTCTTAGCCCTTTGGTTTCGAGGAACTCAAATGTTTATTCCTTTGCAAAGATCAATAGAGATCAAGGACTTCAATTTTCCAAAAATGTTTACAACTTACCTTTGAGTTCCTTGAAACCATTTGGCTTGAATTAGCATCTCATTTGCATCATGTCATAGCATGTACATTTCCTCTCTGTCCTCGTCTTATGTCGCTGTTTTCCCTTTAGAATCGTCTTTGAATTCCCGACAACTACGACACCGAGCCCAAACTCGACGAAGGATGTCTGAACAATACTGTGAAATGGACAGAGTCAACAACGAATTGAGTGAGCTCCGAGGAGGAATGGGGCAGATTCTGGAAGCAATTCAAGTTATGAGGGCAAGGATGGATACACAAGCGACGGTTGTCTCCGAGATTATCACTACAACTGTAGAACCTCCCGTTACTACTGTGAACCCCACTTTGGGCATGCCTTTTAAATTTATACGTGCTCCGGCCATCACTTCTACTCAAAAAGTTTTTCCTTTGGTTAATGAGGCTTTTCAAGCTATTCCTACCTTCACCCCAGCAACAATGCAAGCTCAGGTGCACCCAGTTTTTCAGAACCCACATCCGGTTTATGATTATGTCAATATGTCTGAAGAAGGAGATAATCGACATGAAAGGCTGAAGGAAAGTGTAGAAACAATGCAGAGGAAATTGAAATCAATGGAAGAGAGCAATGTATTTAATACTAGTGTTAAAGACATGTGCTTAGTCTCAGGCTTGGTAATTCCACCCAAGTTCAAACTACCCAATTTCGACCTATACTCAGGTGTGACCTGTCCTAAGTCGCATTTGGTCATGTATTACAGATGAATGGATGCATTTATGGATAATGATAAGTTGATGATCCACTGCTTCCAAGATAGTCTGAAAAGAGCTGCTGCAAAGTGGTATTTGACTTTGGACCAATCTAGGATCCAACGCTTTCAAGATGTATCTGATGCTTTTGTAAAGCATTACAAATATAACATGGACCTGGCGCCAGATCGTAGACAATTATTGAGCATGTCTCAGAATGATACTAAGTATTTTAAAGAGTATGCACAGAGATGGAGAGAGCTGGCTTCACAGGTAGAGCCACCTTTATCTGAAAAAGAGTTAACTGATTGGTTTGTCGACACGGTGAGACCAAAATTCTACGAAAGGATGATCAGTAGCGTGTCTGCTAGTTTTTCCGATATTGTGGCTGTGGGGGTTAAAGTAGAGCTTGGTCTGAAGAGTGGGAAAATGACCAAGAGAGTTGGTAGTTCGAGCGACGATACCAAGATATCCTTCAAAAGGGAAGGAGATACCAGTGTGGTGATGACAAACAAAAAGAAGAAGAATCAGTTCTGGAAACGACAGCAGCAACAACAGTGTTATTCTGTTCAGCAACCTTATGTGGCCGCCATCGTGCCAACATTCAACTGCCAAGCTTCTGTTTATCAGCCGGTTCCTCAACCACCAGTGTATCAACGAGCGCCCAACGCTCCTGCTTATCTCCAACGGACTCAAGTTTCTCGTCAGAATATTCCAGGTAAAAGAAAGGGTGGAAGGCCTCCAATTCCTCCCATTCCTATGACGTATACAGCATTGTATCCTGCTTTGGTGCAACAAGGATTAATAACTACAAGGTCATCAGGCCCGTCTCCTGATCCGCTTCCATCTTCTTATAATCCCAATGCTCATTGTGCATTCCATGAAGGTGCACCAGGCCATAATTTAGAAGGATGTTTTGCTTTGAAGCATATTGTGAAGGACTTAGTGGAGAGAAACATTTTGTCTTTCGATGGCTCCCAGCCTAATATCAAGAACAATCCTTACCCGTTCATGAGATAAGTAATGTTGTGGAGGATGTATCGAGACAAAGATGGATTAGGGTTCTGTGTTTGAGCTCCTCTTTGATTTTCTGTATTTGATTCCCTAAAGCTGGCAATCTTTTGGCTGTTTCAACAATTTTATCGTATTTCTTTTGCACTTTGAATTTGTATTTGCTTATAAGCTTTGTTGTACTTTCAAATTGGCAAGGTTAATGAAATGTTTGTGCATATTTTGGATTAAGTCCATTCGTTTCACTCATCTACTTTTATGCTCATATACAAAAATATAATAATATCTTCATCTTATTTCTTTCCATTTACCAAGCTTATTGTTAAGCAAAGATTGGGGAGGATGATGAAAACGTTATATTCATAATTGCTGTGGTATGCTGCCGATTCAACCCTGCCGATGATATAAGGCATTATTTCAATTCCCAAACACTAGAGAAATAAGGAAGATGATCCCTCGTTAACCCTTCGAGCCTAGAAGTATGAGTTTTCTTTCCTTACACATAAAAAAACCCTTAAATCTCAACCTTGGGGCAGGATAGTTCTCAGTTTAACTTGGATATGCAATCAAATGCAAACGCTTCGTGTAAGGCGCCAGTCAACTCTCGAATCAAGTGACACCCTAGCTTTTGGAAACGTAAATGTGTAGCTTAAGCTAACTGAGCATAGGACTAGAGTTCATCACGAAGATTGGGTGGGACAAATAAGCTTTGAGCCTTTATCAGTTGTTTCATAAAACCATGAACCAGACCACGTTACAACCCTTAAACGACCTAATTGAGGTAAGGTTGTGTTGAAAGCATACTACAACAAGGTTGATTAACCTGACTCCTAATAATCTTTGTTATTTGCGTGTGTTGATCACTTCATCTGTCATTCCGTAAATAACTAGATTCACTTTGTTTTTTATTTAATCATTCCACCGTGTGTGTTTCATCAATAAACTTTGATTTAAAAAAGCTTGCATGAATATCGCATTTGAACTTGCTAATTTTTTATGAACAATACTTGTTTGTAAAAACAATTCAATATCAAAGAAATCCCAATGAATGCAGTCAGCTAGGGAATTCGACTTGATAAAAGAAGCTCAGTCAGGGGCAACCAAGCGGAGGGATTTGCCAATTCACCAGTTCAAGAGCTATCGAATCAGGGGCAGAACTCTTCAAGTCCAGAATATTGGGGCAAGTCTTCCTAAAGTCATCTTATGACAAGTGTGGACTCCAGTGACCCATCTGCAGGGGCAAGTTTTGTTCCTCAGTCGTCACCACCATAGTCTGAGTACTTTGTTTCGCAAATACAGTTAATCAGGGGCAGTTATGTCATTTCCCTTCAAAGTTTGAAGATATTGAGGCATCTGGTATGCCAATTCTTCTGTAAAATGCTTTTGATGACTTACCCTCACATACCAGTTAATCAGAAGCAGTCAGGTCAAGATTCGGCAAATCTCTAAAAAATAGTTAGTCAGGGACATCTCCTTCACAAATCAACCAAGTTGACAGGGGCAAGTTTGTTCCCCAAATCGTCAAACAACCGGTCTGAAGCAAGTTAATCTGGGGCAGTTACGCCGAGATCTCTCCAAGAGTTTGAAGATATTAAAACACCTTGTATGCCAATTCTTCTATAAAATCCTCTTGTTATCATCTTCTGACAGACCCTATAGCCTGGGGCAGATAAGATTTAAAGATGATCATTATACCGGTAGGATGCAGAACTACTTTATTCTTGTGATATCCTTTGCTAGCTCCCCAATAAACTGTTACTTCAGCTAATCTTGACAATTCTCCATGGATTCTCCTCCAACAAAGAGATCAAGCTCATGATGGCAATCCTCATGATGTTATACCTCAGGTGGAATACTCTTTTCACCAGTGAAGTTGTTGATTCTTCTTCATCCCCAGTATTGGTCCAACCTGTTGAATTCGGCTGGGTATCCTGTTGAATTCGGCTGGGTATCCTTGTCGAGATGTTCATTTCATCTCCAGTTTCGCTTCTTGTCTGTCTTGTCAGCATAAGCATAAGCATGGCATGAGCATCTTAGCATCTTAGCATCTTAGCTTTTCTGCTTCCTTTTCTGGTGTTTACCTATCTTTGTTCACTTTGGCGATTATCTCCCCAAGTGACTGGGTTTGTCTATTCTCTCCAATAGAGTTGTCAGCCCTTAGGCATAAAGTGCCCATTCTTTTCTGAATTCCCCACAGAGTTTGATTCTCGTGGATGATGGTTGGTTCAGTTATCTTTTCCACATTTGGATAAGATAAATCCCCATTTGAGTTCTTTCCTCAATTGGAGTCTTGTTTGACCGTTTCTTTCTAGCTTGTTCCTAGATTAAACTTTGGTCCCTGGCAAGTGTGATTTTTAACCTATCTTTGAATGTGCATTTATTTTGCACTATGTCTCGCAGGAAGAATCTTTTACAAGATCCACATTGAAGACATAATTATTTCTCCAACAATGTTGTGATATCAACATATCTTTGAAGCAGTAATCTCTTGAAGAAGCTTGGCAGTCTCTTATAAGCAGCTTATCTATCTCTGGTACTATTCAACCTTTTTGCAACCATAATGGGTTTTCCCCAGGAAGTCTTATCTTCAGTTATGCAACCCCGATACTAACCTATCAGATTCGAGAGACCTTCATTGGAGCCCATTTTTTGGTTCTATCTCCAATAAGGTTGTTTTTCTTTCTAAAGTGCCAACCGGTCGTTCTTGAACCTGTTGTTCCATCACTTTGGATGTATTTGTCCCAGTGAAGACCGTCTCTCCGGTTCAACCTTCATTGCGGATCCTTTCTAGAATGTCATCTAGCATTGATGATCAATCATTCTAGATACCTTCATTGGAGCCCATTTTTTGGTTTTATCTCCAATAAGGTTGTTTTTCCTTCTAAAGTGCCAACCGATCATGCTTGAACCTGTTGTTCCATCACTTTGGATGTTTTTCCAGTGAAGACCATTTTTCGGTTCAACCTACATTGCGGATCCTTTCTTTCTAGAATGTCATCTAGTCATGTTTTGACTTGATGATCAATCATTCTAGATACCTTTATTGGAGCCCATCTTTTGGTTCTACCTCCAATAAGGTCCTTTTTCCTTCTAAAGTGCCAACCGGTCATGCTTGAACCTGTTGTTCCATCACTTTGGATGTTTTCCCAGTGAAGACCGTTTTTCGGTTCAACCTTCATTACGGATCCTTTCTTTCTAGAATGTCATCTAGTCATGTTTTGACTTGATGATCAATCATTCTAGATACCTTTATTGGAGCCCATCTTTTGGTTCTACCTCCAATAAGGTCCTTTTTCCTTCTAAAGTGCCAACCGGTCATGCTTGAACCTGTTGTTCCATCACTTTGGATGTCTTTTTCCCAGTGAAGACCGTATTTCCGGTTCAACCTTCATTGCGGATCCTTTCTAGAATGTCATCTAGTCACGTTTAGACTTGATGATCAATCATTCTAGATACCTTTATTGGAACCCATCTTTTGGTTCTACTTCCAATAAGGTTACCTTCCAGCTCATACCGGTTTTCCTCATAAAGCAATTATGTATTATTTCAACCAACTCTCAGGAATACCAGAGTCTATTCTTGACTCATTAACCTTGCTCCCATTTAAACTCCAGTTGTTTATCTTCGGTTATCATGAACCGTTTGCTTATATCAGGTTATCTTGAACCTGTATTGCTAAAGTCCAGTTGTCCTTTTATCATCTGGTGCGCAGAGTTCGTCTCTGTCTTTTTTGGCTTTTCTTGAAGATCCCGTTTGAACTCTTCAGCATAAGAAATCTCCAGAAAATATTTTCTTTGGATTTCTATCCTTTTATTTCAACTGATCCCCGGTGGAGATCACGTTTTCTTTCTGGTTTCATGCCCAGTAGGAGTGTGTCCTTCCCCAGTGTCGTCCGATCATATTTGAACCGGTCGTCCACCTCCCTGGATCTTTCCCCAGTGGAGGATCCCTTTTGTTTTCTATCCCCGGTGTAGCCTCAGAGTCTCCCCAGTGGTCTCTTTTATGGTTAGTCTGCATCTCCAAGGAGTCTTCCTTGTGGACTTAACCTTCTTTGTTTCCCGAATGAAGCTTTCCTCTGTGTTTGGTAGCTCTTTGTTCTTTGGTGTCCTGTTTTGTCTACATTTTTGCATCTTTCATGGCATCATATCATCATATTAGTAGCATTGCATGTCTTTGTATCTAAGGGAAAAATTTTCGGTTATCTGTATTTAAATATCCTTCACCCCGACGTCATGAGGATTTTCATCTCTCATGGCATCAGGTGAAGATATTTAAATAGGGGCAACTGTTGTACCCCAAAATTTTCCCTTAGATCCATTGATCTCTTGCATGTCATATTAGGTCAATCATGCTGCATAGCTAACCCTTTTTATCAGGTTTTTGTTTGTGTTTGTTTCTTTTTTTATCAGGTTTATCTTGAGGAGATTCAAGGAGTGATTGATCAAATTTTTTGGATGGAGCATTGAATCAAGCAAATCTCAAAGAGATGTCTCTATAACCCTCTCTATGATCCTCTCATAACCAAATTTCTACCCTTAATTGTCACCTTTAATTCCAAACCAATTTCGATAATCATTTATTAACCATTTTTCTTTCTTAGCCATTATTCATTCTAACCATTTTCATACCTATTTTCATATTTAAGATCTTTTCTCTTTTAATTCAAATATCCATTAAAACCATAATTATTATCCTTTTTTTTCAAATCAACTTCTACCAATATCCATTCTTCTTTTTAATTATCCATTTTCTATTTATCCATATCCATTTCTCTTAACCCATTTTTAAATCTTTTCCAATTATCCATTTAAATCTTTTTTGTTTATCCAATTAAATCCGTTTGTCCATTCCAAATATTATTTAATTTTCTAAATCCACATTTCCAATTATTAATTTTCTTCTTATCCATTTCTAAAATGCAAATTGCATTTTTTATTCATATAATTCATCATTATCCATAATTATTCCCATTTTAACATTATCTTTCTTTATCTATTTTAATATCCAAACAATTTCTTTCAAATAGAAAACCAAATTCATTTTCATTTGCTATTTCAATTCAGCTACCAATCGTAGGCCCATTTTCATATATTTACAAAGTCCATCAAAATAAAAATACAAGTGGGTGTGACAAGTTGTTGTCACCCTATTCAAACCGTACCAAAAACCTCTGCTCCATAATGACACCAATGCCAAAAACTTTAAAACCTTGCTGCCATGTCTGCTAGTGACAAGGACTTGTCACAACGTTAACCTGCAACATGAACGGACGGATTCTTTGGGGAGAGTTTTCAAAACTTCCAGCACCCTTTAAATAGGGACTTCTTCAACATTCATATAGGGGGGGAGCGGGGGAAAACTAAAAACAACTCCCTCCACACTAGCAGAGCAACACAGACCAAAACATCAAGCATCAACAACCAAAAAAAACATGAGAACAAAACCAAGTATCATAACATCAACCAAGATCCTCTCATTATCTCTCTTTGTCTAACAATAATAACCAAGCAAAAAACCAACGCTCTCATTACATCTTTGCAAAGCACCACCTTTACACTTCTGTTCACAAGAGTATCATCACCGAAAGACACTTCACAAGCTCGAACCATTCCCGGCACAACTCAGCAACAAATACGGGAGCTGACTGCAAGGTACGTCGTGATTCGTTTCGAACTCTAAATCGTCTCTGTTTATCGGTTTCCCTTTTGCATTTGTTTCCATACCTGTTTGTTTCAAATATCATTCAAGTTTAATTTTCACACCAAGCAAGAATGACTGTTCCAAGCTTCTGACATTAAGGCCATGATTTACTTTGATGTCAATATCATTTGATGTATTTTTTTTTATCCACCTGTTTGCGATACCATGACTTATCTCCATATTGTTTTAAAGGGCAATACAAATGAGCATGCTTTGGTCTTGGGTAATGCTAATAGTTTGAAGATTCTTTTGTTCTGGTACAGTAGTGTCATCATGGGCATAATGTGAATGTTGTAGTTTACATAATGTTATGAGTGTCGTGAATGAATGTTTTCAGAAACCTGGATGATGATGCTTGAGGGTATAACACCAGGTGTTCATGTCAAGTCAAGTTTGTGTATAGCATTCCATTCCGATGGTGGTATTAGTGTTACTCATTCCATGTATGTTTGTCCGTTCGTATCTCATGCAAGCATATGCGTATGTCCCATGTGATTACTGGTGCGTCATTTGCGATTTACTACACGTATCACATGATTAATGTAACGCCCCAGTTTTAGTATTTTTATTTAATCGAGTCGTTTTGATTATTTTATTATTATATTATTTTATTTTTTACTTTTATTTGGAAATATGTTATTTTTCAATGTTGTGATATTTTATCGCATTTTGGGAACGTTTGCGAGATATTTTAGTGTAGGGGTATTTTGGGCATTTCACTTTATTTTTCTTAAGTTGAGAAAATAGAAAATAGAAAGAGAGAAAAATAGAGAGAAAGAAAAAGAGAAGAAGGAAAAGGAGAAGAAAAGAGAAAGGAAGGAGAAAAAGAGAAAAACTTGGGAAAATCTAGAAATCGAAACAACCGACTTTCCAAACACGATTAAATCGGGTAAGGGTGCGAAACTTGATTATTATATACTTGTGTATGATTATGTATGTATGTTTTTGGTTGTTATTGGATTGAAATGGAAATATAGAGTAAAACCCATAAATGTTGAAAGTGTTAGAAATTGATCCAAATGTGTCTGAAATCATGTTTTAGTGTTCCTTATTGTTGATACATGATAGATACATGTTGTTAGGCATTGTTTTGGTAATTTTTCTGGTGTATAGGTGAAAATTGGATTGAATTTGGTTTGAAAACTCAGAACAAAATTCTGCAGAAAATTCTGGTTTTTCCACTGCCCATACGCATATCACTCAAGGCAATACGCGTATTGGTCAAGGCAATACGCGTATGGCATTGAAGAAATTTGGGCAATACGCGTGTGGAGCTTCATTTTCTCGGCCATCTGCCCATTTGCGTAATGGTACGCGTAAGATTTTAGGGCAATACATGTATGAAGCAAGGCACTACGCGTATTGGATTTTTAATGGGAATTTTGGGAAAAATGGGTCTCTGCCCATACGCGTACGACCTTGGGCAATACGCGTATGGAATGGGCGAGGGAGCAGGGCAATACGCGTATAGCTCAGGGCAATACGCGTATGTCCAGGGGAATTGCAAAATGTGGTTTTTTCGCGATGTCTTTTCTTGTTTAGTCCGTAACTTGTGTTCTGATTACCCGTTTTTAACATTCTTGGTATCGTTGAGTAGCTATTAAACTGTACTTTCTTATTATAATAATTTTGAGATTGTTAGCCGATTTAATTATGTCAGGAATTTGGAATAGTGTCGTTTTGTCGACTTTTGTTGTTATAATTGTGTGTAATTGGTGTGTATCATGCAATGTACGGTTGATATGGATATGGTAAGATTTGCGTGCTGTTGTATGGTATAAATGCATTGTTTTGGGCTTGAATTACAAAGCATGATTAATGTTGAGTGAGATGATTGCATATATGTGTGCATTTAAATGTCATGAGTCATTGTATGCCAAGCATCATGATATGCATTCTTGTGATGTCGTGTTCCCTAGTGGGTGTGAGCGACGAATCGATTCCAGAGGGAATCCGCTATAACGTCGTGTGCCCGTGTGGGGTGTGAGCGATGATTATAGACGATCGTGTGCCCGTGTGGGGTGTGAGCGATCGGATCGTGAGCCTTATACAAAGAGGACCGAAAGTGATCCATAAACGTCGTGAGCCTTATACAAAGAGGACCGAAAGCGACGGGGAACATTGTATGCCCGACGGGGAGTTACATTAAGTAATGAGCGATGGTTTCAATAGTTCCTAAGTGAACTAGTGTTGAGATGATGGATGGATGGTACCGCATATACATTGCATAGAGTCGTTGTGTCGGTCTCTGTACATTTGCATAAATCATGAATATGATTGACTATGTGTGAGAATTGTGAATGAATTGATATATGTTGGTGATAATTGTATTGTGTATGATTGATATGCATTGGTGATGGATACATGAGATATGTATTGTGTTGTATTGTATTTGGATTCTATTGTGCGTTGTGGTGAGAATATTTATGTGTATAATTTTGTGTTTTTATATAATTATATGCAATTATATTATGATTGTGTTTCTCACCCTTCTACTGTTTTATAATGCTCTATGAGGCATTGCAGATTAGATTGCTGGAGGTCTTTTTGTGAAGCTTAGGTCTTCATTCTTTTGTCGGTCGGCTCTGATATGTGACACCGGGTAGTTAGGGAGACCGTTGGTGATTTGTGTGTATATGTATATGTTCTTTTGAGATTGTACATGTATGATTGTATTTGGCAGACAAACTTTTCATGATATATATATATGAGATTTCAGTATAGATTTTCCACTTTTATTCTGTATCTGAATTGTGGGTAGTAGGAACTAAGTTCCTCTGTTAATTGCTACCCGATCGTTGCATATCTTTATGGGCAGGTTTATGTGTATTTGGTTTCAAATTGATGTGACCCCTCGGTCTATGCCATGAACGTTTTAAATATACTCTGATGAAATTTTGAATTTTTATTTATCGCTTTAATAGCTTGGGGGTATAGATTAGGGGTGTTACATTAAGTGGTATCAGAGCCAGTCCATGTCAGTTTGTGTCAGTCCTTGTCGGTCTTGGTGTTTGGATGAGCTGTTTGTTTAACCATAGTTGCTGTTATTGGAAATTAACAGAATATGGCTAGTAGGAATGACGCTGCTTTGGCTGCTGCTATGCAAGCTATGGCTCGGGCTGTGCAGGGTGCACCTAATGCTGCAGGTAATGATGAGTTCAGGAAGAACAAACCGCCTGTCTTCAAAGGAAGATATGATCCTGAGGGTGCTCAGATATGGCTTAAAGAGATTGAAAGAATCTTTCGAGTGATGGATTGTGCTGAGGATCAGAAGGTGAGACTGGGTACTCACATGTTACTAGAATAAGCTGATGATTGGTGGGTTAGTACACGTCATGTGTTGGAAGCTGCAGAGGAGGAGATCACTTGGGCTGTGTTTAGCATTGAGTTTCTGAGGAAGTATTTTCCTGAAGATGTAAGAGGAAAGAAGGAAATTGAGTTCTTGGAATTAAAACAAGGTAATATGTCTGTTGTTGATTATACTGCTAAGTTTGTGGAGCTTGTGCAGTTTTATCCACGTTATGCCGAAGCGACTGCGGAATTTTCTAAGTGTGTAAAGTTTGAGAACGGATTACGTCTTGAGATAAAGCAGGCAATTGGTTATCAAAGGATTAAGAGGTTTTCTGATTTGGTGGATTGTTGTAGGATTTATGAGGAGGATAGTAAGGCTCGTTCTACTCACTATAAGAGTGTGAGCGAGAGGAAAGGGAAGCAACAGTTCCGTGGTGGTCCGTATGTAACACCAGCTGATAAGGGTAAACAAAGGGGGAATTTTGAACGAAGGTCAAGTGGAGGAGGAATGTCTAGTCCTCTAAGATGTTATAGATGTGGTGATGTGGGACATCGTCAGTCCGAATGTAGGAAGGATTTGAGGAAGTGTTCTAATTGTGGAGGTTTAGGACATGTCGCAACTGATTGTGCAAGGAAGAATGTGGTGAAGTGTTTCAACTGTGGTGAACCAGGTCATATTAGTACGAAGTGTCCGAAACCGAAGCAAGCTCCAGCTGGTGGGAAAGTTTTTGCCTTGGCAGGAACTCAGACTTCAAGTGCAGACTGTTTGATCAGAGGTACTTGTTTTATTAATAGTACTCCTTTAGTTGCTATTATTGATACTGGAGCGACTCATTCGTTTATTTTGTCTGAGTGCGCGAAGCGTTTGAATCTTGTGCTGTCTTCGATGGGTGGAGAGATGGTTATTGATACTCCAGCAATGGGGTCAGTAACTACTTCTTTGGTTTGTCTAAGTTGTTCTTTGGCCATTTATGGCAAAGACTTTGAGATGGATTTGGTGTGTTTGCCGTTGGAGGGTTTAGATGTGATTCTGGGAATGAATTGGTTGCAGTTCAATAGGGTTCATATTGATTGTTATCATAAGCTGATAAGGTTTCCTTCTCTTGAGGAAGACGAAGACTCGAGTTTCTTATCTACCAAAGAGTTGAAGAAACTTTTGGCGGATGAAGCTCAGTTGTTTGGGTTGTTTGCATCATTGACTGTGGATAGTCAAGTCTCACTTGATGTGTTTCCAGTGGTGTGTGAATTTCCGGAAGTGTTTCCCGAGGATATTTTGGACTTGCCGCCAGAGAGAGAGAGGTGGAGTTTTCTATTGATCTAGTTCCTGGCACTAGACCTGTTTCTATGGCACCATATCGTATGTCGGCATCTGAGTTGGTTGAGTTAAAGAAACAGTTGAATGAATTATTGGAAAAGAGGTTTGTGAGACCAAGCGTTTCTCCTTGGGGTGCTCCAGTTTTATTGGTGAAAAAGAAAGATGGAAGTATGCGGTTGTGTATTGATTATCGCCAGTTGAATAAGGTGACGATTAAGAATAAGTATCCTCTTCCAAGAATTGATGATCTGATGGATCAGTTGGTAGGTGCTTGTGTGTTTAGTAAGATTGACTTGAGGTCAGGGTATCATCAGATTAGGGTGAAAGAGAAAGATATTCAGAAGACGGCTTTTAGGACACGTTACGGTCATTATGAATATTATGTGATGCCGTTCGGGGTTTCTAATGCGCCAGGTGTGTTTATGGAGTACATGAATCGTATTTTCCACGAGCATTTGGATCATTTCATGGTTGTGTTTATTGATGACATTTTGATTTATTCTAAGTCTCGGGAGGAGCACGCGGAGCATTTGCGTATTGTTTTGCAGGTTTTGAAAGAAAGAAAGCTTTTTGCCAAGTTGTCCAAGTGTGAGTTCTGGTTATCGGAGGTGAGTTTTCTTGGGCACGTGATTTCAGGTAATGGTATTTCTGTGGATCCATCTAAAGTAGAAGCAGTTCTACAATGGGAGGCTCCGAGATTCGTTACTGAAATTCGAAGCTTTTTGGGTTTGGCCGGATATTATCGAAGGTTTATTGAAGGTTTTTCTAAGATAGCACTTCCTTTGACCCAGTTGACTTGTAAAGGGCAAGCGTTCATTTGGGATATTCGGTGCGAGGAAAGTTTTAATGAGATGAATAGGAGATTGACGACAGCTCCGATTTTGATTTTGCTGAATCCTACTGAACCATTTGTGGTATATTGTGATGCACCTTTGATTGGTCTAGGTGGTGTTCTGATGCAAGAAGGTAAGGTGGTGGCTTATGCTTCGAGGCAGTTGAGAGTGCATGAGAAAAATTATCCTACTCATGATCTTGAATTAGCGGCTGTGGTTTTTGTGTTGAAGATTTGGAGGCATTATCTCTACGGTGCAAGGTTTGAAGTTTTTAGTGATCACAAAAGTTTGAAATATTTGTTTGATCAGAAAGAGTTAAATATGAGGCAGCGGAGATGGTTGGAATTTTTGAAGGACTACGACTTTGGCTTGAATTACCATCCGAGTAAAGCTAATGTGGTAGCCGATGCGTTGAGTCGGAAATCGTTACATATGTCCGCTTTAATGGTTAAGGAGTGGGAGCTTTTGTAAGCTTTTAGGGACTTGAGTTTGGTGTGTGAGGTGACGTCGGATAGTGTGAGGCTTGGAATGTTGAAGGTTACTAATGATTTTCTGATGACTGTTAGTGAGAAACAGAAGCTGGATGTGAAATTTGTGGATTTGATGACGGTTGGAGAGAAAAGTGAAAATGAGGACTTTAAAGTGGATATTAATGGTATTTTGAGATTCTGAGGCCGAATTTGTATTCCTGATGATGCGGAGTTGAAAAGGATGATTTTGGAGGAAGGACACTGGAGTAATTTGAGTATACATCCGGGAGCTAATAAGATGTACCAAGATTTGAAGAAGATTTTCTGGTGGTCTGGATTGAAAAGAGATGTGGCTCAGTTTGTTTATGCATGTTTGACTTGTCAGAAATCAAAGGTAGAACATCTGAGGCCTAGTGGTTTGTTGTAACCGTTGGATATTCCTGAGTGAAAGTGGGATAACATCTCCATGGATTTTGTGACAGGGTTACCGAATACACAGTGAGGGCATAATGTTATTTGGGTGGTTGTGGACAGACTGACTAAATCGGCTCATTTCATTCTGATTGACATCAGTTTTACTTTGGAGAGGTTGGAGGAGATTTATATCAGTGTGATTGTGAAGTTGCATGGGGTTCCATTGAGCATTGTTTCAGATCGAGATCCGAGGTTTACCTAAAGATTTTGGGAAAGTTTACATAAGGCGTTGGGTTCTAAATTGAGATTGAGTTCGGCTTATCATCCGCAGACGGATGGTTAGACAGAGAGAACGATTCAGTCATTGGAAGATTTGTTGCGGGCTTGTGTTCTTGAACAAGGTGGTGCATGGGATAGTTATCTTGCATTGATTGAATTCACGTATAACAACAGTTTCCATTCTAGTATTGGAATGGCACCTTTTGAAGCACTGTATGGACGAAGATGTCGAACACCGTTGTGTTGGCACGAATCTGGTGAGAGTTCGATGGTTGGGCCCGAATTGATTCAACAGACTACAGACAAAGTGAAGCTTATTCGTGAGAAAATAAAGGCTTCTCAGAGTAGGCAAAAGAGTTATCATGATCGGAGAAGAAAAGATCTCGAGTTCCGAGAGGGTGATCATGTATTTTTAAGAGTTACACCGATAACGGGTGTGGGTCGTGCGTTGAAGTCGAAGAAACTTACTTCTCGGTTTATTGGTCCTTACCAGATATCTGCGAGAGTGGGTGTTGTGGCTTATAGGGTGGCGTTGCCGCCAAATCTTTCGAATTTGCACGATGTGTTCCATGTTTCACAGCTTCGGAAGTATGTTCTGGATCCGTCGCATGTGATTTCGATGGATGAGGTTGAGGTAAGGGAGAACCTTACGGTCGAGGCATTACCAGTTAGGATTTTGGATCGCAAGGTGAAGCGGTTGAGAGACAAAGATATTGCACTTGTGAAAGTGGCGTGGGGAGGCACTGCTGAGGGCAATTTTACTTGGGAATTTGAGAGTCGGATACGGAAGTCGTATCCAGAGTTGTTCGTCTCAGGTATATTTTCGAGGACGAAAATTTCTAAGTGGGGGAGAGTTGTAACGCCCCAGTTTTAGTATTTTTATTTAATCGAGTCGTTTTGATTATTTTATTATTATATTATTTTATTTTCGATTTTTATTTGGAAATATGTTAATTTTCAGTGTTGTGATATTTTATCGTGTTTTGGGAACGTTTGCGAGATATTTGAGTGTAGGGGTATTTTGGGTATTTCACTTTATTTTTCTTAAGTTAAGAAAATAGAAAATAGAAAGAGAGAAAAATAGAGAGAAAGAAAAAGAGAAGAAGGAAAAGGAGACGAAAAGAGAAAGGAAGGAGAAAGAGAGAAAAACTTGGGAAAATCTAGAAATCGAAACAACCGACTTTCCAAACACGATTAAATCGGGTAAGGGTACGAAACTTGATTATTATATACTTGTGTATGATTATGTATGTATGTTTTTGGTTGTTATTGGATTGAAATGGAAATATAGAGTAAAACCCATAAATGTTGAATGTGTTAGAAATTGATCCAAATGTGTCTGAAATCATGTTTTAGTGTTCCTTATTGTTGATACATGATAGATACATGTTGTTAGGCATTGTTTTGATAATTTTTCTGGTGTATAGGTGAAAATTGGATTGAATTTGGTTTGAAAACGCAAAACAAAATTCTGCAGAAAATTCTGGTTTTTCCACTGCCCATACGCGTATCACTCAAGGCAATACGCGTATTGGTCAAGGCAATACGCGTATGGAATTGAAGAAATTTGGGCAATATGCGTATGGAGCTTCATTTTCTCGGCCATCTGCCCATTTGCGTAATGGTACGCGTAAGATTTTAGGGCAATACGCGTATGAAGCAAGGCACTACGCGTATTGGATTTTTAATGGGAATTTTGGGGAAAATGGGTCTCTGCCCATACGCGTACG